>CM065728.1:53515559-53583059 GCA_033310375.1 Conus canariensis
ACTAACGGCCATGTCACACGGGAATTGTAAAACATTTTTTAACGAAATAAACATGTATCACGGCGTTTCTTGTGTTTCCTGTCTAACATATGCTGGTAAAGAAATAGTTTTTGAAGCCAATTTGCGCGTGAACTCATTTCACGACGTGCTCTAGTTTGGCTAAGTGGATTTTGTCCTTTTCATTTCGCTTTATGAAGGGAGGAGGGGGGGGGGGGGGGGGGAGCGCCCCTGATTATCACATGACTGCCTTGTATGACAAGCAAATTGCCGACAATCAGGAGAGTCCAACTACAAAAACTTCACAAGACAAAAAGCTTGTTTTTGATCGATTTGTTCAACTACCACTGGGTGCATTTTGAAGCTTCACACACACACACACACACACACACACACACACACACACACACACACAAACACACTCACACACACACACACACACACACACACACACACACACACACACACACACACACACACAGAGCAGGCTGATCTCACTGACAATTAATTTTGTGCACTAACAGTCGTCAATACAGTGCAACGACTCGGACGTTTGGCATTTTATTGTGTGAAGTGGACCCATACTGGTTTTAAAGCCCCCCTCCCCCCATTTTTGTTCTTGTTTTATTTTGTTTCGTTTTATCTATATCAGTTTTTAGAACTGATATTTTCACATCAGCACAACATATCTTCTAAACTAATGCCAACATGTATTTATTCGTTTAGATGCTCCCCTGGCTCACCCTCACTCATCCACCCACTCTCTCTCACTCTCCCACTCTCTCTCACTCTCCCACTCTCTCTCTTTGTCTTTCATAAACACTCGCGCACACTTACACACACAAACATACACACACACACACACAAACACGTACGCGCGCGCCCTAAACACAGGTAAGTAGATCCCGTTTCAGCAACTTGGGGGGGGGGGGGGGGAGGAGAGAGAGAGAGAGAGAGAGAGAGAGAGAGAGAGAGAGAGAGAGAGAGACAGACAGACAGACAGACAGACAGAGGTGAGAGAGAGCGTGTGTGTGTGTATGTGTGTGTGTGTGTGTGTGTGTGTGTGTTGTGTGTGTGTGTGTGTGTGTGTGTGTAACTGAATTACAAGGAGCATAATAAAGTGAAGTAGGTACATGATGAACAGTCATTTAACGTAATAATCTACACAAGTTAGGACTTTAAAAAAAGTGTATACTAGGCCGAAAGGAGAAATAAGATCTAGATAAACAATGAAATTGTGTGGAACCCCACAATGCTGAATGATTTAACGAATTCCTATCCATCTCCATTAATTACTCTGTAAATCATTTTGCTTGAATGTAGCCCAGCTGATTGCAAAGGGCCAAATCAGGGCTGTTACGTCGTGGAAGTTAACTCTCAACGTGAAAACTCGCAGCAAGCACACGCATGCGCGCGCGTGCGCTCACACACGCACATCTCATAAAACAGATTTTATGAAAGCACGCTGGAATTGCTTTAAAATCTCTTCCATAACATCTTAGATCAGATGAAAAATGTCTCTCTTTCAGCAACTAAAAAATCACATCAGATAGGACACCTCTTAACTACGTTTTCATGGAGTCTGCTATAAAGTATTTATTTCTGACATCAGGTAAGTCCCAACACAACGTGTTTTATAGTGCTGTTACATCACGCGGAAAGCACCATGAAGCTTCGTCACCTTTAAAAAGAAAACGAGTGGGTGTAAAAGGAAAGAGGAGTGGCATGGGCGCAATCTTCATAAAACTAGATCTTCTTCAAGGGCCCTCTTCCTCTCTCAGTACCTTCTCATTCATATGGAATGAAATAAAACAAAACTTCTCGTTCATATGGAATGAAATAAAACAAAACTTCTCGTTCATATGGAAAGCAAGAAAACAGGAATGATTGCTACTCGATGCTTTTGCAAAATGGTTGATGCCTCCGACGCCATTTTCAGTTTCCAGTTACGCACGCGCGCGCGCGCGCACACACACGCACACACACACACACACACACACACACACATATATATATATATATATATATATATATGTATGTATACATATGTGTGTGTATACATATATATATATTCTACTTTTGAACCCTTGGTGGTGAGAATACCACAAAATTATAGACTCTGGTATATTTGGATTCTGTTTTTGTACCCTTGGTGGTGAGAAATTATCAGAATTGTAGACTCTGGTATATCTCGATTTGATGCCAAGGAGCACAGACACAATCAGCCGTGCCTCTCTGATGAGTCCGATCTCGCGGACGAAAGGTTTCGGAGCTGGCGATGCGAATGGTTCTGTCTTCAGGATGATTACGATGGTTTCCATATGCTGCTAGTGAAGGGTTTAATGTCTGTAATATATGGCCTGACTTTGCGTTCTCATTTTCTTTCTTCTCCCGTTCCTTTCTCCACTCGACCCCCTCCCCCTCCTTTTTCTTTTTTTTTTTTTTTCTTTAAATAAATCTTTTCTAAGTCATTAAATTAATGTAATGACGGAGGAATTGTTAGCCTGCATTTATTTTCCACCACTACTAAACTGTTCAACTATATATATATATATATATATGTGTGTGTGTGTGTGGTGTGTGTGTGGGTGTGTGTGGTGTGTGTTTGCGGCGACTCGAACCGGTTTTCCGAACCGCCACACATGTAAGTCGGTTCTTCGATACGTCACTATTTTACCGTGCACCTTGCCAAATGGCTGAAAAGAAACAACTGAAATCTTCATCGCTCATTCTGCGGGTCTCTTTGAACAGGAAAAAGTACCTTGCAACAGTGTCATGTGACATATGCCTTGATTTAATGGACTCTAGGACACACGAATGATTGATTGATGGATTGCTCCTATAGGGATGCTAGCGGATCTTTCAGTCTATACTGCATCTCCGCCTTCTGGAAATTCTACTTCCTCTCTTTGGTCACTCTATTTGACTCTGCTTTTCTGTTCTTTTTATCTTTATTTACGTTCTTCCTTTGTGACCCTTTGCCTTTGTTCTTGAAACTCTTCACACTTCTTCTCTCTCACTCTCACTCTCTCTCTCCGTACAATTAATAACATGCGAGCTTTTTTTTTTTTTTTTGGCTACGGTCTGGCGACTAAGTAGTAATACCATCAAAACTGTCCGAGGCGGACACAAGCCGTCCATTTTGCAGTATCTATTTGCCCTGTTGTACCCCGCCCCCACCCCATCCCTCCTTTGATATATGTTTGTGTTACTGTCATTTTTTTTTTCAAATTTCATTTGATTATTTTTGTTCCCATGTTTGTAAACTGTCGGTGATGAATCAAGCAGAATGGCTTGTACTTTCAGTACGGCCTACATTTATCCGTCTTTAGGATGCCATATTAGTTTACCTAGTGTGTATTGATTGGGGTACTTCGCTGGTGGCCCTCTTTGTGTGTGTGTGTGTGTGTGTGTGTGTGTGTGTGTGTGTGTGTGTGTGTGTGGCGCATTTGTGTGTGTTTGTGTGGATCTCTTTCTCTTTCTCGCTGTGTCGCGCGGCGCGCGCGCGTGTGTGTGTGTGTGGTAGTTTTGGTTGCTTTTTTATGACTTTTAAAAAATCTGTAGTGATAGCCCCGAAATATACCCTATGTTGTTGGCTAGTTCTTTAAAAAAAAAAAAAAAGAAAAAAAAAAAGAAAAAAAAAGCTGAAACTGGAAAAACTGATCAATAAATCTCTGAGGTGAAAAGCTTAACTTCTCATCAGAACATCTTGGTATACGCCATCAGGATTTGTGTTAACTTTGTATAAGAACATGTCAGGAAGAGCCATCAGGATTTGTGTTCTGCGAGTGCAACGGAGAGCCTGCGCGGATTAGGCACTGTTGGGGGTATGGTTCAAAGGGACGAAAGCGCTGTTGCAGACTAAATATTCGGGCCGGCCGGTTCCAACTCATAAATTAAAAACAAACAAACAAACAAGAGAGAGAGAGATATATAGTTTGAAGTTGCTGGTGCTGACGCAGATACAGAAATTCAAATGCAGAAATGCTCAATATCAAAGTTTCATGCAAACTGTTTAACTTGTGTGATTAAACTTTGCGAGATTGATTGGATACAAACGTAAAACGTATAATGTTTTAACATGTTTGTTTTATTTCGTTTTACATCATTCTACGTGTCCAAATTTGAAAATATGTTTCTTGGTAATAGAAAGTCTTGCGTGAATTAGGATCCGGGGAATGTTTATATCACCGGCCCTTATTTCTGGCTTGCTCTATCGCATTTGTGTACATTTTAAGAATAAAAAGATGTTAATATTGGCGATGTTGATTTTTTTTAACGTGTTCTTACACAGAAATCACAGGTTTACAAACTATTTCTGGATTTGTTTTACAGAAAAGAATGTGGTGTTCAAACTTACGTTAAAGAAAAACTTGAAATAATCTTACACATTTTTTTGTCACAGAAAAAAAGTAATGTGTTCAGTTTTACTTATCAGAGATCGGAGGTTGTTAATTTACTTGAAGTACAGTATCTGGATACTTGAACTGAATAGGGAGGACACGGTAACGGGAACAACAATCTCTGATTCGCTAGGCCCTATTGAAAGCGCCATTTCCATTGTTGCGCATCGGAGAGAAAAAGAAAGAAAAAGGAACAAAAAGAAGACTAGCTTGCTCATTTGTGACGTCGCTTTAAGTTTTATGTTTGTGAATTCCGGGGACACAATCTCATACAGACACTAAACAGGTTTTTAGTAGAGACATGGTTTTTATGTCTGATTTGGTCAAGGGTGTTTCAACACCCACTCCATCCTCCATCCCGTCCACCCCTGCCCTCACCCCCGCCCCCCACTCCCGAAATAGGAAAAACATATGAAGCTTGATATGAACTTCACATTCTTTTCTTATTTCAATAATACCTTGGGCAAACTACATTATAATCGTTATGTTACTAACGATCTGAATTTGTATGGGAAGCACAATCATTTACCAATAGATGATTAATATTATTGAACATTACTGGCAACGATTAAAACATGCTTCTTTTTAGACTTGGCAGAGTGAACTGGAGATCAGAGGAAAACGTAATGAAAAAAAACAACAACAAACTGCACAGTTTCATTCGGAAAAGAAAAAAAGAAATAGTTCTTAATTACCAGATCTTATCACACTCTACGGCCGATGTCTCGAAAGGACAGATAAATAGGCTATCTTCTCCAAGTATCCCGTATTTTCGTTTTTCGTAACCTTGACGTGGATGACGGGATCTTTTGACGTCATCCTTAAATGTTCAGCGCACCCAAGAATAGGATTCAGCCTTAGACTGTAATTTGAAAAGTAGTTATACACAGTTTTTGATTCGGCCTCTTGTTGCAAAATACGTTTATTAAATTCGTTGCTGAATTACACTTGGAATTGCTTAGAGCCATATTTCTCTATAATTATGTTCCTTTTGTGAATACAACTCGAACAGGATTCGAGACGTTTCGACTTTCCAATACAAAGCCAAAATTTGAAGACCTGCAAAATCAATTTGTTATGGACCCTCACATCCTCACATCCCCCCCCCCCCCCCCCTTCTCTTTTCAGTTAAAGCTGGGATGAAAATCTACTTTGGATAAGAAAAACTCATCTCGGTAGGAGGGCTGCCATTTGCTGATTAAGTCTTCATTAAAGGTTTGTCGAAGAGTTCGTGCTAGATTTTTTGCTTCAGAAAAGGCCACCTATGACTTTTTTTCTTTGTGTATCAACAAGGACATAGAATGGTATTTTCTTGATTTTTAAAGGTATATGAATACGATTGTGGACAGTGTGTACAACTGTTGTTGACGTATACGTGCGCGCGCGCTTGCGTGTGTGTGTGTGTGTGTGTGTGTGTGTGTGTGTGTGTGTGTGTGTGTGTGTGTGAGAGAGAGAGAGAGAGAGAGAGAGACGTCGTTGTTTTTCTTTCACATCTACGAGAGGAATGAAAGAAATGTAAACAGTATGTGGAGTGTTAGTGGTGGTGAGAGCGGGAATGGGTTTTGGAGGGGAAGTGGAAAAAGGGGAACGGTGGATGCTGTTAACCGACTCATTTCCCCCTCTCTCAAGGAGCTTCCCACTAATGCCCCCCCCCCCCCCCCCACCCCCCCCCCCCCTTTTTTTTTTTCTTTTCAAAAACCCTTTCGAGGACACAAGATAAAGCCGAGAAACAGGACCTGCCCAGGTGGTCTGACGATGAGGAATTCAGCGTTTTCGCAGACTGAGAGACGTTTGTGTGAGAGCTGGTTACTCTGGGATACATGGTGAAAAGAACCCTCACGGTCTGCAAGTGACTGAGCCTGTGCCGATAAAACCCTCCACAAGAATGAAGTTTGTTCCAGGGGTCAGCACCCCCAGTTAAGATAGTTCCGATGTGTCAGCGAATTTCAATCGCTCCCAGACTTTCATTCTGACCCTGGAAGAGTGAAGGTAGTTCTCAGAGTGTGAACCTTGGGAGTGGGAGATAACTTCTGGTGTCATTCGATGTAAAGCATCCCACCCCTCTTGTTCACACCCGGCGATATATCTTAGCCTGGCTCGTCGTTCAGTTAGACGCGAGGGGTCGCGAGAAAGTGTTACTAGAATGGGAACGGCCTACGTTTATACACTTGAACCCACACAAACAAATGTTCTGTTAAGGAAAGCATTTCTGCAGGACTGCTTTAATCGTTTTCCGCCCCTGTGACGGTTTGCGCGGTCGACGGAGCTGTAAATAATATTGATTGACCATTGCAGCTGCCAATATAGGCAGCAACGTGGAGGAAAACTCGGGCGCCGTTTTATGTGCTGAATCAGATGGGTATCTATCTAAGAGCCCCTGTTCGGAAGGGGAAGGGGAGATAAAGCAGCTTGAGGGACGGGATGGAGATGGGATTTTCATCAAGGGTAGATTATTCTAAGTTGAACATAGATTACCCCCTTTTTTGTGTTGTTGTTGTTGTGTTGTTGTTGTTGTAAATTTCCTGGTGGTGTCTCATTGATGTTTGCTAAGTTGCTAGTTCGTTCGTTCGCGCGGTATTTTTTCCTCTCAGGGAAGAAACAAAAAGGGGTGGTTTTACACCGTGTACAAGAAGCCATCTTGGCAGGTAAATGAACAAGGTATCTCACGATGGGTGATGGCTTGGAACGTGGGTGTGCCGACTAAGCAAATGGAATCAGAAGATTAATGAAGGAAAGTAAAGCGGTGGAAAAAAAAACATTTTTTTCTTTTTTTTTTTTTTCTTTTTTTTTTTTTCAACTCTCCTCCCAGGTAGAACTGGGAAACTGTTTGACTCTGGTTGGCCGAACAATCTTCTCTTTATTCGGTTGGGTTTCTGTGAGGATAAGTACGTGCCAGGAAGGCTCTGTGTATTATTTTCGTATATACACGTTCATACGTGCATGTGCTTACGTGCACGAAAGCTCTCGCGTTTCTGTACGCATACACACACGCACTTAAATTCGCAGGCATTTCCTAGGCCAACGTATCTGTTCCGTTCTTGGCCCTTAGAACAAAGTTAATTTATCTCAGCTTATCTGGACTTGGATTGGCATGCTCAATTTGACTCAGAGAGAGAGAGAGAGAGAGAGAGAAGAGAGAGTATTGAAAAATTAAAAAAATGGAAATAAAAGTTCCTGATGCTCCCTCCACCTTTACCTCTTCACCTTTAAAACAAAATGTTCTAACATCCAGTAAAGACGTTTAGATTCGAAGAGAAAAAGCGAAAGAAATTGTTTTTCTGCCTCCCCCTCTTTCTGCCCTAGATACCTACCTTCCTCGCTCCATCCCTTCCTTTCTTTCTCTCCCACTGTCCCTCTCCACACACACACACACACACACACACACACACACACACACACACACACACACACATACACTGTGTGTGTGTGTGTGTGTGTGTGTGTGTGTGAGTGTGAGAGAGAGAGAGAGAGAGAGAGAGAGAGAGAGGACAGAGACAGACAGACAGACAGACAGACAGACAGACAGTTACGGAAAAATTAAAGAATGGAAATGAAAGTTTCTGAGGCTCATTCTACCTTTCCACAACCTTACCCCTTCACCTTAAAAACAAAATGTTTTGACATCCAGTACAGATGTTTAGATTCGAAGAAAAAGAGACTAAAGAGATAGTTTTTCGGCCTCCTTTTTTCTGTCTTAGATTCTCTGTCTCTATGTCTCTGTCTCTCCCTGTCTCTGTCTGTCTGTCTGTCTCTCTTTCCCTCCCTGTGTGTGTGTGTGTGTGTGTGTGTGTGTGTGTGTGTGTGTGTGTGTGTGTGTGTGTGTGCGTGCGCGCGCGCGCGTGTGTGGTGTATGAGAGAGAGAGAGAGAGAGAGAGAGAGAGAGAGAGAGAGAGAGAGAGAGAGAGTTTGTTTGAAATGATGGAAACGAAAGTTCCTGAGGCTCCCCTTACCTCTCCACAAGCTCCTTAACCTTCAAAAAATGTTCTGACATCCAGTACTAAAAGATGTTTAGATTCGAAGAGAAGAAAGTCTACAGGATTTTTGTTTCTGTCTCCCCTTGTGTCCCCCCGCGCGCGCGCGCGCGCGCGCGCGTGTGTGTGTGTGGTGTGTGTGTGCGTGCGTGCATGTGTGTGCGTGTGTGTGTGTGTGTGCGTGTTTGTGTGTGTGTGTGTGTGCGTGCGTGCGTGCTTGCGTGCGTGTGTGTGTGTGTGTGTGTGTGGTGTGTGTGTGTGTGTGTGTGTGTGGGGTGTGTGTGTGTGCGTGCGTGTGTGTGTGTGTGCGTGTGTGTATGTGTGTGCGCGCGCGTGCGCCTGCGTGCATTTGTATGCGCACTTCCTGAAGAAAAGTGAACGGAAGTAAATGGAAACTCAGGTTTTTTTCGGTTTTTTTTTTTTTTTTTTTTTTTTTTTTTGGTTTACATCGTGTACGGATGTTGAGATTCGAAAAAGAGGGCAGACGAAAAACTAGAGGGGCGATGTTTCTTGTCTGTGTCTGTGTCTGCGGTCTGTCCGTCTCTCTCTCTCGAGCAGCACCACGTAAGCACGCGCACTTGAGCAGACAGAGGAGATTGCGCGGAGGTCCCGAAAGAGCAATCCAAGGTTGAACTTCAAAGGCCGGGCCGGTTAAGGTTCGCGATGAAAGACATAACTATCTTCCAGGGAAGCCTCCAACCCTCCTCCCCCCCCCCCTCCCTCTGTCCCATCCACAGCCTCCATCCCTCCACCCACCCATCCGCACACTGCCCTCCTCCTCCTCCCTCTCAAATCCCAAACTCCGGCTTTTGCACTCTTCGCTAACAGCACATATGCGATTTCGCGCGTGCACGCCTATACCTACCATCTCATATTACACAGTGTTCAATTGGTTTTTGGTATCCTTTTTTCTTGTTTTTAGTAGTTTATTTTACAATATGTATGTCTGCTTTTGATTCCGTTCTCATTTTTGTGTGCTGTTATTTTCATCTTGACTTTCTTGTTGTTGTTGTTGTTGTTGTTGCTGTTGTTGTTGTTGTTGAAATGATGTACTTATCTGTGTGACTGCGTGTTCTCTGACGCAGTCACACTTGGGACACTGGTCTTCAGGATGAATTAGATGGCTCTCGTCAGAGCTCGGCAGCCCGGCAGTCCACACTTCTCTTGTAGTGTGGTGGGTATCTGTCATTAGCACACCGGATACACCCACAGACTCGGAGAATGTGCTCCGCGGTCTGGTGAGCTTCACCACAGGAGCACGGACGGGGGACGACAAGATATGAAAGCGTCAGTACAAGTGTTGGTAGCCTGGTTCAGGCTGTTTTGTGGCCCTGTCCGCAGGCGGTAAATGACTACCTGCTCCTGCTTGTTCTGCCGATGATAATCCGGTGGCTCTAGTGCTATTTAACGGAAAGTTATCAAACACCGTTGTTAGAGAAGTGTGTCCTCTCAACGTTGTTTGTTTCATTGTTTGTTTATTTATCTTTTTTTTTTTTGACTATCAAGTATGTTTTTTTTTCTTATGCATACCTGCTCAGGAATTGACTATGTGCTTCAGTGGCAGATTCTCGAAAAGTTAAAAACTCGCATTTTGGACAAAGGTTTTTTTCTGGATATCGGCCCAACCTCGTGAACTTCACGTTGGTGATTAAACCTGTTCCCTGCTTCTCATTCGCTCCTGCTTCAAATTTCCCCACCCAAATCCCCACCCCACCCCATTTCGTGTGTGCATTTATTAGCGGAAGCTACTTTCAGTGTTTGCCTCACAGTTGGAGGGGGAGGGGGGGGGGAGTAAACGTTTCAACACTGAAAACCCACAGTTATGTTGGCAGAGGAAGGAGGATGTGGAGGATATATGAAGTCGGGTCAGGGTGGGGGAGTCAAACCGGACACAACCTTGGAAGGATGCAGAGATCACGTAAACGGAGAGAATCGTGAAGAACTGCACCAGGAAACAGTCAGTGGTATGCTTCTTCTAGTCATTAGCCGGACAAGAACTGTAAGAATGAACATTGAACAATATTAAGGATTTCAGGGGTTGTTCGGTCTAATCTCCCATAGTGAATTCAGTACTGATACTGAACTCCCGCTTACGTTGCGGCACAGCCTACTGTTCAGGCTGTATCAGGATTCAAGCCATGGAAACACGGGCTCCCTTCGGTTAAAAAAAAAGCGTTAAAAGGGAGTACATGGGTAGGGAAGGAGGGTAGATAGCAAGCCAAATCTGACCCACTGTAGTAGTCACTCACTCAGCTCACGGGAACCAACTGCTGCGGGAGCCGCCGCCCTGCCAATCACAGCCATACCAGCCTGCCAGGTCTGAAGGGCGAGAAGAGTCAGGCTGGAATGCCCAGCTCATCAGGGAAGACGCATGAAGGCTGAATGATGTCAGTCAGGGTTACAAGTCCCTGACCTCGGCGGCAGACTCCGGCCCCGTGTTATCGTCCTCGCCGGACTTGGGGCTCCGCCTATCGATGTGTCTGAGGCAGGATCTCGTCTGTTACCGTGGTTCACGTGCTGAAAACTGGACTTGTTAGTGGAATGTGGTGTGTGTTGTGTGTGTGTGTGTGTGTTGTGCGTGCGTGCGTGCGTGCGTGCGTGCGTGCGTGCGTGCGTGCGTGTGTGTGTGTGTGTGTGTGTGTGTGTGTGTGTGTGTGTGTATGGAGATGAGAGAGAGAGAGAGAGAGAGAGAGAGAGAGAGAGAGACTTTGGTAAATCGGTGAAGGAATTTGGGAATGAGGAAGATGGAGTGTTTGCAAAAAAAAAGTGTAGAGATTCCGTATTTTTCTGATGCCATTGATAAAGTTCATGTGGACATTGTTTTCAGTCACGAAAGGGCTGTGTGTGGCCGTGTGAGGTATAATAAAACTGAAACTCAAACGGTTGTTTATTGCGGAAATATCCTATTCGGTTGTAAAGCCGAGAGAGCGAGTGATTTTTAGGGAGTGGGATGGGAGTTGGGGTAGGTGCAGAGATGGGGAATAGAATGTGGGAGGAAGAGTGGACCATTAAGAACTATCTTCCCACTTCAAAAGAAAATCATGGTGATGCTGTACATTTCCACCCCTGCATTACATCAAGTTTATATAGTCATAAAATCTGTTGATTGGACGGGAAATATTGACGGGATATTGCAGGGTGCCACACTCTAAACGGCCGGTAATTATTTTAGGGATACATTTTTGGCATCAGCAGAAGTGCTTTAAATAAGTCGGGGTATTTTTTTGTGTGCTTTTATCCCTTGGTTGGCTGTATTCCCTAAAAAGACGAAGCCGATCCTCCATCCTCTCGATTCTGCTCCCGCAACCCCCACACGCTTCAGCACGTGAATCGCGATCCTACAGGCAGCAGTTGTAAGAACGTACACAACATTCGGAGAATAATGTAGCTCGATTTTTCATATTTTGTTGGTGTGAAGGAAAGAGAGAGACGAAAAACAAAGACGAAGTTAAGGACCTACCTCTGTGATTCAGCTTCTCAGTACCGTTTGAAATCCACTTAACCTTCAGCACAAACAACATTTAATGTTGTCTTTAAGGGCTAGAGATGAGAGAATTTTAATTTCTCATCATGTACAGCCATCCCCCCCCCCCCCCCCCCCCCCCCCCCCCCCCCCCCCCCCGCCGCCCGCACCATAAATAGTAACATTCTCGGACTGACGAATGCCCCGTCTCACTCTCGTATCCACACCCAACCCCACTCTACTCCGACCACCACTCACCTGCCTCTCACCCGTAATTTAAAAGAAAAAGAAAGAAGTCTGGCCAAACTCTGTCTGGCAGGTCATCAAGAGAAACGGAAAGACGGGCAAAGGTGTGTGATGCCGGCGCCAGTTTCGTTATTCACATACACACACACACACACACACACACACACACACACCACACACACACACACACACACCACCCCCACCTTCCCAGCATCAACCGATAGCGCGATGGGCTTCGCCTTGGATTCAGCTGACGGGGAGGGGGGGGGGGGGGGATCTTCTATTTTGGGGTTCGAAAGATCGCAGAAAGTGCCAATATGATTTGGTGAAGCAGAGACCCTGATGGGGATGGCAGAAAAGTCGGATGGTGGGACAAAAGGTTTATCAGTTTAAGAATACCAAAGTTTGCAGGATTATTAATTTCCGATACCGCACAAGTGTGGCGTCCATAATCACACTTTGTAATGGAACGGGACATTGAAATGATTATTTTAGGATCCAGATCGAAGGATCCTAACTGCAAAAACTGATAATTTTTTGATAGCACGATTTCTTCACTGGTAAGCGTACTTAGATTCAATTCCTCCCACACACACACTCTCTTCCCCCCACCTCCTTCCCCTCCCCACGACAAAGGCGAATACCCACGTCGTTTCTTCTCCACTGCCTGTTCCCTCGCAGTTTAGTGATCCCTACCTTCACCCCCCAAAATAGTACTATTTTTTCCTCCGCCTCAGAGTCGAGTTGGTATGCAGAACTCGTCCAGAAAGATGTATCATGGAAGATGAGTAATGTTAGTACCGTTTAGTTGTCCTTGACCCAGACGTTGGCTGACAGTGTTATCGCCCTCATCTGGCTTGGCTGATGTTGTCAGCCAATCGACGTGTGAGTTGCGGGAACTCGTTTCTTTTTCTTGTTCAGTTTAAGGGAGAACCGTACATGTACTCGGAAAAGAATGCGAGCGAGTTTGAAGGATGAGGTTGGGAAGGACGGGAGGCTAAAAGGGGACGGATGGGGGTGGGGGGGGGGGGGGGGGGGGGGGGGGGGGGGGGCGGAGGAAGGGAGAAAAAAGAAGAAACAAGAAGCAGTACCACCGACCAGCCACCTCAAACCCCCCACCCCCCTCTCCCATTCCACACTGCTACAAAGTAAAAATCGCCCAAAGATTCTGTATTTGTTTGTTTGGGTTTTGTTTGTTTGTTTTTGCTGCGTGTCAGGTCCATATAGGCGCAAGAATAGTTTTTAGCCATTAGATAATGTTCACTCTAATGATGATAGCCAGATAACTACCAGTAATTTGTTCTTGATTGACGAAATTATTCTATTTGTTTTTGGACCAGAACACGTGAGTCGCACAATAAAAACATACGAATCACATAACCATCCTACACAAACGAACTGTGAACTGTCAGGGGTTTGGGGATCAAACTGAAAACTGGGAAGAGAGTGGGGATTCAAGTGATATCTAACTAAATCGGTCGTAAACCATATTCATCGCTGTGTTTGTTTGTTCGTTTGTTTGTTTCTAAGGTGGGAGTTTTTTTTTTTTTTTTTTTTTATCACGTGTGTTGCACGAGCATAAAAAAAAAAGGCACACGAGGACCTGCACAATATCATGTTACGTTCTGCTTTTTTTCATTCGTTTTGCCGCTCACCAGTAAATAGTCTGCCGAGCCAAGTTCCTGTCGAGCAAAATTTAAAAACAAATCTCTCTCTCTCTCCTCTCTCTCTCTCTCTCTCTCTCTCTCTCTCTCTCTCTCCGTTTGCCAATACATTGTCCGAGTCAGGTACCTGCCAGAGCTAGATCTGAAAACAAATCTCCCTCCCTCCCTCTCTCTATCGCCGTTCACCAAAGTATAGTCCAAATCAGGTACAAGCTAAAGCAAAATCAGTTTGAAAACAAATTTCTCTCTCTCTGTGTCTCTCTGTCTCTGTCTGTCTTTCTCTCTCTCTCTCTCTCTCTCTCTCTCTCTCTCTCTCTCTCTCTCTCTTCCTCTTCCACCCTACCTCTCCTTCCCCATCCCTCTCTCTGTGTCCAAGCTGGAAAGGGGAGGGAGGGAGGGGACTGACGTAAGATCAAGTGGACCCTATGTGCTCAGGTACTGGTTTGATGTTTGTTTGTTTGCCTATTTGTTCTGTTTGTATATGCATAAATTTGTTGTTCATATATCTGTTCATTCTAGAGCTGTACTTGTGTATGGCTTGCCACCATTGTATTTATGCATACACACTGCACACGCCCGCTCACGCACGCACGCACACGCACTGGCACGCACGAACACACACACACACGCACACACACACAAACACACATTGTCTCTCTCTAGCCTTCTCTCTCTCTCTCTCTCTCCTCTCTCTCTCTCTCTCTCTCTCTCTCTCTCTGTCTCTGTCTCTCTCTCTTTCTTCCTGATTGATACTGACTGTCTCGCTACAGGGCTTTCCTCGTGTCCTTGTAGTTTCCTTCTTTTTCACTATAAGGGTAGCCTTCTAGGGGAATAGCCGGTTCGCGAGACGCACTGTACTCTATCTTTACTACATCTGTGTCCCTCTCTTTCTCTATCTCACCTTTTTTTTGTTGTTCCTCCCTTTCCTTCCGTCCTTCTTTGCACACTTCTGGTACCGTCCTTGCATACTTATTTTCGTCTTTCGTCTCAAGGATGATTCCCGGGAAATGCCCGGACCTTTCTCTCTTCCTTCCTTCCTTTTTTTTTTTTTTTTTTTTTTTTTTGGTTGTTGTTGTTGCTACATACGGGGTGAAAGACTACACCATACACTAGTAGGCCTACAAAAATAAACCATGACGAGCTGTTTCAAACGCCAAAACATTAAAGTCAGCAAGAAAATGTCCATTGGTAGCAATACAACATACAGACTTGCATGGTGCGCGAGAGTTGGAAAAAACAAACAAACCGCCTTTTACAAAAAAGAAGGGAAAAAATGAAGAAAGAAAAAGAAAAAAACAAAAACAAGAAAAGCCACAAAAACAAAACAAAACAAAAAAGCAAAGACGGGGATAGTGGAGGGAAAAAAAAAAAAAGATCAAGTGGACCCGCATGTCCTGTAGAACGATGTCATGACTGCTCCCGTGTACATATTCATACGGCTTACAGCGATTGCTTTCTTTTTCTTATTTCAGCTAGGGTCAACCAAACCTATACCAAGGGATCACAACCGGTTTCAAGAATGCTAAATGTCAGTAGCTGTCGGCAGTGAAAGCTGAAGATTTTCAGAAGGTATTGTGAGTACCATCTTCTATCCTGCGGTCAGATCTTGGGCAGGAATCGCCAATCCCCATTTCATTTTCATGGAGTCGACCTCGAGTCCTGGTTAGTCAGTCGACCAGTTCCTTGACGATGAAGGTATCATGGAACAGCCCGCAAGCCACGCCCAGGGTTCATCGGAGCTTCGGGATCGCCACAGTGGAATTCGATTGAACATGTACGTGATATCATCAGTCCAGATGTGCATGTAGGAATCAAACCGCCTACAAGCGGCATCTGTCCTTGCACAGCTTGCACGTGCTCTTGAAGAGGAAATGGGGGTGGGGGTGGGGTGGGGTGTGTGTGTGTGTGGTGTGGGGGGGGGGGGATCTTCAGCAGAAGATCGGCCATCAGCCCTGGTGCAGCATATGGAACCGCGAGGTAACTGTTACTGAGGGTTTAGGAAGTCATACACACTATTGACTGTACGTTAAGGCGGCTGCATTAATGTCCTGACCCCAACTGCCATAATCTCCTCCTCGTTTTTATGATCTTATTCCGTTTGTCAAAATCAAATCCTAATATGGACCCTAGTACGCTTTTCTGTCAGAGCCAAACCGTCAGGAATACCCTTCCGTTTACCTCTGAACACCCCTTTTTCCTCCCGTTGTAACTCTTTTCTCAAGACCTGTTCAAAGAGACAGTGTTGATTTCAAACCTTTTGGGTTTTTTTTAAAGCCGTCTTGCATCCTTGCTGTCGATCTTTTTGTGTGTGTGCGCGCACGCACATGTGTGTGAGCGCGCGCGCGCGCGCGTGTGTGGTCAAAAGATCTGTTTGCAGTGAGCAGTAACTACCTTTTTTGTGGGAAGAGACAGCAGAAAAATATATACAGGTTGTGTTTAGTTTTGATACCTTTCTTTGTATTCTTTATTATGTATTAAGCTGGGACCAAGGTAGGACCCGATTTGTGAAGGTTTCTTTCTGTTATTCTCATGAACATTTCCGAAAGATATATATTCCCCTTTACTTTAATTGAAGTCTAAAGAATAAAATGAAAGTATTTCATCGCGATTAAAACAAATTTCGGACTTAATTATGTGAATCGAAATTCACATGGAAGGTCTGTAACGCAGATTATAATTTGGCATAAAATGGGTTCAACAAAGACAGACACATTTTCCACCCACCCCTTCCCTATCCACTCAAGCCCCACCCCCACACACTCCGCCTACCCACCCTCTCACCCGCACACACACACACACACACACACACACACACACACACACACACACACACACACACACACACACACACACACACAATGCACACACACACTCGAACACACACACACACACACACACTCGCACACACACACACACACACTCGAACACACACACACACACACACACACACACACACACACACACACACACACACACACACTCGCACAACAAGTCCTCATTTTCATGAAACTGTTCATCTGTATGACCCCGATTCTTCCCTCCCTTCCGTTTGCCCATCAACCCCACTTTTTTTTTTTTTTGAGTCTTAATATGATACTCGCACTCTGCTCTTTCTAAACAAGCGCGCACACACAAAGGAGTGGGGAAACTCTCTCTCTCTCTCTCTCTCTCTCTCTCTCTCTCTCTCTCTCTCTCTCTCTCTGGGGGCTCTTGTTATCCACACGTGCTTTTCTTCCTCTTACCTACTGCCAGCACAAACACAAATCCTGGTGCAGCCCCCAGGATCCGGAGCTGTCACTGGCAATAGAACAAAAGATCTCTTGTACAGCAATCTTTTTGGAGAGCAGTAGCTCTTTGAGTTTACAGAGTTAGCCAGATGAAACTCCACTGCAGCAAACTGTAGCTCCACCATAGAACATCATCAAGACGGCAAGTATTTAAAACAAAAACTGAGAAGGTGGAAATTCGTTATCAGGACCACGTACCATTTTAGGCCAGACTGACAACGATCGTACAGTACAATAATTCTCTCTTTTTTCAATTAAAAAAAAAATCTTTTATGTTGCGTATTGAAAGTAACATAATATTGTCATTGCTCCGCGACTCAAGCCAAACTTCCCACACGGGATCGGGTCACTGATGATAAACACTTTCTCAGTGAGAGTTCTGTGACCGCAGAAGACTTCCGCTCCCCCCCCCCCCCCCCCCCCCCCCCCCCCCCCCCCCCCCCCCCACCCCCTCTCCGCTATGAATTGGATACATAAGACGTTGGTTGTCTATCTGGCAGTAACCTACCACCATCTTAAGACTCTCATCGTCGACGGAAGTAGTTCGGCTGTCATCTTCGTGAGTAGCCTCCTTGAAACCACCGGCAAGTGGAACAATCTTGACTGTTGTTGTATTGGCAGGAACAGGTCTGATTAGGTTTCCCCCAAATGAACTGAAAGGTTCTTTTATCTTCTGGCCTGTCGGCAATTAACTTACTGTTCGTGCGGATTACTCATATGACCGATCATCCAAGGGCAGAGGGCACTGACCGACTAGTTAAACAAAAAACAAAACGAAACAAAACAAACCTAGCTGTAAGCTGGCGGTCAGCTTGCCTGTTTTTATCACATAGTTTATAATTTAGAAGGTTCTAAGTGTGTGTGTGTGTGTGTGTGTGTGTGTGTGTGTGTGTGTGTGTGTGTGTGTGTGTGTGTGTGTGTGAGAGAGAGAGAGAGAGTGAGTGAGTGAGTGAGTGAGTGTGTGTGTGTGTGTGTGGAGAGAGAGAGAGGAGTGAGTGAGTGAGTGAGTGAGTGAGTGAGTGAGTGAGTGTGTGTGTGTGTGTGTGTGTGTGTGTGTGTGTGTGTGTGTGTGTGTGTGTGAACATCCGCCAGTTGTTGCAGCATCTTAAAACTTTTTGCAGTCCCATGTTTAAAGCGGCACTTCTTCCTTTCGAAGCAACTTCGGCTCTTTCAAGTGGAGTACTTGTATCAAGTTGCTGAGGGTAACAGTTTGAGCAGCCTGAAATACTATTTTCTGTTGATTCTGGTCCGGGCCTTCTCCCTCAATGTTTTCCCAGTTACATGCCACGTCGAGTCCCATGAGCGTCATAGTGTTGCGTTTCTTTTGCGGTCGAGTATAGTGTTTCGACAACGTCAAGCCGAAAGGCGGTGCTGCTGAGAGTATGAAACTGAATACTTTTCCTGTCCTTGAAATGGTAGCGGTGGCGGTGGTGTAGGTGAATGTGTGGGTATGTGTGTGCGTTCGAGCGCGCGCGCGCGCGTCTGAATGTGTGTGTGTGAGGGAGGAGAGAGAGAGAGAGAGAGAGAGAGAGAGAGAGAGAGAGAGAGAGAGAGAGTGCTGTCAGTGCTGTTTACATCTCTCTCTCTCTTCCTATTCGTCTCTCTCAGTCTTTTGTTCTCTTCCCCTTTCCCTTCTGCCCCCTTCCAGCCTCGCCCCTCTTCTTCGTAACCGTCTCTCTAATCTAAGATTACATTATTTTCGGAAAATTTATTATCCAAGGGAGCGCGGTCTGACCCTATTACCGAGTTTGTGCCTTGTTCTGCAGAAGTTTTCCACCCTCCGCTGAATTTAGGGCAGACGCAGCAGACAGCAGCGAAAGCAGTCGGTTTTCAGCGGTGTGTGTGTGTGTGTGTGTGTGTGTGTGTGTGTGTGTGTGTGTGTGTGTGTGTGTGTGTGTGCGTGCGTGCGTGCGTGCGTGTGTGCGTGCGTGTGTGAATGTGCAAGTATATGTTTTTCAGTGTGTGTGTGTGTGTGTGTGTGTGTGTGTGTAACTGTGCACATGTGTTTTTAAAACATGCGTGCGTGCATGTGGATTCACTTATCGGAAAATGATTGACATGTTATTACATATCCCTGCGGTGCTTGCGTGGGATTAGATTAGTTACTGGCGTGGAGGGAAGCTGTTGTTTATCGACTCACTGTGATGCAGATGGTCTATTCTGCGTTTGTCAATATGCTTATAGGACTTCCAAGTGTCTTTTCTGCTTTTTGTCATCATCTTTATCACTATCATGACAGATTTGGTACAGTTACAAAAACAAACAAACAAAACGACCCACATAACAGTTAAGCCATCTTCCTCTTTGAAGCGCACAGTTTGTGATTCGTTTTGCTGTCTCGGGTTGTTCACCTGGCGGCCTGCCCGTACGAAATTCGCCACAATCCTTGTTTTGCATGTTAAAGCACAACTCAAACCTCAACTCGACCGGAAACATGAAGATCTGAAGTGGTGGTTAACTTGGGCACATTCCACAATTACCCACTCCTGTTTTCGGTTCATTCAAGCTGGGAGTGTTTTGGTTGTTCACGGCGCGCTTGGGACTGCAGTTTGGTAGCTTATACTATGATTAGCATAAACCTACAGTTTAACCCCCGTTCCCGTGACGTACAACAGGCTCATCAAAAATTATTAGTGTTATCCTTTTACATCTACTGCTTTCTGATATTTTTTAAGTAAACTTTTTTTGTATGGGTGGAGATCAGAATGTCATTGTTATATTTGTTACCATGTCTGATACCAACACTCACCTGTATGCAAGTTCTGACCCCCTGTCGAATTGGACAGTCTGGCATTTTAGCATCTGTGAAACCAACACTAAGTGTGAGTTCAAACCGTCGTAGTGGATAAACAGGCTTTGGCATTTTACCAGGTATGAAACCAACACTTGAGAAAAAGAAACACTAAACTAATGAACTGAAAATGTTGAGTTTGGCACCTAATCAAGGATACGGACCACAGGGTCGAACCAAAACATCTTCAGACACATCAATCTGGCATTGCACGGGATTTCTGAACAGTTATCCTCCTGCGACCAGTTCTGGTCTTCTTCCTCAAATTAAGGAGCACGTCACCACTAGCCTACATTATGTTCTATTCGAACTTTCACTGAAAAAACAACAACTGCGTTTTCGTGTAGCTCGCGTCAGTGATGCAGGACCCAAATAACTCGCATCGAGTGTGTTTTTCCTGGTTGGATAAGCTGTCTCTTTTTTCACCACCTCACGGAGAAACTCCAGGGATTGCGAAACGGAGGGAAGCAGTTCTACAGTGGTGCAGAACCATTTGAGAAGCCCACAACTGAAGTTGAAAAGCTCTTCAAAGTTCCACTGAAAACCTCGATTAACGCAGTCAACATTCTGTTCACAAACTAGCAAGGACTATCACATCAGATGCTGCTCTCCAAATTAACTTAAAATTTAATTTAATTGCGGCATAAGATCGGAGCTCGGGAGGTGGTGGTGGTGGGGGGGGGGGGGGGGGGAGGGGGGGGGGGGGAGGCGGGGAATGGCTTCATGTCAAGCTAGCGGTACTGAGTGAGAATATATTCATGCGAACGCAAATAAGTAGAACAGTTTCTTGGTGGAGGTGGCAGCTGACCTTCAGACAAGGCAAATGACGATTAAAGCCTGCAGTGCCTTTTGACCTCTTGTGTGTCTTCATATTACTGACATCTTCATAGCAGACATTCAACTGTTGCGTGGGGTGTGAGAAAAGTTGAAGTCTGGAAGTACTAATCAACTGACTAAACACGCCTATTATTTTTGATAACACAACCGAGCTGCCGTTCTCAGATTTAGCAAGGTTAACAACAAAATGTTTTTCAGGTTTTAAAAAAAAGTTTGATTTTGATGAAGTCAAGAAAATGCGACTTTCAGTGAATTAGCAAAAAATCATAGTCTAGCTAATCCTACTCTGTGAAAGTCGGTCAAGCAATTTAGGAGCCAAAATGTGTGTGTGTGTGTGTGTGTGTGTGTGTGTGGTGGTGTGTGTGTGTGTGAACAGATAACATAACCACACTCATTTGTAATGTTCTCTGGTTCTATAAATAATATATAACAAAGAAAGAAGGGAAGAACTAAAAGGAACGAATGAAAGGAGGAACAAAACGACCAAACGACATACACTCGCGCGCGCGCACGCGCACGCACACACACACACACACACACACACACACACACACACACAACCTTGTCATACCATACTGTCGAGCCTCAGATCGTTAGAAACCTCAATATCTCATCTTTGCTAATCCTACGAATGATCTGTTAGATTTGAAGAAACAAAATCTTAAGTGTTTCCATTTCCGTACTATTTTGGAATTAACAAAAAACAAATTCTTGGGAGAGCTTGAAGCAGGTTTTCAGAGAATCCCCAGACAAGTGTTTTGTCTCTGAACTTTTGACACTCTTAAGGGTCGGGCCGCATACAGCTCATGACCCTTAGATACCCCCAGTGCTGTCAGACTATTTTTTTTCCTGGTGCTGCCGGGATTCAACCAGGCACCTGCTGAATGGATTGGAGTCCCGAGGCTGAATCGGATAGTTATTCTAAGTTGGGAAAATTTAGGCCTTATGAAGTTCACTTTCGTTCCCCCATCTACCAGATCCGCTGGAACACTTTTCATCTGCCTCTGCTATTGCTTTAAGGGTTCTAGTCCCTTTTTCATTTTTTTTTTTTTTTACTAGCATTCCCGTGCTGTTTTATCAGTCATGCGCTGTTGAGCCTACAAACACCCTTGCTCCAACCCCCTGTGGCGAAGATTTGGGCCGGGAAGCTAGATTCATAAGCTGCACGCAAGACCAGCATACTTCTCAGTCTTGTGGATGTGAGCATCCTCCATTCTGCTTTCATATGGCTTTGCGGGTTCAATCACAGAAATTTGTTTCGATGAATCTGAGTGGAATACAACGTCCGGTCTCGTGTCACTCTTCCTGATGATCTCTAGGCGGGTTTTTCCGATGCTTGAAGATCTGCTTTGCAGTCCCAGTCATCCATCCCATCCGGAAAATCCCGATTCCATGCTCTTGATGTCACGCCTCTTCCAGACCATGACTTGTGGTCTCCTGCCTTGTGAAAGGTCGTTGCGGGAGCTTTGGGTGGCGTAGCGTTTCCTCTAGCAGTGATAACTGCATGTGAGATCTCCTTCAGCACTTGGCTGTGTCTCCATGTCTGTTTTCCATGGATTAGCGCTGCTTCGCATGGCCAAAGGACATATTCCACTCTTTGTTTGCGCCGACAAAGCAGACACACAGGGCAAATCGAATTTCCCCACTTCAGCAGGTTTCAGTTCGAGTGGAGGATGTCATATACTTGAATTCGTGGGCATGAGGTCGTACACGCTTCCTAGTTCTACGTAATTTTGGAAGAATGCACCATGATATTTTCAACAGAAAAAGACATTTGGAGAATAGTTTGGAATAGACCGTCTATTGCTGTCGATTTGATACAAACTTCACACGACTTCGTGTAGCATTGTTCACTGGAATTCATGAAAACGTGTCAATGTAAACCAATTGAAAAGTGAAATTTCTTATCGTGATCTAGCAGTGGCTGAACACATGAATACTAAGTCTTGTAAGCAATAGAAACGAAATGGAAACGGTTCTTTAAATTTAAGTTTAAATGTATTTCATATCACCTTTGAATGTACATCAAAGGCATTAGCGGTCATGATTCTTCTTTCAGATATGATAACCGCATGAAAAAAAGGTAAACCCCTGGAATGTATGGGAGTCACATCACGATTCAGTGTATGAAACCGGCGACAGGTGTAATCCTTCATTTCTTTCTACAAAGAAACCTGTAATCACTGCAACCACTCTTTCATTTCTACAAAGAAATGTGTAATCACTGCAATCCTTCATTCGTTTCTACAAAGAAACCTGTAATCACTGCAATCCTGTCTTCGTTTGCACAAAGACAGCTGTAATCGCTGCAATCCCTCATTTCTACAATGAACCCTGAAATTACTGCAATCACTCATTTCTACAATGAAACCAGTATTCGCTGCAATCCCTCATTTCTACAATGAACCCTGAAATCGCTGCAATCCCTCATTTCTACAACGAACCCTGAAATCGCTGCAATCCCTCATTTCTACAATGAACCCTGAAATCGCTGCAATCCCTCATTTCTACAACGAACCCTGAAATCGCTGCAATCCCTCATTTCTACAACGAACCCTGAAATCGCTGCAATCCCTCATTTCTACAACGAACCCTGAAATCGCTGCAATCCCTCATTTCTACAATGAACCCTGAAATCGCTGCAATCTCTCATTTCTACAATGAACCCTGAAATCGCTGCAATCTCTCATTTCTACAATGAACTCTGAAATCGCTGAAATCCTTCATTTCTACAAAGAACCTTGTGATCGCTGCAATACTTCTTTCATTGCGACAATAAAACCTGGAATCACTGCGATCCGTCTTCAAATCTACAACTGAATTTAACTTTTGTATTTAATCGCGGTTTTTGATTAAAAAAAAAACACAACAATTCTGCAGATCTTTGAAAACGAACAAGAGGAAATCGGCTAGAAGGCGGAC
Organism: Conus canariensis; assembly: GCA_033310375.1. Taxonomy (NCBI): domain Eukaryota; kingdom Metazoa; phylum Mollusca; class Gastropoda; order Neogastropoda; family Conidae; genus Conus; species Conus canariensis. The sequence continues at coordinate 53,539,141 of CM065728.1, forward strand.
GGTTGGCCTGCTTGTTCTTTGTGCGTTTTATTTTAAGAGAACCATTTTGTATTATTATACTGACTGGGAATGTGAACACCGGCCTGAAACTTTGTGTATAATACAAGTCTTTTCCAAGGACAATCGAATCAGTGATACGTTGACTGTAATAATATATTTAATCTAACAAAGAGTAGCTATGTAAGGGAAATATGAAATTGCTTTTGGGAGCTAAGAAAACAAGGATACTGCTATTACTAAAACACAGTGGGTTTACTGATATATTCCAAGCTGTTGAAATCAGCTGTTGAATGAACACTTCAGTGAATCTGTACATACGAGTAAAACCTTTCCTCTTGATATCAGACGACTAAAAATACAAGTCGGAAACCTCGAGTCCGGTGGCAGTGTTGATAAGGGTATTTCTGATCTTATTTGACGCCCTCGTCAAGTCTTGTCTAAACTGAATTAGCCACAGGCCTTGCTCTCTCTGAAGGGGAAAAAAATGTACAGACACAGACCCTCCTGTGTTCTCCTTCCACCCACCATCCTCAAAGCAAAACAGAAGTCTCTTTGTGAGTATCTTAAAACCACTGTCTAGCCCAGACTGATTCCCAGAAGCTATGGAACCAACGCTTGCGATGCTCTACGTTTTAAGAAAAAAAGAAAAAGAAAAGAGATCTTGATTAGGAAGAAGAAGAAAAAAAACAAACAAACACTCTTGTTAGCGAGGTTTGAAGGAGTGCGCATTCGAGCGTGCGGTGTGATTGTGTGTGTGTGTGTGTGTGTGTGCGTGCGTGCGTGCGTGCGTGCGTGCGTGCGTGCGTGCGTGCGTGCGTGCGTGTGTGTGTGTGTGTGTGTGTGTGTGTGTGTGTGTGTGTGTGTGTGTGTGTGTGCGTGTTTGTGCGCGCGTGCGTGTATGCTGTGAATAAAAACTGAAGAAAGTTGTCGGAGAGAGAGACAGAGACAGAGAGAGAAAAACAGGACCGCAATTAATGCCCTGCTTCGCAGAACTTAAACTGCGCGCAGGATATATCCACGCCACCTAATAGATCTCCATCTTACAAACTCCATAGGGGCTGGCAGTTTAATGGTCAGTGTCTTCGGCTGCAGGGCTGACGGTCATGAGTTCGAGCCCTTGTGGGGTCGGATTTTCAGGGCCTGAAAACTCTCTCGGTCCACCAAGTGAAACAGGAAATCTGATTCAGTTCAGGAAAGGTTTAGGGGACGGAAGGAGAGCGTTGGGCATCGCATTCTACGATGCCAAGTCCCTGGACACGGTGAACGTTAACAGTGCCCTGGTCCTCTTACTATTAGACTGTAGGACTTAAACCTTAACCTGAGTTACATTGAAGTCGATAAGATCGACGAAACTGATTCAAACACACCGTTCAATTTGACATCAACAGTGACAAGCTCCGATAATTACGAAGCATACCGAGAACTAAAAAAGCACATGCGTTCTTCCACGAAAATGTACGGATTTCGCATCCACAATAACAGCGATTTATCTCGGCGTCTCCGGCTACAGAGTCCTAAAAATCAGACCCTAGAGATATCGGCTGAAATTCCAATTAGGCCAGCAGAACCAGAGCACAGGGTTTGTATCGACGATTTACGTATATGAATATTCAAATACGCTTTTGCATGAAGCCCTCTGAAAAACGTGGGTGACTTTACGCCCACAATGCCGTATCAGGTGTAAGGCTGCGTACAGCGAGAGGTTACCGCTTTTTGTTACAATTGTATGAAAGCCACTTCACCATTTCCGCCGAGGGGAAAAAAGAAACTGATCGCGCTGGTGAGAGAACCTGGTGGAAATCCATTCCGATGCTCTTTTGGTTTTTGTGTTGTTCATCCAACTGCACCCGTCGTTGGGATGAATGATAGGTTCAATCAGTTGAAATGTACATCTTCCAGTTGTCATGTTAGAGAACTGACAACCAATTGTCTGGGAAGGATATTAAGATAAAGGAACTAAGTCAATGACACTTCCATCACTTAAACCGGGTATATGGCCACATGGCTATGAGTTGGAAAGGGAGGATCGAAAAAATTCTGATCAACAGTCAGAAGACGTTACTAGTTATTGTGGATGGACCATAAAATTATGGCGAAACAAAGCAAAACATCTTTCTGACCCGAGTTCTTACAGACATTATTTCCATAAAAGATAGAGCTGATTTTTTTTCTAACCTGGAAAAACCTGAATCAGAGACTAGACTGCTTTCAATCCCCTCACCTCCCCTAGTATCTGTCACTTTTATAGGCTATGTATTAATGTATAAACCGGGCAAGTCAATTAGCCACAGTCTGCCACTTCAACGCCACTGGTGCACATTGACCTCAAGTCTACGAAAATTTCCTCTGGATTACCGATTGTCTGAACAGCTAAAACGCTGATTTATCAGCTATAAACCGCAAGTTAACGGCTTTCGACGAATCATGAAGCCCAACACATGTGTTGTAAATGAGATATATAACAAATATATAAAGAAGCACGCAAAGAAAGACGATGTTTAAACAACTTAGTCTATGATTTAGTGTGTGATTTAACTTTCCTTCCTTTATAATCCGTACGATCTCCAATACAAAAAATAATCCAGTCTTTACGTACCGCAGGTCAGAAAGGAAACCTCTTGTACCATCTTTACTTAATTTTTCTTTTTCATTGTCTGTAAATAGGAAACGTCCTCTGACAGAATGACGCATTCTCGCTCTCGTCCATGAATAAACCATGATCAGCTGTGAAGGAGCGAAGCGCTACTGAAGAAGGATGAGAGAGAGAGAGAGAGAGAGAGAGAGAGAGAGAGAGAGGAGAGAGAGAGAGCGCGCGTTAACGGTAAACCACAACGGAACCACCAACGGTAAACCACAACAGAACCACCATGAGCGACATTTGGACTCACTGCTCCCCCACGTTATTTTCTGATTGAAATTGGACTCCAGCAACAGCTGCCAATGTACTTAACAGCGTTATCTACTGCCTAGTCTCCACAATGTCGCTCACTTTTTACCTCGAGAGGCTCCCCTGGATTTGGAGCTTAAATGGTGACGCAAACACCAGCTCAAAACCACACACACACACACACACAACACACACACACACACACACAACCGGCTTTTGTGTGTTTTTTTACCACAAAAATCAAATTTTCGACCGCTCGGCCTTCGTCTGAACTGGGGGAACGGGAGCACACGTGTGTGCATTGAAGTATAGCCATCTCTATCACGCCCAAACAACTTATCATTTCCAGTCATGCGTCGGTCTGTCTGCCTTCATAACAGGTGCCTAGCTGTCAAGTAAACGCAGCGTAACAAACCTTGCGACATTAACCAACTTTCTTAACCAACGAAAGAGAGTCTGCCTAACTCAGAAAGAGTGCCTGTAACCAGCTGGCTAAATTAAGAGAGTGGAACTGTTTAAGGCTATGAACTCCAGTTTCTCTCTCTCTCTCTCTCTCTCTCTCCTCTCTCTCTCTCTCTCTCTAACGAGGAGAATGAAAAACCGCTGCTGTAAGCGACAACCTCATTACCAGTTTACAAATTATAAACAGGTGAGGCATTAAACCGAAAGAAGGCGTGTTTACCTGAGTGGGCGAGACATGAGTTGGGAAGAGGAAAGCATCCATCGATCGAGTCCGAATAGAAGAGCAGGGTGAGAGGCTGGCAGTTAAAGGAGAGGGCAGGGGGGGGGGGGGGGGAGGGGGGAGTGGGAGGAGGGAGAGGAAAGGGGAGGGGAAGGGAGAAGGGGAACTGGGATGGAACAGAGGAGAGCAAAAAGGATAGCGATCAAGTGTTTTAAGCGTGAAATTTTTAGCCCGCTGAAAAATTCTCTCTCCCTCCCTCCTCTCCGTGTATCCGGCTGTCAACGGTGTTGATCAGAATGAAATATTTCCCAACCTGTTTTGAAAGACCAATCCTGACATGGTCTGCGAGCTAACTGGACTATAGGCTCCTTGATTTATCGATCCGACACCTGTATTGCTGCTTTTGGGGGGGTAGGTGGGTAGGGGTGGGGGGGGGGGGATGTCGTTTGCCACGCTTCCTTTGATGCAGGTAGCACGCACAGCGAGGGGGGCGAGCTTTGTAATAATTTAACTCAGCCCTGCTCCCAACTTGCCCCCCCCCCCCTTCCCCTCCCCCCCCCCCCTCCTTTCTCCATCACCGCCCTCTCACCTCATTTGGCTCCCGATTTTCAAATACAGAATGTGAGGATGTAGGACAGTGGACGGGGCGGACAGCCAGGGGTCAGTCTTGTAGAGGTTCACAACATTACATTCTGTGTTCTCTGTCTGAAGACAGGCCAGCTTTAGCTGGAACCCTGACGAATGGGCTTGAGGCTGTGGTAATGCCCAAGGCACTGTTTGTGTGTCTGTGTTGTTGTGAACCTCCGAGCTTCTGTACTGGTGTGTACACTTCTGCTTACACCTTTTAACAGACCTGTCCACGAACAGCCTTTACCATTATATTCTCCTTTTTGTAATCGAGTGTTCCTGTCTTTCTCTTTAGTCAGTTCTTCTCTCTCTCTCTCTCTCTCTCTCTCTCTCTCTCTCTCTTCTCTCTCTCTCTCTCTCTCAGACTTCTTCCCCTCCAACCTACTCTCATTTGTTCATGATTCTATCATTTTTTCTATATTCTCATTCTACGGGTCTTTGGTATTTACGAATCCTCTCCCCTCTCTCTCCTTCCTTCCCCCCTTCTCTCTCTCTCTCTCTCTCTCTCTCTCTCTCTCTCTCTCTCTCTCTCTCTCTCTCTCGTCTTATATTGCTGTTATAATCTTCCTGGTGCGTGCCATTTTTCACTATTGAGGAATGGTTCAGCCAAAATTAGGACGATATACACTGGTTAGCTTTTGAATATTAAAATATCAATATGGCCGGGATGGTGATGTATTGAGCAGCAGAAATAAAAGCACTAATGAAAAGGTAACGGCATAAGACACAAAGGCAGCTTGAAGAAGGGAAGAAAACAGCATTGTGTGATTGCGAGTGCAGTTGGGATCTTCGGCTGAGGAGGGTTGGGAGACTGAATTGTAGCTGTGTGTTCGACTTCGGGCATGTAATCTGGTCAGTGACCGGGAAGTCTCAACAGTGGAGGCTGAACATGCAAGCAGGGACAGGACAACCGAGTTATGTTTGGTGGGGGTGCTGGAAGGGGAGAGAGGCAGTTCAGGGACAGGATGATTATGTTTTTATTATATTATATTATATTATATTATATTATATTATATTATATTATATTAGCCCTCATCTGGTTTTGTGTTTTCTCCTATCATCATCTTTATTATAATGAAGATGGTTGTTTTGGTTCATGTTTCTCTCTCTCTCTTTTTTTTTTTTTAACTAGCTGTCGGCACAGATTATAGTTCTAATACGGTGAAAGTTGCGTAAGCCAACGTGAACTGGAACCATGAAAAATGCAGGTGGGTACCAAGCTGTGTTAATAAGACACCAATGCCAGATGATTATTATGTACACCCGAATGTTTGCCTCTCTGACTTCTGTTCTTTGACCGTTTGGTCCAGTGCTATTAGGCCTAAATCACTGTATATCACAACTTGTACCTTTTCACAAAGTTTCCCACGAGGCTATATTTCTTTCCTTTTTTTCCTCCTCCCCTCCCGTCCTTCCCCTTGGTCCCTCCTCCGTGCAGTTTTATCATCTCACATCATAACTACCACCTTTCCATTATGTTTTCCATGAGTTTATTTTCCTTTCTTTCCCTCTTCTCCGACCACTCTCCTCGCCACATTACACCCCACCCCATCCTGCCCCTTCTTGTTTTTCTTTTACCAAAATCTTTACGAGGATCTTTATGATCGAGAGGTTAACTGTATTAGAGTATGCTTTGTTTCTGTTCAGTCTTGTATCAGTGATTTCCGAATATGTTGTCCTTTACAAAAAAATATTTCAGTTCATATTTAATTTGGTTCAATCCTTGACAAAATAGTCCCTCTGCTCTTTTTCTTTCTTTCTTTCTTTTTTTCCGGTGCAATCTTTATTTTCGGTGAACTCAAAGTCGCGCAAACAGAACAAATGCCCCGCATTGTGACAGAAGGCATTAAGCCCCGGAGGACTTCCTGCTGATGGATTGCTGGATAGGAATACGGCCGGGGACCAGTCTGACAGGGGTAGTTATAAATTACTCGGACAAGTCGGTGGAACTGAGAAGCGCGAAATGTGACGCTGTGCTGGCCTAATGGAACGAAAATAATCGACTGCCGTGTCTCGACCCGTGAGCATTCCGAGAAATTTAATTGGCGTCTTAACCTAATTGCCCCACATTTTTCCTTCAAACTTCTGCCGGTCCTGCCGTTTTTTGAAGATAAGCGATTGGCGGTTTCTTTCCTCTCGTGTTTCCTTGAAAACCAGTTTGCGGGTATGGGTGAGGGGCAGGGGATGGCTGGGGGAGTGGGGAAGAGGAGTGAAACATTAGTCTGTTACTGTGGATTGCCAAGTGGGCAGATTGATAAGCCTACCATCATTCACATCCTCTGGCCAAGCACAACAGAGTTGCAGCTCGTTTCTGTCTGAAAATGTTCGTCTTGGCTAGCCTGCCAAGTGCAACAGCTGGTTCACAATTTAGCTGCACCGATACGGACTGCCGGCCTGAGTGCCACTCGGGGTTTGCTGCGCAATTATTTGCTCCGGAAATATTATTCTATCAGGAGCTCTCTGAATGTAGGTCTTGTCAGTCCTTTCATCCTTCTGGGACTGGGCATGTGTTCCCAAACCTGCCGCCCTCACCCATTTTTTTCCTTTTCCATTCATCTTACTTTTGTGCTTTTTCGTCTTTGTTCTTCCACTTGTTGCTTTCTAATGTGAGTTCTCTTCCCTTCTCCAAACTTTCTATTAAATATGAAAGCAGACATGATGCGAAAAAGAAGTATGATCTGCTAGTGATTTCTTTATCGATAAGAATTCACATTTACATTCATAATTTGGGTTTATTAGGGCAAAGTGTTTGGTATATATGTAGGCTATGATCACGTGCATACATACATACATAATATATACAAAACGCACGCACGCACGCACGACCATGCTAAAGAAATCATTGAGTGTAGACCAAAACTTTTGACTGCAAGAGTGATAGCATTCGAAGAAGAGTCCTAAACGAGATCGCCCTGATAATTGACATAGATAGGTTTTGTGTGTGTGTGTGTGTGTGTGTGTGTGTGTGTGTGTGTGTGTGTGTGTGTGTGTGTGTGCCTACACTGTGATGGATTATCTATAGCTTTTCCATCTACAAAGAGGTGAGCAATATTGTTGGTTGGCTTTGTCACAGTGCTAAGGTTGACCTTTTCACAAATGGCATTATAACCATCACCATTCCGCTCTCCAGGACTGTTCCAGAACTATCTACATCGTGGCTAACCCTCTCCCCCAGCCCAACTATGTACAGCAAAGTATATCAGACTGCCCACAGGGGAAAAAGACCCTGCGCAACTATGTACAGCAAACTGTATCAGACTGCCCACAGGGGAAAAAGACCCTGCGCAACTATGTACAGCAAACTATATCAGACTGCCCACAGGGGAAAAAGACCCTGCGCAACTATGTACAGCAAACTGTATCAGACTCCCACAAGGGAAAAAGACCCTGCGCAACTATGTACAGCAAACTATATCAGACTGCCCACAGGGGAAGAAGACCATGCGCAACTATGTACAGCAAACTATATCAGACTGCTCACAGGGGAAGAAGACCCTGCGCAACTATGTACAGCAAACTATATCAGACTGCCCACAGGGGAAGAAGACCTTGCGCAACTATGTACAGCAAACGATATCAGACTGCTCACAGGGGAAGAAGACCCTGCGCAACTATGTACAGCAAACTATATCAGACTGCCCACAAGGGAAAAAGACCCTGCGCAACTGTGTACTTAAAAAGATATCAGACTGCCCACAGGGGAAAAAGACCCTGCGCAACTATGAACAGCAAACTATATCAGACTGCCCACAGGGGAAAAAGACCCTGCGCAGCTGTGTACAGCAAACTATATCAGACTGTCCACAGGGGAAAACGACCCTGCGCAACTGTGTACAGCAAACTGTATCAGACTGCCTACGAAGGGAAAAGGACCCTGCGCAACTGCATACTGCAAACTGTATCAGACTGCCCACAGGGGAAAAAGACCCTGCGCAACTGCCGGTTCACGTCGGTACTGATCTATGGTATCTGTTCCTATTTAACAAATGCAGGACACGGTCTACTAAACCTCCTATAGATGACAATATATGCTTAGTCTCCTAGTCTCCAAGCCTTGCTTTTCGAGCATCCCCTCTAGATTGTTTATCAATAAGCCTTGACTGCTTCGATCCATTCTGTAAGTTTCCGAATTAACATGTCTACGCGAAAATAGTTGAGTTTTACGTCCTCATAGCGAAAGCTTTTAGAGACATGTCTTTCATTCAGATGTCTACGCTTAAGACTGGACTTTATATAAGCCTTGACTACGTCGACACTTACATCCCTATTAACATGTCTACAATGCAGACTGGACTGTAGGCCTTCATAAACCTTGACTGCGTCGATCCATTCAGTAACTTCTTCTATTAACATGTCTACGCTGAAGCTTCTAAACCAACACATCACAGACATGGGTTATGAAGGAAAAATAAATCCGGTCGCCGTGCCTGGGAGTAAGACAATCTATTTTACTCCGAGTTTTTCGCAGCTCTTGCCTCGCTATCTTTTGATGTCCGCAATGGCCGAATAAAGGGCGTGCGTACTAGCAAGGAAAATCCAGAAAGAAATCTATAGTAACCCAGTATTATGAAGTCGGGAGATGTCGCAAAACGAAAAACTCACCTTCAGCTGTACGTGTCACAGTGCACAGACATTGAAGTCAGTCTGTATTGCTCGTGTTTCTCTAACTGCGGGTCCCGTATGGATTGCTTGGAGCTCTTTTCTTTCAAATTTCACCCCACACCCCCTTTTGAAAATTCTGTGATCATTTCATATTTTCTGTTACTGTCTCTAACTTCCTTTTATGTATTTTTTTCACTGTTTAGTGTTATTTTCTTCTTTTGTGGCACTTTTCGACTTTGTTCTTGAAGGTCTCTACTCATTTTTTTTGTATTGGTAAATTCACAATGTACCATTGTTCTTGCATCTAGCGAGTCGTTAGTGGTATTGTAAAGACTGTTTAGTCATACAGCACATTCTGCAATGTGTTTTGCCCTTACGGACTTTTCCGGTGTGTGTGTGTGGTGTGTGTGTGTGTGTGTGTGTGTGTGTGTGTGTGTGTGTGTCTTTGTGTGTTTGTGTACGGGGGGAGGTGGGGGGGGGGATGTACGGCTACGTGCATAAGGAATACTTGTGGTCAGATTTTTGTATCCTTTTATATCTTTGAGTGGAAAATCAAGCGAGTTGCAGTTCTCAGCGAGGCTTGGTTTTACCCGCCTTAAGGACAGCTATCGTGTTATAAATTTATATATATATATACACACACACACACATATATATATATATATATATATATATATATATATATATATATATATAAATATATATGTATGTATATTGTAAATCACTCTGTTGTGGGTTGCTGCATATGTTACGGGCTTGACTTTCCTCCCTGTTTCGTAAAGCCCTGAAAAGGGCATGTGTGGTCGGCTGGTGCATTACATCACCGAGACTGAGAAGTAAAGACAATGTATATGTGGTGACAGTGCTGATCAGCGCTTACCTCTGTGCGTTTATAGGACAGTCAGACTATTCCGATGACTTCATCGGCTGACTTCCGACATAATCAATCTCTGTCTTTTTTTCTTGCAAAAGACTGAAGACACCTGACGTCTTCAGCTCTGACATTCATGAATGAATATGGGCAAGCGTTCATTTCTCTGAACAGCCCAGGTGCGCAATAGCTATACAGGCAATAAGTAGAAATGATAGATTTCGATGGACCAGCCCCCCCCCCCCCCCCCCCCCCCATTCCTTTCTTTCTTTCTTTCTTTTTCATTTCATTAAAAAAAAAAAGAAATTGAATCTCATGTTTCAGGGATACCGCTGTCTCATTTTCTTCACTTATTCAGTAACTCAACATAATACCTACTTGAAAAAATTAAAAGAAAATTATATATATAGATTTAGATAGGTAAGGTTTTTCTTTCCTTAGACATTGAAACTCATCTTTTATTGTCACCAAGTCTCGTTTTCTCTACTCATTCAGTACTCATCATCATACATTCTTACATCACGGTGAATGAATCTCGTTCTACCAAATAGAGTTGAAAGGCCACGTAGGCCTACTTTTGACATCCTTCAAACATGTTCCTACATCTGATTTCCTTTAAACTTTACGATGAATTCAATGGTTGAGAATGCTTATAGAAACGAAGGGAACGAATGCAGTTTGCAGTTTGAAGATTCAGATAACATATAATAGGCCCCTATGGGACTGCATGTGGGTTTTGATTACGAGCCCCAAAACACAGTATTACGACTTGGCTAATCAAAGCACAGATCTTCAGTCTACATGCAAAACAACCTCCAGACGAAAACAAACTGATATTTTACCTTATTGTACTTGCAGCTAGAGACCACTACGCCCATCTTCCGCTTTTTTTTTCCAAATATCAAGAATAGTTCGGTCGTAAAAAAAAAATTGAGAACCGCAAGGTATGAGAAGGGAATGCCCTCGGATATCGTTAAACTATACTGTGCACAAAAAGAAACGCATATTTTTTTCGCTGAAAATATTAAGGAAAATGTTGACAGAAACATGCCCCGTATAGCAGGGAACTCTGTCCAGTGTGAATAGTCAGACATAATGAATAGACATAACATTAGATTGATGTCTTATTTCTTCTGTGGTTGTAATATTTTAAATGCTAAATGACGCATGAAATGACTGAAATAAAAATATGCGTTTCTTTTTGTGCACAGTATAGTTTCAATATTTTTACACAAAGAAGCAAAACACAAACAAAATAAAACACACAAACAAACAAAAGCACACTTACCAAAACAACGTGTCTTTCAGACGATGTCGGACTGCCAGTTGGAGAAAGGTGCATGGGGCTTTGTTCAGCTGCATCTCATTATTTCATGGTAATTTCTAGCTTTGAAGTTGTTATGCGCGCACAACATTCAATTCTATTTGGCTTGTGTACAGTCTTGGTAATTCGTTAACTGAAAGTTTCCAGCGAGTGAACATTACTTTTATCATGTCTCATTTCCGAGTTGGGGAAACAAATTTGTGCTTCACTTTGGAAAAATGCCTCACTGCATTACTACGGGTGAAGTTTTCCAGTTAAAAAAAAAATCGATCTTTTCCTTGAGGTTTGTCCTCGTCAGATTTTGCCCCATGGAATTTGTGCTCACCCATTGCCAGAAAACTTTACGTTGGCTCGTTATCCTCGTGTTCAACACCATTGTCTCGGTCAGGAAACAATGAAAGTCACGCGAAACACGCACCGCCGTCTATGACCGGATGGTCGTCTGCTTCTCCCAGTGACTGTCTGGATTATGTGCCCTTGACCTCATCGCTATTTCAAATTTTAAACACCACCCATGCGGATGTGTCCGATTTAAACGAACTTGAAATAAATCATTGTTTCGAAAGTTACAGACCCCCCCCCCCCCCCCCACACACCACACACACACATGTATACACACTCCGCTACGTACCACAGGCCTAATGCGAATAAAATGGGTGTGTTGTCGATTCCTGTAACAGCTAGGACATCTAGTTTCAAAAACTAATCAGTACTTGTCAAATGTAATCTGCGCTGGCATGACTTCATCCCACTTGTTTGTTATTCTTTTTGTTCATACATAATTATTTTTAAGGTGAATACGACTGTGCAAAGATTTTCTTTTTCTTCATATGCTACGGAAGGACCCTGTGAGAGTCATCTGGAGACAACGAACTTGAAACTGAAATCTAAGTTTTGCAGCTTTGCCCCCCCCCCCCCCCTCCTCCCCCTCCCCCTCACCCAATTTTATGAAGTCTTTAATGACTTCACAAGACACATACTATTTATTTTATCAAAGCGTATGTCTCTTTTTAGTTTGAAAGTGACCTGGGACCACTGCCGGTTTACAGTAACAATTACAGCCACAGCTATAAACAGCGACAGAGAATAAAGAAGTGAATGGGAAAAAAAGGTGGAACACGGAAGCTGTTCTCGGGGAAATAAAGCATGGAAAATATTTCTCTTCTGCGCTTGTTTCTATCTGGTGGATGTGCGTCCGTTGTGTGTGGTGTGTGTGTGTGTGTGTGTGTGTGTGTGTGTGTGTGTGTGTGTGTGTGTTTGAGAGAGAGAGAGAGAGAGAGGAGGTGTGTGTGTGTGTGTGTGTGTGTGTGTGTGTGTGTGTGAGAGAGTGAGAGAGAGAGAGAGAGAGAGAGAGAGAGAGAGAGAGAGAGAGAGAGAGATTTTAGAATAAGGAGGGAACTTTGTCAGGAATCATTATTGAATGACAGAAATGAAACCTTTTGTCCACAGGTGAAGCGAAGAAACCGAATGTTCTTTTCATCGTGGTGGACGATTTACGCCCCACCCTGGGTTGCTATGGAAACTCGATGATGGTCACCCCCAATGTTGACGGTCTGGCTAAGAAGAGTGTGAGATTTGAGCGGGCCTATGTGCAGGTAGGTGAGGTTGAGTAAGCGATTAGATTTTAATGTCGCTTGGCTTTATGTAAATTCTGTGTGTGTGTGTGTGTGTGTGTGTGTGTGTGTGTGTGTGTGTGTGTGTGAGAGAGAGAAAGAGAGAGAGAGAGAGAGAGAGAGAGAGAGAGAATTTCATTTGCTCCGCAAGATTTTGTATTGATACAACCTTTTCATTATGACTTGGTAAACAGTTGTATGTTTCTCACTGGTTACAACGTTTAATCCTCGTGATCTGGAGCTGAAGGTTTTGGGTTTTATTTTCATTTTATTTCTTTTTTTTTTTTCTTTTTTTTTTTGGGGGGGGGGGGGGGTGATTTGTTGGTTTAATGTTTTCTCCTCCTTCTCCTCCTCCTCCTCTTCTTCTTCTTCTTCTTTGTTTTAAACTCATTTTTGATTCGAACAGACAAGTCAAACAATCATAAGAAATATACTATAACAGAAGTGATTTTACACTCCGAGCACTCTCATACGTGCTAGCCTACACTGGTTAAACAAACAGGCATGAGAAACACGCGTCTGTACACACCTCTTGCATGACACAAACCCATACTCTTGAATAAGATACAAGGCCCCTATTCCCCAAAGGGCTTAGTCATCACCTCATCAAAAGAGATCAGCATGAGTTTAGATAATAATAATAATAATAATAATAACAATAATAATGATAACAACAATAATAATAATAATGATAATAATGTGAAATAGATAATTAGAAAATGACACAAATGAACATAAATCTTGTTTTTTTAACATGATAAAGGCATGGAGGGTTAGGGAGATTAGAAGGCTTTACATCTTATCATGACATTTTATTCTCATGAATTTATGTTTTGTTAGCATCTTGATGCTTATATTTGTCTGCTTGACAAAGGCGCTTAAAAAAAAAAAAAACTCTCTTCTTTTATTTGCGATGATCCTCCGAGTGAAGAACACCTGAATGAAGACTCCTTTCTTTAAAAAAAAAACTTTTCTTTTTTCTGGAACAGTTTGTCGATAGTTACATGCAGCACCTGAACCAAGACAGTCATCTCCCACCCTCTTAGCGACCCTCGTTTCTTGAGGTCGTCATGAAGAGGTTTCAGTGAATTACATAGCATCATGAACCATTCTTGTTCTGCCGTGCACCACTTCTTCAAAACACCACCATCACATTGTGGTTTGCGTTGCATTGCCGTTGCAGCAAGCGTTCTGCGGCCCCAGCCGGGTGTCGTTTCTAACGGGTCGCCGCCCGGACACCACCCGACTCTATGACCTGCATTCCTACTGGAGGACGCACGCCGGCAACTTCACCACCCTCCCCCAGCATTTCAAAGAGCATGGCTACTTCACACAGTCCGTGGGCAAAGTGTTTCACCCAGGTGATGCTGGAATCTTTTTTCCTGGTAGTGTTACGTAGTGTCTCCCTCAATGTCCCTTTCTTTCTGTCTTTGTCGATCTGTCTGTATGTCTGTCCGTCTGCCTTTGTCTGTCTCTTTCCCTTCTCGCCCCCCCCCCCTTCTCTCTCTCCTTCCCCTCTCTCTCTCTCTCTCTCTCTCCCCCCCCCCCCCCCGTCTCTCTATCCTCCTCTTCCTCCTCCATCTCCTCCTTCTTCTTCTTCTTCTCTCTCTCACTCTCTCTCTTCCTCCAGTTTTCAGGTTTGATGTCTTCGTCAGGGAATACAGACCGTAAAAGTAACAATGCTCCCATCCTCGTCTCACAGTCTTTGAACATGCATTTAAAAAATCATGCAATAGGATAAAGGCACATTGAAAAAGAATGACTAAAACGTGACGTATCAAACAGACTGCAACAACACAACACAGGGGGACAAGAAGTGGGGAAGGGAAGGAGGGGGAGTTGGGGAAGAGGGCAAGGTGGCAACAGCAGATACTTTCATATTCACATTACCTACACAGATTAATACATTGGTATAATTACAGCGTTACAGACAGACAGACAGACAGACAGAGGTGCGTTCCACGTTCGGAGCAAACATAAAGAAAAAGAAAAAACAAAAACAAAAAACGGTCGACAAGGTGCCTATTGCACTTGGATGAAGCAAGAGAAAACTAAGCATGAGAAACACAAGTAAACTGTTGAATTGTTGCAAATAGTGATACATCATGTGCCTATTGCACTTGGATGAAGTAAGAGAAAACTAAGCATGAGAAACACAAGTAAATTGTTGAATTGTTGCAAAAAGTGACACATCATGTGCCTATTGCACTTGGATGAAGTAAGAGAAAACTAAGCATGAGAAACACCAGTAAACTGTTGAATTGTTGCAAAAAGTGACACATCATGTGCCTATTGCACTTGGATGAAGTAAGAGAAAACTAAGCATGAGAAACACCAGTAAACTGTTGAATTGTTGCAAAAAGTGACACATCATGTGCCTATTGCACTTGGATGAAGTAAGAGAAAACTAAGCATGAGAAACACAAGTAAACTGTTGAATTGTTGCAAATAGTGATACATCATGTACCTATTGCACTTGGATGAAGTAAGAGAAAACTAAGCATAAGAAACACAAGTAAACTGTTGAATTGTTGCAAAAAGTGACACATCCATGCGCAAATGCTCACATACACACAAACGCACGAGCGCGTGCAAAGACACACACGCACACATGTACAGCATAAACAGGATGGGACGATGATCAGAATTTCTGGATTTAAAAGAGAGAGAGAGAGAGAGAGAGAGAGAGAGAGAGAGAGAGAGAGAGAGTAGAAGAGCGGGGAGGGTGGCAGGGGCTTTGTGGGTGAAAATTGGAGGTCGCGGAAGTTCGATAGGAAAGGGAGATTGAGGGCAGGACTTGAGAGGGAGGGAGAGGGGGCGGGGGGGGGGGGGGGGGGGGGGGGGGGAGGGAGGGGGGGGGGAGAGATGGAGCGGGATAGGAGATGGGAACGTTGAGAGGAAGGAGGGGTGTATGGCAGGATTAGGGACTGGGGTTAGGAAATGTGAGTTGGGGAGGGGCGGGGGTTTGAGAAGAAGGATATGTATATTACGCAGGTGTGTGTGTGTGTGTGTGTGTGTGTGTGTGTGTGTGTGTGTGTGTGTGTGTGTGTGTGTTGCTACCATAGCGTGTTTTCTTCTCATCAGAGATTCAGACAGATTGGTGTAGCTGTATTCTGCATGCCTCTCTCTGTCTGTCTGTCTGTCTGTCTGTCTGTCTGTCTCTCTCTCTCTCTCTCTCTCTCTCTCTCTCTCTCTCTCTCTCTCTCTGTATATGTACGTGTGGGAGGTGGAGGGATAGTTTATTGATAATTCAGCATGTGTGTGTGTATTTTTTTCTTTGCTTTTTTTCATAGCAGATTCAGATCAGTGGAGTGGTCCTGTATTCTGACTGCAGATGTTTGTCGAATTTGTCCCTATGCCAGATGGGTTCTGACAGTACAACCAGTGTTACTCTGTTCAAAAATGGCTGAAGAAGAGAAGGGCTACACCAGTGTTTTAGTGCTTGTGAATTAGCATGTGTGTGTTTATGTGTGCGTGCTAGCATATGTGACGAGTGTGTGTGTGTGTGTGTGTGTGTGTGTGTACTCGCGCCTGTTGTGTGTGTGTGTGTGTGTGTGTGTGTGTGTGTGTGTGTGTGTGTGTGTGTGTGCGTGTGTGTGTGCGTGCGCCCGTGCATGTATTCATGTGCGTGGCTGAATGTATGTGTGCATGTGTGTGTGTGTGTGTGTGTGTGTGTGTGTGTGTGTTTTGTGAATTAGTGGTTTTGGAACCTTTCTAGTGAAACTTTCATCTAGTGTAGATCTCAATGGACCTGTAGTAATTAAGGTAACGACCTATTAGCCACAAGCCCATAAGGTCAAGTTGCTCCCAGACTGAATTCTTTTTTTTTCTGGGTGCACTTATTCTTTTACAAGAAAAATGCACAGTAGATATTCATTTGAGATGTTGTCAAAAACTATTTTAGCGGTTTTTTTTAACAGGATACTTGAACAATCAGAATTCATCTAACAAATCAGAAACAAAAATTTAAAAAATCTAAACCTGCATAAATCTAAATGCCTACAGATTTTTTTTTTCTGAGAATGGCAAGGCATGTGTGTGTGTGTGTGTGTGTGTGTGAACTTTGTTTTGAGCTCATATCATCTGTGTCCAACTGAAGGCTTATTTCTTACTTCACATACTTATGTAACTATATGGTACTCCTGCAGAATATACGATTTTAATTATTGTACATTTCAGCAGATGTAATTTCACCGAAAAGAGATCGTGGATGTGGCAGATACACATACTAAATAACAAATAAGAAAGGTAACTTTTGTTCCCATGATGACAAAATGACACGCCCTTAACTCCAAACAAATGTTTCTCGAAGCTCCAGTTCTCATCTACCCCAGATGCAGACAGAAGACACAAAGTGCACTAATTCGTCTGCCACCAGCGTAGACATAAGGGTCACAGTTTGTTGGACGTACCTTGTTTCCACATTTGTGGTAGGCAAATTGGTGCCTTAGGCAGCTTTCATGTAGATAATGGGGGTGTGATTGTCTCATCCTGGGAGCAAAAGTTATCTTTCCTGTTTGTATTTACAATGATTTACAGTGTGATGTTTGCGTCACAGTTGTCTTGCTGTTTCAGGCAAAGCCTCCAATTTTACCGATGACTACCCTCTCAGCTGGTCTGTTCCTGCTTACCACCCACCAACTGAGCAGTATAAAGAAGCCAAGGTAGATGCTGGGAAACTGTTCTACATTTTTAATGTCCATTTCTAGCTGTCCCTGGTAAAGGAGTATGGATTGTGATAGTACAGTCACTAGTCATTCTCATTCCATCCGCCTTCCTCCTTTTAATCCCTTCCGTATTACCCTCCCCACCCTTTCTCTTCTCTCTCCCGTCGCACCAGCAGTTGTCTTTATCCTTTTAAACCCTCTGCCTTCCCACGTTCTTATGTGGGAAGTCAGAAGAGAAAAATTACCTTTGTTAAGAGCCTGATCACCTTTTCCTTCAGACCCGCTTCGAATCCCAATATAGCTTTGCTTCGCAATATTGTCACATTGAAAATCGAACTCATGCAAGTGTCTAGCACGAAAGTTATTTGCTATAGATCTGCCCCGTATGATCATTATTCACCTTGACACGTTTGGAGAAGTTCAGACAGAAGCTGTAGATTTGTATATGGAACAAGTACACAGACAGACAGGTAGATTGACAGAATGCACTTCACATTTTAGATTCATTACTGTCCCTTAACGCTAGATCACAGGGAAGTTGTTATGGAAATTTGAATGACTGGCACAGCTTGCTCTGCTTCTCTGTCACATGCATCAGTGTAGAGGTGTTGTAACCTTGCTAGTCTTTTATGTTGTCAATCCAGGACTTCTCTGGTCTGAGTCTGGGGCATACGCCCTCCATTGTATTCCATAGAATGGTCTTTGACTGGGGGTAGGTGTTCGATAAATGTGAGGACAAGATCTTGTCTGCCGGTGTATTTGTTAATTTGTTGCCTCATGTCCTTTGATTAAGACGTGGAGAATTCATAAGAGGCATTAGTCACAAAAGCTACGAGCATTTATACATGATATAAGATAATGTGATATATAAACCAAAGAAATATGTTATCTTGGAATCTGAATAGAAAAAAATGATGCAACTTATGGAGGGGAAAAAAAACCGCAAGAAATTCGTTAGAGACAGTTAATATGCGGGCTCTAACTCACCATCTTATTTTGCCCGAAACCCCCTTTTTCACAAACAAATCTCGCCCATCTCATGCTACTTTTTGTCAAAGGTAGCACCTTTTTACAACTAAACTTAACATGCAACCCCCCCCCCCCCCCAAAATTGGCGTAATCGTTATTTTAAAATGGGGCCTTCGTGCAAAAACAAAGATGAGCAATTTAGAGGCCCGCATATTAACTGTCTCTCTGATTAACGCCCGCGGGATTGAGCCCTTACTATTTTTTTACGCTCTTCTACTTCCAGCACTACCAACAAATCAGAACAAACAACCGGCCTTCCATCTTGGTTAGTTATTTTTACACACACTGAATTTATAGACCCCGCAACTAATTCTTTAAACCGACTGTTTTCACCAAATGTGCTTAACTGATAATCGCAAAACCCCGCCTTAATTGATGGTAGTACTCTTAGAACTGTAGATGGATGGCCATCAAATAAATTAGTATCTGTTTTTAACTCTTGTAAATGGACATACAACATTGGGTTCACGAGAAAATCAGATGGTTCATTACTTTCAAATTGATAGATGTCTTCTCTTGTATTAAATTTATAAGATCTGCTAGTACTGTGGAAGCCCAAGATTCTAGCAAGACCTTTAGGGAAAGTGTATTCTCTTCTTTCTTCTGGTGGAAAATGCACAGTAATTCTGAGGTTTGCTTCGTTAATTTTCAGCAATATGCCTAATTCGATAAGTACTTCTTTTAAAGAACAAAAGTTGTAATAACCTTCTGGTATTTTTTCATGAGTTATTTGATTGCCCCCTTCGTTACTAATATTAATCCAGTTATTCTGAGCTTCTTCAGATATATTAAACCACTTAACTTTAAAACCAATTTCTCTAAGAGCAACCCTACTATCACCGCGCCTATTGTCAATTGGATACTTTAAGAACACACGCGTGTTTTGTTTAGTTATATAAATGTGCATCCTTTTTAAATCCTTTAAAAAAAATCTATTTAAAAATGGAACCTTTTAAATATAATGAAAGTGCCACTTACGATGTAGGAGGGGTTTATGAGCCCAAATCTTTGGACTTTAGTAGCCTAACCATCGCAGTGGATGAATCATATGGCTTTCTAGTCAGACTTGTAAACCCACTAACTAGATATTTAAATCCTCCAATAAAGAGTGATAGAGTGCCATCAGCATGGTCATCCAACCCTATGGTTTTTTTTACCAAAATCAGTTAAATTTTGCCATTTACTGCTCAACTACTGGCTGCGGTGTTTCATATGCAAACCATTTATACCACCCCAATCTCTTAGTAAGGTCAGTATATAACTTTCATGTTTATTATCAGTATAGACGCATACTAACTGAACTACAAGTACCCCTCCCCAACGACAACGCATTTAATCCATTTAACAGCCCAATGGACAAGAATGCATATGAAAGAATCTGCAACGAATTTAACATTAACCCTTCAAATAACTTTAGACAAAAGTTAGACCGCAATCATGGGTTAGGCACATTGTATTTGTGGGGTCAGCGTAGAGAATATAATTTTGACTACTGGCCCGGCCACACCTCTTTTAAGCCAAACTCCCAAGTTAGATTGGGATCAATAGAACAAAAAACCCCAATGCTTGGGCAACATTTATCTTAGATGAAAGTAAAGGCCTAACAATGCCAGGAGTGCAAAGACTTAATGACTCCATACGCACGTACGTTTGGTGCCTATTAGGAGCGCAAGCACAGACCAAGTCTAGCATAGTGGATCAATCTACAGGCTTTGACGCCAGAAAACAATTTCTAGCCAATTTAGAAGATGCTATTAACTCTGCTGTTGATTTGCCTTCCAGCATACAAAGGTACCAAAACGTTCTTTCACATGCGAGGTCAAAGGTTGACTTTGTTGTGGGCCATGGATTATACATGCTGCCTTCTGACCTTAGACTACAGATTGGCATGATACAGAATTATAATAATGAAATCCTCATAGCCGGAGACGATCAAAACTTAGGACACAATCAAGGTTTAAACACAAGGCCCGCACCGGCCATTTTTAAAAAAGTATCTAGCCCAGAACCTGCAGAAAGCGATCCACCGCCACCAGTTATAAGCAGTCCAGAAAGCGACCCCCCACCCGTTGATGTGCCTCACCCCGACAGACACACTAGCGAAAAGACAGCCCTTGTTGTGTTTTTAACTTTTACTGGATTAGCCATACTTTATTTCACTAAAAATTAAACCGGCAGCCAGCACTCCTAACGTCCACAGATGGTCAGCCATATAACCAGCCACTTTGCCTATGGTAGACAAAACCCAACTAACAACACTGCCTATTATGCCAGGCAGAGCATCAAGCGCTTTGACAGCTAACTTCTTTAATAAGTTTGCTAGATGGCGCAATTGTTTTCTAATCCAACTTTTACCGGGCTGAGGCGTTGGAGGCGCTACTGACCCCGCCGGCGCACTGCCAGTTAATGCATAAACCAGTGTAGAGATAGCAAACCCAACGGCTGTTAATATACTAACTATTGTAATCCCCTGCTCTCTGAACAGAGTCCTTATTCTTTCTGCTAACGTAGTATTTTCATGAAGTATTCTGTTTATAGTTTCTCTGATTCTGCCTGTTTGGTATGCTATTTTTTCTCTGTTAGTAGACAGCGCCGCTAGCCTGTTTTTTCTTTCTATCATTAAATCCTGTATTTTCGCCTGTATTCTAGCTTTTACTTCTACCCTAAATTGTTATCATCTGCATCAGCCAGTTTAATTTTTTCTTCTCTTATCTCTCTATCTAGCTCACCAAGTTTTGACAAGTTGTTTTTTAGCTCGCCATTTATTCTCCGTAGAGTATCATCAAGGCCCCTGAGTTCACGTATAGCAGCTTTAAGATTCCTGTGTACACTCTCAGGCAATGGAGGATCATCAATTGTTTGTAAAGCTGCCTCTTCTTCAGGGCTCAGCTCACGTTCTCTTTGACTAGGCGAACCAGCAATTGTTTTTAACTGCGTCTCCTCATTAAAACTAGTCTCAATTTCTGCTATTGCCTCATCTGTTCTTTGACTTAATTCTTGAATAGAGATCATTTCTATTTCAGATCGTGGTGGCAGCCTTTGCCCCAAGTTCTGTAAAGCACTAACAGCCTCGGGCCTTAAATCTTTAATAAGGTTTAATCGCCTTCGGTCGGCAACAGGGAGATTTCTAAGAATTGTGCTCTTGCTTAAAAACTTGGCCGGGTCTGGTTTTGTAGTAAGTCGTACAAGGCCTTTACTAGTCCTTACATACAGATGATTATTTTTATCCATCTTAAAATCAAAAGCGCTGTGGCCTTCTGGCGGTTCTAGTCCTATGCTTCTATAGAATGAGCTAATTTTATTTGTTAATAGTTCTGCACGAGCTGTAATAACTCCAGGGGGTGTTTCTTCTAATGAAGGGGTTGAAGAACGTGCTTCTTCAAGTTCATCTTGCAATGAAGGACCCGATTCTGTTTCATCATCTTCTTCTTCAATAGGACTAATCGCGTCAAAATCTTCATCAGCCATATTTATATATTTATTATTTTTTGTTTTATAAAAAATGAACCCATACGGCTGCGACCTTGATCCATTCAGAAAAGCGAAGGAGCCCCACGGCATAAAAGGCATAAGACAGACTGTGCGCGTTGTAAATAATCCATCAACAATTGAGCCCAATGAAATATTAACAGTAAGATTTAGTAACCTTGGGCCTGACGATGTTATAATGCCAGGCACTGCCAGGCTGTCATTCAAAATAGATATTGAGTCGGCGGATCCTAATGCTACTGTCGTTGCTAACCTGGGCAGGGCCATCATTAAAAATATGGTAATTAAACTGGATGGTAGAGAAGTCTTCTCACTGAGTAGCGCAGACATTTTTAATCTCTATTCTGATCTGTGGCTGCCTAGAACAGAAAGAAAAGACAAAATCTTTCAGGGGATCCAGAGCCCAAACGGTCTTAAGCACAGGCTTAATGCTGCAGATGCAAAGGAAGACGAGGGGACCAGGCAATAGCGCGAGCATTTAAAAACAGATTTTGCATCCCTCTAGATTTTGAACTGTTAAAAACCCATCAGCCATATTACCAAGGCGCACTAAGAGACAAACTTACTTACGAACTGACATTCAATGACAGCGGGTCTGTTATTCTATCAGATGATCCCTTAGCCAAATACGCTGTCAGTAACATCTCTCTTAATTTTGATGTTGTTACTAACCCCGAACTGGCTAGAACAGTCTTAAACCAGTATAAAAGTAGGACGGTTGTTTACTTTGAAAGAGTTTTACACCACAGTCTAGCGATTAAAAACAAGCAAGACACTGTCTGGGAAATAGCTATAAGCAATTCTTTAAGGTCCCTAAAGGGGGTTCTCTTGCTATTTACTAAACCCTCAGCTCCTTTTCAGAGAGAATCTGAGGTGTTTTACAACCCAAAAATTGAGCAACTGTCTTGCACAGTAGATGGCAAGCCTTTTCAGTTGTATTCGGCTGGACTTTTACCTGACCAACACTTTGATGAAATAAGAAAATTGTTTGCTGGAGGCAGACAGACAATCCCCATAGCCGATCATGTGTGTAAAAAACTTCACCTTCACGATGTAAGACTCGAAGATTATCTAACAGACAAATATGGACTATGGCTGGATTTTAGGTCCACGTATGACAACAGACTGCACGGGAGTGGAAGAAGGGTAGGGTCAGATGGCATACTCATACAGATTAATAAGGAAGAGGAGGAGAATGGCCAGATACAAATGCACGTTTTTGTGGTTTATGACGCCCAGCTGAACATTGAAGAAAATAGACTGAAAGAAATAGCCTATTAAAACAGATGGATAGTTTGAACTTTTTGCCCAAAGACCCGCACTGTTCGCTTATTTGTGGGATTACTGGATGTGGGAAAACTGTCTTCGTACTTGATTTGTTACAAACAATCTACAGATTTCATTACGAGTACATTGTTATATTCTGCACAACCATTAAGCACAACAAGTCTTACAAAGAAAGGCAGTTTGTTTGGGCAGACGAGAATATATTTTTAGTTGATCCTACTGACAAGTTAAGCGACTGTTTAGAACATTACTATAGGCTATTTGAGGGAACTGAAACGCTGTTTATTATTGATGACTGTTCAGCCGAACAAGACATTGTTAAAAAAAGAAGGACTCTGTCTAAGCTAGCCTTTAGCGGAAGACACGCATTAGTTTCTGTTTGGCTCTTAACTCAGAAATACAATGCTGTCTTAAAAGACTTTAGATCGCAGTTAAAATCAGTCATCTTATTCTATACTAAGGACAGGGATAGTTTTGAAGAATGTTTAAGTGAAAACTATATAATCAGGGACAAGGATGAACTAAAAAAAATAAAAGAGCAGCTAGAAAAATCTAAGCACGCTAAACTATGCTTACGGACTGACCCGCCAGTTCAATACGTTTGCTTATTATAGATTGTTTATTATAGATTGTTTACTATAGATTATTTATTACAGATTGTTTATTACAGATTGCTTATTACAGATTGTTTAATAAATTGTTTATATTAAAAAAATGTCTCGAGGGCCAGAATCAAAAGCAGAGTTAGCTCCTAAATGCGTTGCAGTAGAGCTAAAAGATCTAGCAGACACAACGGACTTTGATCTAATAGGAGCGGCAGGAAATGTTTATGGGTTTGAGTACACGGAAGATGGTGTTTACAAACGAATAGAAATTGAAGATAAAAAACGACAGCAATATCCCGCCCTGGAAGAGATAAGAAATCTAAGGGCAAACGATTTTGGCAAACACGAATACAAACTTCATAAACGAGAGAATGCTTGGGCGTTGCTTCCCGACATTAACTGGAATTTAAAGTTTGAACTACGAAGCCCCTATGTATACTTTGATAAGAAATACAATTTTAGAAAAGCTTTGAATGAAGGACGCCTTCTTGCTAGCCTAGTCCCAGGAACACAACAGAAAAAGCAGATTGAAATAACTAGGCAGGGCTCTGTATATATGCTGCGGAGAAAGAAGTCCTTAGCTGAAGTGGGGGGTGACACCGTCGGCTTAGAGTTTAACCCAAAACTAGAATCACTGCCTAGAAAAATGACGATGCTTTTTCGCTTATTTATTACTCCAAGGGAGTCTGATCCTAGTTTGCCAGAGCATACGTTAATCAGAGGCGTACAAATAAAGTCTGAAAACTTGGGCGGTCCTCTTAGGCTTGTTATTGTTATTACTAAAAACGGGGATGAAATAAACACTTCTGTATCTTCTGACAAAGTCACTGTGATGGTTGACAATACTAAACTAACAGTACTCGATTTTATTTTCATTGCGTTTTACTCTGTTGATGAAGTGCTGCCAGAAGGGTTAATAAGAAGATATGTACAAGATTAATCTTAATTAAAAATTAATCTTAATTAAAAAATGGATGATCAGGCTCAAAAGTTTAGGTTAGAGCAAATAACCGAACTTCAAGAAGAAATAGAAAGTGACTTGGATAAGTATAGGGTTACTAGAAAGAAATATGCTAAAGTTTTAAATACTCTTTCTTATATAATCACTGGCTCATCAGCTGTAGCGAGCGTAAGTGCTGGGTCTAGCGTTGCTCTTTTAGCTACTGGAGTCGGAGCGCCAGCCTCTTTAGCATTAGGGAGCCTTGGTTTGGGTTTAGGTGCTATGTCTATGATTGCGAGTGCTGTTTTAAAAAAATTAACGCCTAAACTACAAAAGCACACTGCCATTGTAGCCCTAGCATCAGCAAAACTTTGTTCATTAAGACTGAGAATAAGCAAAGCATTGCAGGATGAAAACATTACAGACGAAGAATTTCAGTGTCTTATGGCTGATGGTGAGGATTACAGACGACAAAAAACTGAACTTCAAAAGGAGTGGAGAAAGACTTTTACTTCGCAACAAGTAGACACTGAGACAATCAAACAGAACATTGAAAAGCAAGCAAACAATCAGTTAAACCCAAAAATAGACTAAAAAAAATAAGATGTGAACTAAATAAAATAAATCATAAGTTTAACAAAAAAAATAAATAAATC
This sequence comes from Conus canariensis, assembly GCA_033310375.1. Lineage (NCBI taxonomy): Eukaryota > Metazoa > Mollusca > Gastropoda > Neogastropoda > Conidae > Conus > Conus canariensis. The sequence goes on from CM065728.1 coordinate 53,564,420, forward strand.
ATAAGTTTAACAAAAAATAAATACTATTTTTTTTAACTAATCGGCACTGTGTTTGGCGGGACAACTTGCAACTCTTCGCGAACAAACGATCTTTTAGGGGCGGGCTTTTTAGACGTAGTAGCACCGCTGGAAGATAAAGTCTCTCTTAAATAATACACGGGAGGGGCTGTTTTCATAATTCTTTCAACTTCATATACGTCTACGCTCCATATGGGGTCTGTGGCTCTAATTCTAACATCGTCCTCTGCCTCTCCAGGCGAATACAAGTATCTTACTTTTAATCCGAACGGCAAGAGTTTTTGATTACCTTGGATGTCTTCAGTAATACTTATTTTTTTCAATTTGATCGCGTTTACTGGCTTAAGGCCCGTTGCTTTAAATTCTTCATTGTTCATGGCGCGCAAGACTGCTGGCAATCTCCTGACCCATTCTGTGTTGCGTGTTTTGTCCATAAGGTCTCTATGATATTGATAGATAAACAGGCGCTCAGCTAGATTCTTATTAAAGTTTTCTACTAGGGCCTGGGAGCGATGTTTGCCCGGAATCCCTCTCTTAACTGTAACCCGATGTCTTAAAAACAGTTGGTTTACAGCTCCTTTAAACTCTTTTCCATCATCAACCTGGATCAACCTAGGATACTTTAATGGACCTCGCATGTATATTTGTTGTAAAGCCACAGCCACAGCAGTTGAGCTTTTATCCGTTAAAGGCTCAGCGTCTTTATACCTTGAAGCCATGTCAACAACTGTAAGAGCATACTTAAACTTTTTTCTTCTAACTTTGTCATGCGGAAGATACAACAAGTCCATCTGGTGGGTGTCATTAGGAACTGAGTTAACAAATCGAGGCCTTATTATTCTTTTTGGGGCAGGCAGATATATTTGCCAGATCGCTTGTTTTGAAAGCCAGTCTTTCGCTTCTGATTCAGACACCCTAGCAGCTTTACTCAGTTTATCAATAGCGGCCTTTCCTTTCCAATACCCTCCAGGAGAATAATATATTTTGTACTTTGTATCGTCCATAAGAAGGGGCTGTTTTTTATTACATTTTTAACTATGTTTTTTAGATTGAATATGCAAGAAGAAAGATTGCTCCCATAGCACCTATAATAAAGCCTATTTCTACCATTTTCTGATCCTCAGACGGTTCATAAAAGTCAGACAGTTCTGGCGGTGACGATGTTAGAAACTTCTTTCCTGTCACTAAGTAATATTCATTCATTGCTTCATCAACGTCTGTAAATGTGTGCTTTGCATGTCCCTGCTCTCTTAACTTTTTATTAATAAAGTCTAAGTGAGCAATTCTCCTTTTCTCGTAAGCGTCTCTTGCCTTAGCTAAATCTTCCATTGCCTTGTTATGGCGTTCTCTCTCTTCATCAGACCGCAATTTACTAAACATATAATTGCTGCCAGAGAAAGCCAATGCATTAACAATAGCCCCGCCCACCATCAGAACTATTCCAGACATCTTTTTTATAAATGAATGAATTTTTTTTTATAAATCAATCTGCCTAAATGCTTTAATCTTTCTATGCATTAATCTTTCTATGCATTGATGTTTTCTGGGATGATCCCCTGTGCAACAAGAAAGTCTTTTGAGGCAATCCCTGCAGTTATTACAGCTATAACCTTAACAACATCCTCAATGTCTAACCTTCCTAGATCAGCCGGCCTCATCTTAAACATGTTTTTTGCTAACATGCTATATCCTATACTAAGACCGCTGATTACAGCAGAGTGGTAAATAGTATTGATGATCTTTGCAGTGCTCATATTTTTTATTAACTAAAAAAATAATTAAAATAATCATAATATGAAAGACTGTCTATGTGCTTTTTAATCAGATAATCTTTTGTTGCCAGAGCTAAAAATAAGGTTACAACTAGTTTCGGCGAATCTTCTATCTTTCCCATGTTGGGCGGTTTTATTCTTAACAAACATTTTGTTAGGGTTGAATAAACTATAACACCAACAATGGGCACTGCATAATTAACCAGCGTTAAACTCATGGTTTTATTATTTTTATTTATTTAATTTTTAGATTTAAAAATGGCGGCCAAACACAGCGAATCTGATCTAATGATTTTAATAGAAAATTGTAATGAACTATTTGACGAAACGATGAAAGTGTTAAACATTGATTTTAGTAAATCTGGGTTTGAGAATGATGTAAACAATTTAATCAAAAATCATAGTGAACTATTTGACAAAGCAATCAAAGAGTTAAACATTGACTGTAGTGATTCAGAAAAAGCTAAAGTATTGGCAGGCGTTCTTGTAAGATTAGGGTGTCTTGAAGTATTGCAACGCCTGGGTGAAGAATAAAAACGCGTTTACTTACTTTTATTTTTTTTAATTTACGTAAATATTGTGAGTTAAAAATGAGCCGCACAAGTGAGTCCGAGTATGAAATACTACCTTCCAACAGTGCGTTGTTGAGTAGTAACAAATCATTAAGCAATATGTTCATTGAATTAGACATGGACATCATTAACCCCACAAACGTTCAGGAAAGTGTAACACATGCTATTTCTAAAATCCCAGAGTCTCTTCAAATTAAGCCGCCAGCAAAAGTGTTGTTGGCCATTCTGATTGAATATATAACCCCTGATGATAGTAGTATGCAAGTCTGGGTTTCAACTAGACAGAAAGAAGTAATCAGCTATTACGACTTTACACCTGGCTGGGCTGATTACATGCTTACACAGTTTAACCATGCAAGTGAAGAAGCGAAATTGCGCGGCGCTGGCTGGTCTGAAGGAACAGTCCTCGAAATCAAATTAAGACAAACCAAATACTCTCCTATAATCGGCAATTCTTACATCCCTCTCCCAAAAGAGTTAGTGTTAAAACGAGCAGCCTTAAACATACATAATTCAGACAACTTGTGTTTCATGTGGTGTGTTTTGGCGCATTTACATCCTGTTAAAAAGAACGCAGAGAGAGTTTCTAATTATTGGCAGTATAAAGATAGCCTGAACTTTGATAACATAAACTTTCCGGTGAGCGTAGAAAGTATCGACCAGTTTGAAGAACAAAACAAACCAATAACCGTAAGCGTATACACCTGGGATCCAGTAGACAATCTAGTCCCTCTAAGGATCTCTCCCAACGCTCCCACTTTTGGCGAGTCACTTGAGAATCATGTAGACTTGATTCTGTTTACAGATGGTTCCAAGAGCCATTATGTATTAATCAGATCAATTAGCAGACTGTTAGAATATACATCAAAGCATAAATCTAAACAAGAGATTTGTAGAAGGTGTTTGGTCAGGATCCCAACTATAGAAGCAGCTGCCAGTCATAAGAAACATTGTAAAAGTTTTGTAGACTGTAAAATCGAACTTCTTACGCCAAAACCAGGGTCTAAGGTTAGTTTTAAGAATGTACGCAAAATGCAAATGAGCCCATACGTAGTCTATGCTGACTTTGAAGCAATCTTGCCGCAGTACTACGGCCCTCAAGAACGGACACAACAAAAAACAACCTTATTATCCCGTCATCAGATCTGTTCTTATGCATCTGTTGCTGTTAGGTCAGATGGCGGACACACACAGCCGGAGATGTACAGAGGCTTCGACGCAGCTGGTCGATTTTTGGAGCACATGAAACACCTTCGCAATCAATTCTCCAATCAGCTGAACCTTTCAGACATTAAGATGACCCCGAAGATGAAGAACGTTATAAATCAGCCACCCACTGCTGGATATGCAAATGCAAGTTATTAGGTGACACTGTAAGAGACCACGATCACATTACTGGAAAATTCAGAGGGGCAGCACACAACAGCTGTAATCTTCAACTCAAGGTTGACCCCGAAAAATGGAAACTGCCAATCTTCTTTCATAACTTACGAGGCTACGATTCTCACTTTATCATGCAAGCAATAACTTCTGATTGTAAGAGGGTTAGCTGTATTGCACAATCATCAGAAAAGTACATGACCTTTACTGTAGACTGTTTATCCTTCTATGACTCTGCCCAGCATCTGATGGGGAGCTTAAGTAAGTTAGCAGAATCTCTACAAGACTGTCCAATAACCAAACAATATTTCGACCCATCTTTAGTCCGTAAAGGCGTCTATCCGTATGAATACATGGACTCGTGGGAGAGGTTTGACGAAGACTCACTTCCTCCTAAGGGCGCTTTCTTTTCTAGTCTTAGAGGAAAGGACATATCTGACGCCGACTATGAATACGCACAGAAAGCCTGGACAGAATTACACTGCCAAACGATGGGCGATTATCACGACCAATACTTGATGGCCGGCGTGTGTTTATTGGCAGATGTGTTTGAAAATTACAGAGCTACTTGCATGAAACACTACGGTCTAGATTCATCACAGTACATCTCTGCCCCGGGGTTGTCTTGGGACGCATTCTTGAAGTCTACAAACATTGAGATCGACTTAATATCGGATCTGGATACACTTCAGATGATTGAAGATGGGCTGAGAGGAGGCATTAGCATGGCCTGTCATCCTCACCGCAGGGCCGACAACAAGTATTTAGACGACTATGACCCCACCAAGCCATCCAACTATCTGATGCACTTAGACGCCAACAATCTGTATGGGTGGGCCATGAGCCAGGCACTGCCATTAAGAAACTTTAAAATGATAAACGGGCCTCATGAGGTTACTGCCGTGTTGAGTATGCTATCACAGCTTACACCCGATAATCCAATAGGACTAATCTTAGAAGTAGACTTAGATTATCCCACAGAGTTGCATGACCTTCATAATGATTATCCTCTAGCCGCAGAAAGATTAAAGATGAGTCCCACAGAACCGCCTAAACTCGTGCCTAACCTCTTTAACAAAACTAAATATGTCTGTCATTATCGGCTGTTACAGTTTTACCTAAGACACGGGTTAAAACTTACTGCCGTTCACAGAATAATTACTTTCGACCAAGGGCCTTTCATGAGGCCATACATCATGAAGAATACTGATCTTAGGACTGCGGCCACAGACGCTTCAGAAAAAGACTTTTTTAAACTAATGAACAACAGCTGTTTTGGCAAAACCATGGAGAACGTGCACAATCGTAAAGATGTAAGATTAGTTACAAAAGAAAAACAAGCAATTAAGCTGGTCTCTAAACCTAACTACCAAGACTTTAGGCGGTTTAGCGACAGCCTGGTTGGCGTTATGATGAAGAAACAGAATGTAAAGTTGGATAAGCCGGCGTTTATCGGGTTTGCCGTGCTAGAGTTGTCAAAGTTATTAATGCTTGAATTTCTATACGACTACTTTAAACCGCTGTATCCAGAATCAAATGTCCTTTACACAGACACTGATAGTTTTATTATGGACATCCCAACTGAAGACTTCTATAAGGACATGGAAATAGAGGTAGCCAAGGGAGCTGATGGATGGTACGACACATGCGACTACCCAAAAGATTCGCCTTTACATTCAACCGTGAACAAGAAAGTGATTGGAAAGATGAAGGATGAATTTAATGGGACGGTTATACTAGAATATGTTGGCTTACGGGCAAAGATGTATAGTATTGCTACCCAGACTTCTGAAATGAAGAAAGCTAAGGGCATAGGTAAAGAAGTTGTAAAAAAAGAAATGTCACAACAACTACAAGCAGGCTCTCTTTGAACGCGAAGTATTTTATCACACAAACGTTAATCTGCGCTCTACTCTTCATCAAGTAAACACAACTGCTGTTAATAAGAAGTCACTAGACTATAACAATAGCAAGCGAACTTACGTCAATCCTGAGTTTTCATACGCTATAGGCCCCCGGAAAACCGACTTGTCCGACTTAACTTAAGATCTTAACTAGTACTTAACTTAAGATCTTAACTAGTACTTAACTTAAGATCTTAACTAGTACTTAACTTAAGATCTTAACTAGTACTTAACTTAAGATCTTAACTAGTACTTAACTTAAGATCTTAACTAGTACTTAACATGACTTGCACTTAACTTGCACTTAACTTGCGCTTTACTTACACTTAACTTGTTATAACTGACCTAACCAGTACTTAGCTTGTACTTAACCAGTACTTAGCTTGTACTTAACCAGTACTTAACAACACATTTAAAAAACTAATTTATATAAAAAATGGGTCTACAGCAGGAGGTTGTACTTTTTTTGCAGAAGCTGGTTCTTTTACTGTTTTTGTGGGGGTTTGTGACTTTGTTGCTAAGTATGGCTTTAGGCGCTTGTATGCTAAAAGCCCTCCACCAACAACAATACCTCCCAGTACATAATAATGCATCTTATAGTTTGATTGTGTTGTTGTTGGTGGCGGTGCTGGTGCTGGTGCAGATGTTGTATTACTATCTAATAATTTTTGTTTTGCTGCTTGGTTTGCTTTTTTCAGTCTGTTGTATTCAACTAGTTTACGACTGGCCTCAACACGTCCAGGATTTTTAGACTTAGTAACACTACTCACCTGCGGGACACTCAGTTGCGGATTCACTTGTGGGGCGCTCGCCTGTAAACTCACTTGTGGAAAATTCACTTGTGGGCACTCGCCTGTAAATTCACTTGTGGGGCACTCGCCTGTTGAGCCTTCTCCTGCTCGCTCACTTTTTTTTAGTCTGATTAAAATTAATATGATTAAAATTAATATGATTGAAAGTAATTAATCCCATGATGAATGGGCATAGCAACGTCCCAAATCTATAATACATGTCACATGCAAGAGATTCTAGAGACTTGGTTAAAACCGGATCTTGTGTTAAGTCATATTTTAAATCTTCTTCTGAATCAATCGGCGCTATCTTGCCTACTAACTTAGCATATAAACTAATTATTGTCTGTCCCACCGATCTAACCATTTTTGATCCTAGCTGTGCCTCGTACCTGGCGTAATACTTCTCAACGTCTGATGTAGACAATTGCTGAATCTGTTCGATACTTAGTTCAGTGCCTAAATACTGCCTGGTTTTCCCGCACGCAGCCAGCGAGTATAATCTTTCTTTATGGCAGAGGTCTGCAGCCTCCTCACACTTTAATAGCTCGTCGCAATCCATTTTTAAACTCTTTTTAAAAACAATAAAAAATAATTGTAAATTCAGCTGTTATTTATTACTCATAGTCTTTTACTAATCTTAAAAACTGTTTAGGTTTAAAGGTAACAGTTACTCCTTCAGGGTCAGTAGAGGCAGTCAGATCAAGATCTTCAGGAGCTATTTGATCAATTAAAATAGTAAACAACTTTATAACTGGATGGGGCCAAGAATGCGGTAGTTTACTGATGGCGTTCCTTACGCTTTCTCGCATATCTACGCGCTCAAAAAGCTCTGTAATTACTTCTTCAAACTCTTCTCTATCAACTCCCCAGCTCCTTTCCTCCAACTCCCAAATTTTGAATATATCAATAAGCTCTGCAACTATTCCGGGCTTCATTTTTAACTCAGATTAAAAACACCAATTTAAAAATTAATTAAGTAAGCCGTTCCTATTGTTTTGCGCAAGAATCAGAAAAGTGTACTGTAAACCATTAGATTTTTATGCTATGGAGAGACAGATAATATGCGGGCCTCTAAATTGCTCATCTTTGTTTTTGCACGAAGGCCCCATTTTAAAATAACGATTACGCCAATTTTGGGGGGGGGGGGGGGTTTGCATGTTAAGTTTAGTTGTAAAAAGGTGCTACCTTTGACAAAAAGTAGCATGAGATGGGCGAGATTTGTTTGTGAAAAAGGGGGTTTCGGGCAAAATAAGATGGTGAGTTAGAGCCCGCATATTAACTGTCTCTTCGTTTGCTTCATTTTCGTGATTAGAACGTGTGTGTGTGTGTGTGTGTGTGTGTGTGTGTGCGTGTGCGTGTGTGCGCGCATGACCACGTGTGCGTGTGCTTGCGTACGCATGTGCATATGTGTGTGTGTGTGTGTGTGTGTGTGTGTGTGTGTGTGTGTGTGTGTGTGTGTTGTGTGTGTGAAAACATTCTTCCACACATCTTTTTACAAATCCGGTCTTTGTATTTGCAGATATGTCTGTTGTTGTGTGTGCCTGTGTGTGTTTGTAATTGTGTAAATGTGTACATAGAGAGGTATTTGCACATATGCCTTATGGACATAGACTTTCTGATCACTGTCAAATGCAAAGTCTGATTTCCCGCCGTGACTTCAGGTATGCCCTGGACGGGACGGCAACCTTCACATGAACCTCGTGTGCCCTGTCACTGTCAGTGAGATGCCAGGAGGATCGTTGCCGGATATCCAGAGCAGTGACTTTGCTGTGGAGTTCCTGAAGAACAGGACTCAACAGCACAGTCAACCTTTTTTCCTGGCTGTTGGCTTCCATAAGCCTCACATACCCCTCAAGTACCCCAAGGAATATTTAGGTACGTTAAATTTGGTTTGGTAATGTTCCTTGTGGACACTAGAACATGACCTGTTTATAATCTGTGGTTTTCTGTCCAAAAATTGTTTGGCTGTGTGAGAAACAGGTTCCCTTTTTGTTATCGGAACAGAATTGTTATGAACTGAATTGGAAAATTCCTCATTTGGAATCTGCTGTGATAAGAATCACCAATGTGCATTCTTTTTAGTATCGTCAAATATCTACTCCAATCCAGTCTTTCAGCCAGCAGTTTTGAACATGGGCAAGGATGGTATGCTAGAATCATCTCCCTTGTGTAATTGTTTTGGTGACATTTCGGTGACAATTGAACTAATAAATTGCAATATCTTTATATGCATTTGTAAACGTTTTATTTACGGGTTATGGGTTTACATAAAAAAAAAACCCAATTAAGATTGGATTTGTTGGGTTTCATTCCCCAGGCACCTTTAAAGGTTTGATTCCGATGCTGCTCATTCTGGTTAACCCAGACGCAGCCATACTGACGTCTGAGGGTCATGTAATTCCCTACACGTGACTTGTTAGAATTTCACCTTGCAGTTTGCGGCTAGAGATTAACAGGCAGAATCAAGAAGGCCGAGGTGTCCGATTAGCATGAAATCACTCTGTCGTTGTTCATTTTAGCTGTAGCCCGTGGAGCACCAAAGATGAAGCAGAGCACCTTTTGGTGCATAGTGAGATAAGCTCTTATGAGTTCAGGATGAAGCAGAGCACTCGTTCGTGCATTGTGAGACAAGCCCCTGTCAGTTCAGGATGAAGCAGAACAACCTTTGGTGCATTGTGAGACAAGCCCCTGTGAGTTCAGGACGAAGCAGAACAACCTTTGGTGCATTGTGAGAGAAGCCCCTATGAGTTCAGGATGAAGCAGAACACTCTTTGGTTGTTAGTAAGACGAGCCCCTATGAGTTCAGGATGAAACAGAGCACCTTTTGGTGCATTGTGATACAAGCCTCTATGAGTTCAGGATGAAGCAGAACACCCTTAGGCGTATTACGAGACAAGCCGCTATGAGTTCAAGATGAAGCACTTTGGCACATTGTGAGACAAGCCCCTATGAGTTCAAGATGAAGCAGAACACCCTTTGGTGCATTGTGAGACAAGCCCCTATGAGTTCAAGATGAAGCAGAACACCCTTTGGTGCATTGTGAGACAAGCCCCTATGAGTTCAAGATGAAGCACTTTGGCACATTGTGAGACGAGCCCCTATGAGTTCAAGATGAAGCAGAACACCCTTTGGTGCATTGTGAGACAAGCCCCTACGAGTTCAGGATGAAGCAGAGCACTCTTTGGTGTATAGTGCGACAAATCCTCGTGAGTTCTAGATGAAGCGGAGCACCCTTGGGTATTTTGTGAAACAAACAAATGTCAGTTCAAGAGGAAACAGAAATACCTGTAGTGAGACAGCTATGTGTGAGTTTAAGATGAAGCAAAGTACACCTTGTCACTTAATTAGACAAGCATGGGTGAGTTGAAAATGTAGCAGAATATCCTTTGGCATACTATGGCACTGAAATGTTGCTGTTTAAAATGAATCAGAGCTTCCACAGACATTAGTGACATGACATAAAGCAAAGCACCCTCTGGCATATAGTGAGACAAATGTGTGTGTTGAAAATGAGAGTGCCCTTTGGGCATAGCAAGACAAGTATGTGTCAGCTTAACATGACATAGAGCACATACAAGATGAAGTGGAGTGCCCTTTGGTATAGTATTAGAAAGCATGTTTCGGTTTAAGATGAATTTTGAGAGTACCCATTGGTATAGTGTAAGACAAGGATGTTTTAGTCCAGGATGAATTAATAGTACTCTTTGACCAATACTTTGACAGGCAGGTGTGAGTTCAAAATGAATTGGAGTGCTTTTGGTGTATTGTGAGATAAGTATATATTAGTTTGAGATGAATTAGAGTGCCCTTTGATCTATAGTGTCACAAACATGTTAGTTCAAGATGAATTTAATGTATAATGTATTGTGAGACAGTCTGTGGTATAAGGTGAAGTAGAAAGCATCCTTTGGTATCTGATGAAACTAGCAGGTGTCAGTTTGCTATGAATTAGAATGTTCTTCGGTATGTCGTGAGATAAGCACGGAGCTCTTCGGCTTATAGCTGGACAAGCGTGTGCTTGCTCCAAGTTAGGCAACTCTTGTCTGTCATTTTTATGACAGAGTTGTTGCCCTTCAAAATCAGAATCCTGAATCTTATTCTTTCTCTCTCTATGGATTTCTTTTTGCATCTGTGCAAATATTATTTGACAATGGTGCACATGTCTGTTTCTTTCACTACCGAAGTGTTCATATGTTTATTTTAGTGGAACTAGCCACCTGATGAACCATACGATTTAGTGTTACATTACACGATCATAGTAATGAATGATAATGTTAATTTATCAGACTTGTACCCGATGTCGGAAATCCACATGGCGACCAATCCCACCTTCCCCTTGTGGCTCCCAGTGGTGGCTTGGAACCCCTGGACAGACATACGGCAGCGTGATGACGTCAAAGCTCTGAACGTTTCTTTTCCTTTTGGACCCGTGCCGCCAAGTTTCCAGGTAACTGTCTCTGTCTCTGTCTCTCTGTCTCTCTCTCTCTCTGTCTCTCTCTCTCTCTGTTGGTCTCACCTTCTTTTATTTCCATCTTTCTCTTATTTATTCACTTTTTAATGATTTCAGTTCTTCCGGTTTTTTATTCTGGTGACAAATATTATGTTCGTTTCTTCTATTATTTCGGTTTGCTTTTGCTAGGTGGTATGTTACACACACTGTCAATGGCCGGATCTCTTTTCACTTTTTAATGTTATTATTTTGGTTATGCAGATTACTTCTATATTGACAGGATATTATATGTGTCTTTCATATGCCTTGTATGTTGTAGAGACTGTAAAAATAAACCTTCACAGACAATGGGTAAAAAAAAATTAAGATGAACATTTTACAATAACATTCCGACATTAAAAAAAAAGTTTATTTGTTTATTTTACTGAGTAAAAAATGGTAATAATAAATTTCATTGTTGATTATGCCCATATTGTCTGTATGTCACCGATTCTTAATCACCCGTCCATTTGGCTTCGTTTTCCTTATGGTCAACAGCAAGACATGGTCAGAGAAACTTAATTTGCATCCTTCTTTCAAAACTGTTACCTCTCTTTCCTTCTCTGTCCCCATCCTCCAGCCTTCTTTGTTGCCCATCATTGTTTCTGTATCTAATCCCAGTCTCCTGTCTGTCACTGAACACTCTTCATTCTGGTGTCCTCTCCGTTACCTTGCACTCTCCAGGAATAGCTCTTTTCCCCAAATTAATGAATTTCAGCAAAATGGTAAATCAGTAACAGAAAAAGAAATCAGAATTTAGGGGAGAAGAAAAAAAAGTGGCTGCAGAATCCAAGAGAGCTGGTCACATACTTGTTGGTATGCAGGAAGATGACACAGACGTCATAAACATTTCACGTGAAGTTCTTTGAGAGAGCATGAAGTCCCCGTTTCAATTGTCTGATTGAAAGCAAAATTATGTTAAACACTGTAAAGTTTAAGAGACTGAAAAAAATGTACAAACAAATGATCTGATTGTAATTGGACAAAAAAAGTACCACTTGATGCTCAGATTTGCGCTAGCCTGCACCATTCAAAAAGCAAGTTTCAAAAATTGTCCACAGGGGGACGATTTCCACTCTTTCCCCCTTTTCCTCTCTCTTGCTTCTCCCCCCCCCCCCCAACCCCCTCCCTTCCCTTCCCCTCCATCTTCCCTATTCTCCCTCTCGAACCTCCCAGGAATTTCAGAAATTTTTGCATTTCCCCAGCGGAAGCCCTGATGCTCTATTAATCTCTACACTGACTTCACAGCGATTGTCCATCCAATCACCATCTCTGCCTTGACCTCCTTGTCATTATCCAGCTCGTCATAGCTGCTGTGTTTTAATATCTCACTACCCCAGTTTCTGAACCCTGTGCATTGAACTCTCCTCCGTTTTATTCTGTCCAGCCTGACACCCAACCTTTCTTTACCCTCTTGTTTGTCATCCAATACACTGTCCCCCACCCAAGTATCCTTCTCTCACTTAATACCACCAACCATTTATGATTACTTTAAGTGAGGGAATGTGCACATTTCAGCATTTTTCTAAATGTACATACAGATGTATATCAATTTTTTTTTTCATTTTCCCCCTCTTTTTCGTCAGCTGAAAATTCGTCAGAGTTACTATGCAGCCACCAGTTACATGGACGCACAGGTGGGCAAAGTCCTGTCAGCCTTGGATAAGTATGGCTTTGCTGACAACACCATCATCGCCTTCCTTAGTGACCACGGTTAGTCTGCTTGTGTGTGTGTGTGTGTGTGTGTGTGTGTGTGTGTGTGTGTGTGTGTGTGTGTGTGTGTGTGTGTCCCAGTCGTAGTAAGGATTCTTTCCATTAAACAGATGATGTCCTCTGAAGGTCCGGAAGTAAAAATGAACCATTGCCAAATCCAGTTATACACTTTTCAGTCTCAGAGGAGGCTTTTCAAGAATCTGAATTTCTTTTTTTTTTTTTTGTGGAGGAAAACACAGATTGAGAGTTTGACATCTTTCGAATATACAGCAATAAAATAAGATCAGTTTACACAGTTTTCACTTTCAGTTTTCATAGTGAAGAATCTTCCAGGACTCTTGAATCTGGTTGAAACCGTCAAATCAGATATTATCATCGCCACAGAGACATGGGTTGACAATGACATCGCAGATGGGGAAATTCTACCTGCATCGCTGTGACAGAAGAAGGGATGGAGGAGGAGTCTTTGTTGCAGTGTCTACTCAACTGGTGAGCATCAAAGTGCCGGAACTTGGGGTTGAAGGCTGCGAGTTAGTATGGGCCAGAATCACACTTAGTAGCTTCCTACTATAAGCCGGATGTTGGCGATGAAGATAGCCAGAGGAAATTCGAAATCTCCATTAGACGAGCGGCAACTTCAAACACCCACCTGGTGATTGGAGAAGATTTCAATCTGCCTGATATTGATTGGACCACGTGCAGACTCAAAACCAGGAAGCGCTACCCAAGACTCCACGAAGACCTCCTTGACCTGTTACATGATCATGGCCTAGAACAGATGGTGACCTTCCAACTAGGGGTGAAAACACCCTCATCACTAATTCCCCCTCGCTCGTCCCGAGAGTCGAAGGTCTACCTGAGATTTCAGACCACCTGGCTGTGTTTATGGAGTTCCAAAGCCACCTTACCCGCCGAAACAACACGAAGAGGCTTGTCCCCCAATACAACAGAGCTAACTGGCCAGCCCTCCGGGAGGCAGCGGTGGAACTCTCCAACTCCATTGTCTCCACCTCCGGTACTTCGAGCAATACTGAGGAGATATGGAGCAAGTTCAAGGAAGGATTGCTAGCCATTGTCAAAGACCACATTCCGCGCACCACTCTCAGGCCTAAGAACAACAAGCCGTGGGTAGTTTACCCAACCAAGAGGCTTATTAGGCGGAGAGACAGGGCCTACCAAAAATGGAAGAAATCTCGCGACCCAGGACACCTATCAGAGCTCAAGAAGCTTAAGCGCCAAGTCCAGTTCCAGCTCCGAAGAAATTACTAGGCCCATATTGCGGAGCAAATAAAGGACAGATGTGACGGGAATGTGAAGACGGACAAGAACTTCTGGACTTACATCAAGTCAAAGCGGCTGGAACCGGCAAACGTCTCCCCCCTCAAGGTCGATTGTAAACTGATCGTCGAGGCCAAGGACCAGGCAGAGACTCTAAACTGACAGTTCCAGTCCGCTTTCAGTAAAAGCTTCCCTTGCTCTTCTACCGACTTCACTGCAAGAACAGGTCTCAGCACTAATGCACCCGGGCCATCATGTGACACCAGCTCTATCACAGAAGAAAGAGTACGCAAACTGCTGAAGAATCTAAACCCCCGTAAAGTGCCTGGACCTGACAACATCAGTCCCCGCTTTCTTAAGGAACTTGCAGACGAACTCTCGCCCACTCACACCCTGCTCTACCAGTCATCCATCGATACAGGAATTGTTCTTAGGGACTGGAGGACAGCGTATGTGTCACCGATTTTCAAGAAGGAGGAGCGGTACGGGCCAAAGAACTACTGTCCAGTTTCATTGACGAGCGTGCCTGGAAAAATCCTCGAGCACATACTGGTCCACACGGTGATGAGCTTTGCTGAGAAACACAACGTCATCTGCAGACAACAGGACGGGTTCCGCCGGGGTCGTTCTTGTGTCAGCCAGCTGCTCAGACTTATGGATGAAATCACTCTCGCCCGAGAGAAGGGCAGACAAAACGACGTCATGGTGTTGGATTTCTCCAAAGCCTTCGACAAGGTCTGCCACTCACTGTTAGTCCATAACCTCCAACACTATAGTATCAGGGGTCATCTTAACCGATGAATACAGAACTTCCTGACGGACAGACAACAGGCAGTGGTGGTGGATGGAGCTACGTCGGCGTTCATAGGGGTAGAGTCTGGTGTCCCCCAGGGCTCCGTCTTGGGCCCCTGCCTCTTCCTGTTCTTCATAAATGACAACCCGACAGGTCTCTCCTCAACCGCGCGACTCTTTGCAGATGACACAATGCCTGCCACAAGACTATCAGGAAGGCTAGCAACCCCTCTCCTGCACCTGTTGTCCTCCCCACCCACTACGAAGTAGGGTCTACCTTCGCCCCTCCTAAAGGCCTGAAAAATAGTGGGTGCCCCTATGCCTCTCTTCCCTATCCCTTCCCACTTCAAGCTGATGATCCAGGCAGCATCTTCATTTATATTTTGTTATTTCCGGAAACCCTTTTTAATGTCAGAATCTTCAACTGGCTGAAGGCGGACATCCAAGAAAGAAGGAGGCAGTATGTAACATTGTGTCCTCATAATGTTCAATCATGAATGAGTGTGTGTGTGTGTGTGTGTGTGTGTGTGTGTGTGTGTGTGTGTGTGTGTGTGTAAGTGAGTGAGTGAGTAAGTGAGTGAGTGGGCATTCTTCCTAACACATAGTACTGTTATATATCAAAGCTGATGCATAAGCACCCCAATGTTCTTCAGCTTGCGAATGTAAGGTACTTTGTTCATGTTTGAAACATGAAAGAAAGTTTATTGCATGACCACTGAAAAATTAGCTGTGTGTGTGAGTGTGTGTGTGTGTGTGTGTGTGTGTGTGTGTGTGTGTGTGTGTGGTGGGAGAGAGAGAGAGAGAGAGAGAGAGAGAGAGAGAGAGAGGGGGGGGGGGCAATGTATGATAAAAACTAGGAGGTGATTATTCCTATACAACATATACATTCTTCTCAAAACCTTCTAAATGTGGAATTGATCATTTCTAATCTGTTTCAATTCGTACTTAAAAGCATTTATATATTCCATCACACACATACCTGTACATGTTTTTTTTTATTCATGTATAAACATGCACACATACATTTTTTAAATTTGTTATCTGATAAAACCACAGACTGATTATTTGTAAACAGTTAGGAAATGCTTGCTTGAAAGCTTTTAAATCTGTAGTTGATTCATTCTAAGCAGTAGACAGATTCCTACTTAAAAGCATTTAGGCTTTCTCTCACATATGCATTCGCACATATTTTGTGCACATGTGTAAACATGCTTGGTACATTTTTCATAATTGTCATTGCACCATGCATCATACATGCACTTGAAATTGCGCATCTGTAGACTGCTCATACCGCTTTCTCCATGACACTATGCACGTTACTATTTTCAACAGTCCAAGTGTCAACAGTCTACAGGGATCAGTCAGTTGTAAACAAACTTTAGGTGTGAAGCACCTATACAGTCGTATGCTGTCGTGCATGGTTGAACACGCACAGTCACAGCCAGAAAAATGAGAGAGTTAAGAATTGTTCATGCTGTGTGTATGACTGTGTGTAGAGGATGGACCTTGGAGGAACACCAGGAATTACTCACGCTGTGTGTGTGAATGTGTGTACAGGGTGTGCCTTGGGGGAGCACCAGGAATTACTCATGCTGTGTGTATGAATGTGTGTGCAGGGTGTGCCTTGGGGCAGCACCAAGAATTACTCACGCTGTGTGTATGAATGTGTGTACAGGATGGGTCTTGGGGAGCACCAGGAATTACTCACGCTGTGTGTATGAATGTGTGTGCAGGATGGGCTTGGGGGAGCACCAGGAATTACTCATGCTGTGTGTATGAATGTGTGTGCAGGGTGGGCCATGGGGGAGCACCAAGAATTACTCATGCTGTGTGTATGAATGTGTGTATAGGATGGGCCTTGGTGGAGCACCAAGAATTACTCATGCTGTATGTATGAATGTGTGTAGAGGATGGACCTTGGGGGAGCACCAAGAATTACTCATGCTGTGCGTATGAATGTGTGTACAGGATGGGCCTTGGTGGAGCACCAAGAATTACTCATGCTGTGTGTGTGAATGTGTGTGCAGGATGGGCCTTGGGGGAGCACCAGGAATGGTCCAAGTTCAGCAACTTTGAAGTGGCCACTCGTGTTCCTCTCATGTTTTATGTTCCTAGAATGACCGCCGCAGTCTCCCCTCCTGGTCAGAACTTCCCCTTTCATGATGTTCTGGACATGGTCAGAAATTCCGGAGCCCAAGCGCTCAAAGCTTACTCCCCTGACCAGCCATCCGAAATTTCTTCACAGTTGCTGTCTAGGTTAATGAAGAGAAGGAAGAGAAGGCAGGCGAGGAGGCTCATTTCTTTAACCCCAAGTGAAGACTTTGCCCAAGATTTGCCTGTAAGAAATACAGCCTCATATAACAACGCATCTTTCAGCCTCAGACCACATTATCAGGGAAACCTGTCTCCAGAGAACACGGGATGGAGGAGAATATTTCAAGGAAACGTCCTGCCCTTCATAACACGAGTGAACACAGTGGAACAAAGCAGGCACAGTTTCAAAGCATCACTCAAGTACAGGCTCTCGCTGCATGTTGACAAGCATTCCGAGACGAAGAGGAAAGAAGCCATGTCGTCAACAGACACCAGATCCACACAGGCCATCGCAGAACTTGTGGACGTTTTCCCCACTCTTGCAGAGCTGGCCGGCCTCAAAGTGCCTCCGACATGCCCACCTGATCCTTTCCACATTCTTCTGTGCACTGAAGGATCCAGCCTGGTTCCTGTCCTCCAGAACGTCAGTCAGACACATGATCTTGGCAGATCTGATGGGAAAGCTGCTAACAAGACGACTGACGGGGCAGATCGTTCATCTAATCCTTTTCAGTGGAAGGATGCCGCCTTCAGTCAGTTTCCTAGACCCTCGTTAGAACCTCAGGCCAACAGTGACCAACCGGAGCTCAAAGACATTAGCATCATGGGCTATTCCATGCGTACTGACATCTATCGCTATACAGAGTGGGTTGCCTTTGATCCTGAACAGTTCCAGGCTAACTGGTCACAGGTTCATGCTAAAGAGCTGTACTTGCATGAGTCTGATCCAAACGAAGATAAAAATGTGGCTTCCTTCCCCCAGTATTCTGAGCTGGTGGACATGTTGTCTACCAAGTTGAGGAAAGGTTGGCGATCCGCTCTTCCCGTGGTGATTGGAAGCAGGTTTGGGTGAAAGAGCGCTTATGAAACTGTATTCAAAGTGTGTGGGTGTGTGTGTGTGTGTGTGTGTGTGTGTGTGTGTGTGTGTGTGTGTGTGTGTTTTGTGTTGCGTGTGTGCTTGTGTGTGTGTGTGTGTGTGTGTGTGTGTGTGTGTGTGTGTGTGTGTGCGTGTGTCTATTTTTGTGCATGTACTGGGATGTGAATGGGTAGGGCAGAAAAAAAATGGCAAGAATTTTAAAGACACAAATCACAATTAACATATAGGATTTGGATTTCTGTGCATGCTTCTGTCTGAAAGAAAATCTCATGGATTGTTCATCGATCCAGCATCATAAGATTCCAGACCCAGACCCAGCTCTCTGTTGGCACTGGCACCATGCTATTAACACAGGAGACACTGATTAGCATGGCTTGAAGATGAAACATTTGCCATGTTCCTTCCATGTGCCTCCCCCCCCCCACCCCTCTGAACACAGCTTGGCAGATGTGGTGAAGAGCATTTAGAGTTGTCTGGAAACGGAAAGTGAAAAGGAAATGGACTGGTGGCATTGAACTGAATGATGACCAGTGGTTGCGCATTTGTACAATAGTGGTTTGTCCTCCAAATCGTTGTTCTAATGGTGTTGGTTTCTGCTGCCAGTGTTGTCGTGTAATGCCAGAGGAATCTGTGCCTTGCTGTCCTGGTCTTTTTTTGTTTTGTTTTTTAGCTGTTTGAATATTCTTTGCATCTGACCAGTAGTTTAGCTGTTTTGTTAAATAGCCATTGTCAAATTAA
>CM065728.1:53593059-53615559 GCA_033310375.1 Conus canariensis
GGGAGGGTGGGGGGGGGGGGGGTGTGTGTGTGTGTGTGTGGTGTGTGTTGGGGTGTGGTAACGGGCAGAGTTCTCTAATTTTGTAAACGCATGGGGGATATGTGTATGGTGTGTGTGAATGTATGTTGTAAACGAGAGTACTCACATTGAATACGCACAACACTATACACCAAATCACATACTACGTAACAAACAACACACACACACACACACACACAAAGATCTTAAAAACTACAGCACACATTTAATGTCTTTCTCAGTTGATGTGTGTGTGTGTGTGTGTGTGTGTGTGTGTGTGTGTGTGTGTGTGTGTGTGTGTGTGTGTGTGTTTAGTTCTTTAGTTTAACGTCTATTCACTATAAGTGTTATTAGACGGGAAAAAAACAAAAAACAAACAAACAAACCGCAACGTTTGTGCATGTGTGTGTGTGTGCGCGCGCGCGCACACACACACACACACACACACATGGACACACACACACTTACAAACATGCGTGCGAAGGCGTACATACAAATATAAGCACATACGCACGTACTCACTCACTCGGTGGCGTCCCACCCAACATGCCCTGAATTTATCTGGATGCGATATCAAATCCTCAAAATCCTCTGATACCTACATCATGTTTCTTCAAAACCTACGTTGTTGTTGCCAAGATATTCACATTTAAACACGTGGGATATGAGAGAGAGGAGAGAGAGAGAGAGAGAGAGAGAGAGAGGAGAGGGGGGGGGGGGGCAGACACATAAACATAACCCTTCTGTTGATTTTTTTTTTTTTTTCCGGTGAAGTAATGCTGAACGCCCGGAGTTACGAAAGTGTACGTTGGCGGATTGTGGGTGGAAAACGGGAACGCATAAATTGCTACACTGAATCACCAGAATGATGAAACGTTAAGACTGACCGTGAAAATGTCCAATTCAATATGCTAACATTATGTGGGAATCAAACCCAGGTCATCAGAACTGAAGTACGTCGTCCTACCTACTAGCTCGGTAGGTCCCCTGCTCCTAATTCTGATCGGCATCTACAACACTATGAAATGTG
This sequence comes from Conus canariensis, assembly GCA_033310375.1. Taxonomy (NCBI): domain Eukaryota; kingdom Metazoa; phylum Mollusca; class Gastropoda; order Neogastropoda; family Conidae; genus Conus; species Conus canariensis. The sequence goes on from CM065728.1 coordinate 53,594,108, forward strand.
CCTTCAAACAAAACATGGTGATTGAAAGTTAGTGAATACACCAGATATTGTGTGATACCCAGTGTTGAACGGTCGGTTTCTTTATCATTTCATTATCGAAACCTTTTTATTTATGTATTTATCTGTGTATCTATTTATTTCAAGAAATTAGGTCAGTTACAGTTCAAAACCAAAGCCAGACAAATACACGGACGACTGAATAACAGAAACGATGAGTACCCCACAAAATGTTAGAGAGACAATATGTGTCAGGTGGACAAAATGCACTATCAGATTAGAAAAAAAAATTGTCAAAAGCAACAGCATCAATTTGTGCCAGGACGATACATTATGCTCTCGCCGGTGTCATTTTGTGCCGGCAACAATGTGCACACGCGCGACGCAGTGCTGCTCTTGGGGAAAAGCCGCTGCTACAATGGATATCAACAATTTTCATCATCGTCGCCATTGTGGATGATTGCATCAAAACATTTGTTTCCTTTTTGTTCCTTTTCATTTTCTTCATTCTGTCAACTCATTTTCTTGTTGTGCCAGCGGTTCCCAAGAAGAGCGAAATTACTGAATATACTTAACGTCATCCGCATCAAACCCAATAACAGTGATTCTGGTAAAACAAAAGGCGAACACAGATCGATGAGACAAACAACTGACACGTTTATTTTTACCAATAAAACTATTCACAACCTCATCAACAAGCAAGGAAACATGTCGCTTGCATGCATGTTAATCTCTGTCAGACAGAACTCTGGAGTTATCATGAATAGTGATCTGGAAACAATTATCCACAGTGATCTGATCTGCTTGCAGGTAAAGTATCCATGTATGTGATACATTGATTTGCATTGTTCAACTCTTTGCAGTGACAAAGATTGCTTATCTACGGTGTCATTCTACATGGCTTCTCATTGCTTCACAGGAAAAGGAAGAGGAGCAAAAGATATACAAGAGTTGGAGATGTTTGTTTTGTTGTGAATCTAAATACAAAAGACAAGAAACTTAATAAACTTGCCTCCCGAATTTGCTATCTGTGTCTATCTGTTCTCGATCTGATGATCCCTCGCCCCCCCCCCCCCCCCCCCCCCCCCCCCCCCTTCCTACTTCAAAATAATTAGCCTACAGCAAGAATTTACGATAGCTTTTCGACAGTGACAATCAGTTCGAAGTCGAACACTTGTAACGGTTCAAAGATCGTTCTTATATTTGCAGAATACCAAAAATAGTAAATATGTAAGTAGTTGTTGACTGCTGATTACAGACACAACATAGGCTATTTTCCTGGCTTTTTCATCAACTAGAAATTCCGCTCAGCGAAGGCGTGGTCGTGAAAGCAGCTGACTGAATACACTGCAGCCCCCCCCCCCCCCCCCCCACTCCCCTCCCCCTCCCGTTGTTGTTGAAAGAACATAGCCGTGATCACACAAGGTTGTTCATATCAGGATTATCAGACCGGGGACTGCCTTTCTGCTTTCGATCAAAATCATTTTTCTCTCTTTCTGCATTCATTATGCCGCTCTAAGAAGTCTTCATACCGAAGCATACCAAAATAGCCTTTTTTTGGCATGTCCTCTGCACCTCGATTTACGGACACGTAAAGTATGTGTGTTCTAGAGATTTTTCTATCCCCCTACCTCTCCCCGCAAAGTTGTTGATTCTACAGACTCCATAACGAGATTGGAAGTTCTGACAACTGCATGGCTTTTGCCTGTTATCATGTTTCCTACCCAAATAAAAAGTGTAAGTAAGCTATGCATACACTGCGTTTGTTTTGTTCTGAAAGAAACTGTTTTGACAATGTTTGAAATGTGTTTATGTTCGTTTGAATACAGGGGGAAAACAACAACAGCACAATAACGAGTGAAAAAAGGAAAAATATACTATGGCAACTTAAACTGATGACCGAAATAACATTATTGACTCGCGACACATCTACCGAACGGAAAACAAATATACAGAAATATAAATACATTGTATATACCAACTAAGCACATGAACACTCTTTGCACAACTATCTTAGTCAATCTGTACAAGAAAATTTGTACAAAGCTCTAAGGCATGATGTATACAACAATCTTTGATACGATCTGTACATAAATCAAATTTGTACAGCGTTCTAAGACATGGTTTTGTACAAAAATCCTGGACAGAATTTGTACAACGGTCTGAAACAACGCCTGAGGTCAGTTGTGGTCAACAGTAACAACAGCCTTGACCTTTAATATGACGAAGGCCAGTCGGTTCACATTTACAAAGGTCGTTGTACGAGATTCTACATGTCACCCCTCACTGGTTAGAGCGGCCTACCTTTTACACCCGCATCACAAACACAGCCGGCTTTAGTTCACAGAGTTTAAGTAACATTTAGGCAATTATCATTCTGAAATTGTCGTTTGAGGAGTCATGAGATTAGCCCAGTGAATGATTTTGTCGTTACACAAAAGAAACATCTCGACGATTATAAAACACACGACGTGTATTATTTTTTTTATATGAAAGTAAGTTATGCTACTGATCTAAATAAATTACGTCCGTGGAAATAACATTATGATGAATGTGGTCATCAAGGTACCTCTTTATGACCACGTACAAGCCAAACTGTCGTTTGTTGCGCTAACTTTCTGCCATTATTAGATAAGCAGCGGCAGATTTTGTGTTCTGCTGCTGGGTATTTTGAGGTGGAGCCTTTCTGGTTGTCATGGAGGTTGCACGCCTGAACGATTCGCAGATGGAAAAATGGTATGTGCTGTTTATTTCATGCTTGTTCTGCTCGTTTTCTATACTGTGATTCCAAATTGCCACTGAGATCGCATGGAAGTGTCCCAGCGTACCTCCATGGAGATAACGATGAACGATTTTGGTGGATTAGCAAGGAATCGACCAGCGAACACAAAAGGTATGCAGTAATAGATCGCGGGTGACACACTCTGTATACATGGAAAATTCCAAATGTAACCACTTAAAACGGACAACGAACAATCTGATTAGAGAGAAATGAAAGAGATTCTTCCAGCTCCTTTCCCCTAACACCTGATACCAATCAAATTAACGTTTTCACATTGTAGCCCGTTTTAAAACTGTATACACTGCCCCTATTCCCCTAGGTAACGGCGCAACATTAACCATACGTTTCAATATCAAATTGGACCATACAAACACAAGAGGGGAGCCACGATCACACACACATACATACATATACACACACACACGCGCGCGCGCGGCGCGCGCACACACACACACACACACACACACACACACACGTAACTGATTGTCTGATTGTCCGTGGAACTCACAGACAGTCTGCTACGCTGGAAGTCTTTTGCTCGTCGACAGTGTCCGTGTATCTCTAAGAACTCATGCAAAATGTACCCTTGCATCAGCTTGCGTATTCTTCACACTGGTCCACACTGGCCAGTTGCTGCTCAGTTCCCTTTTTTCTTTTTGTGGCTGTCTAATCTTCCGTGCAACCCCAGTGGCATTGCATCCACGCCGCTCATTCCGACTCCCCGTCCACAGTCACAGTCTGGCTGCTCAATTCAGTTCTTGCTCGTGCGTGGTAACTGTAGTCTCGTATCAACCTAAGAAAGGCATGTTGTTCACAGACTGAACGTAGTGGGGTAATTGCTTCTATTGTTGTTCAGTACTGGAGCAGGGTTGAGGTACAGCAGCTATAGATCTTGGTGAAACTCCTCACTTCAGCTTGCATGTCAGTGTGGGCCCAACAGCTCAGGGCGATCGTCGTTACCCACGTCTTGAGTGGCTCGTCTTGTTTTGCTCATTTTGTTGCACTTATTCCAACCTCCAAAGATTTCACTGGTTCAGATATCAGTCAACTTTTGTATTACTTGAACATCTCTTAGCTGTGAAGCACAAATACGTGGCTCATAAAACGTGCGTGGCTCAAACGTTGTACAGGACAATGCCAACGTACGGATACACACACACACACACACACACACACACACACACACACACACACACACGTCACATACACTATATGAACACAACAGCGTGCTTAACTAGTCTCTCTCTCATTCTCTTTTACACACACACACAAACACACACGTACGTGTGTTTTTCTACATGACCTGAAATAAATAAGACTATATCTTTTATCCGCTAAATATCACTAGTCATCTGCTGTCATTGTATTTCATGAAAAGATGGTCTGGTTTGGGTTTTCTCCCACAGGACGGTGCTTCATTTCTCTGTCTTCGAAATGAAGGCTGAAGACGTCAATTTATGAAGTAAATCGACCATAATATCTGACGGAAAAGGAGTGTGACATTTGCTTTATGTCGTCATTGTACAACGCTTCCATGTAGGACTTATTTTCCACCTGCAAATAGAGTTGGTTCTCTGCAATCTCTACCAGCACGCGACAATTGCCATGTGTTGTACTGTCTATTTTTTCCTTCTTTCCATCCCCACCCTTTTTTTTTTTAACCGACGCAGTGCAGACACATTTGCAGCCTACATCACGCCAGAATACTACAGCCCTGTCATATAGTCTCAGATCAAACTTTAACAACTGCATCATCCTCACGGACTAAAAAGAGTCTCAAATTTCGTGGCCCTCCATTCTTTGCTCTCGTAGTGACCTCAGTTTTAATGCCTTCTCCATATTCATGCCCATGCCATTTTGTATTAAAATCGTCGGTGTCGGCAAGTTCATGTGGACTGTCGTTAGATTGACATAGTGATGCCCTGTGGAGGACTCTGATTCCCGCAGGCTCTGCGACCGGCCCATCAATGTCCTTAGGAGGGGGCTTGGTTGATGGTATCCTGCGTATGTTGGATCGGGAAAGGCACCAGAGATCATCAGTGCCACGAGTCGGTGTCAGGGTGATGTCTCCTTAGTAGAGTGCCTCATGATGAGCTAAGACGACTTACTCCCTGTGAACCGCCAGTGTGAGGATATTGGGCTAGCGGTGGAGAAGCAGAGGCAACTGGAATGATCGCCGTGGGAGCCGCGGTACTGAAAGGGCAAGGCAGATGCGACAGCAAAGAAGAAGTCTGTGCCCTCTTCACAATGGTCATTGTGGTCCTGTGGCTGCACGCCTCAGAAGTTTGTATGGCTTCGTACAAGTTTCTAACCGCAACAGACTACTCTGGGTGACTGTGATGGACAGACCATGCCGCCACAGTGCGACGCTATCTACGTGCTTCTTCTAACTTATGTCTGCATGTCTTTGCTTCTCACTGTTGATTTTTCCACACATTTTGATTTGACCAACGAATTCCTCGTTGCTGTGGTTTCTTTTACGAGCACAACGTACAAGCTGCGCACGAGACCACGGTTCATCATCACATCTGAAAGAATGGCACTCGAATCATCATTTAGGACGTAGTGGTGATGAGTGATGTGGTGGCTAATTAGATGGGACGGGGAAGATGGGACAGTGGTCAGGACAAATGGGGTCGGGGTTGCGAGGCTCCTGTTCAAAACTCTAGCGAAACACAGACTCAGCGTCACTTCCGCATTATGCGGTGGGCCACCACCTCGCTTAAAAGGTAAGCTGAGCATTTAAGCTAGAAGTTAATGCGTCATAAGGCCATAGTTAACACATTGTCTTGAACTGAAAAAGACAGTTCAGCATAACGGTGGCCTTTCCTCAGAAAGCAACGGTACATGTATGTAACAATGTTTGTATGCATGTATATATGAGTTGTGTTATCTTACGTTTGGGTTCTACTCCCATGCCAGTCACAGAGTTTCGTAACATACGTGCTGTTATGATGACCTTTATCATTTATACAATTTCTTTTCTGTTCTTTTCATAATCGGTAAATGATGTTGACACCCCTTGGCTATTAAAACACTTCAAACTGAATTCAATAATGTCAATCAGATGCGACAAACGAATATCTTCTGAGGAAAAAAGAAAGTCACCACTGCTTTCCCTTACATACTGGCCTTGTATTTTGCCTTTTCTTGGAAGCTTAAGACAAATGATCACCACTTGGTTTCACTTCTTAATCATTTACATACGCCCTTACCGTTTCATGGTATCGAAGGCACGCATACCTACTACCTGCCACAGGAGCTTGATATCGTTTTATTTTCATTCGAAGAATTATGCCTTTTTATACTCTGATTCATACCAAAGTTTTGTGTTCTGTTTTTATGCTAGCACTAGACGTAATGGACGCGAAGTATATGTGCAGGGTCACGTATTATGTCACCTCCATTTGAACTGTGTGAAATGATGACGAGAACATCCTCATCCTAGGAGAGAACACTCACCAATCTGGGATCGTTTGTCCACTTACGAACGATACAGTCTTGTGACGTATAGATGTTTTCTTCGATATTAAAATAATATGACGTATGAATGAAATGCTGCACGTAATGCACATAAACATAATTATGTCATCGCCAAGCTTGCCAGATGGACAGATCACTACACATGCTAAGTTTTGTTAAAAAAAGAACAAAACAAAACCAAAGTTTATACTTTTTGTTGTTGACAGTTTATTATTTCTTGACACACCTTGCTCGGCAAGTTCCATAGGACATCCCATATAAACAACACACGCATAGCACAAAAGCGAGGTCTGCATTTTCCGTGCTAATTATTAGAGTTTCTCACACGCGAAGTCAGCGTTTGATTTGTGCCAGCTATTAGATTTTCTCACAAGTTTGTCCACTGGCTCACCACCACGTTATGTCAGTTGACCTGTCGGATAAAACAGCAGCTTTGCCAATATTTTGTTGAAGTCATTAGCGGAGAACACTGTTTAGTCAGTCACTCGGGGTTTGTAGCTTCTCTTATTAACGAAATACATGCATTTTATGAGAAGTTGGATTGTCGCTTCACTGAGGTGGACACACGCAAATATTCTTCGGGTACATATTCTTCTTTATCCTGCGGTCAGTTCCTTGAAGGTGTTGAAGCAACAGCAACAATACATCCTCTTCGTTTGCATTTGAACTGCTATGCCATGCTGTGCATGTCCACAACAAAAAGAAATGATTCACTAATCAATTCACTGTTCGATGTACAACATCGAAACTCTATGCACAATATTACATCTCTAATACTTTTTTTCTTTCATCCGCTCGTGGTACACAATACATCTCAATAACATCACACACCCATCTGCATCAAACAGACGTTTTTTGTGTGTCACATAACAAGAGTCAAATTAATATTTTACTTTCCTTCCTTGATCAATATTAACTAAAAGTGAAAAACTTCCTTGGACTGAAAATGAGTACTTCAAATGACCATGCATCGGCTGAAGGGAAATAAGCCCTCGGAAACGTGAACATACGATCGGTGATCAATTCATTTACAGCCAGTGATAATAAGGTGCTGCATTCACAGAAAATATGCAATCGTTATTTCTTGGGATGAATTTATGGCAATTTGTTTGGTTTGAATATTTGCGTCCAACTCTCACAAATAGATGGCCAAAATGCTTTTTTCAAAACAGCAACAAAGCTGAACTTCTTTTTACCAAATGGAACGCATCTTCCGTGTACTCATTTGTATGGTATACATGCAAATGACTGAACTAATCTCGAGCACCCTTGTATATATGCAAGCCATGGAAATCATAAAAGCTAGGCATTCTCTTATTGAATATTACCCGATACTGAAAAAATGAAATTCCCTTTTCATCAATCAGGTTTAAAATCTGAAAATGGGATTCTGTATCACATTGTAAGAGGCCACTCATATATACAACACTGAAAATATATCTTTTATCTAACATGAGCAGACAAATATGTGCTTAAGGGCAACTTTCTATTAAAGTGAAAAAAAAATCAAATTAGTTTAACAGTTTCGACATCGGAGTCCACATATGTGGAGATTGTTGTCATATTAAACTGGATCGGCCGCTTGACAAGACATGCAGCTGAAGCCATGTTACCGTTTCATTTTATGAACCGTTCCTTGAGACACATCTTCCATGAGCATTCGGTGACTGTCAGAGAGACCTGTTGTTTCAGTGTTTGGACGAGGTCCTTAGCTGCAGAAACAAAAGGCTCTTGAATCGCTCAGGCCAAACGCAAAGATGTTCTTTCTGAGGTTGTTTTGTTGAAAGTGTCTGGTGATACTCATTCCAGCACTGTTTGGCGGGGCCATGTAGGGAAGGCTGAGCTCTGGACCAGCCATTCTGTGCGCGTACCCTGAGAAGCGGTTTGGAGAGGGCTCATATCTTGAAAAGCCATCCTCTGTGTCGCTTCTTCATGGAAAACTTGAGCTCCAAACATCCCAGCTGGATGTGCTCTTCGTCGTAGACCGACAGTTTCAGCATGTAGTCCCCCTGCAACAGAGAAACAAAATGTGTTACTGGCTAATAGTCGTTTACTTCTTCATCTGACTGGGAGGACCGTTTTTTTCCCCACCGCATGCGTCCAATAGTCATATCCTTCAAACATGGTAAGACAGAGGCATAATTACACCAAAATCTATTTTTGTAGCTCAGCAAGATAAAATCACGAAGAAATTCCATCAATTCTTTTCGGAAATTTATTTTCGCCTGCTACAAAAATTCTGATCAGAAAAATAAAGTGATTACAGTGACATGGATTTAAAGGCAAGAAAACCAGCCGCAATGGAGCAGTTGTAGGTACCGTATAGGCCTACTATGGGCTGGGAGACTGCAGGTTCAGATCCCTTCAGAGGTGTACACTTGTGACCTTTTTCGAGAAGCGGGATTCAAATTTGTAAGTTCACAATCAGATATTGTGAATTCACATTCCACGAGTGCGGAGCATAAAAACTGGCATCGTCGCTTAGCATTTTTGATGCTCATTTCAAAACGTCTTTACTCTTGTGGTGTTAAAGAAGTGGTAGATAGGCACCTTGTGCCAAATCTCCTTGGATGTTTCTGTCTGGTGTGGACGTTAAAACTGAATGTAAAGGTCATGACCTAGATACAGGCGTTGTGTGTGCTAAGCATTCATACAGAACTCACTAGCATTATCTTCACCATCCTGCTCATCATTAAACGATCTGAAATTCTGTTGTCTTTCATATCCTTCTTTCAGGTGACCTCAGTTACCCCTCCAGGGCCATACTTGTGATAAGTTTGCGTTAAAGTCTTCAACATCACCAAGTTCATGGGGACCGTCTGAATGAAGGTATTGGCGCTCTCCGTTACTGGTTCCATGTCTACGCAATTATCGTTGTAAATAGGTGCTTAGCAGGTGGTGTCCTACGTACATTGACTCTAAACTGGCACCACTGATCGCCACCAAAGAGACTCAACACAAAAACAGCGACTATTTTGTTAAACTGCTAGAGAACAACCTAATATGAATAGTTCCTTATGTATCCACTGGCGCTGAGACGAGCCCTGGTGTTGTTATGTATGGGGTTACCGGACTGAACAGCGTCTGAGTAAAGCCACCGATAAGGCTCGGGAGATAATGAGATAGCAAACACAGCATGAGCGAGTACACGCTCGCGCATGTATGCCTGCGTGTTCATTTGTGTGTATCCACTCGTGCACGCATGCAAGTTGTTTTCATCGGGTTTTTTTTCTTCTTTTCTTCTTCTTCTTTTTTTTTTATTTTATTATTTTTTTTACTAGTACTTACATTCAGAAGACTCCCTGCATAGCCATGCACTTTAGGCACGTTCAGGGGAAGGTCCTGCACGGAGAACTCGCCCGCGTGGAAAGGGCAATGACACGGCAACCCATGTCGACGTAATGACCGCGGGCACCTTCGTCTCCTTTCAAAACGCTCCAGTGAGGCACAAATGTTTTCGTATGTACTGAAACAGATCGAGATTATTATTATTTTAAGTGATCACACAATTATATCTCTTATTCATATCTCGAATACACAAGAAAATAGGACGAATGTGCATCAACTCAATAGGAAAAGGTGACGATTCGGAAGACAGACAGGACTCATAAAGAATTATTCGTGCATTCCAGAAATACAAACAAGCAGCAACTTGTTATCATCATAAGTTAGCTCTTCCTGATTTTTTTTTTGTGTGTGTGGTAGTATTCATTGTTCCCTCTCAATGACACTATTCCTTCGCCACTCACTTTGATTCACTTAGACACAGCCACATCCAGTCACTCTCAATCGCAGTTCCAGTACCAGGAACTCTCGAAGAAGAAATGATATCAGCTCGCCGTCATGTGACAACCCATAAAACAAAACACTGCTCTGCTTACAAGTCAGTTTGGTGGCGTTCAATGGTCCCTGTTACAATCTAGGATACCTGACTAGAACACCACTTTCTTAGGCCCCACTCCCTCCCCCCCCCCCCCCCCCTCCCCTTCCTCCCCGATAACAACAACTGCGTGAGTGAGTGTACTCTCCCTTGGGGACGTGAAGTCCCCTCTTGACACCAACTCGTCACAGGTACGAACATGGAGGGGAAATCGACAGTGAGAACACAAGAGCAGAGCACGGATGGCTATAGTCAATTATGATCAATGAAGAGGATGATGAAGGTGATGATAAGGCATTCCAGTTTAGTTCATGACTGCATGATTGGGCTGTCATCGACGCTTCGTTTCACAATACATTGTGGCATCTGTCAGACCTGGGAGATAAAAACACGCGTAGCAACGGTCAGGAAACATCAGCAGCTCCTTCAGCTGGACCTGTTGTGAGGGTTTAGTGGTAATGGGGAGGAATATTAGCAGCGCTTCCAGCCACTGATACGCTTCGTCTTTCTGTTGCAGGATCACGTGTGTCACGGTCGGTCTACGACGATGAGCACATCTTTTAAATGGATAATATTCGTTGCTTGCAGTCTTCCTATCTGCTTACTGTTCACTCAATAACTTTAGGTAGGAGACAACTATGGCCGAAACATTCCACAAATAAGTATCTTTGGTGGAATTTGTACACACAACCTCGAACTCTCAACCGGTGACTATTTTACAAGTGCGCCATGGTGGTTGATGACTTTTCTCATAAATCATGTTATCAGGTATCTGAACATTTGTGTGTGTGTGTGTGTGTGTGTGTGTGTGTACAGTATCACTTCTATGACTCGGGCTGTTCTGACGTACAAAGTGGTCACAGAAAACTTACGGGCATGTATAACATCCTTTCTGTCAATCTGTGGCATGCTGTTCTGGATTCTGCAGAGGATAAGTGAATCCCTCATAGATTAATTTCTTCTTCTTGATCTTCTTCTTCCACGTTGCTGTTGCCATTCTAAACATCAACACTTGTTGACATGGCGAAGGCTGCGTTTCGCCCGTGGGACTCCCGAGGAAAACCCGTGAACCACCTCTCTCTAAAACTGAAGAATAAGACGTAGTGAGGCTGTGCTTGACTGAAGGACTACTCGTGTTGGAAGTAGAAAGAAACTCGTGGAGAGCGTGGCAGCAGAGAGTCCTCAGAAGAGAAGCCCCCTTCAAGCAAGTGTTTCGGCCCTTATCTCCTGACACTCTAGGGGGGTTGGGCCACACCCGGTTCATGACTCCGGATGTCCCTCTGCTGCCCCTTTTTTCCCATCTTGGGACGAGCCATGACTGGGATTCGAACCCATGACCCTCTGGACATGCTCATTTTCCACTTAATGACTCGCACTTTAACCACTGAGCCACAGGGACACCTGATATTTGTAGGAAATTTAAGCCTTATGAAGTTCACTTTTGTTCCTCCTCGACCAGATCCAGCTTGAACACCTCTCTGCCGCTTCTGCCATTGCTTTCAGGGCTCTGTTTTTTTCCCTCCCTACAACTGAGAGCTGTTTCATGAGGCTGTATGCAGACGTTCCTACAAACCCCCTAGCTCCAATTTCTGCAGTGAGGACTTTGACCTGATAGCCTTCTCTCCTCAGGCTGTTTGCCAGATCAGCATATTTTTCAGTCTTGTAGATTTGAGCTGCCTCCATTCTGTTCTCATATGGCACCGTGAGCTCGATCATGATCAGCTGCTTGGTTGACTGAGAGTGGACTACTATGTCTGGTCTCATGTCACTCTTGCTGATGATCTCTGGGTGACTCTTCCATTCTGGAAGGTCTGCAGTGCACTCCCAGTCATCTGCCCCGTCCAGCAGACTCTGCCTGCATGTTCCGAGTGGCACTGTTGTTCTTGGCCATGATTTGCCGCCTTCTGCCGTGAAGAATGTTGCGGGTGCTTTTGGAGTCCTGATTTTCCCTTTTGTGGTGTTGGTACTAGCCCAGACTACTTGTACAATCTCTTTGAGCACTTGGTTGTGCCTCCATGTATACCTTCCTTGAGCCAGGGTTACTTTACATGAGCTTAGGACATGCTCCACTGTTTGTTTTTCATGGCAGAGGGGGCATGCAGGATCGTCTATTTTTCCCCACTTCACCAGGTTTGCATTTGAGGGCAGAAGGTCATATGCAGATCTGAGAATGAAGCTGATCCTGAGAGGGGCCATGTGCCAAATGTCATTCCAAGTGAGACTTCTTTGGAGTGCATTCTCCCACGTTGTCCATTGCCCTTGCTGGCTCTGCTGGACTGCTTTTTGGAGTCTTTTTTGGTCTTCTTCTTTTCTCATCTCCTGAATCATCATGTCTCTTTTGGCTTTTCCTTTGGCCTTTGACCACCATTCAGTTTTGGTCATCCCCAGTCCTTGTCTGTTGGTCTGTGTGTGTCCTGTTATTTCTCTGATCTTGAGACTTTCTTTTGCAGAATCCATCGCCTCTTGAACTTTCCATTTTCTGCCTGTCTTCAGCTGGGGCTTGATTGCTTCTACCACCTTGTCTCCTGAGTCCCCCAGCATGCTTTGAAGTCTGATCTTTCCTGCTTTGTATTCTTCCAGGATGGATTTCAGTGGTAGTTTCAGCTTTGCTTGGCGACAGTATAGCGCTATGTCAGTCAGACAGGGTGGGACACCAAGCCATTTCCTTGTGAACTTGTTGATTTTGGCTTCCATTGCCTCCACTATGCTGGTGCAGATGTCGTATATCATCAGAGGCCATAGGAGCTTTGGTATCAGCATAAACTGCAGACACCAGACCTTGTATTTGCCAGGGAGCCCACACTGGTCAATGGTCTCCAAGCCTTCTTCCGACATCTGTTTGGTTTCTTTTGCTCTTTGTGTGTCTTTCAGCGTATCATCATACCATCTTCCAAGGCTCTTGACTGGCTCTTCTGTGACTGTTGGAATGGCCTGGTTGGCAACACTGAAGACCACAGATTCGGCCATTTTTCCTTTCCTCAGTGAGAGACTCCGTGATTTCTTTGGCTTGAACTTCATTCTGGATGAGGCAACTATGTTGTCCAGCCTTTCCAGCACATGACGTGTTTCGTCTTCTCTGGATGAAATCACTGTAGTGTCATCCATGAAGGCCTTGAGAGGGGGCATCTTGTATCCATCGCCAAGGTCTGTTTGTCTTGCGTTGCTTGTTGCTGCTTTCAAGATGACTTCCATTGCCAACACGAACAGTATTGGGGAAATTGCACAGCCCATTGCAATGCCCACTTCCAAGTTGATCCAATCTGTTGTGTACTCCTTGGCCTTGGTAGAGAACCGCATTGAGAAGCCGTTGAAGTACTTCTTGAGCATGTCGCAGATGTTCTTTGGCACATGGTACATCTCAAGAGCCAACTGTATCATCTCATGGGGTACAGATCCATGTGCGTTTGCCAGATCAAGCCACACTACGTCCAGGTCTCTCTTTTCTGTTTTTGCTCTTTGGATTGCGTCCCAGATCATTGTGGCGTGTTCTACACAGCCAGCTACGCCTGGGATGCCACCTTTCTGGACTGACACATCCAAGTACTTGTTTTCCATGAGGTACTTTGTCAGCCTTGCTGCCATGACAGAGAAGAAGATTTTCCCTTCGACGTTCAGTAGTGATATTCGCCTGAACTGGCTGATGTCACTTGAGTTTTGCTCCTTGGGGATGTACACACCATCTGCCGTCATCCACTGACCGCTGATCTTCTGGTTTCTCCAAGCTGATCGCAGCAGCCTGTGGAGCCACTCCAGCACCTTGGGACATTTCTTGTACAGCTGGTAAGGTATTCCGTTTGGCCCTGGTGATGATTTGGCTCTGGCTTTGTCGACCACCTTCTTGATTTCCGCCAATGTTGGAGGCTTGTCATTGAACTGTTCCTCAGGGTTGGTTGGCCACACCAGACCTTGAATGTCGAGTGGTGCTTTTTGAGTCAGAGTATGTTTTCCTGAGATGCTGCTCAAGAACTCCTTTGTCCACACTTAGGGTCCCAGATTTTGGCTGCTCAAACAGTGTTCTGGCAAACTGGAAGAGGTCTCTGAAGAAGCGCTCTTGTGTCTTCTTCTCTTTGCTCTTCCTCTTCCTCGCAGATTCCGCTTTGCTGAGGGCGCTGTGTTTTGCTTTCAGGTCTTTCCACAGTTTTTCCAAGCCTTGTTTTTCAGCTGGCAGTGCGGTCTTCATTTGTTTCTTGAGGTTTTTCTTTTGGACCCTGATCTTGTCCATCTCTTCTTGGCGTCTGGATTTCTTTGGAGGTGTTTTCTCTTGGGTAGTTTTGCTCCATAGGCGTCTCTACATGTGGCATACACAATGTCCCCATATGTGGCTAGTTTGTGTTCCAGGGTGCTTTTCCCTATCAGTGCATCGAGTCTTTGGACGATTTTTGCATCCAGTTTCTCCCAATCTTCAGTTTCGTTTGCTCGTGGCAGGTTGAGTTTCAGGCGCCTGGCATCGAGGGCCTGTGCAAATTCCTCATCCGAACCAACAGCGTGGATGTCCTTGGCACTGTGGTTTAAATCCTGGCCTTGGTCTTCCGACGTCTTATCTGCTGATGCAGTGCGCTGCTGCTCATTCAGATGAGTCTTCACACATCCCATCTTTGTTCTGTGAATCTTCATGCCACGGGTGGTAGCGAAACGCTTTCCACAGACACATGGATATTCCATTTGGTCCATGTTCATAGTCCGTTTGGGATTTGCAGTCGTGATTGGTTGAGCACCGATGGATTCATCATTCTCTCCCCCTTTCGGTGAATCCTGGGAGCATCTTTTCTTTTTGTACTTAGTAGCCACATATTGAAGGCAAAGTGTGGAGCCAGCCCACAGAGCCCTTGGTTCTGGTCTTTCCCAGTGTCCTCCGGTCTTTCCCGGACGTCCTCCGGCCTATTACCGGAAGTCAATGGAAACATTTAACCAACAGAAATAAGCTGGGGGTCTGCAACACCATACAATCCTCAGCCTGAAGAAGACAAACTTTTGTGCTCTTGTGAGGTGTACGATGCCATCATCCGTTTCAAGGCACAGATGATTCCTCATCTGAGCGTGGAACCGGTTTCTCGGGAAATCACGGATTCATTGTGGTAGATGGCTTAACGATGAAATAACGAAAATTAACTACTGTTACGGGCAAAGATAGCTACTGCAACAGACAAAGATAATGGCAAAGACACCAGACACACACACATAAGCAGCCAGACGAACTTACTTACCAGGACCCTACCCTGCTCTTGAGACAAGGCACTGTTATGGCAAAACCAAAGATATATTTCATGATGCTCAGTTCCACTGTCAGACGCCGAGGCAGGTCATAGGTAACATTTCCCGCCATTGTGACGTACAAGGTTCCAGGGACTATAACTGGAATTGGATGGGCTTTGACGGCCAAAAATCGGATGGGTCTATGAGGATCCGTACCTGGAACAAAAAGTTGGGGGATAATTGAATTCTTGAAACTAGGTGGCATTTAATACAGTGTCCTCTGCGTTCATAAGAGTGCGTAAAAATGGAATAGCTATAAGGCAAATGGCAAAGAACGTGAAAAAACAGACTCCAGTTTTCAAAATTCAGAACAATCCTTTGATATAGCCACAGAGCAACAGCTGGTTTTAGTAACTTTACAACAAAGATTAACGCACGATATTTTTATAGTCAAAAGCCCACAGATGCCACACCAGGCTGCAAACGAAAAACAGTTGTGCATAATTTAAGAATGTGTATAAATTAAGATACCAAAACTATAACTCAACCCCCAGTCATCAACTAAATGACTGTTCTAAAAGAACCAAAGACTCTCACAAGGAACACATAGATCTGTTGCAGCGTTTCAATCAGATGTTATTTCAGAATATTATCGTGAGAAGGTTGCAGATTTGGCATGACTGAGAAAAAGTCCCCCATCTTTCATTAATTAGCTGTGTCGTGATCCGACACCTGTATGTACAGAGATATATGAAAAAACCCCAAACAAAAACAAAAAACAAACAAACAAAAAACCCCACTGTGCCTACCACTGTAACACACACACACACACACACACACACACACACACACACACACACACACACACACACATGAACCTGCACACTCTCACATACGGATTTCGTGGTATAGTCTCTCTCTCTCTCTCTCTCTCTCTCTCTCACACCACACACACACACACACACACACACACACACACACACACACACACACACACACACACACACACGCACACGTGTTCACGCAAACACGCGTGACATTTAAGCAAACGATAGAAAAAGGACAGACGAGGACAGGGCATGGGGGAAAGTATCTGGTTTGAAATGCCTTGGCACAGTGAAGTCGCTGATTTTGTGTTGGCTGTTTTTACAATATCTTTATTTATCTACAGTTATATTACACCTCACAGTGTTATTGCAGCATGGTACGTGGCACTAAAAGGAATGGGAAGGACATACCAAAATAAAACCATATTTAACCTCAAAAGGACCGTGGACTTATCTTCCACAGCCAAATGAAGTAACTCTCTGAAAAGGTACAATGTGTAACATGTGCTTCTAACATTTCCAATCTCTTGCGCACCCGCGTTTCACATTTCGTTGGACCAGGCCGTCGTTTTACGGTCCAGAAATGGAGACCACCTAAGTTTCTGTTGGCCCGCGAATAGTGGTGAGTGGGCAGATTCTGTTTCCCTTCCTTCACCCTAGGTTGGAGTCCCAAATCATTCTTCAAAGAGCTCTGTGACTTTGTACGCAGTGACTGGGAAAAGGCAACGAGCACCTGTCCGCCCCAGTGCATCAGCTGTGACGATGTCACCTCACTCTCACGACCGACTGACCAAGGCGCTCTCCACGACCCCAGTCACTGGACGTGGCCACACGATCGTGGCTAATGGGTCAGAAACGGTCGTGAATCAAACTCTCACAGTCCTGTTTGGAAAGAGGAGCGGCTGGCTGTGAAGAAGTCAGTCTGAACTAAAGGCGATTTTTCATGCTTGCGAATTCCACAAACCAGCTGCTTTTGCAAGCCGGCACGCACGTCGATGTCTAAAATAATCGGCACAACACACACACACTACCCACGGCGTTTAATGTATATGTGATATATTTCTCAATTTTAAAGTGGGGAGAAACCCACTAAATTAGCATCAATCTTAATATTGAACACCAAGAATGATTTGGGTTTGGGACAGGATTAGCATTGCTGAAATCTACCAAAGCTACCCTTAAAACAGATCGTGCACAATGAAAAAAAAAGTGTGTGTGTGTGTGTGTGTGTGTGTGTGTGTGTGTGTGTGTGTGTGTGTGTGTGTGTGTGTGTAGGGGGGCGGGAGCAGGAAGGTAGGATTTTACGTGCTACGTAATGTGCGCATTCAACCGTCCTGCCAAGTTTGATAGCATCTACATCAGGTTCATAAGATTGGGCGGGAGGTCATTCCTCAATTCTAAGGTCTGCCATATACATCGAACTGCCTGGAGATGCTTTGAAAGCGCTTTGACACCATGGTGCCAAACCATGTCTGGCGCTTGGTATTGATGAGTTCAGCATTCATGCCAAGGTTAGTTTTTAGTATTATTTTTTTTTTTTGTTTTCAGTAAATTGATCCAGAAATCTGCAGTATTTACAATTTTAAGGTTTTGGTATTGGTTTTTGTATTGTGCTTATGGTGCTGATTAATCATCTCACCACAACAGATTTCTCTATGTGAAATTCAGGGGGGTCTTCCCATAGAGAGCGGGGCGCGCCACTGTCAGACGCTGCCATTTTTTTCTGTCTCAGTTGCTTACCACAGTGGATTTAGAGGACTCGTCGAGTGCGAGACTCAAACCACAGATGTGGGACCGTGCTGCTCCCTACGTGGGAATGTTTTCCTTATGACCACCCACAAAACTACTACTTTGATCATTTCACAGACGCGGGGTGAAGTGCAGGGATAAGAAACGGAAACATGTGCTATGATCAAACCGTCCTGGACGATGTTGGTCACTTTATGAAGTACACCAGGTCATCTAGAATTGTGCATGGGAGTGCATTCTTTTCTTTTCTTTTTATTTCTTCTTCTTCACTCTCTTTTAATTTACGTTCGGTTATCCCAGTGTACAGCTGTGAAAGGATAATAACCTCAGACTTTAGGTGTATACGATAGAATCACACAGATGATGTCACTGTGTGTGTGTGCGTGTGTGTGTGTGTGTGTGTGTGCGCGCGCGCGCGCGCGTGTGCGTGTGTGTGTGTGTGTGTGTGTTTATATTACTTTACTGCCCGACTTTTCGAGGGCCAACCTTCGCCGCTCTCTTTTTAAAACAGTCAATCAAAGTGGCTGTAACATCTAAAATAGCAACCGAAGAAAGTGCAGCAATGGCACTGGGACGACAAATCCAGTTTAACGAGGGAAATCAGAGAAGCCTGAGTATTTTTTTCTTTTCTTTTTTCTTTCTTTCTTTTTTTTCTTTTAACTTTTTCAAGAAAAACTTTTGGTGAACTGTCTACTTTAGGGACAAAGAGTTCATACATACTTACCCTTAACAAAATGGTGGTGAAGAAAACTAACAGACGAGAAAAATAAATGAAAAAAATGTCAGCCAAATTATGCCTATTGCTATTAAAAGACTTTTGTTTCCAAACACCATGCCAAATTCGTGAGATAACCAACCGAAACCATGTGACACGAAACGGTTCAGATAGGTAAATCTTACCTGACAGATGCAACATTAAACAAAGATTACTTCTTGGACTTCGAGGATTAGACCCGGTGTAACACGCTTTAATAAACAATTATTGTGCTGAGAAAACACTATCAAGGGAAGTTATCATGGTTTTTAGAAAGAGGCCCCAATTGAAAACTCGACAACATAACCTCCCTTTATCAAATATTAACGTCGGATTCGTTTAGAGCGTAAACATGTTGAGTTGGTGTTTATCTAACATTTATGTTGAACATCAGTGTGGTTTAATTTAAACAAAAATCACTCCTATCGCTGGCAGAATGAAAACATAGTAGCGTTTCCTGCATACACCGGCAGCCGTCGCTTGATTGGCGAATTCGAAAGACTGAAGTAGAAAGGATGGGAATAGTATCTTAGTCTTTCGCCAGTAGAAGTTCCTTTGCCTGTATTAAAGGCATCATCCTCTTCCTGTTAGTCTAGCTGACTCTGTGTCTACCTCCTGTTCATGGTTTGGTTGTCTGTTCATCACACTGAAATGACAGATGATAGTCAAATTATCAAGTTTGAAGCGCACACACGCTTGTTCACTTGCCGATTTGCAAAACCTATGTACAGGCAGCAGGCCGACCTCGCTGATCAGCTGATGGCAAGATGCTGGCAGATGAGGGCACCCTAGCCCGCTGAACAATTCTCTCTCGCCCAGCCGGGAGATGCCAAAGGGACTATGACTAAAGCCCATTGTAGGAAAACGATACTGTACCTGTTCTCTCAACTTCTTTAGTGAATTGTAAGCAATGCCGCTCCGACCAACTGGGCTAAGAAACATATGCCTTTTTAAGTCCCCTCCCCCACACTTTATTCAAGTAAGCCTATATTCTCTACAATGGCATGTGTTGTTGTTGTATATTTGCAGCTTTTTGCCTTATGTGTTAATAAAAAAATCTGTTAATGAAAAAACAAACAAAACAAAAACAAAAGAAAACGAAAAAAGCCAAAACCTAAACCAAACCAAAACAAACGAACAAACTCTCCATCTTTACCCAAAGTAGTCGAGCAAGAAAAAAAGAAGTAAAAGAAGAACAGTTAACACAAAAATTACCAATTTGCTGACGTCACTGATTTTCCAGTCCAACTCATCAGCCAGCATGGAAAGTATTTTTAGACGGCTATGGATAGGACAGATCATTCAAACAATCATTCAAACAAACTAGATTAGCAGAGGGAAACCACCAAGCCGCCCCTTCCTCCTGCACTTCCACCTCCACCACCCAACCCTCTACCCCCTCTTTCCCTCCTCCCCCTCTTCTTTTTTTGTTAAGGAGAAAATGTTGAATAAAAAGCCGTGTGTCACTTATTCTTTTCCCTCATTAAAGAAAAAAAAATCGTTCGTTCTCTCCGTCTCTCTCCCTCTCCCAACTCTGACAACCTCATAGAACCAACCGCAAAGAAATCCCCCAGGCAGCCCGAGAGACAGTAAACAAGCAGGTGAATAAAACGAGTTCGGGAGGCGGAAGCGGAACTAGGGGTGGGAAAGTGTGGGGTAGGAGTGGATGGATGTGGAGGGGTGAGGGGGGGGGGGGACGGCGGAGAAGGGAGAGTGCAGTAAGTGTAGGAGAGGAGTGACTGAGTACGCATTCCTGCGCCCCACATGCTGATGTTGAGAGCCGACAGCCATTATGTTGTTTGTAATCGTTCTTTAAGTGCCTTCATCTACCCTACATACACGCATGTACATGACTGATAGAGGGTGTAGGAAGAAGGGGTGGGGTGGATGTGAGAGACAGAGAGAGAGAGAGAGAGAGAGAAAAGAGAGAGAGAGAGAGAGAGAGAGAGAGAGAGATTCTTTATTTTACAACGGTAAAAGTATTTGCCTGGTAGCACTGTTCATACTTGCTGTTACTATTGTACTAATCTAGCACTAAATGATATAACGCACACATCAACACATAGTTACTTGTTTACATAGAGACCCTAATAAACGACAACCACTACCACCACCAAGGAACAAGCAATAACATGATCAGTTAAATCAGCAAAGAAAAACAAAGCAATTCTCTCTCTCTCTCTCTGTCTCTCCCTCCCCCCCCCCCCACACACACACTCATATTGGCGCACGCGCATGCACACACACTCACACAAACCAATGACAAAAATAAAACAAACAACGAAATAGCGTACACAGATGTTGCGTAATCTTAATCAAGAGAGCTTCAAACTTCAATTGGTTCATTGTACTCTGGCCATAAATCCAAGTACATCACGCATGCAACAAGCATTTACTGGATGAAGTCTACAGAGAGAGAGAGAGAGAGAGAGAGAGAGAGAGAGAGAGAGAGAGAGAGAGAGAGAGAGAGAGAGAGAGATGGGGTGGGCAGGTGGGAATAAACAGTCAATAAAACTTATCAGGAAAGTCGATCATACAGATCTAGACGGCACACGCGTCGTGTTCAACAGATTTGGCAGACCTCTTACAGGTATTGCAAATCCACTGAATTGCCCACTGGGACGACTATTAACAATACATATCATTCAAACGAACACACCTGTACCTTCAGTCGTGAACCGTATTCGCATCATTTGACTTGGCTTTTCATGAACAAGAAAATGACGAAAACAAAGGAGAGAAGGAGGTGGGGGAGGAGGTAGAGGAGGAGGACACGGGGGGAGGAGA
>CM065728.1:53620559-53683059 GCA_033310375.1 Conus canariensis
AATCACCAGGCTAACAGTAACAACTATCAGACTAACATCAGCAGCCGTCAGACTAACATCTAAGTCATCAGATGAAAATGAATAGCCGTCAGATGAAAATAAATAGCCGTCAGATGAAAATGAACAGCCGTCAGATGAACATCGACAGCCGTCAGATGAACAGATGAACATAAACAGCCGTCAGATTATAATCGACAGCCTTCAGACTAACAGATTAACCATGATCAGGCTTGCACGAACAATTTCCATACAGTCATCAGACCGACATCAGCAGTTACAGAATGTCGACAGCCATCAGACTTTATCGACAGCCTCAGGACTAAAAGCGACAACTAACCAACAGCTAGAAGATTCAGCTCCTGTGGCCATTCATGCCCCTTTTGTATGACACCCCCATCCCCCCACCCTCATCTTCTCCTGCATTCCTCACCCCACGCATGCGATGAGTTTGTGTCAAAACGCTCTGGTGTACGCAGACTCGTAGGCATTGTAGTAGATGTGGTGGCCGCGTGACTACCGTTTGTACAGAGTGGTTAATGGGCGGTTTTGCGATTACTAAATCAGAACAGGCCCTGCTGAACACTGTTGAAGTGACTCAGCAGCCGTGCAGTGTCTCTTCTGGGGGCGAGTTTAAAGAGGATCTGATACCGATAGCTCCCTGTGAGCTACTGGCACTCGAATGATGTCAGAACAATTTTGGGTGTGGCCGTCTTTGGGAAGAACTGTGTGTGTGTGTGTGTGTGTGTGTGTGTGTGTGAAGACGTGCGAAAAGAACGCCATAAAAAGGATGGTGTAAAACGAAACTACAAAAATTATCAACAGAGAGAGAGAGAGAGAGAGAGAGAGAGAGAGAGAGAGAGAGAGAGAGAGAGAGAGATGCAGCAGATTAGAACTAACAGCCAGTAACGTTCGCTGACTTACCACAGTCCGAGAACCTCAGGGTGGCCTTCTCCCGCTTTCTCCGACCCGCAGCAGGGGGAGGTAAGCAGCACAGCAAGACGGCCAAGATCAGCTGGCGGCAATCCATCCTGGTGGCTGATGATGGGGGGTACGCTACTGTCTCCCCACCCTTCCCTCCAGATCGTACACCCCGATCTTTTCTACCTGCCTGACACGCACTCGACCGTGACCACCGCTAGATCACCTGCCTTTGCACCTGTGCGGCTGCGGTAAATTTATTTACAGGCTTGAGAGACGCCGGTTACTTCCACTTTTAGACAACCGGGTGTCGTGTTTGCCCTCCCGGTCACGCTGAGGATCCCGTCTCAAAGACCTCGCTGGTCCGTCAGTCCTGAAGTCCCCGAAGACGTGGGAATGAGTGGACCACTGCATTCACAATCAAGTCATCTGCTGTCACAAAGGCCGCCAGCGCAATATCAGCCACCAGTCAGGGTAAAACTTTACAGCAGTTCTGCCAGGGTTGTTCAAACATCTATTTTTTGTTACGGGAATGTATACGTTGATCACCAAAAAAAAAAACAAAAAACAAAAAAAGAGGAGTATCATTCAACACATTAAGGTCGTCGATCACACAAAAACCCTACGCACTTTCTTCCAAAATGTTTGTCAGTTTTACGATCTTAATTGCGTATTGTACTCTTGCTTTTCCTTCACTTTCTTTTCTTTTCGTTCAAAAAGCAGTTTGGCTGATCGTGGTGGTAGACTTGAAAGAGTGCAAACAAGTTCAGGTGGTAATCGGATGAAGTTGATTTTCCGGTTGATTCACTGTTTACATCAATTGTGTCCAGGTCAGTACCCCCACGCCGAGCGTTGGGGGGAGGGGGGGGGGACTTCTCGGAATCCTGTTCACACTTGGATTGTCTATCCACAATGGGGTGACTCACTGACACGCATGCAAACAACGCGGTCGGCTATTTTGGACTCTGTTTTGAGCATTTCGTCTTATGTGACCTTGGAAAAGGATGAGACAACTGAGCAAATGATGTCACAGTTGGTTGCTGTTTCAAAGCTTATGGCGTTGAAGTCTTTTTCTTTTTTAGTCTTTCTCTCTCTCCTTCTGTGTCTGTCTGTCTTTGAATCTCCCAGTCTTCCCCTGTTCCTCCTTGTTCGCTTTTTTAATTCTTTTACGTCAATGCTTATGTAATTCAGTTGTTTCTGGATAAGCCCTGGACATTCTCTTTTGTTGCCATGCAATCAAGGCGTTAGTTTGTAGCTACTTTTTGACCGACTGTACACTTTTCCCCTTCAGATAATATTTCAGTTTATGTCTTTGGATATCCAAGAAGAACACTTCTGGTATCTCGTTCGTACACAGTCGTCGATTTCCACACATTCCTTTTTGCAGTCTGCAAACTTATGGACCTGCGATTCTCAAATCGGTGAACGGAGCAGCCTCGAGCTGAAGAAGTCGTCAAAAGCACGGAGTCCCACAACAATGGCACACTTTTTTTTTCCCCAAACAAAATCAATATATATGTGAATGTTCAATCCGAGGAAAAAAAATCGTTAACGGAAACACACACTGAAAACAGATGTAAGCAACAATTCACAGCATGACGGGAGTACAATCAAACACACGTGGAGTCGTACCACCAACAGTGAGACAGCAAACACGCAGGCCGTGAAAGTTGTGGTCTGTGGGGAACCGATTGTTAGGACCACGGCACGGACCTCTAATGGTTCCAAGCCACGAGGCTATGATGACAAACTACACTGCACGCCGTGACCCGCGCAGGCCTTTCAGTGTGTGGTCCCTGTGATTCACCTATCTGTGGCCTCCTCCGTGAAAAAGAGAAAGAGAGGAGAAAAAACATCCAACTTCAAGTCCACCAAGCTTGTATTGTTTCTTGTCTCCCAGTCTGCACGTGTACCATTTCATATTCTCGAGGTATGCATGTTAGTGACATGCGTGCATCTTGGCATACTTTGTTCCTATAACACATAAGTGTTCATTAAAGATAGCAGCAAGCGATGAATGACATATACATGAAGAATCGGATTTTTCTTGCAATCCTTGCATCAGTGTCACAAAAGCTGCTGAATCTGCTGCAGTTCTTTACTCTGTCATGTAAAATCTGGCTGAAATCTCCTCTCCTCTAAGACGATTTCTTCGCTCCTGTGACAGAAGAAAGTTTTAAATTAAAAGCATGTAGAATTGAATAATACAAGATAATTCCAATGTTATTAACACCACTGGCATTCGTAACGGGATCACGGTCTATATACCACCTACCTACTCCTAAGGAACATCTAGTGCCACATGTACTATTACAACCACTAACACAAATACCATCGCCACTGCTCTTGCTGCTACGGTCTCTTTAAGAGAGGGAAACCTTATACCAAGGTGCTACAGAATGAAATGTGCATCAAGCGCCTTTTGAAGCCTTTATTCTTCTCCCCCCCCCCCCCCTCTCTCTCTGTGTCTCTGTACCCACCACCCTTCTCCCAATATCCCCAGCCACCCCCTCCCCCCCCCCAACACACGCCACACACACACACACACGCACGCGCGTGCAAGCACACACACACATATACATAAACACTCACACACACACACACACACACACACACACACACACGCACGCACGCACACACACACACACACCACACATATACACACACACACACATACACACACACACACACGCGCGCGCGCGTGCGCGCGCGCGTTCTCCCCACCCCCAGACAACCCAGACAGACGCACACCTCTGGAACACGAGCCGTTCAAACATGCCAAGACATAACACGGTGATTTCTTCAGGGGCGGGCGGGCGGGCGCGGCAAGGAAGCAAAGCGATCAGCGTCGAAGCCGGCAGGGAGGGAGTCAAGCCAAACTTTCCTCTCTGTGCCATGGATGGGTACAAAACTGGGTAAAGCAGTCATCACCTCGCTTACCTGGCAGCGGGGCCCCATTGATTGGGAGTAGATTGGGTATTAAGGTGGGTGGCACGTGGCGCGGGGTGGGGAGGGGAGAGGGGCGGGGAAGGGGAGGGGGAGGAAAGAACACACAACTGCTGGATGGTGGAGGTAGGCATGTCGAGAATAGCTGCGAGGGAGGCTCGGCTCGACCACCCGCCCTGTATAAATCTGGCCGACCCCTCTAGAACCCGCGACAGGTGCTTGTCAATTATGTCAGACACTAAGGATCTGACAGTGAGCACCTGGGTTTGGTTAAGACCTGCCCTCACCTGTCACCTCCTCCCCTATTCTCTCCCTCCCCCGTCTTCCTTCCTTTCCCCTTCCCCCTCCCTCCCTCCCTCCCCCTCCCTCACGGTGAATCAGTGAGTCTGCCTTGTTTCCTGGAGGCTCATCCCTTTATGAAGGGGTTTAAATTGTTTATGGAAACTTCACTCTCCGTTCCCCCGAGTCAGACCCCCCTTGCGAATGGGTGGTCGATCACGTTACCTGATAATCAGCAGCAAAGGCACCATGTCGTGGCAAGTGGGATGGATGGCGGGCGGGGAGCGGTGGGAAGGGAGGGGGATACAAGGGGTTGGTGTGTGTGGAGATTAGGTGGTGGAGGGGTGCAAGAGTGGGAGGTGGGTGGGAGGAAAGAGGAATGCGGGAGGGGGAAGAGAAAGTGTTACCGAGTTTTTGCTCCGTGTGTGTGTGTGTGTGTGTGTGTGTGTGTGTGTGTGTGTGTGTGTGTGAGAGAGAGAGAGAGAGAGAAGAGAGAGAGAGAGAGAGAGAGAGAGAGAGAGAGAGAGAGAGAGGCAGCCACCATGGCGCAGTGACAGTCTCACTGGTTGCGAGCTGGTAGGTCGCAAGTTCGGACCTCATACGAAGCATTTAAGGGTTGTTTTTTTTTCAGACCGCCTGTCCTATCCAGAGTTGCTGATTGTGCTCTTGGTTCAAATGGGAAGACTGGAATTGGGTCCTGTGAGAAGACAAGAATTTCATTGTCTGGTTTCATCCACTTGATTGATTAAGCCTTGCGAGTACTGCTTAAATTTCCTGACCAACATTAATGGTGTCTGTATCACTCGGGCCTGGTTGACGCCAGCTATATCATGAAAGGAGGAGTAAAGTACAACCCCATCATACAGTCTCGGCTCAAAACTAAACTCAAAAGTATCATCTTCCACATCCTTACTAATACTTGTTTAAAACCAAAAACACAAAAATTCTGTGGCCCTTCATGCACTGGTCCGGTGGAGATATGTTTCAAAGTCCCTCCTATATCCACCTCTGTATTGAATTCGTGTCAAGATTTTCAACGTGGGCAAATTCATGGTGACTCGTCGTTGGATGGACATGAAAATGCCCTCAAGATGGGGATCCTTATTCACGCTGGCCTGGCGACGACGACGCAATTACCGTTGCCAATACGGGTAGATCGGATTCTGCGAATGCTGGATCTGAACAGGTACCACAGAGCATCCCCGAAATGATTCAGTAGAACTGCGGCTTCTCTTTTGGTCTGTTGCCTCATGGCTGCCGGATTTTCATAGCTTCTCGCGGACTGCTAGTTCTGAGACTGCGACAAAATTAATATGGGTGTGGTTGTGTAAGAAGAAGTGGATTCAATGGCGTAGGAGTAGTGCCACCGAGAGGATGGGGGGGGGGGGGGGGGGGGGGGGGGGGGGGGGGGGAAGGAATAAAAAGAACGAAAGAAATGAAAAGAATCAGACACAGATAAGCACAGAGGGACATCGAGATGCAGTTTTCGCCTTTCAGCGGCGCGTCAGGCAATGTTTACGTACAGACATCTTCAACAGTTAGAGTGGCGTCATGCCCGTTTCGCTTTGCAGACGTTACATGATGTCGACAAACAACACCTTTCCCCTCTTATCTCAAAAGTCTCTATTTATTCTTCCTTCTTTTACAAATCTCATTCGACCCTCAAGGTTTTCATTACTTCTTATTCTCTGTATGTCTGTGATTCTGCCCCCTCTCTCTCTTAATTATTCCTTGTATGTGTGCATGCGTGAGTGTATGCACGTGCATGAGTGTGCCATGCATGCATGTATACAAGTGAATGTATGTGTGTGTGTGTGCGTGCTTGTGTGCATACGCGCGCGTGCGTGTGTGTGCGCACGCACATGTGTGTACGTACTCGTGCCTGCAGGGTGTGCCTCTGTGTGAATGAGAGAGAGAGAGAGAGAGAGAGAGAGAGAGAGAGAGAGAGAGAGGAGAGAGAGAGAGTGAGAGAGAGTGCGTGTGTGTGTGTGTGTGTGTGTGTGTGCGTACATGTGTGTGTGTGTGTGTGTGTGTGTGTGTGTGTGTGTGTGGTGTGTGTGTGTGTGAGCGAGTGTGTGTAAGTGTGCGAGTAAGAGAAAAGGCGGGATGCACGTGTGTGTGTGTGTGTGTGTGTGTGTGTGTGTGTGTGTGTGTGTGTGTGTGTGTGTGGTGTGTGTGAGTGTGTGTGTGGTGTGTGTGTGTGTGTGTGTGTGTGTGTGTGTGTGTGTGTGTGTGTGTGAGTGTGTGTATCTGTGTGAGTGCGCGTGCGCGTGTGTTGTGATTGAGTGAGGTGTGGTGAGAGAGAGAGAGAGAGAGAGAGAGAGAGAGAGAGAGAGAGAGAGAGAGAGAGAGAGAGAGAGAGATGCAGTTTTAGCCGCGTCAATAACAGCAATTCCTCTTCACACCCGCCTCCTCTCCCCATCATCTACATCCTTGCGGCGCTTAATGCAGTATTTACGTACAGACAACTCGAACACTGAGGGAGGGAGAGATGGCGTCACTCCGGTTTTCACTTCCAGCGGTTACACGATGTCAACAAACAACACTGCGGGTAATGCTTATCTTCGGCCCCTTTCTTCCGCTCCACACTACTCGACCTCTTTCATTCTAACTCCTTCTATTCCTACCTTCCATCTCCCATCTTTTTATTCGATCTAGAAGGAATATCTACTTTTGACCCTATAAACGTCTTCACCTGCCTGTGTTATTCTCTGTTCTTCTTCTTTCTTTCTTCTCTCTCTCTCTCTCTCTCTCTCTCTCTCTCTCCTCTCTCTCTCTCTTCCGCGTCCGTGGTATGTATGTGCGTATGTGTGTGCGTGCGTGTGTGTAGCGCGCGCGCGTGTGACCGTGTGTTCGTGAATGTGCGCACTTGCATGATTTTTCAAGTGTAGATGTACATGCACTCGTTTTAGTGTGCTACTGTCTGAGCGAGTATGCCAATGATTTGTAATTTAAGGGGTACTGAAGAGAGAGAGAGAGAGAGAGAGAGAGAGAGAGAGAGAGAGAGAGAGAGAGAGAGAGAGAGAGAGAGAGAGAGACTTTGACCTTTTTTCTGTCACTTGCTTAACAGCCTTTGTAGCAAGGAGGCTACAACGTTTATTTTCAGCGATACATGTGAAAGAGATTCACACAGAGTTCAAACTTGAAACACACACACACACACACACACACACACACACACACACACACACACACACACACCTTTGACAGAAATAATACCACAGTCACACATATTGCCTCGACCATCAAAACAAACGTATTTTCTAGTTCAGATGCCACTACTTGGTTATGTGGGGGAAAAACATGTACAAGTTTTAATCCAGCCGACGTGTCTTCAGCCATTTTTTGTCCTGTCGTGCCATTCCCGCCTCAAATACATAGTTTGCAAATGATAACATTACTTCATTATCACCTGACATTTAAGATGCGGACGAAGTCCTTCTTTGTGCGTCATTTGAATTAACTAAAGTAGTTTCTGTAGTTGCTCTAAACGTTGCTGCCGCCATAGATAGGACTGAAAAAAGGTGTGGGCTTACATAAATCTATATGTATGTATGTATGTATGTATGTATGTATGTATGCAGCTATATATCTATCTCTAATCTAACACTCTCATTTTCCTTTCCGTTTTTCTCAAATCATTCCCCCTTTTTTCCCAAATAAAAGCCAAGTCAGGGTTATAATGACTGCCAATGATTGCTCTTGTTTTCACCCACTGCTTATTTGTTACAAGCACGCACGCGCGCGCGCGCGCGCGCACGCACACACACACACACACACACACACACACACACACACACACACACATCTCTCTCACCATATATGTATATATATATATATATACATACATACACACACTATCTGCGGTGTTTACTACCGTATGTTTTACAGGGACGGAGCCCAGGACATCAACAGAGCTCTGTGTGTGCGTGCGTGCGTGCGTGCGTGCGTGCGTGCGTGTGTGTGTGTGTGTGTGTGTGTGTGTGTGTGTGTGTGTGTGTGTGTGTGTGTGTGTGTGTGTTTCACACCATCGTTTCCTTGCATTTAGACTGCAATTCTACGGTATGTATTTTTTCAATTAACGATTTAAAGGAAAAGCTCCAAACCGATCTATCTTTACTTTCACATTTCTGCCCGCGTTTTGTTTATACGAGACTATTCCTGTCATTAACAATGCACTACTTCTCGGCACATCGAGACTATTTCAAAGCCAGAGAGAGAGAGAGAGGAGAGAGAGAGAGAGAGAGAGAGAGAGAGAGAGAGAGAGAGAGAGAGAGAGAGAGAGAGAGAGAGGAGAGTGCAAAGCATTTCATTCATCAAGTTGAACAAAACGCACCTTACCCCTTCCAACCGGGATGAGCACAACAGCACAGGGATGTTGGATAATGAATATAGTGTTAAAAATAGAGTGATTACGAGCATCGGGACGTGAGAGGAGGGGGTATGGGTCGGGAGGGAGTGCCGAATTTTAGGCAGATGTTACACAGCAGAGACTGACACACTAATGATTTTAAATTGACAGTTTCCGTTTTAGCCTCAAAGGTGAAGGCAACTGATGCGGGTGGGAAAGGTGCATGGATGCCTTTGGTGCAGAGGCTCATAGACAGAAAAGATGCCAGACAGAGAGGAAGGGAGTGGGATGGGGTGGGAGAGAGAGAGAGAGAGAGAGAGAGAGAGAGAGAGAGAGAGAGAGAGAGAAGAGGGAGAGAGGGTCTGAATTTACAGAACATTTCGGAATATATTCTCTGTAACCTTGTTCTTTGACGATTATTCAAGATGCGATGCTTTCATGTTAAAGTGGCACAGAGGAGTGTCCCTGGATTTTGCTTTCCTTATACTCTATTTGGCGACGTCATGTTAATAGCTGAATGTTTTTAGACTTCGTCTTGGAGCACAACGATTTTAAACATTTTCCAGTTTTCTATCCCGCTTATCTGTCTCATGCACTGCAAACCCCCTCTCCTCTCTCTCCAACACCCCCTCCCTGTCCTCCCCTCTCATTCTCCCTCTTTCTTTCTTTCGCTCTGTTTCTCTCGTTTGTTTCTTTCGCTCTTCATTTTCTACTGCAGGAACATAAACACAGGTGTCAGTTTGCCTTCACGATGTTGGATGCTAGCTCCCGTGTGGCGCTTTCCAATTACATAGGCGCATTATCTTTGGAAGCCCAATTTTTTTAACCTCCAACACACACACACCCATCCCCCCCCCCCCCCCCCTCCACACACACACATGAAACGTGAAATGTGATTTTAACTCGGGTGGAATACGGTGTCCCACGCTTGTGGCTCGCCTGTTCTTTCCTTAGTTCAGTCTTCCTATTACTGTTTTTTTTTTTTTTTTTTTTTTTTTTTAAAGTTCACGACCTTTATGGAATTATGACCTTTTTAGTTTTGTACTCTGATTTTCTATAAACCTAGTCTACAGACACGCCTACATTCTGTCGCGAACAGGAAATATGAAATACGCTCGAAGTCGTTATACTGTGGTATTATAGGTCATTAACAAGGCGCTTGACATGGTAGGAGCGTATCAGCGTCAGGAAATGTTCGCCCCCAGTATAACCCATTGCGCATGCAGCTACACATACCATATCTTGTGGTTATCAGAATTCAAGTTCCCAAAAGTCTCACAAGATTTCTTTAAATAAGACTAGGCAATTCGAGGGAAAGCAAAAGCATTGTCATTTCTTTCTGTGTATGTTGAAAAAAAATCAGGAAAAATAAGCAAAAAGTCTACAACGAAACAAAAAAGAAATAAATGAAAGATACAAATCTTCGCCGTCAAATTACAAGAAGTCTGCTATACTACTAAGAACATAAAATTTCCTTCGGAATCGAATGTAAAAGTCATTGTCAAAGGGGAAATAAAAGCGTGAAGACTGGACAGCTCAGTTCCTAAGAAATGCAGAGACGTTTGTACAGACCAGTCTGAACACGTGTTATGGAGGTTTCACTCCATCTTCAGAGGTCCTATAACATAATCAGTAGGCAGCTAGACCTATCATATAGAAACGTCGTATATGAACTGCTTATCAACCTTGAATTCTGATGTATGCAACTGTTTGATGTTCTGAAAACTTCTTGAAACACATGCAAACATGACAAATATGTACGAAACTTTTTCACATTCTTCTTTTTTTCTTTTTCTTTTTGACTGTCCCATCTTCTGTGCCACCTCAATGGCATTGCAATCACGTCGCTCATTCCGGCACCCCCCCCCCCCCCCCCCCCCCCCTTCCCCTGTCCACAGACCAGTCCGGCCGACTCAGCCCCGGCACCGGCAATCCATAGGGAGCAGTCAATGTCAAGTCGTCAGGAGGCAACCGACCGAGGAGACACTGCACTGCTATCAAGTCACTCCGGTGGTGTTCAGTGACGCCTGTTTTGATCCACCATACGCAGGGCACCACCTATTAAGCCCCCTACTGACGACAATAATTGCTTAGTCGCGGAGCCGGCGTGAGTGAGCGTTCCGTCTGGAGGGCGCCACCACGTCCGTCCAATCACAGCCCCTATGAACTTGCCGATACTGGTGACTCCGACGGAATCAAACCAAAACCATGGATGTGAAGAGGACATCGAAATGAGGTCACCATGAGAGCAGGTCATGAAGGGCCACAGAATTTGAGACTTTTTTCATGTTAATCGATGAAAATTATGATGCTACTGATTTTCATTCCGGTCTGAGACTGCAAGACAGGGCTGTATTTTACGCTTACTTTCATAATCTATCCTGGCATCAACCAGGCCCGAAATATACAGACGCCTGTTATGTTGATCAGGAAATTTGAGCAACACTCTCAGAGACGCAACAACCAAGTGGATGAAACTCAGCTGTGTGGTCCCAAGTCTTCCCAATTGAGCCCAGAGCAAACTCAACTTGAGAGGAGCCTGTCGGGGCAGAAGAATCGCACGTGGCCCTGATTGGAATCTAACTTATGATTCCAAGCCAGGAGTCCGCGACGCTAACCACTTCACCACGGCGGCTGGTTCTTTTTCACATCCTTAATACAGGCGTCGAAACATCTGCATTATCCATAATAAACGCTACTTCACTTCACTTGAGTCATGAGACTACAGGCCTAGAGTAAGAAAACACGAAAGATGATCCACTAAATAAATACTGTTTTGCTTGTTTGGTTCGTTGGTTTCGTTTAGAATGTTCTGAACCAATATATGAAGAGCGTTCTCTCTCTCTCTCTCTCTCTCTCTCTCTCTCTCTCTCTCTTGTGTGTGTGTGTGTGTGTGTGTGTGTGTGTGTGTGTGTGTGTGTGTGTGTGTGTGTGTGTGTGTGTGTGTTCGTTGCTGGTTAAACAAATCAACAATTTTCATCTGATCGTCTTCAAATTTGGCATGCCGACTCATAAACGTACCGGGTGCATCAAGAACCAATCATTTTTGTGCTAAAAAGTTGTATTAATCGCGTCGCAGAGCGACCATACGGCAAAGCCAAGCAATGTTGGTATTCGAAGAAATTTAAAACACGCCTCGAAGTTGGCTTTCATATGAATTAAAAACACCATCCTTGATGTCAGCCGGAACTGCTCTTGTCGGAGAGCTTTATAGTGAAGGTGTCAACGTCCAGGATTCAATCAAGGAGGAGGGGAAGTGGAAGAGGGACTGTAGAGTGAGAGGGGACGTATTATTATTAGATAAATATTCGCTAAATCACCAGAAACAAAGTTCCTGAGGAGTTCATGTGTAAAAATATCCCTGAACGACAACGATCTTCAATAAAGCTTACATGAGCCTGCAGCAGTGTGTTTTGCGCGGCATCAGTATGTTAAGTTTGCTTGATGACACATGGACAAAATGACCGAGGTACATAATAGTTCAAAATCTTCCAGACAGTTTTGAAAACGAGATCATTTCTAGTCTGCTTTTCATAACTGTGTTTCGAGAATATTTCAAGCATAGGACTGATAAGGATTCTCTAACTTTGTATTTCAAAAACTACTAGCTTCACGACATTTTAGTAATTCTGAGCCAGGTAGACGTAAGGACTGTTTTTTTCAGTGTAAAATCATGTTAAATTTAAGCAATGCACAAACATTCGATGCAGTTTATGTTGCTTTTTGCCCAGCTGACGTCACGGGGCCATATCAGGGCTTTCAACTCGTCGGAAGCTATTCCCTACGGGGATTTAAAAAAAAAGAAGCTAATTCAAACAAGTTTTCTTAAAAGCACAAGAAAAAATTTCAGAACATAACTCAAAGGAGACCATAGAAAAAAAATCAGCCTGAACATGCTTACGTCGGTGCCCTGACACTTTTCCCCAGATCATTCTAAGTCTGCCGGAAAGATGTGATGATCTATAACCAAGAATTCACCAGCCCTGAAGTTGTTCAACAAATCTTGAATTTTTGAGAGATTTTTTAACAAAAGCAAGAGGCTGAAAGATCAGCATCTGAAATGCCTGGCCGTGAAAATGGCAGAAAACAACAACAAATTTCAATGAGGGGATTAGAGTTGTCACTTAACACATATCTCCCAAACTTAAAAAAAAAACCAACAACGGAGGGGGCAGGGAGAGGGGAAGGAGGGGGAGGGGGAGGAGGAGGAAGAAAGAGAGAAAGAAGGAAATGTAGGAGCAGAAAAATACCGCTGGAGGTTGCAGACGGAAGAATGACCAACAACTCTCTTTCAGTATGAAGTGGAACTAATGACTCCATCCTCAGCAATATTTGTTCATTACGAAACCACTGAATAAAAAAAGGGGGAAAACTGACGTCTACGCCAAACTTACTCCTAAGTAAGATGCGATGGAACAAACCGGTTTTTATGCGGTGTTATTACTCTATTATAGTCCCAAGATGATAGGGGTCACTGGGAAATCCGTGACAGACGCTGGACAATCAATGTTGCCCATACCCTCTGTCCTCATCATGCGCAGCCCTTTATGTCATACACTCATGGCTTTTCTTTTCTTCTTCTTTTTTCTTTCTTTTTGATCAGTCTCTGGAACATCGACCCCTATTAGTGCCTCCATGGATGCGAATTAGCAGATCTGGGGCAGTATATAAAAGACATTGGAGAACAGAATATTTTGAAAGAATTCTGTTTAAATGAACTTGTACCTGGCCTTGACAAATGGTATACAAAATGGACAATGAAACTATGATAAACTTCGTCTGCATATGAAAATCGGTTGCAACACCAGTGACAAATATCAAACTTATCCACACAGCTGAAGGCCGTGACGTTCAAGTAAAGTTTAAAGCCCAGCCGACCTCGGAGCCCAGACCAGGGCAGACTACGATGCTCATGCAGGACCACAATGGATAAACAAAGTAGGCCTAAGCCGAGTGGATTAAAAATGTGGCATATGATCAGAGATTTGAAAGAGGGAAAGATGAGAAAACCGAACAGAACAAGAATCGAACAAGCGGATAAACTTGAGCTGGCATTATTACCGTTTGACATCTCCAAACGTGTATATCGCTAGGAACACTGACATTAGCTTGGATACCTTGCCGGCCGAAATGAAAGGTCGATGGCCGATGTTCCTCCAGAATAGCTACCTCCTGCATCATCAGGTCGACCTCTCGACGTTCAGGCCTACTGTCCGAGGTTCAGCAACTGGGAAGTCATTCTTCTGAGTATTCCCCTGTACAATACCAAACACATTTTCATGGGCAGCTGTTGTTTGCACTGCCGAATCGATGTTTTAGCACATCCCCTGTTAATGTAAGATGAACTGGTATTCTGAGTTAGGCGACAGAAATCACGAATATTGGCTCCTTATGCGCGCCTCTTACTCTAAATTTCATGGCAGTCAAAATGCAGCGTTCTGCGTTTACATTCTGTGCGTTTATACATTTTGTTTTCTCAAATCACATGCTGAAATATATACGGAGCACGGTTTCATTGCAAAGGCAGGGATAATTAAAAAAAAACCCCAACAAAACATCTTTTAGTAAAGAAACAAAAATGCATCTTCTGTGGAATGAATGGTATCCGTCATCCGCTTCCCGAACGCAAAGCAAACCGCAGCAAATTGACTGCGCGAAGCGAGCTAGGTCACTGCTGCAGGTGACAGCGGTCGACACACATCTTTACTGTCACTGTTCGAATAAGTTCACCGCCGGTGAGCGGTGCAATCGAGAGAGGGTTGTAAGTGCTGTGCAAATAAGGGTGAGATATGGACGGAAGGGGACCCACACACGGTTCAAATGATTTCGTGCTTGCCAATCATTATTCCCAAAACTGGGAAGGAAAAAACGGTATTCCTCGGATGTCAAAGCGCCTCCCAGTGCTTACGGCTCAAAACAGCATCTGATTTACGCGACGATACCGGAGCCATACCATTAAACACAGAGACACAGACACAGACAGACAGACAGACAGACACACACACACACACCATTCTCTTCCGTATACACGAATATGGACTACAATATATAGATCCTCCATTCAGATTCAAGAAAGCAAATGATCCTGATTGAACTTACTGTGCCATATGAAAGCAGAATGGAGGATGCTCACATCCCCAAGACTGAATAGTATGCCAGTCTAACCAGAATCTGGCTTCTGAGCTAAAGCCCCCACATAGAGGTTGGAGTAAGGGAATAGGGTGGGGGTGTGGGTTGCTGGCTCATATGCCTATGATCTTACATAACAGCTGTCCATTTCTTTTAAGACCTGAATCCTACAAGCAATGGCAGAAACAGCTGAGAAAGAGTTCCTGCTGGATCTGGTCCATGGAGAACGAAAGTTAACTTCATACTGCTTACATTTCCAATTTGTAACAAATGTCCGATAGCTCTGTGGGGCTTCTCCTCCAGAGGCCGTCTGCTGTCAAGCTCTCTCTAGAATTTATTCTCACTCAGATATAAATTTGAGAGAGATGGGGGGAGAGAGAGAGAGAGAGAGAGAGAGAGAGAGAGAGAGAGAGAGAGAGAGAGAGAGAGAGAGAGAGAGAGAGTTCTCCACTTACAGAAAGTGTCTCCGTGTAACAGTTGGAATGGACGTCTGTTTAGCCGTGTGGCTAAAGTACATTAAACATTTTTTTTTGAGGTAACAGAAGGGGAACAGGTAAATGGCCGTTTGACCGACACATCGCAAATATCTGAAGCAACTCCAAAAACCTAACAAGCATGTCAAGCCTTGTGGGTTAAAAAAAAAGTACGAGGCTACAAGTGGTTCTGTTCTAAACCCAACATGCACGCGGTACCGGGGCTTTACTGACAAAGCGCTCGATATTCCATCCAGAATCTTCTTCAAGTACATCATGCATATGCATATACAGAAGTCAAATCGGTCGTGCTAGACAACGCTATGGCGCTTATCTTGTGAAGAGCAATCATGCAGGGAAATATATTGTGATTAGAAAATCACACATCTAATGGTTGCCTATGCACTTGCTTTCATATTCCAAGGAAAAAAGTAAAGCAAGCATGGAACTTTATCAAGTATGAACAAATGAGAGCTAGCGGCAAAAGGGGGTTGAGAAAAAGAGAGAGAGAGAGAGAGAGAGAGAGAGAGAGAGAGGAGAGGGGGGAGGGAGGGAGGGAAGAGGGAGAGAGCGATGGAGATGGAGCGCGAAGGGAGGAGTAGGGATCCTTTTACATACGTTAGTTTGTTCACATCATTGCTTCTCTCTGTGTGTACGTATCAGCTTGTGTACATTATTGCTGCTCTGTGTATGTACGTGTCTCTTTCTACACATAATTTCTGGTATCTGTATGTGCATGTCAGTTGTATATATTGCTGTTCTGTCCATGTACTTGTCTGTGCACATTATTTCTGATCTATGTATATGTGTGTCAATTTGCATGTCATTGCTGCTCTGTGTATATGCGTGTCACTTTGTTCACATCTTTGCTGCTCTGAGTGTATGCGTATCAATTTGTACATATCATCGTTGCTTTATATATGCTTATGTCAGCTTGTACACATAATTTTTATTCTATGTATATGCCTGTCAGTTACCATTGTTGCTCTATGTATGTGCATGTTAGTCTGTACACATGACTGCTAGTCTTAGTATGTGCATATTCATATACATCACAGCTACCCAGCTTATGTGCCTGTTGGTGTGTACACATCCCTGGGAAATAACTGATAAATCTAAACCACCCTAATAAGAGAGAAAGCGAATGAATAGGAGTCATTACTGTCGCGGACTGCCGGTCCGATGTCGCAGATTCAAACACCACATTGCCACACTGTGGGAGTTTTCGCCGCCTGCTGACAGGTGTTCTGTAAACCCAAATGGGTGAAATGGGAACATGCTGTCGGGTATCATCTATCCAACGGATGCGACCCTAAGAGCGCTTCTCAGTTTCCTCTGCTGCAACTGTCCGTATCTCTGTGGCCTGGCTGAGGCCGGCATATACTATGGAAGCCCTGCCACGTGGTCTGGGACGGAAATGAAACTCCGTCATCTTATCCCCATTCTAACAGTCCTCTATGTTCATCACAAACTGTGCCTCGCTTTCACGGTGACCCCAGTTTTGTCATCCTCTAATTTTAGGTGATTTAGAGTCAAAATCTTTGAAATCTGTGGATTTATGCACATCGCTGATGGAGGGGGAATTGTATGCAGTTCAGTATGGTTTTGTGACAAGCAACTACTGCCTTCAGTATGCGGCTTCTTACGTGGTGCCCTGCGCAAGTTACATCAGCACCGATGCACACGATGGATATGCCGGTTTAGCAGCAGTACAGCATCTCCTCTCGTAAGTGCTCTGATGAGGTCTGATAGTAATAACGCAGTGTGGCTTGCCGGTGCTAGAACTGTAACGGAGCGTGCCTTGGTAAGGTTGTGTATGGGGAAGCTGTCGAAAAGAACTGCGTGGGAGCAATATCACGGAAAGACTTGGAAGATGGGAACAGAGACAGAGAGAGAGAGAGAGAGAGAGAGAGAGAGAGAGAGAGAGGGGAGGGGAGAAAAGAGAGAGAGACAGAGAGAGAAGGTGGGGGGGGGGGGGGGAGACAATCATACATTACAGAAAGAAAATTTTCCCATCTCTTCCTTTTGACATAATCAACTGACCATTTTACCTGTCTCTCTTCTTTTTCTACCATTACCTCCCGGTTATTTTTATCGCCAGCAAAGGCAGCAGCAGCACTGTTTCCTTAGCTTTTAACATTGCTGATAGTGTTGCATGAACAAAAATATACAGAAACTGTAGTAGAAGAAAATGAAAAGATAAGAAGAAGAGAAGGAGACGACGAAGAAGAAAAGAAATAAAACAGTCAAGAAGAGAAGAAATAAAAGAGGCATGGCAGATAAAGACAAGGAGAGCATGGAGGGCAGAGCAGGAGGGAGGGGTCATGAAAGGGGTTGGGGGACAGAAGACTGACAACGTGGATGACGGACATAGAGCATACACACACACACA
This sequence comes from Conus canariensis, assembly GCA_033310375.1. Taxonomy (NCBI): domain Eukaryota; kingdom Metazoa; phylum Mollusca; class Gastropoda; order Neogastropoda; family Conidae; genus Conus; species Conus canariensis. Next base: position 53,638,048 of record CM065728.1, read on the forward strand.
CGCACACGCACACACACACACACACGCACACACACACACTTCAACACACTTCAGTTGTGCTCGTCATGATCTTACCAACTTTGACAGTACTAATCAATTCTCTACAAACTAACCTCCGCATTTTTTTTTTTTCACAATGCTTGCAATTCTCTAAATGCCAATTAACATGCTTTGTAATCAAACCCGAAGACCTGCCAAATTAACATGACCGCCGTTCGAAGCATTTACGTCATGAACTTCAAAACAGAACAAAACAAAACAACGACAACCCAACAACTGAAAAATGAACAAGGACCCACGCGAACACGAAACAGCCTGAAAACCACAAAGGCCACCGCGTTTTACCTGAATGTCCCGCACACCTGCAGTCTGTCACACACGCTGAGTCCCAAACAGCGAGGGCCAGATTCCCATTCTTTCTACCCCAGAATGCCAGGCATTCGCTTCTTCTTCACACCTACTCCCATTCGAGTTCTGCCCCCCTCTCGACTCCGCTTGTAGTAGTTGTAGTAGTCAGGCAAGGGGGTGGAAGGAGAAGGAAAGGGAGATGGTGGAGAGGAGGGAGACGCGGGGGAGGGAAATGTGGGTGGCGAAGGAGCTGAAGGAGGGAAGAGATGGGGGCGGAGAAGGTCCGGGAGGAGGAAGAGATAGGGCAGTAGGAGAGAGAGAGAGATGAAGCGGAGGAGGAGCAGGAGCGGGAGGAAGAGGAGGAGAAGGCAGCGAAGGAGGTAGGGTGTTTGGGTAGAGATGGGGGGGTTTCACGCGTGGCAGGGAGGTAGGGTGTCGGGAAGACAAGCGGTTCACGAGGAGCCGGACAAGGGGGCGGGGCAGGGGGGCAGGACCACACCCGAGGAGTCCCCCCTGGGTAGGAGGGTGGGAGCAGGGGGGTCGGGGGCTAGGAAAGCGAAAATCCGAAAATGATAGGGTGAAGGTTAGATTGCTGAGTGGGGCAGGGGATGGGGAGACTAAGGAACGAAAGAGAGGTGTATGGGGTGGAGAGATGAGGGGTGGAACCTGTCAGATAGTACAGAACTTGACATGCAAAACAGATTTTTTTTCTTTACGAAGTTGGACTGATGGATCGATAAAAAAGAGAGAATGGATAAATCAGCGCAATTCTACACTCACTCCTCTCTGGCCCAGAATGCAGGGAAAAGTACGAAGAATACGAAGAAACGAAGAAGAAGAAGAAGAAGAAGAAGAAGAAGAAGAGAGAAGAGAGAGAGAGAGAGAGAGAGAGAGAGAGAGAGAGAGAGAGAGAGTCACAAAAAATGTTATTGTCAATCAATCCAGCGATAAAGCTCTGCAGACAAGGGAGCATGTGCGAACTTACCTCTGCAAACTGTCCCGCTTCCCTCCCTCTCCCAAAGCGAAGTCCCACCATCCTCGACTTCCTGAGAGAGAGAGAGAGAGAGAGAGAGGAGAGAGAGAGAGAGAGGAGGAGAGAGAGAGAAGAGAGTACAGAAGCTACAGGTAATGAGAAGAAGAAGAAGAAGAGTGATAGACGGAGCAGTTAGGAGGCACCAGAAACCCGTGGAAGTCAGTGATGGTGGCAGGAATGTATGTGAAACCCTCCAGGCTGTGTGATTGGCAGGCCATTTCAAGCGTGGTCAAATTCATGTGACTGGCGACCGCCCGATGTGCCTGTCCTCAACGACCCTTACGGCGCTCAACTACAACACACACACACACACACACACACACACACACACACACACACACACACACACACACACGTGCGCGCGCGCGCGCGCAAGCATACATGACAAAACGAATTCAGAAACGGCGGAACACCAAATCTCAACAGCTCTCCAATGTGTGTGCACTTTCATTAACCACGTTCAGTCCTCCAAATACCCAAATGGTTTGAAGAGAAATTCAGAGTCTGTGCAGTCAGTACAAATTTGACACTTGTCGGTTGGCACACTGTTTTTTTCTTTTTTTTCCCCCTCCGAATGAGATCATTGTACGTGCGTGATCAGAATAAACAGATGATGGGGTTGAATCGCCGAGTACTGCCATCGGTTAATTATGTGGATTAAACAGTGGTCGTGACATGAAGGCTTACCTGGGACGGAACTGTGGATAATCCAGTCACGTCATTCATAATAATCTTTTAATATTTTGGTTAAGCTTAACCTTTGTTAAAGTCCGTGACACTCAGTCTCCTCCGAAAAATAAACTGGAACCGGAACGAGAGGACGGATCAAAGGGTGAATAGGGAGGAAGGAGGAAGGTAGCTGGCTGAAGGAGAGAGGAGGAGAGCAACGGTGTTGTGTGTGTGTGTGTGTGTGTGTGTGTGTGTGTGTGTGTGTGTGTGTGTGTGTGTGTGCGTGCAGTTGTATGCGAGCGCGTGCGCAGGCTTGTGTAGGCTATACGTGTGCGCGCGCTTGCGCGCGCGTACGCGAAATACTGAACTGAATGATCTGAAGACCTAACTGAATGGAAGAATGTGATGAAGACTTCAGAGACAAATCAAAACAAAGCAGAACAAAACCAAACACACACACACACACACACACACACACACACACACACACACACATACACACACACACACACACACACACACACACACACACGCAAACACACACACACACACACACAAACACACACACACACACAACACACACACATCAAGATGGGTGTGCTAGTCCAGTATGTCGTTTCCACGTTAGTGAATGTTAGGTCTCACTATAAGCAATAAAGATATAGTAATGGCTGTGAAAGCACCTGCAGAGATACACTTACATGAGCACGCCCCATCCCCTCCCCGTGGAAACGATGAGAGAGAGAGAGAAGAGAGAGAGAGAGAGAGAGAGAGAGAGAGAGAGAGAGAGAGAGAGAGAGAGAGAGAGAGAGACGTTGAAGTATGGGGGTAAACTGGGGATTAATTCGCATATCCAGTGGGTGAGGAGGGGGGTTACCGACACGTAGATATCAAACTGGGATGACAAGAAGAGGTATGTGTTACGTCTCCTTCAATGTCTATTTATAGGATTCTTCAGTGGATCTCAAAGCGTGGACATGGGTTCCAGCAGCAACAATAGTGCTTGCTTATCGGCCTCTCGGTCTCGTGATCGTCATCCTGCGAGCGGCTCTTGAGAATCGGTCACGCGTATCGAACCTCGAGGGTGAACACCTTCAGGAAGGCTTCAGCCTGTTAGATGGTTTGCACCTCATGGGCAGAGGATCAAAGTGGATACCTAAAACATTACGTCCTGGCTTGTGGAGAAGCCTCGACTGCTGGCATCATAAGTAGTTTAGGGGAATCAAATATCACACACACACACACACACACACACACACACACACACACACACACACACACACAACACACACACACTGTAAATGCGTAGAACGAGAACTGAACTGTTTTATCATCAGACAGCTTGATTCATGCAAAAGTCAAGTGATGCAAAATACCTTTTGAAAACAAAAACAGAACAAACTAATACAAGTCTGGTGGGTTTGAATGATGACAATCCTTTAGACAATGTGGATCTGTTAACCCCATAACGTCGGAATGAGAAGCATCAACGTTTTCTTCTTCACCCTGGAATGTGGGTCTGTGAAATTTACGAAGCAGGGAGAGCTAAAAGCAAAGATGGTTTATTTGTTTAATACATATCAAAACAATTGTGCGTATAATATTATTAAGAAACTGTCGAAGAACATTTAAAATTTCCTATCATTTTAATGAGTATTGGACTTTTTTTTGGTGCAAAATTTCAAAATGAAAAACGAGTCTTTGAGGCTCACAAGTTACGGTGGAAATTGACGTGAACATTCAATTAACACACACACACACACACACACACACACACACACACACACACACACACACACACAGTGCGTTTGAGTAATCTAAGTAAATGCTCTCAGGTCAACAAGCCATACGGATCAAATGTGACTCAAAACCCGTCATATGATCTTATTGTCTATGGAAACCAAGAAACGGCTTAATACATGTTGGTTTCCAAAGGGTGGTGGCTGACTGCAGACGAAAACCGAAACAAGAGCAAGACAGAAAGTAATGCGCCACCAAACGAAAGAGTAAACAAATTTCAAACCAATGTTACAAAAACAAAACAAAACAAAAGAAAATATGAAACAAGAAAAATTTCAAACCAATGTTACAAAAACAAAACAAAACAAAAGAAAATATGAAACAAGTAACAAACATGAAGCAGGTACTGGGCCAGTTCGGCTTCTCAACCACAAGGCATACCGAGGAACAAAAAAAAAAAAAAAAAAAAAAAAGAAAAAAAGAAAAAGGGGGATGATCAGGTAGGTCAGCCAGTTAAGAGGGCTCCACTGATTCTGGCCTCAAGATACTACCTAAGCGCACTCGCACTAAACAGGCGACGGCGGAAACAGAAGGATGAACCGAGCCGGCCGAACCAAACTGAACAGAACAAGGGGGTCGGGGCGCCGCCGTGTTTCTTTCCTCTCATCTGGCGGCGTGGTCGACAGTTGTGCAAATATTTACGAGGGGAGAGAAACAGAGAAGCTGGGACCTCACACGGCGCTGAGCCCTCTTGACTGACAACAACGACTCCGAGTCGTGAACAGCCGGCGTCGGCGGTCCGTCTGTCTGTCCAGCCCGCCGCCGTATCCGTATCGGTCACCGCAGCATGACCCACCACCAACTCCCCCTTCTTCCGCTCCCCCTGCCTTTTATTTTTTAAGGCCTGCCAGGTTTGGGAGAGGGTGAGACCCGTTGAGGATTGAGGAAGGGTGGGTATGGACTCCGACCAATATTCAGGGAAAAAGGGTGGGAGATGGGGCGACCTGTTATGGGATTCGGCAGGTGGCGAGGGAAGCTGATCCACCTTTACCAGTTTTGTGATGTGTATTAATCATGGGGTACAAATTCGAAGCCTCTAACCCTTCACCCCAGCCCCACCCATCTTATAACCCGGTTTTCTTTTATTCCCCCCGTTTCTTTTGAATCGCCGGTTTCTTTAAAGTTCGACGACAGCCTTTTTTTTTCTTCCTCTGTTAGTGATCGTAAACCACAACTGGCATCACAGTCTTAAAAGAACACAAAAATAAACAAGACACCATTTACGAAGGCATCAGATGTGCAAAGACGTGCTTTAAATGTCAAAACCGACCGGGAGAAAACACACGCACACACACATATACACACGCGCACACACACACACACACACACACACACACACACACACACACACACACACACACACACACACTTACCGACAAGAACAACCACAAACACAACAAACCCCAAACCAACAGTTCATTTTTTGTAGAACGCAATCGAATCACCATAAACAGATAAGATCATTAAACACAAAAGGAAAGGTGGGATGGAAAGGGAGAACTGACATGTCAAAAAAAAATCAAAGTAAAGAACTGAACTAAAATATCCAATTTTTTTCTGTTTTCTTTTTGTTTTCTCTTCTTTTTCTTTTCTTTGATAGGTGCAATTGAAATTTTATAACCATGACGCTCTGAATGACAAGTTTTCTAGGCCTTGTCTGGAGGTGGAAACAGCAAACAAAATGATGAACTACTAGAAAAATAACAAAACTCGAGAGAGAGAGAGAAGAGAGAGAGAGAGAGAGAGAGAGAGAGGAGAGAGAGAGACAGAGACAGAGACAGAGACAGACAGACAGACAGACAGAGACAGAGTAAGTAATATTGCTTATAGCCCAGCCGACCGCGAAGGGTAATCATATCTGGGCTGTCACCATATTAAAGTCAACTCACAAGTCATTCATTCACACAAATGTTTGAAATACATCTAAGAGAGAGAGAGAGAGAGAGAGAGAGAGAGAGAGAGGAGAGAGAGAGAGAGAGAGAGAAGAAGAGAGAGAGAGAGAGAGAGAGAGAGAGAGAGAGAGAGGAGAGGGGGAGGGAGAGGGAGGGAGACGCGGGCGTGCGTGTGAGGAGCAATTAAAAAAACAACAACAGATTTGTATATTATAAGGATGACTAAAGAAAATAACATTTCAGTCAAGCAAGAGAGAGAGAGAGAGAGAGAGAGAGAGAGAGAGAGAGGGAGGGAGAGAGAGGGAGAGAGAGGAGGGGGAGGGGGTCAAAATCATTTCACATTTCCCCCTTCTTTCTGCATCGGTTTTTAAAGTCTCCTGTAGCCTGTCGATCTAAGTCTTCTCTCCGTCTCTGTCTCTCTCAAATTAAAATGAGGAGGTTGGCTGGTCGGAGGAATGTCGATCAGTTCGGTGTATATTACAGTAGTTTAGAATTCAGTGTTGAGACATTTGGCCGAGGTTAGGGTCAGGGTTTACTATTGCAGCAGAGTTTGAATCGGATTTGGGGTCAAGGTCTGTAGGTTAAACAGGAGAACGAGGAAGAGGAAATGGTGAGGTGGAGGAGGACAGGGAGGAGAGGAGAGGGACGGCGAATTTCTACAAATCTTATGCTTGAACAATGTTGTACAAAGACATGAAAGTAAAATACATAAATGCTTTTTATTTTAGAAATTTCTCACTTCCTGACGTGTGTGTGTGTGCGTGCGTGCGTGCGTGCGTGCGTGCATGTGTGTGTGTGTGTGTGTGTGTGTGTGTGTGTGTTGTGTGTGTGTGTGTGTGTGTGTGTGTGTTTGGAGTGCACGTCTATTTTTTGGGGACAAATCCAACTTTAAAAAAAAGGATCATGAATCACACCTAAGGGACTCTGGCGTTATCACTGAGGTATTAGTTACAGTTTATATTTTTAGTTAAGCAAGGGAAGTTCTGGTTTATGTTTCCAGTTGAACAAAGGAAGTTCTGATTTACATCTTAAGTTGAACAAAGAAATTTCGTTTTGTGTTTGTAACGGAACAATGGAAATTATGACTGCCGTCCCCAAACACTTTGTTTCGATGCTTTGCGTTTTGTTAGGTGGAGGTGACCATTTGAGTGTGCGGGGGATTTTGTTTGCGGTATTGAGTTACCTTTGATGGTAAGTCCACAACCTTTTTTATTTATAACTTTTATCATTAGGAGACAGTGTTTGTTATAATACAAAGCAAAACGGATTTTCTTTCTTTCTTTGTTGGTAATGAATTACGGTTAGTTTAGTGTGGGCTGAAAGAAGCGCCTGTTTTTACGGACGGGAGAAACCAGAGGTTTTTTTTTTCTCTTTCTTACTCTCATTATGGTGTACGCTTTTCTCAGACGGTGTACTATTCATCGGTGCTTAGTATGCTTAAGAGTGATACTAACTTTTAAGAAGTCAGGATCTATGTTGATCCAACAGACGAGGATACCTCTGACACGGATAAAGGCAGTGATGTGGAAAATGGAGGCAGCACAGAGTCCAACTTGAACAAACATCAGCTGACCGTTGCAGTGACAGCTACATTACTCGGAAATGTTGTACGAGAAAACCTGGACGCATGCAAAAATTGCAACAGAAATGTGGGTTATCTTTCAATTAAGACAGTCCCTATTATGTAATCGAGCCCATGTAACCGAAGTCTGACAGCCTATACAGTCGAAAGGTGCCAAAAATCACGTTTGAAAACTTCGAGTCAACGTTTCGTTTTCAATTCTAATGAACGATGATTGATTTAACACAAAACGGCCATTGTTTAAAGAACCTGTGTATTGCCTTACGTGCACAGGGTACACCCATCCATAGTATTTCTGTACAATTAAAAAAAGATATGAAGAACATGACAATGTCCATTATCAAAGGATGCCAAACCAACTAATGTCATGTTTGTGGGCAGCTATCAAGGGCAGCCAAAACAGATTCTACCAGACTATAGCGTGAATATTCTCTGGTACCATCAACACCAGTATAGCCATCTTTGCAGTTAACAAGCATCCACAAAACCGAGGAAAGGGGAAGAGCCTGCTGCAACACTTCTGTCGAGAAAAGAAACCAGAGATGGCGTTGAAAGAGACTGGAGAACAATGCACCTGTCGAAAATGGAAAGAGAATGCTCACCCTCGAAGATAACTTCTCACCTTTGCCAACAAAAGAAACCAGAGATGGCGCTGAAAGAGACTGGAGAACAATGCACCTGTCGGAAATGGAAAGAGAATGCTCACCCTCGAAGATAACTTCTCACATTTGTCAACAACGCCGACTAACCTCTTCAAACTTTCTCTTAATGATGACGTTCTTCTTCATCTTCTTCCATATAGAACCTATAATTATCAGGTTGATTTTTTTTGTTTTTGTACGATGGGGGATGCGAAGGTTAAAAATGTTTTTGGTGGATTTACAGCAACTGCACTCTTGAGCGGAAAGTTTTAATAACAGTGAGGGAAGGCGAATTCCGCTGACAGCTCATCCTGGTCCTTAATGGTTCTTGCAAAGAATGAGTCTTGCAAGTAGGTTATGGGGCACTGGATGTTGCAGAACTGAAGGGTGTGTCCTCTTCTCTGACGACTCGGAGCTGTCTCAAGTTTGCTCTGGATGACCAAGACTATGTTCTGCTGAATCTTGAAGACCCTGGTTAGTCTGGGAGTCCCCCTTCAAAGTAGGAGATTGCCATTGTAGTCTGATCAGCATGTCACTTAACACAAGAGATGCTATGGCAGCGGTTTAGCACAAAACGAGCTGCTCTTCTCTGAATAACTTGGATCTTTTCCACATGCCCGAGTCCGGGATCCCATACGGATCTGGCCTATTTAAAGGAGGGGTCTGACGAAGACTACGGACGCCTCCTGCCTCAGCTCCGTTGAGATCACTTTCAGGTTCTGGTGCGGGAACCCTGACATTCTTTGGCTTTTGTTATAATGGCACTTACGTTGGCGTCCAAGCTTATATCCTGATGTATAGTATCAGCCAGGTATTTGACGGATAACATGATATTCAAGGTGTGGCTATGCAGGTGGTTGCTGTAGCAAAGAGGTTGTCGACTCCTAGACCTGGGGTGAACAGTACACTTCCCTGGGTGGAAGACCATCTCCTATCTCTTCTCCCATTCCGCTTGGTGATGGAAGTCTTGTTGTAGATGGTCTTGGTCCTGCTGGGAAACGACTACTCAGTTAGTCTTGTTGTTGACATGTCGCAATACACTGTGTGCCAGATCAGAAGGGAATAACATCACATCTTCAGAAGTGAAGGTCTCTGTCTATTTTTAAGATTTCAGGTTATAGTCCATTACCAAGGACAATAATGTACTAGAGCCGTGCTGAGAATACATGTAAGGAAGCCATCTCCTCGGCAATGATCAGTAGCCGCTGGTAATGGAATAAACCTTCATGTTAGAGACAACAACAAACTAGATCGTCAAGACAAAATAGGCGAAGTTAAACCTTTGCTGACCATGTTGAACGGAAGGTTCTTGCTCTATTTCTACGCGCTGCAGACACAGAATTTGAGCAGTGATGATGTCCTACTTTGGACAACATGGGGCAAGGCAACTCATACATGGCAGGGGTGCAGGGTCTGCGTACAAAATGTGGACGTTCACAACATCACTGGGCTGTCTGTTGCTGACAGAACCATCTTAAGGTATCAGAGGGCGGTAAACTGAAGTCCGAGATCTTTGGCAATGTGGATCATATGCATCAAAATGCAGAAGTACGACATTTTCCATCTGTTAAAAGAAGTTGTGGTGGCTGTTACTGGCCTTCTGTATTGATGTGAGCATCCAGCTGACATAGCTCCTGAAAAGGGCAGCATCAAAAGCCGTGATCAAAGTTTTTGATCTTCTTGCTACCTGACGTTTGACAGTCAGGGTGTACCTGGCCCGAGAAACACAAAGTATTGTCCGCTGGTGCCCAAGAGGACCTATCCTAGCTGTAAGCAAGTGGGTGCCTCCAGAGATCCACCACGGCAGAACTGACCGAATGGTTGAACCTTGGAATACTGTCAGAGGCGTGGCTACTAGGAAAACCGCACTGCTGATTTAAGAAAAGCCAAATGGACTGCATAAGTAGTCTATTTCTCAACCTTTTACCAGGCATCTAAGCAGTTGCCTAAATTCTTAAGGAGCTGGAAAGTAAAGTTCACCTGTTCTAAATACCTTCTGTGTTAGCATCCAATGTCATCGATTTCCAAAGTGTCAACAGAATCATCATCATAATCATTATTAGAAACAATGATTTCCGAAGTGTTATTACAATCATGATCATAACTATTACAAACAATGTCAAGACATACGTTTTCAAGATAATACTTGGGAAAAAGAATCGTTTGAATAGCACGCACGCACGGACACACACACACACACACACACACACACATACACACACACACACATTCACATACACACACACATACACACACACACACACACACACATTCACATACACACACACACACACTCACATACACTGAAATATCTCCCACTCACATCTATGCTAAGACATAAATGTGCTACGCCTATCACTCAATTTACTTTGTGGAAAGTGATAGCATTTCTGTTATTGGTTCCTGTACTCCTACTATAAGTACTTTTTTTCTTCATTTTTATTGCATGGCGCGAATCTCTTTGTGATCTCATTCTTTGGGAAAAAAAAAACAAACAAAAAAATACACTCGCCACTGTTGCTAACTGCCATAACCGATGAATTCGTAATGAGTACTGAATGTTAAAAAACATGTAAAGAACAACTACGATCTGTTTATGTTGCGAAACACAGATTTTCGCATCTCCATGCAACTTCCAGCTGCAATAAACGTTACGCCGATCGAGTGACTGGTAAATAATGGGAGCAACACGCAAGACGGTGTCAGATTATCCGGTCAACAAGAAATACGAGCGAGGAACTTGCTTCAGTCGGTTTCACTCGCATGTAACACTGCTGGCGTTTAATATTTCAATCCACAGCTCCTGTTGATGACTTAGCACAAAAAATAGGTCTCTCTCTCTCAAAACGCACGCACGCACGCAAGCACACACGCACGCACACACACACACACACACACACACAACACACACACACACACACACACACACATACACACACACACATACACACAACAACAACAACAACAACAGAACAAGTTAAGAAAAAAAGAACCCTTGTTGAGAAGTTGATAAGAACGTATTGTTTCCCACAGTCAATTATTTTCAAGGATGTAGATTTTCGTGATTTTAGACTCATCCTTAATTTCAAACATCAACAACATTAATAAGAACAATAACAGCACTATCGAACTATGTTTTTATGGTAACGAGGGCAAATGATCAAATCCATTGTAAGAAAGTTAACACAAAAAGAACGATATATGTCATATCACGATTAATCAAAAGGGTAAATTTTCACTGCTGTATTCCAAAGTTTAATGAAAAGGAAAGTCTAAAATATGTTTATTTGGTGCATGTTTATAGGCTTTCTTTAAGATGAAAAAAAAACAACAAAAAACAAACAAAACAAACAAACAAACAAACAAAAAAAAACCCAGCGGGTAGGTAAATGACTCTTTCGATCAGATCATCTCGTAAGCATCGGTCGTTGGTGTGTCGTGACCGACTCTTGGGAACTCATAAACTCCACAACCATCTGTTTTGAAGATAGCGGGATAGGCGATCACAGTTCTTTAAGCTGTCCACACCGAACCCTCCGGATCGTCCGTCAAGCTACTGAGCGCTGTAGAATGACCGTGGACAGAAAGTCATGGCCACATACCTACCCCTACCAAGTAAGTTTATGGCGTCTGATAACTGCGAGGGAAGGTTCCTACCCGACAGCATTTCAACTGAATTCCTTCCGGACGAATTCATTTCTTATGTTCCATATGAGGCGCCTACAGGCTTTTTAAACCACTATGCCTTGAACCCCTGCATTTTTTCGCAAGATGTATACTGTAACGTCAGTCTGTTCAGAGGATGTTCGCGAGATTTCACTGTACTGACCGATTAAATCGAAGGTTCTGAAGTTTTCACTGTCACAGATATCCTTTCTTGTGGGGATTTTTACTATGGGTTAGTCCACCTCTTACCGACTGTTTATTTCCCAAATTCTCTTAAGGACACTTGTCAATGCCTTGATTACTTCTGGCCCTGCACTAAAATGTGTCTGTTGGCACATTATCCAGTCCTGGTTACTTGCCGTCCATTTATGTGTACGAACTGTTTCCTTTACCTTTTCTGCAAGTACTTAAGTCTCCAGTTCGATCATCGCGCCCACGATATTTGTATTTCGTAACTGTACAGTTAGTTGCAGTACTCAGTTCTTATTTTCTCTATTTCTGTCCGTTCTCTAAAGAAGGAACTGCTTCTATCGCACACAATCCTAGTCATAAGTTAAGTATTTTTGTAAGCTTCTCGAGTGTGTCAAACGGACGCGTTGAGAATACTTCGTTCTTTCGCCTTGCTTTCATGCTGGCACATTTGTTGACAATCCATTTCTTTTTGCCCTCGATAGTTTTCTGTGTATAACATTGGATCCAGTTCACCAATAAGTGATGGAGTATACTTCAGGGTCCACTCTTTTGGTATCTTTAGACTCCTCATGCCGAATAAATCCAGAAATCATGTACAGTCCATGTTCCCCCCCCCCCCCCCCCACACACACACCCTGCTATTTAAATATAGTTATTCATGGCACAGCCGGATTGAGATCATGTCAGGGATACCATATGATTTACTCCTCCAGAGGACATCTTTCTTGGTTGCCGGTGAGGTTGTTAGTCTCGCTGTCTAGCAGACTGAGTACAGCAAGTACGTCAGAAAACGTTTGTTTCATGCATTGTTGCATATCTCAGGATTTTTAAGGTTTCTTTTTTTTCCTGATTGAATCTTGCACATTAACTGTTTTGCTCGAGATTCCTCTTTAACTTCTGGCATGTTTTGATCAATATTGTGTTAAAGCAAATGATTGATGTTCCTGCCTTCGCTTCAACCTCGTAATACACAACAGGATAACGCAGTTGTTGGCAGTCCGAATCTTGATCACTAATACATTAGAAGCTATATCAGGAATAAAAAGGTACAGAGAAAAGCACGCCGACGCCATGATGTGTGCATTTTGTTTCTTTGTAGGCAAAAAGGAAATTAGCCAGCATCCAGAGAGAGAGAGAGAGAGAGAGAGGGAGAGAGAGAGAGAGAGAGAGGAGAGAGAGAGAGAGAGAGAGAGAGAGAGAGAGAGAGAGAGAGAGAGGGGATGCATTAGATTGTCCTTAACCGGAAAACAGATGCTGTTTAGTAGAGTACTTATGAAAACACGCACTCACATGGACACACAATTAATACACAATTTTCAGTTTCAGTTTTGTAAAAGAGGCATCACTGCCAGCAGATTGCTTTGTCCACAACACATGTAGACATGATAGTATATTCATTTTAATCCGCTTATACGTAATTTTATTAGCTTTATATACTGAAAATTAAACCAACAGTACGTTCTTTTGCGCAACAGTTGAAGCCAAAAAACAAAATGAGTACAAGTATACTCAGGAATAAATTTCAAATAATTTAACAGAGATATGTACTGTTATCGGACGCAAAATTGTTAAACATGAACAAAACAAGCCAAATCTTCTTTAACAATACACAGCAGAAACAGTAGAACCACTGAAGTAATGATTCATAAAACTGATATGGTCACGTACACAGCATCTGTCTCTCTCTCTCTTGAACAAGCACTAAAGAAATACAACATGGCTGATCTTTTCCTCCTTTACTTCTTCGGTTTTTTTTTTTTTTTTTTTTTTTTTTTTTTTGATAGTGAGATAAGATATTATTTCTGAGACAGAAAAAGACCTCAAAGCAACGACTTGAGAACGGAATTTCGAAGCTTAATCAGTCGCTTGCGAAAGGGTCAGAATATGAAATAGCACGAAACTGTAAGGCCTTGTTGTCTTTTTTTTCTTCTTCTTCTTTTTTTTTCTGTCCCTCTAAAAACGGTGAAGTGTAAGAAGATCGTCAGGATAAGCATCATTTCCTTGATACCACCCACCTGTCAATCCAGTTTGATTCCTCTCACAGTTGACATTTATAGTTGGTCCTGAATAAATGTATAGCAATCTTATTGTCGCTTTTACATAGAAAGGGTGACTAGAAGAGAGGGTAGCTATTGCTGGAGACCTCACAATGACGGTGGAAACCTACACCCCTGCCTTTTCCTTGGACCATTACCTTTCTAAAAAGAGATTATCGGATTTTGTCAAAATGGTTGTCGCTGAGGCAAGCTTTCCTGCGCATTCAGCCAATATGTTTTTCACCCAGAAGGTTCCGTTTTTACTGTTAATGCGTACCGAACCGTCAAACATCTCACAAGTTATGTTGTATGAATTGGACGTCTTAGTTTGGTTTTCGGGGGTTGGGTAAGTGAGCCAGACGTTTGAGCACAGACGAGTGAAAGGGGAGAATAGAGCCAAATGTTTAATTTCCTCTACCATCTCAGTAGCTGACCGACTACTGGCTTCCATTTTCACACCAGGTGATGCAAATCGGCCACGGAGCCAAGGTCTGCATTCAACATTCTATTCAAACATGCATATGATTTCTTCTTGACCCCTATAACTACAGATACGTGATCTACACATGCTGTCGCTCTAGTGTTCCCGTTTTCTCACTAGCACGTGCATGCATGGGGACGACTCTCCGAAACAGGATAGGAACTTAGACGCAAATAGAAAAGCAGACTTACAGAAAAGAACATTAATGGCAGCAAAAGTGTCAAGGAAATCAAAGTTTTTTTAAACGGGACAATAAGATTTCTACGCTGATTTTAAACTGACCGTTTTTTTTTTTCGTTTTTTTTTTTTCTTTTTCTTTTCTTTTCTTTTTTTTTTTTAACATAAAGACAAAGTGAAAGCCCATTGTATGTAGATGAAATGGTGAGCACCACAAGGTGACCAGCACTTACTGGACATAATTTTGCTGTCAGATCACACATACAAGCACACAGACACAAGCACACATGCGCGCACGCGCGTGTGCACGCGCACACACACACACACACACACACACACACACACACACACACACACACAAAAGAATACACACGCACTCATAGACACGTATAAGTTAACAGATACATCGAATGTCATTCCCACAATTTCCTATTTCAAATCAAAATCTGCCCTCTAGTTTCATCATGCAGTGTGTGGGTTCTTCAGCTCTCTACAGAACTACCGGGCCTTAAAGGCGGAGAAAGGCACACCTTGAATGACATAGTCGTCACTGCATTACTCATCTGATAAGTACATGTCTACCTGGTTGTTTAGTTCGTTCCTGTACATTTCTGGTCTACTCATATGTACTCATGATCTTATTTCTCGCCTTAATCATATTATTGTGTTGTTATCTTGATATAATTCACGTAACATACACGCACGCTTGTCCGCGCATAAAAGCGAGAGAGAGAGAGAGAGAGAGAGAGAGAGAGAGAGAGAGAGAGAAGGGGGTGTGGTCTACATGAAAGCTTAGGAATTAAAGTCTGTTTTGTTAAAGAGAGAGAGAGAGATAGATAGATAGATAGATAGATAGATAGAGAGAGAGAGAGAGAGAGAGAGAGAGAGAGAGAGAGAGTGTGTGTGTGTGTGTGTGTGTGTGTGTGTGTGTGTGTGTGCACGAGCGCACGTGCGCAAGCATACGCAAATTTCTAGCCTATAGAAACACTCTGACACATTCATCTGTCTGGATGGCTATTGTCGAGTCAGTTATGAATTGTCCTTCAACATTTACAGAAGAAAAAAGTCTGTGTTCAAGCAAATCACACCCAAACCACGCGTTATTCTCATCTCAGTGATGTATTTGTCTCCAAACAGCTTTCTTGAATACAAATAAGTCTACAATAGGCTGGACTCGATAACCCGGACACCAAGGACCAACCTAGTCCACAAGATATGGAAAATATTGGGCATCATGATGTCGGTGCAAGTGGGAGGATAGATCAGAGCAATGGTTTTTATATGCGGTATGTTTCATCGAATATTCGAGTTGTCACAAGATAAACAGTCGAGCGCGTTTTGAGAATTTTCAGTAACTACTATAATCAAAAACAGTAACAAATTCGCTGAACTTTGGAATGACATCCGAATGTGACACAGCGCAAAATTCGGAAGTCTTATCCGCGCACTAGCTGTGATAGTTCACAGCCTATCTGGCCAATGAGAAACAGACACGGGAGCTCGAGGCGAGGTGACACGTCTTGAAGCCAGTTCCCAAAAAGCCGACCCGCGGACTGTCAGACCAGTCAAGCGTGCGGTTTAGAGTGATGTCAAGTGGACCCCACACTGTTAGGTCCACCACCACCCGCCTTTGACTCACTGGGGGCGGGTACAGTGCCACTTACCCGCTCTTCTGGCTGATCTTAATCTGGGAATAATGGGCAGCACAGCTGTCAACCGACCATCGCCAGTTTAGCTGACAAACCGCAAAAGCGTGCCATTCTCCCCAGTCTGCTCATGCCGTCAGCATGCAAGTCTGAAAAAAAAAAGAAAAGAAAAAAGATCGAGATGCAACTGAACGATTTCCTGGATTACATGGAATTAAATGAATTCGTCTTGGTTACTGATGAAAAAAAAAAGATTCATTTCACCCCACTTCCTGTCCTTCCCCAAATTGGTTTCAACCTTACAACTGCTCCCATCTACAACATGACGTAAACTGATTCAAGAGTATTTTTTTCAACGTCTGCATATCCGCCGTTGCCCTTTTATAACTTAATGCACATTCCTTGTTGTTCTGAAGTTTGCTCAAATATAATTTGTACAATATGAAAATATTAAATGCAAAGCACAACCACTGAAAGGAAACTGATAATCCCAAATATATGGTTGTACTTAAAAAACGGCAACAACAACAATAAACGAAATTTATAGTAATATGAAAAAAGCTACAACTCAACAGGTTTTTTCATGGTTAGGAAGAGTCAGAAAAGAACCAAAACACTTTTTTTTTAACAATGACATTTGTGTTTGGGTGATTCGGTTTTCCAGTACACACACCCTCTGCAGACCTGGCATCCAGAAAGAAGCAATATTAGGAAGCCAAATACCATTAAACGAGGCACACACACGCACACACACACACACACACATACACATACGGGCGTGCGCGCACACACACACACACACACACACACACATACGGGTGTGCACGTGCGCGAGCACACACACACACACACACACACACACACACACACACACACACACACACACACACACAAGTTGTCGTATTGCTTCCTTTAGTAATAACATTTTCTGACTGGTTATGTTTCTCCCCATGTTAAGATTTCAGCGCTGGATTCTGTTTGATGCTATAGGCGGCAAATCCACCCTGACCCTCCCCACATATCCCCCCCCCCCTACTCCCTCTCCAAATCCATCCATTAGTTTTACAATGAGCTTTTGGTTTGTTCTCTTTATCCACAACACCTGAATACATTTTTTTTTCTCCACCCCCCTGCCCCCTCCCTTTCACCCCCCTCTCCATACTACTCAACTATTCCTACTTTTTCAGCTGATCATTTTGTTCTCACTGTCTCCAACCTTCACCTTTACCTGCTTCCTCTCTCTCTCTCTCTTCCCCTTGAATTGTGCTCACAAATGCATTCTGCCTTTTAGTTTCATTTGTGGATTGTGCTGTGCAAGGGAAGTATTGTTTTTGATCTCTTTTCTCTCTTGTCCTGTGTTTGTTGAAAAAGACGCTTTCGCCGAAATATCCAGAAGTTTTGTGGTGTCCTTTGTAAATAAAATAACGTCACTTTACACTTGTTGTGTGCTTGTTTGTTTGTTGTATGTTCCAGTGACGTCGCAGTCTGTTTCATCTTTTTGTCACACACCCATAGTTAGAAGCATTAAGCAAGGATGTCGAAGACGTACACGTGACGAAGACTCGACCGTGTGGTCCCAGACTTCACATTTAAGCTCAGAGCGAAGTCAAGTTTAAGGAACCGGTAGGACCAGGAAACCCAACAATTATATTCGTTTCTGATGAGGATTGAACCCACAACCTACCAGTCTTCAGTAAAACATTATTTAATCTAATAACAGATGGTTACTAAATGACGCACCTGGCATATGTGCTATGAACTGAGTGTATGTTTTATCAGAAGGTTGGCCTCTGTTTTCACTGAAAATGTCTGTTCTTCTAATGAGTTTGGATTTTTTTTTCTTGCCGACGGTTTACGGCCAACGGAGACAGCACCCCAACTGAAGCAACAATAGAAAAAAGGAAACCCGCGGTCTTACAGCCCTCCCAAAGAAGACTGCACCACCCAATGTGCTCTCAAAAGTACTCCGCATCATAATAGTAGAGTAAAATAGTTGAGTAACAAAGTATGCGCGGTCCAGTGCGTTTTAAAACGAACTTTATCCATTGTAGTAGTATAATAGCGAATGTTTTGTACGAGGAAAGAAATATAAACAAACGAAGAGAATTTTATCCTGTAATAAAGATTCTCTCCCATTTAAACTTGATACATCACTAAATGTACATTCAATGACTTAATTGTTCATGTTGCCCCCCCCCCCCCCCCCCCCCCCCCGTGCCTTTTCTATTGCCCCAACCTCCGTCCCAAGTAAACATGAAAATACGAATCCTGTAGATCATTACTTCTTTTTATAATATGCTTATGTTATTCTTTTGAGCTCTTGATTGTACTTTAATTCATATCTGATCGACCGGAAATATTAAAAAAAAAGTAACTGAATCGTAGTATTACACTAACACAATAAAAATGTTGTAAATTGTAACTGTGCCACGTAAATGTTGTTTCTAGCTGAGTAAATTTCTATTTATAACAATTTCCAACTGCGAAGAAGTGGGAGGATAGGTATGATAACTGGCCCGGAATTTGGAGTTCTTCAAAACAAGTGCTATGAATTTCGCGACGGTTTGATTATTCTCCCATCAAGTTCAGTCTTCGAAGAAAAATGATAATGATTTGCGAAAGAAGATGTGCTGATTTTCTCTTCAGTCGATTGCCACATCTCTTAACATTTCTCGCTCATTCCCTGCCGTCCAAGGCAACAACCACGGCCTGGGATTGCCTCATTGCTCGCAGATCTACAAGGCAAAACAAACACAGATCAGCATAGTAAGCTTTGTTAACTTCCATTATCATTTACAAATTCACCATATACTGTGAAAGATTATGAAATGGTGTGATATTCAAATTTTCGCCCGTATGTTAATATGTCAAATCAACTGCGAATATTCGAGGGAAATTTGAAATAATTGATACATTACTCGTTATTATCTGGCACTGGGAACAGACCACAATTTTCCTGCAAGAAAATGCAACATAGGAAATTTGTTTATCTTCACTTATTTATCCATTTACTTGAAGTGTGATGAAAAAAATAGAGCTTACCTATATTCCTTCATTAAAATCTGAATTCTTGTTATGAAAATATGCTGATATTTTCATCGAAATTTATTCTTGAAACAATAATAAAAGCAACAACAAAACAAACAAGCACACACGACGACGAGAAGACGATTTCACTGGTACTCCTAACATGCTGTCAATCCGTCACTCGTATTTAAACATTTTCAAGTAACACTATGACTGAAGAATAGTTTGCCAGTCGAACAGTAATCGCTGACAAAATACACGATTTATATCTTTTAAGT
The DNA here is from genome assembly GCA_033310375.1 of Conus canariensis. Lineage (NCBI taxonomy): Eukaryota > Metazoa > Mollusca > Gastropoda > Neogastropoda > Conidae > Conus > Conus canariensis. The sequence continues at coordinate 53,657,516 of CM065728.1, forward strand.
CACGGTGAAGTCTGACAAGTAACCTATGTGTACCAGTATGGTACCAGAAGATTTAATTCGTTAAATGAATTCGACGGTGGCTGCCGCTGTGCTACAGAAACAAGCTTGACCCAAATTGCAAATGGTCTGACCCTGCCATTTTTACATATGCATCGTTTGCACACACTTCGCTGTGTTAGTTTTTCTACAACTTTCTCCCTTTCTTTTCCCTTTATTTAAAGACCGTCGTTTGAAATTCTTGAAACGGGAATGATGCATTTCACTTCCTACTTTACCCTGAATAATCGTTATGTAAATCCCTAGCACTGATGGGAAGGAGAAAGTGGACGGCGGGTGGCAGGTAGCGTGTAAGGGTGAGGAGGACAACTAAGACGTGAAGAAGCTTCAACCACTCAAATGTTTTCCTTTGGAGTTGATGAGATTATGATTAGAGGGAAAAGCGGGGCGGGGGCGGGCGGCTTGTATGTGCATTGCATTATCATGGTTCATCTAGTGCTCTTGCTAATCATGTTCATTGTGAAATTCTAGTACGGAACTGGGGAGAGAGAGAGAGAGAGAGAGAGAGAGAGAGAGAGAGAGAGAGAGAGAGATCTAACCTAAATGGAAAAGACGGAGGAGAATGCAGAATGATAGGAAAAAGTTTGGCAGATATGAGAGGAGGAGGGATTAATCGAAAACCTCACTGAACTTTTCACAGCAAATTGAAGCCGCCCTGTAGATGAACTGATGATATGACTAGCAAATAAATCATCGTCTGCAAATCAACGAAATGTGAAAAAAAGCAAGATTCTGCGGAAAAAACCCCTGTATACTTGAACGAGAGAGTTCAGCAAGTGGGTTGCGGAAAGACCTTGAGGCTGTGGGGAAAGGTGCGGGGTGGTGAGTGTGTGGGCGAGGGAGAGAGTGAGGTGGAGGAAGTGGAGTTGGGTGAGGTCAGGATAGGGGTGTGCACCTTTGTGAACAACAGCATTATATCCCGCATACATTCGTTTGAAATGTGTACTTTCAAAGGTGAGAAACTAAGCTAAACCTGCCCCCCCCCCCCCCCACGCCCCTCCCCACACACTTCCACCTCTCTCCCTCTCACATCATCATCATTATCATCACCATCCAAACGAAACCCCTTAGAAAAAAGCAACTATTTCTTTATGAATAACCCATGTCTACGTCTTCACAAATGATCAGCAGAAAATTCAGAACTTTCCTTCTTATTTGATTAATTAGCGTTTGCCAAGAGTTGTCTGAAGCGGTATCCTTTCAACAAACAAAGTCAAGCTGATAAAGAAAACAACTGCAGCTGAGAAAGCAAAGCAAAACAACAACAAAAACAATGGGACGGCGAGGAGGAGGAGGAGGAGGAGGAGGTGGGTGGGAGGAGGGGAGTAATCTGCAAAAGCGAGCCAGTCGGCTGACATCCACAGCATTGTTCATGGCCTATCATGCTGTGACACCTTGCCTCCCGGCTTCAGAACCTAAGCTTCCTGGTGAGTGTGATAAATGTCAAAAGTTGCTCCTGTTTAGCAGTCGACAGTCGGTTACTATGTCACAGCTTGTCACACACAACGTCAAGACTCAAATAATACCAACATCGTCTCCACTCTCGTATACACGAGGCGGTCTGGCGTGAAGTTTTTGTGACGAGAAGTGAGTTCAAACGACTCTTCCAAAATTCAGCTTATTACGCAGCCCAATATACATATTAATTTATATACACATATGAGACAGATAAAAAAAAAAGGACATTCGAACACTGGCTTCTTTCCGTTCAAAAATCTAATTCATCTTTAATACAAATAGATAAATATTGCCTCCAAGGACTACAGGTTTAAAGAAAAACTTTGAAAAGAAATACGTACAGCCACTCTCTCTTTCTTTTTTGGTGCACCAAAAATGGTAAAGTTCAATTCAGTGGGGAAAAAAATCGGTTGCATACCTACGAATGAAATTAAATATTCAATGAAACATTCTAAAACACACGACAAAAGCCCCTAATCTTCGGCACCAAGAAAAATCAGCGTATACTTCTTAACAAAGGACTAATTAGTGTCTACCCTGCATGACCTTGTGTGATGTCAATTCAGCGGAAAAAAAAATAAAGAAAAGAAAGTTAAAAAATAAATGAAAAAAGGGGGATACAAATGACAAGTGAACAACTGCAGCAACGATCACAAAACCGATAAAAACTGCAAATGAAAACAGACACGACTGCCGCTGAGAGAATCACACACACACACACACACACACACACACACACACACACAGAATCACTATCACTACCATCTCCAACAACAACCAAATAAAATAAGCAAAGCAATGTGCAAAAGCACGTCTGTATGTGGAACCCCAAGCGGTGTCCATAGCATTAATTCAAAAGATTCATTATGCTGTGGCAGCAGACCTCCCTGCAGCAGCACAAAGCCCACCTGACCAGCGTGACAAGTGTCAAAACGTCAACACGAAAACCTTATTGACGATGAATTACAGTCAGTCAGCTGAAATATGTCGGCTGACACGCCGTCCAGGTGCCATGGCAGTAGTCCCCCTTGAGTCGCGCGGAGCACGTCACTTGTCTGTCATAACGGTTGGTGGCGGGAGTTTCAGCGAAAGGAAGACGGGGAGCGGCAGAGAGTGGGGGTGGGTGGCTTAACGGTTTAACACTTGAGCCTGGGGCCATCAAACGTTACGTTTAGTTAGTTGCCTATAATGTCAGAATGAGCTTTGCTGCCTGTTTTGTTCCATGGCTTGCCTGTCTGTAGATGGCAAAATATACCTCCCAGAACCTCCCTCCTCTTTATCCACCTAATCCTCTGCTGAGAAGTTAGAAAACTGGTAAACACCTGCACGTTTTATTTCACTGTACAGCATATGACAATATTAGTTAATTTCATGCTTTTCACTCGCATAAATGACAAATGAGTCTATGTAATCATGCAGTTTCGGTCGTCAGTGTGTGTGTGTGTGTGTGTGTGTGTGTGTGTGTGTGTGTGTGTGTGCGCGCGCGCGTGTGTGTATGTATGTGTGTATGCGCATGCATTTGTGCGTGCGTACATGCGTCTGTGTGAGTCTGTAACGTTGCAATTTTATTAGCAAGTACAAGTATTGCTGTCATACTGGGACCGATAAATAGGCTACTGAATAAGTCATCTCACCGTTATGGCCGAAAATCTGCCGTTAACATTTTCAGCGATCATTTCACCATAAAAATCTGACGTTAACATTTTCAGCAATCATTTCACCATAAAAAATCTGCCGTTAACATTTTCAGCAATCATTTCACCATAATAAATCTAACATTTTCTTAAGAAGTTTCATCACTTACGATGACTGCTTTAGACACTGAAAAAGGATTTGTAAATGATATTATATGTAATATTATACCAAATATTAAGTTCCATTCTGTCAAGATCAGGCCATTTACCACCATTTCTACCCAGCGGAGATGGAGAAATGAAAAAATATATGACTAAATACAGAACTATGAGAGAACACACATTGATGTAAGTTGTCAAATATTCCTAAAAAAACAAAACAAAACAACGACAACAAACCTTTCTCGTATTAGCAATAAGATATTTTTCGAGAAAAACAAACAAACTATACGAACACATTGTCAGTTATTAGATGTTGTCAAAATAATCAAAAGTAAGTCTTTTTCATGAAGAAATCCTAAAATCGGTATCTTATATACAGTATAGCGTCACATATGTTAGGTAAATATATATAATCATATGTGCATGATTTTACTGATGATGCTTATTTTGAATGCATAGGCAATCTGCCGATATAAAAAAAAAAAACAAGATGCAAAGCATATAAACGTACTCCCAGTTTATCCTGAATACACGTGAGATATTCCATAAAGAGGAAAAACCGTCTTGGACTGGTGTAACCGTTAGTAATGGCTATTCTGGTAAACATCGGCCATCGTCTGTGACCTATAATGAACATACAAATTTTCAGAAAGATCGGCCAAGAACTTTCTAAGATTTTCCATAAAGAAGAAAACCATTATGGGCCGGTAGTAATGGCTATAACGGTACACTTAAACATCGGGCATCATCCGTGACCCATAATGAACATACCTACAAATTTTCAGAAATATCGGCCAAGTACTTTTTGAGATATTCCATAAAGAAGAAAAACCGTTACAGGCTGTTACAGCCGTTAGTAACGGCTGTAACGGGGTAAACTAAAACATCGGGCATCATCCGTAACCCATAATGAACATACATGCTAATTTTCACAAAGATCGGCCAAGTACATTCTGAGATATTCTATAAAGAAGAAAAAGCGTTACAGGCCGTTACAGCCGTTAGTAACGGTATAACGGTAAACTGAAACATCGGGCATCATCCGTGACCCATAGTGAACATACTTGCTAATGTTCACAAAGATCAGCCAAGTACTTTCTGAGATATTCCATAAAGAAAAAAAATGTTACAGGCCGTTACAGCCGTTAGTAATGGCTATAACGGTAAACTAAAACATCGGGCATCATCCGTGACCCATAATGAACATACCTGCTAATTTTCACAAAGATCGGCCAAGTACTTTCTGAGATATTCCATGAAGAAAAACAACCGTTACAGGCCGTTACACCCGTTAGTAACGGCTATAACGGTAAACTAAAACATCGGGCATTATTCGTGACCCATAATGAACATACCTGCTAATGTAACAAAGATCAGCCAAGTACTTTCTGAGATATTCCATGAAGAAGAAAAAGCGTTACAGGCCATTACAGCCGTTAGTAACGGTATATATGGTAAACTAAAACATCGGGCATCATCCTTGACCCATAGTGAACATACCTACAAATTTTCAGAAAGATCGGCCCAGTAGTTTTGTCTGGAGCGAGTGGAACACATTTTGACCACGGACACACAGACAGACAGACAGACAGACAGACAGACAGACAGACACACACACACACACACACACACACACACACACACACACACACACACACACACACACATACACAGCATTTCTTCGTTCCCATTCTAAAGTACTCCCTGTTCTTTAAGAACTGGGAGTACAAAAAGGGAAATGAGGCTGAACTATCTGAGGACAAGAACACTTCTTTTGAATCCTGCTGAAATAAACAGGTGATGCGAGGCTTAATTGGCATGTGGATCAGCGCTAATCAAGGTCAGGACAATTCAAACTGCTGTAAAGACATGGGGAATAGGAAGGAGAGAAAACACGGCAAAAAAAGAGACTGACTGAAAAATGGAGTAAAGATATGGGCAGCTGGGGGGAGAGGGAAAGCTGGGGAGGGTGATGAGTAGTTTGACAACGGTGCAAGGCACTGAACAAAATAAATGGCCATCGTATTCTTAGAAATGAGAACTTGCGATGTCAGCTGCTACTGCTAGTGCTGACGGCTACGTTCACATTCTGTTCTTGTAAATTGTTGCTAGAATTATTATCTACATGCCCCTCTCCCTCTCAGTGCATTTATCCGTCTGTTCCTTGAATCCATTACATGAAGTCAAATTGTCTGTCTTGTTGGTTTGGTGATTTGACAGTGTCACAATTTTTACCTCCACCAAAGACATTATGTGCGTATATATGCACACACACATACATACATATTCATATGTATTCACACACACACACACACACACACACACACACACACACACACACACACACACACACACACACACTGCGTCTTATCATTATACAATTGTATGACCAAGATATGGTAGTTGTGTCGCGGCCGCTACATAACAAGCACTGTAATTATCACTGTGTGCATGTTAGTCACAACGTTTCAGTGTGCATTGCGGAATGCATAACTCTATGGGAGCTTATTACCTTCGAATGGTCGTACTGCTTTCACGTGAAAACTGTTAAGTTCACCAAGAAAAGGTCATGATTATGTTTTCATGTGGAAACAAAAAATGCCACTAAAAGGAAACAGTAGTTATGACATGAAAACAGTCATTTTCACGCGAAAATTGTTTTGCCTGGTTTTGACGCTGTCAAGATACTGGAGACTGAGTCAAACCATATGACACTAGTGAGTTTTGAGCAATGAAAAGAGTTAGTTATGGAAGTTTTTTTTTGGATTCCAGCAATCTATGCCTTTGCAGAGTCTTTCAAATGCCTTCTGTTATGACGAGACTTTTTCAAAGTTCACAGCCGCTCAGCTTTGTCCAAAAAACCCAGTTTTTCTTCAAAATTTTGCAGACACCGACGTATACCCTATTTCCAAGAAATATACGTTCTGAATACCGTGTTGGTAGCTCTCCTTCCCTGTCACCAACTTCTCTGTCCGTGCCTCTCACTGTCTCTGTCTCCTTGACTGTGTCATTATTTTGTTAAATTTTTATTTATTTCTTCAAATTTAAGGAGACTTCTGTTACTTTATATATCTCTTCGTCCCTCTGTCGATGTCTGTATTCCCCCACCACTCCCCTCTCCCTGTTTCTCTCTTTTCTGTATATCTGCACCCGCCCCCACCCCCGTTGCCACTCCCATTCTCTTTCTGCCTGTCCATGTCAGTCTACTTTTATTTCTTTTTCTCACTCTTTCTCTTTTTCTGCGACAGCACGAATGCCTTAAACGCATCATTGCTCTTGCATCAAGATGCCCTTGCATCTTACATTATGCACGTGCTGATGTTCAATGAGGTGGTTACATCATGCTATTCAAATTCTCTTTGCAAAATACGAAGCTGCGGCAATTGCTGCTTTCCATTGTCCATATGTGTCTGAAAGACGGAGAGAAACAGAGACAGACATGAGGGGTATGAGGGAGGCAGAGAATGAGGGAGACATGTACATGTGTGTGTGGGGGGGGGGAGGTGTGGAAGAGAAAGAGAGAGAGAGAGAGAGAGAGAGAGAGAGAGAGAGAGAGAGAGGAGAGGGATGAGGGCAGATACAAAGACAGAAAGATAAAGAAATAAACTGTGGGTCGGGGGGGTGGTGGGGGGGGGTGAATGTGGAAGGAACAGGTACAACACACACACACACACAGAGAAGGGGAGAGAGAGAGAGAGAGAGAGAGAGAGAGAGAGAGAGAGAGAGAGAGAGAGAGAGAGAGAGAGTGAGTGAACGAACGAATCTTTTTTTTTCCATTGAGGGAAAAGAATATGCTCAAAAAGGGTTTTTTTACATTGTATACTCAAGAACAAGCAATGAAGATAATGGGCGTAACAGAAATGTATAAATTCAAAATCAATGAAATAGGCAAAATAGACAGAAAGAAAATCTTAAATAAATGTTAGCGAACCGCCCAGAGAACGTGGACAAACGAGTCACAAGACGAAACACGACGCGTTTCGACCTCTTAGGTCTTCATCAGGTGAGACATTAACGACTAAAACAATGAAAATTCACTTAGCTTTGATCGCTTCAGATCACTTCGCAGGGTTCAGCGCAAGGAAGAAGGCGTTTTCATTGTTTTAGTCGTTAATGTCTCACCTGATGAAGACCTAAGAGGTCGAAACGCGTCGTGTTTCGTCTTGTGACTCGTTTGTCCACGTTCTCTGGGCAGTTCGCTAACATTTATTTAAGATTTGTTTAGATTTCCGCCTGCAGTCCTCTCGCTTTGCAACTAGAAAGAAAATGTTTAACCAAGTGGACATACAAAAACAAAAATCCAAAATTACGTTCAGTTAACAAAAAATAATATATCGGAGCGAGGGAAGGGGGCGGGAGGGAGGACAAGGAAAGGTTGGAGATAGGATGCGGGTTGGTTGTGGGATAAGAAAGAAAAAGAGGGAGATGAGAAGAGAGAGAGAGAGGAGAGAGAGAGAGAGAGAGAGAGAGAGAGAGAGAGAGAGAGAGAGAGAGAGGGTGGGTGGGAGGGAGGGATCAAGCGTAGAAGGGGAGGGAAGGGGGGGAGAGAGCGAGAGAGAGAGAGAGAAAGAGAGAGAGAGAGAGAGAGCGGAGGAAGGGGGGGTGCTTGGGAGTGTTGGGGGAGGGGGTTGATGCCGGTCGGAGGAGGGGTTGAGAAATATAGCCAGAAAGAGAAAAACAGACAGACATGTGGGTGCGATGGGAAGAGAGAGAGAGAGAGAGAGAGAGAGGGGGGGGGGAGGGGAGTTGGGACAGAGGAGACGGAAGAGACAAAAAAGGACAAACGGAGACAAAAGGTGAAAGAGAAAGAAACCGGAAGCGGGAAACGAAAGACTGAGAAAGCAGCAAGAAAGACAGAGAAGTAGTGAGACCAAAAACAAAAAAAGAAAGAAAGACAGACAAAGAGAGAGAGAGAGAGAGAGAGAGAGAGAGAGAGAGAGAGAGAGAGAGAGAGAGAGAGAGGGAGGGAGGGAAGGAGGAAGGGAGAGGGAGGGAGAAAAGAAGATCAAAAACAGAACGATTGAGAGAGAGAGAGAGAGAGAGAGAGAGAGAGAGAGAGAGAGAGAGAGAGAGAGAGAGAGAGAGAGAGATACGGATACGGATACGGATACGGATATTTTATTCAAAAATAGGCCATTGCCCCTCGTGAAGGGATGCATCTGGAAATCATTCGATATTTTACACGTTCAAAACTGATTCAATGCTTTACATTATGAAACAAGAACAGATCGTAACTTAAATGCTTTGTATAGGTACATGAACAGATTTCTAGTTGTTCGTTCATTATTGGAAGCTAGATGTAAACTTATTCTGAAAAGACTTGGAAATCTGTAGTATTTTAAATGTATATAACGTTCTCTTATTTCGTTTAGTAAAGGACAGCACAGAACAAAATGCATTTCATCTTCTTTCTCTTCTTTACACAATGGACAAATCAAATCAACAGGGGTATGTTGTTTGCATCGATATCTATGCACAGAAATATCTGAAATACCCAGTCTGAATCTTGTTGTAATAATCTTGATATGTCTGTCTAGATTTAACGTTAAATGCATTTTATCTATTGCTATTGTGCAAAAAGTCTTATATACACTAAATCTGTCACTATTCTTGACATGAAAATCCCATTCTTGCCATCTGCTAAGTACAAGTCTTTCTTTAAAGTCAGCGAGAAACTGTTCCACTCCCTCAACACCTTGGTTTAACCACACATAACCAAAACCTAACATGTATAACTTAAACGAAAGTCAGACGCCCAGTTTGTCTTATCACGACAGTCTAACTCAAATAATGTTCTATATGCTTTTCGCGGTAATCTTGACTCATCCGTTCTTGTCAGCTTTAACCACTAGTGCATGCACCTAACGGCAGAATTTATGTAAACATGGTATCTGTTTGTCTCACCATACACACGGTCATTCGGTGTCTGTAACTGAACTCCTAAAAACTTTTTTAAGAGCAAAGAGATGTACTTTTTCACATAAGTGTGCAGCATTACTTAGCCCCCACAATTCAGCACCATACTGAACAATGGGTTGTATCTGCGCATCAAATAGTTTTAAATATACAGCAAGAGAATTGCATTTTAACTTAACGTAATTTTTGCAATATACATAACAAGAGGAGAGAGAGAGAGAGAGAGAGAGAGAGAGAGAGAGAGAGAGAGAGAGAGAGAGAGAGAGAGAGAACAGAACAGAATTTTATTCAGTAAGGCCAAAGCCTCATTTGAATGGTTGTGAACATTGATGATCAATGTAACAGACAAATTTAGATGATCGTGTCAATCCATCATGTGCTTAAATACTAAATCAAAAGACAAGCTGGAAACGTTTCACCAACCTACAGAGGAAACAATGAGAAAAAGGAAAAGAACAACATTACACCAGTAGGGACAAGCAAATTTGGTAGTTCAAGATATAACCGTTTCTCTTCCCTTAAAGGCTTTACACAGATACATAGCAAAATCTTTAACCATCTGTGCGTTTTGTGATGCTAAAAGTTAAGTTAATCTGGAGAGAGAGAGAGAGAGAGAGAGAGAGAGAGAGAGAGAGAGAGAGAGAGAGAGAGAGAGAGAGAGATGCAGACACAGGCAGAGACTGAGATCCATAAGTAATGTTAGTCTGGAAGGGACAGAGACAGAAGCAGACATACATATGTGTAGAGACATATACAACTAAACAGACATAAAGACAACGAGCGACAAAAAAGTAAACAGAGACTGATTCAAAGAGATTCAGAGACAGGTAAATGGAGACAAAAACAGAAAGAGGGACAAATGCAGAAGACACAGAAACGGAGAGACAGACACAGAGCAGTGAACTAGCATAACCCTTATTCCTTGCCTTTCCGAAAAAAAAGAAGAAAAAAGAACAGAGAGAGAGAGAGAGAGAGAGAGAGAGAGAGAGACAGACAGACAGACAGACAGACAGACAGACAGACAGACAGAGACAGAGAGACAGAGAGGCCACTAATGCCACTAATAGTGAGACCCACTGAGCCAACAAAACGTTCTGCGCTTTTCAGAAAGACAAATATGGTGTTTCGCGCTGCCCGACTCGGGCTTTGGGGCAAATCGGTGAATAAATATTACCAGACAACGAAATTACCCTGACTGAACGTGAACCTCGCATAACATTGTATTGCATGATACATTTTGTTGTAGATCTCAGAATCCTCCTTGTTTTAAACTATGAGAGAGAGAGAGAGAGAGAGAGAGAGAGAGAGAGAGAGAGAGAGAGAGAGAGACAGTGACAGAGAGAGAGAGAGAGAGGGAGTGGAAGGGAACAGTGAGGATGAGTGAACGAAGGAACGAAGGAAGGAAACTTTCGTAATGAGGTCAGAACAGGACAATGGGGACGAGGTAAAAGAAGGGGTGGGAAAACTGGTGAACAAACAAACTTATTTTTGTTTAACGTTTTAATGAGAGCAGGACAGAACAAACAAATTAACCTTCTTTAATGACAGCAGAACAGGCAATTTTTTTTTCAACTTTTCGCCGTCAGTGAAAGGAAAATGGAAACGGAAATAACATTCTAAAAACTGTAAACAAACAATGAAACAAAAAGTACATAAACTCTGATGCAAGAGGCACACTCGTCCTTCAGGAAACACACACACACACACACACACACACACACACACACACACACACACACACACACACGCACGCACGCACGCACGCACGCACGCACGCACACACACATACACACAAATGCGCTCGAAATTTTGCGATTGCAACTGCATGAGAGAGAGAGAGAGAGAGAGAGAGAGAGAGAGAGAGAGAGAGAGAGAGAGAGAGAGAGAGAGAGAGAGAGAGAGAATTTCGATCTAAGCTCTCGGAACTTCATTGTGCTACGAGTATTATCAAAACAAACTTCAGCAGTTAATTGTCACTCAAACAAACTTCAAAAGTATTGCCTTTTTAAGGTTGGCCACCCTGCTCTCTCAATCTTATTGTGCAAAAACAAAAGCAAACAAACAAACACACACTTTTGCTACTTTACATTACAAGTTTCAGCTCGATCGCAAACTACTAATCAAAGCTGGGTGAGACAAGAAATTACTCGAACGTATTTCCCCATCCATCTATTGAACTGACTTAATTTTGCAATGAATTATGCGTACGTCAGGTTCTTCTGAGCTCAAGTGCTAACAATTTTTTCCAGATTACACTTTTTTTTTCAATATGTTCCAAGATTTCATACCAGTGAATCAACAATTCCTAAACTATCTGCTACCAAATGTATGCTCGATATTCGTTCTTGATCCCACTGCACGTAATCACTTCATGGTGGTAATGGAAACTCGAAATTGACAGAAACTTTTGTGGGGTATCATTTCAATTGCTTTACAGCACTGTAGATTGAATTCATAGCCTACTTTCACTTCTAAGTTAAGCACTTGCACGTGGTTTCAACGAGTAGCAGGTGCATGCATCTCACGGTGAGCCAAGTATGCCACGTGTTGAAGCCCTGTGTGTTGAAGCGCGCGCGCGCGCGCGCGGTGTGTGTGTGTGTGTGTGTGTGTGTGTGTGTGCGCGTGCGCGCGCGCGCAATCATCAGAGTTGTGACGCCAGAACAAAGCAAAGCAACAGAACAGAACATTATGACGCCATCAAAGGTAGGTCACACATCATAACAATGTCTTGCCGCTCTGCTAAATTTTGCTGAGGTCGTATTTTCTTGTGAAAATCGCCAGGAAAACAAAAAAGCTTTTAAAATAAAAAGTAAAATACAGTTTAAAGTAATAACTGGAAATCATTATCGAACACGCAAAAGACGCCTCGCAAGGCATCAGGACCATTTAGGCGCGAATAACCAAATATAGAGAAACACATTGCAAATTTTATATTGTTTCCAACATGACTGAAAGCTGGCTATAATCATGGGAAAATCTGAACTGGACGCATCATTTCACCAGATAAGATGCCATATATGCCACATTTTGTAAGACGTCAATGAGTTTACCAAACGTTGTTGATGACCTCCATTTGAGAATACGTCGACATTAACACGGGAGCTTTCAGTCAGGGATACCAAAGCGAGGATGGCGAGTAGTGCAGTTAGGTGCAATGGTGGATGAATGTGGAAAGGTTTGAAGTACGAGAGGGAGGGAGAAGAAAGGAAAGAGGGAGAGGGGAGCATGAGTGAGATGCGTGTAAGGAGAGGGTGGAGAGTGGGGGGAGGGGGCGGGGGAGGAAGGTAAGCCACACGAGGAATGAGGATGGGGGGTACAGGAATGGAAGAGAAATAGAGAGAAAAAACAACCTTGGCTAGAATGATTTGGAATCAGTCTTTTAATATACGCATGTGACAGTTGTGTAACAGCTGTGTAAAAGTCTGGGCAGTACTGCTGCCCTTGCCATTGGTAGGAGGAAACAGGACAGATGGGACATCTGAGGCAGGGACAGCGGTGGACGGAGGAGGGTTGGGCAATACGCAGAGGAGGGGCAGAGCAGTGAACTGGTTACTGATGAGGCGAATGAATTATTAACTTAACAACAACTTCAAATTAATCAATTAATGCAAAGTAGGACTAGGAACAGGAACGCGATCGGGGCGAAGATCGAATCATGGACTCGGGCATCTTTGCTTCCCAGGCAGTGCGTTATCTTCCTGGCCAGCATTCCACCGCACACTATGCTGCACATTAATCGAAAGACGAAAAAATATGTTCAAAACATTGAAGAGCGTACAGTGGTGCTGCAATGACCGGTGGACAAATGAGGTTCAGAAGAACAAAATAAACAAATTGGCAACGGTGTTTGCTTTATACGAAACTCCTTTAGGTCTTCCTTAGAATGTGTCTCGTTTCCATGTGTTCATGTCTTTACGTGCTACTACTCTACATATTGTACCTGGCCCCATTATCTTCCTGTCCATGTGTCTCCTTTCTGCTTTCAGTTTTTATGGTGTCCAATTGAAGATAAACGCTTGCTCTACGACTGTTCCTGTCAACGAATTAGAGGAAGGGTCGACGCCTGAATTCTTTGAAAATGTTTTGCAAATCACTGGAACACAGTCATATTTTTTATCCTCATCAGAAACATCTTTGTGTAGGGTTTTGTTTTGTTTTGTTTCGGAGACAAATAGGAAAAGGAACACATTTAGCAATTGTCCAATATTCTGCACGTACCAAAGAGCACAGTTCGTGCATCCACCAGTCTCTGCAATCACTTGAACAGAAACAAAGTTGCAAGAACAAGTGTAATGAAAACGGTCCTCGCCTCCTAAATCTTATGGATGATACACTATCGCCACTAATGCATCTGCTTCAGCACTTCTGCTGGTGGTGTGGCCTTCTAGTGTGACGATCAGTCATGTACTTTCAGTTTTTGCTGTTTGTTTGTTTTCAAGACACATAGACCTGAAGCCGGCGGACAATGAAACTTGAAGCATCCAACAAAGGATAAAGGCGAGCCTCAGTGGCCAAGTCCTCGTCGGTGGCCTCTTAAGTGTATGGCCAGCATGGTTTCTTCCCCCTTGACAAGCTGTACACCTGAACACCTGACTCCAGGCCAAGCTGGACCACCCAGGAAGACCCTCGTTCTCTCTCAATTTTCAAATACACAAAAGCAAACTTTCAAAACGCCATAACCGAGTAGTGTTTCTGTCAGTCACAATATTGGGCCTGACAGAAGCAGGCGGGTTTATTGTTCCTCTGTTTCGTTTCATGTCCGCACATAAACAGTGAAGAGCCGCCGACAGGACGCACCACTGGCGACGGCGTTGAATTTTCTCCCTTGGCTGTGCGCGCGAAAACCCCAAGTGAAGTTGACAGAAGTACCCATGTGTAGGCTATGCTATAATACTGATGACTTTCTAGTCCGTGTTTGGCTCTGTCAATTGTTGTTGTTTTTTCCTTGTCACCTACCCCTTCTCCCTTTCTGTCTGCCTGTTTGTCTCTCCATCTTGATGCGGCTGGGATATAAACAACATGAACTGAACTGAACTATCTTTCTAACTTCATGTTGACAGTAGCAGCTTTTGCTAACGGAAGCCGCCGTCAATTTAATCAGATTGTAGGTCTCGCTCTCTCTCTCTCACGCGCGCGCGCGCGCGCACACGCACACACACACACACGCGCGCGCGCACACATTCATAATTCACGTCTCTCTCGTTGCTAAAATTCATAGAGTAAAAAGGTATTTACATGGAAGACAACTAAAAATTTTCAAGAACACCGGTTTTGTCCATGTAGAACAAATGGACATGGAAACAAAGGAATGGACGCATTCGTTAACTCGGAGCAGAATGAAATCAGATCGCGCATACAAACAATACTGAACGGACCCCTTCCCCTCAAAACACACACACACACACACACACACACACACACACACACACACACACACATACAGAGAGAGAGAGAGAGAGAGAGAGAGAGAGAGAGAGAGAGGGAGGCAGGCGTGGTGCGCGTCTCATCATGACAGACAGCATGTCAACAGGATTATGACATAGCAAAGCAAAGGTCTGCTTGGCTGAGAAGGCAAATAGACGTTGTATTATTCTTCTCAGTTTTCCAGATCCAGATCCTCGCTTCTCGACAAAACCAAGAACAGTCCATTTGCGTAGTGTCTATGATGCTAAAGATTCACAGACATGTTTGCCGACTTCTCAGAAACAATCGAAGCGATTCGTGAAAGTTTTCCTCCTGTTTCATAGACACTAGTTCACACTCTTTAGCATTTTTTGCCATTCCACATTCTGGATTCGCCCCTCTTTTCTAATATTTCGTGCAAAAAATAAACTCGCAACCTCTCCAAAAGACATGTGAACTCAACTCTATAACAAGCTTCTTTAAAAAAAAAAACTGACTCGCTACCAGCAATTGCAATCATTATGAAAAGTCTCTTCATTTCTGGAAATTTCTTCACACTTCAAAGCCGTGACTGTAAAATCTGTTTTAAAGAAACCAAAATCGGATGTAAATGTTCTGAAAAATTACAAACCCATATTCAAACTTTCGTTTTTGTCTAAAATTCTTGACAGATTGACCCTTCACAAAATCTTCTCTCAATTGACCTATCAAGGTCTTCTCGATATTCATTAGTCAGCACACTGGACAGGAGATAGCAGAGAAACTGTTCTCAGCATTCTGAACAATCTCCTCATTTCTCTTGATACAGGTTTAAGTTGCCTTTGAGATATCTCAGAAGTCTGTGCTTGCGCATTTACTGTTTGTACCGCATGTGATTCCTCTGAAACATTTCACTAATGCACACTATATGCACCAAAAATGCATGAAGATGACGCTTCGCTAAATCTTTCTGACCCCCCTTCAAACTAGGGCCATGATGTCAGCACTTTATCTCTAAAACTGAGTCATGGATGTCAAACAGTCAGCTCAGCTTGAATGATAAAATCTTAACAAGACTGAAGCCCTATGGATCCATCCTCAATTTTCGGACTCTCCTCTGTCATCTATCAATCCCTTTGGAAATGATTAAAACTATCTAGTTCCAATATGAGTTGCCTGACCTTGTGATGGTCAA
Organism: Conus canariensis; assembly: GCA_033310375.1. Classification (NCBI taxonomy): domain Eukaryota; kingdom Metazoa; phylum Mollusca; class Gastropoda; order Neogastropoda; family Conidae; genus Conus; species Conus canariensis. The sequence continues at coordinate 53,673,320 of CM065728.1, forward strand.
AGACCAGGATCTCAAATGAACTAAAATATTACAATGTTGACCCCAAACGTATTGTCGGGTATCCCACAGTAGATGCAGCCAAGACTTATGTGCGTTCGTTTCGTTCAGACTACAGTAATTCACTTCTCAATATCTGTCAGACAACGTTTATTTCAAACCTCTTCCAAATTTCGCTTCAAAGCTTACTTCTATATAGTTAGAGAACAACACTTGGCTTCCTGTTGAACAAAGAATAAAGTACAAAATATGCTGCCTATGCTTCCATATTATTTCTTGAGTCGCACCTCAGTATTTCTATGCACTTACGTTCCTCCATAGTTCCTCTGTTGTTCCACGGATGACAAGATCTTCCACTAACAAAAATTCAGAAGGGAGAAACACAGTGGACAAGCGGTCAGTTCTGCTTGTGAGTACAAGGAACTTCCTTCCTCTTTAAGTCACCACAATCCATATTTCTCTTTCTTTAAAACGACACTTAAATATATCTTTGCAAGAAATCTCATATCATCATATTCCCATTCATATTCTGATTCCAGACATGCTTGACGCTGCGTGCGCCTGTGCGTGTGTGTGAGCGTGCTGCGAGTTAAGGAGGGAGAGGGGTCAGGATGGGATAGAGAATTACTAGGAAAGACGGTGGCGATGGTGAGGGATGAGTTAGTGGTGATGTAAGTTGGTGTGCGAATATTCTGAGTGCAGATTTGTGTGAATGTGTATCAAATCGCAAAACACTTTGATGTTTGAGAATGCACTATAGAAACATTGCAATATCATTAGTATTTTATTATTGTTGTTGTTGCTTGAAGTGTTGTTCTTGCCGTTGCTCCTCTTATCTTATCGCCCAACTTCACTCCCAGATTCAAGATGTTATTTTAATTGCTTGGTTATTGTTTTCTTTTTTTTCTTTTCTTCCCGCCCCCCCCCTTTTTTTTTTTTTTTTTTTTTAGTCAGTTCCAATTTAGTAAGATCAGTTGAATGGAATAATACACGCCCCCAGCAATGCTTAGTTTTATGTGGTTTAAGGATGCTGAAATTCAACATTATGTCAGGATTTGATGCATATTATGGTTTTCTGCAGGTAATTGTACATACTATAGATTTGTTGTGTGTTTATCGCCGGTCTGGATCTTTTTCGATAGTTTTTTTTTTTTTTTAAATGACGGAATTCTCTAATGAATTTGGTGACAGACCAGCAAGAAACCTGTACCGCAACTGTAAGCTCAGCCAGACCATCAGGGGTAAAAGGTTTTCGCTTATAAAGTACTATTTATAGAATACAAACAAAAATGTTAAAAAGTTTATTTTGGAAAAAAAATGTCTGGTATACAAAAAACAAACAAACAAAAAAAAAACTAGCAAATCACACGCCAGACTAAGCAGTCTATAGACATTCTGCTGGTGTTCTCAATATCATCACTTATCTGTCAGCGTGGATCAGCCAGGAAGGATGTTTGTACCTGAAAGAATTTGACGAAAGAATACAGGTGAATGGCCCGGCAAAACAGGAGAAACGAATTGAAAACAACAACAACAGCAGCAAATAGAAAACAAGTGATAGAAACGGAGGAAGGCAGGGATTCTATTTATAGCTCAAAGATGCCCCGGCAAACACTCTGACATAAATCCATCGTCACTTTACAGCCGCCCATGACAACGATTTCATGGGATCCACGGTGTTTAAAAGCCATTCACCACAATCATGTTTTCCGTTTATGTATCTTCTTTCGCTCTCACCTCTACTTGTTGTCGACCAGTTCAGCATATTAATTGAAGAAGAATATATTGTTTATTCCATGACACACGAAAGCACACACACACACACACACACACACACACACACACACACACACACACACACATACACGCACGCACACATACACTCAAAGAGAGAGAGAGAGAGAGAGAGAGAGAGAGAAGAGAGAGAGAGAGAGAGAGAGAGAGAGAGAGAGACAGATCGATGAGAGAGAAGAGAGAGAGAGAGAGAGAGAGAGAGAGAGAGAAGAGAGAGATGAAAGCACACACAGACACACAACACCCGACCTCTTAGAAGGGAATGCATGCTCCATGCCATCCAGGAAAACACACATAAGGTCATTGAAAGAGACGAGAAGGAGAAGAAAGAGGAGGGCGGAGAAGAGAGAGAGAGAGAGAGAGAGAAGAGAGAGAGAGAGAGAGAGAGAGAGAGAGAGAGAGAGAGAGAGAGAGAGAGAGAGAGAGAGAGAGAGAGAGAGAGAGGGACGAGTAGAGAGACAGAGGGACATGTACGCAAGTAAATGAAAAGATAGCCTACCTATATTTACCACGTCACAACGAACAAGAAGAACCTGGAGGATATACAGGATATGCATATGGTGAGTCAAAATAGGCACATAAGCTGCCTTGTTTTGAGTGTATATTCTGGAACTAACCAATTCAACACATTGTTGAAGTCCTGTTTTCACTGACTCACCTAATTTGTATAATATTTTGCATTGATTAATGAAGACCTTATGGTTGATTCTGACCTACTTAGACAGTCGTATGGATGACATGACGTTATAAAAATACTGTATAACCGGAAGTAGGCACAATTTAAAAAAATCACTAATGTAGTTAAAAGTGGAAGTCTTTTACAACAATCTATCATTGATCTTTAAAGAAAAATGAGCACGCTAAAATTCAGAGAGAGAGAGAGAGAGAGAGAGAGAGAGAGAGAGAGAGAGAGAGAGAGGGGAGGGGGTGATGATGATGATGATGATGATGATGATGATGGTGATGATGACGATGATGGTAATGATCTTTATTTTTCAAGCGTACCTAATAAGCTGGCACATACTTTTTTTCAAATCTAGATCTTGACCCCCGAAAGGGGCAAAGGGTAACTGGCGAGCTAAGACCGAGAACATTTAATAAACACATTTCTGAATAAACATATCCATCGCATTCCTACATAATACACATACCACCATCAATGTAAGTACCAATTATATGAGAGGGACAGTGTTTATGATAGTGACAAAGACTTATATGACAGGGACATTCTAAGAGAGAGAGAGAGAGGGAGAGAGAGAGAGAGAGAGAGAGAGAGAGAGAGAGAGAGAGAGAGAGAAGAGAGAGAAGAGGTGAGAGGAAGAGGGAGAAGAACCTTTTTCAGAAGAACCTCAATGTTCGCATCCCGTTTGCTCATCTCATCCTTAGTAACCTGTTTGTTTTTATTCTTTCATGCTCTTCCCCGTCTGCTATCATCTCTCCTTAAGAATCAGTCGGACTTCTCATCTTTTTCTTTTCGTTTTGTTTTTGTTTTTTGATCATCACATAACAGAAGAAACGTTGATAACAGTTTCCCGCCACATATGACATCTGGCTTCTGCTCTTCGAGAAACCTACCAACTGCCATTTCCGAAAAAAAAACACCTCCGGCTTGAAGACAATCAATGGCTCCACTCAAAGGACCTTTTCTGCACGGGTGTGTCACTAAGCAGGCCAGGCCTGGGACCCACCCGTGAGTCTACAGTTACCATTGACTCTGCAGCTGGAGGAGCGGAGGCACGAACTGGGTCCGACAGTTGGATGTCAAGTTTCTGCGTCGTTAACAAAGAGGGACGTCAGCATGGGAACACGGCAACTGTGTAATTTTGCTGGCTGTGTATTCATTGAAATTGAGAGACATGCTCATAAAGGAAATGGGAGGAGAAAAGTGTAAGGAAGGAGAAAAAGTGAAAACAAAAAAAGTATAAGAAATTAAACAGGTTCTAGCAAGTGTGAGTTCGGTTAGGAAAACATCATGTGTTACGCTGTCAAGAAAAGAAGGTTAAGAAAATGAAACAGTAGAAAGAAACTCGTGGAGAGCGTGGCAGCAGAGAGTCCTCAGAAGAGAAGCCCCCTTCAAGCAAGTGTTTCGGCCCTTATCTCCTGACACTCTAGGGGGGTTGGGCCACACCCGGTTCATGACTCCGGATGTCCCTCTGCTGCCCCTTTTTTTCCCATCTTGGGACGAGCCATGGCTGGGATTCGAACCCATGACCCTCTGGACATGCTCATTTTCCACTTAATGACTCGCGCTTTAACCACTGAGCCACAGGGACACCTGATATTTGTAGGGAAATTAAGCCTTATGAAGTTCACTTTTGTTCCTCCTTGACCAGATCCAGCTTGAACACCTCTCTGCCGCTTCTGCCATTGCTTTCAGGGCTCTGGTTTTTTCCTTCCCTGCAACTGAGAGCTGTTTCATGAGGCTGTATGCAGACGTTCCTACAAACCCCCTAGCTCCAATTTCTGCAGTGAGGACTTTGACCTGATAGCCTTCTCTCCTCAGGCTGTTTGCCAGATCAGCATACTTTTCAGTCTTGTAGATTTGAGCTGCCTCCATTCTGTTCTCATATGGCACCGTGAGCTCGATCATGATCAGCTGCTTGGTTGACTTAGAGTGGACTACTATGTCTGGTCTCATGCCACTCTTGCTGATGATCTCTGGGTGACTCTTCCATTCTGGGAGGTCTGCAGTGCACTCCCAGTCATCTGCCCCGTCCAGCAGACTCTGCCTGCATGTTTCGAGTGGCACTGTTGTTCTTGGCCATGATTTGCTGCCTCCTGCCGTGAAGAATGTTGCGGGTGCTTTTGGAGTCCTGATTTTCCCTTTTGTGGTGTTGGTACTAGCCCAGACTACTTGTACAATTTCTTTGAGCACTTGGTTGTGCCTCCATGTGTACCTTCCTTGAGCCAGGGCTACTTTACATGAGCTTAGGACATGCTCCACTGTTTGTTTTTCATGGCAGAGGGGGCATGCAGGATCGTCTGTTTTCCCCCACTTCACCAGGTTTGCATTTGAGGGCAGAAGGTCATATGCAGATTGAGAATGAAGCTGATCCTGAGAGGGGCCATGTGCCAAATGTCATTCCAAGTGAGACTTCTTTGGAGTGCATTCTCCCACGTTGTCCATTGCCCTTGCTGGCTCTGCTGGACTGCTTTTTGGAGTCTTTTTTGGTCTTCTTCTTTTCTCATCTCCTGAATCATCATGTCTCTTTTGGCTTTTCCTTTGGCCTTTGACCACCATTCAGTTTTGGTCACCCCCAGTCCCTGTCTGTTGGTCTGTGTGTGTCCTGTTATTTCTCTGATCTTGAGACTTTCTTTTGCAGAATCCATCGCCTCTTGAACTTTCCATTTTCTGCCTGTCTTCAGCTGGGGCTTAATTGCTTCTACCACCTTGTCTCCTGAGTCCTCCAGCATGCTTTGAAGTCTGATCTTCCCTGCTTTGTATTCCTCCAGGATGGATTTCAGGGGTAGTTTCAGCTTTGCTTGGCGACAGTACAGCGCTATGTCAGTCAGACAGGGTGGGACACCAAGCCATTTCCTTGTGAACTTGTTGATTTTGGCTTCCATTGCCTCCACTATGCTGGTGCAGATGTCGTATATCATCAGAGGCCATAGCAGCTTTGGTATCAGCATGAACTGCAGACACCAGACCTTGTATTTGCCAGGGAGCCCACACTGGTCAATGGTCTCCAAGCCTTCCTCCGCCATCTGCTTGGTTTCTTTTGCTCTTTGTGTGTCTTTCAGCGTATCATCATACCATCTTCCAAGGCTCTTGACTGGTTCTTCTGTGACTGTTGGAATGGCCTGGTTGGCAACACTGAAGACCACAGATCCGGCCACTTTTCCTTTCCTCAGTGAGAGACTCCGTGATTTCTTTGGCTTGAACTTCATTCTGGATGAGGCAACTATGTCGTCCAGCCTCTCCAGCACATGACGTGTCTCGTCTTCTCTGGATGAAATCACTGTAGTGTCATCCATGAAGGCCTTGAGAGGAGGCATCTTGTATCCATCGCCAAGGTCTGTTTGTCTCGCGTTGTTTGTTGCTGCTTTCAAGATGAGTTCCATTGCCAGCACGAAAGTATTGGGGAAATTGCACAGCCCATTGCAATACCCACTTCCAAGTTGATCCAGTCTGTTGTGTACTCCTTGGTAGAGAACCGCATTGAGAAGCCATTGAAGTACTTCTTGAGCATGTCGCGGATGTTCTTTGGCACATGGTACATCTCAAGAGCCAACTGTATCATCTCATGGGGCACAGATCCATATGCGTTTGCCAGATCAAGCCACACTACGTCCAGGTCTCTCTTTTCTGTCTTTGCTTTTTGGATTGCGTCCCAGATCATTGTGGCGTGTTCTACACAGCCAGCCACGCCTGGGATGCCACCTTTCTGGACTGACACATCCAAGTACTTGTTTTCCATCAGGTACTTGGTCAGCCTTGCTGCCATGACAGAGAAGAAGATTTTCCCTTCGACGTTCAGTAGTGATATTGGCCTGAACTGGCTAATGTCACTTGAGTTTTGCTCTTTGGGGATGTACACACCATCTGCCGTCATCCACTGGCCGCTGATCTTCTGGTTTCTCCAAGCCGATCGCAGCAGCCTGTGGAGCCACTCCAGCACCTTGGGACATTTCTTGTAAAGCTGGTAAGGTATTCCGTTTGGCCCTGGTGATGATTTGGCTCTGGCTTTGTCGACCACCTTCTTGATTTCCGCCAACGTTGGAGGCTTGCCATTGAACTGTTCCTCAGGGTTGGTTGGCCACACCAGACCTTGAATGTCGAGTGGTGCTTTGCTCTGTGGGTCAGAGTATGTTTTCCTCAGATGCTGCTCAAGAACTCCTTTGTCCACACTTAGGGTCCCAGATTTTGGCTGCTCAAACAGTGTTCTGGCAAACTGGAAGGGGTCTCTGAAGAAGCGCTCTTGTGTCTTCTTCTTTTTGCTCTTCCTCTTCCTCGCAGATTCCGCTTTGCTGAGGGCACTGTGTTTTTCTTTCAGGTCTTTCCACAGTTTTTCCAAGCCTTGTTTTTCAGCTGGCAGTGCGGTCTTCATTTGCATCTTGAGATTTTTCTTTTGGACCCTGATCTTGTCCATCTTGTCTTGGCGTCTGGATTTCTTTGGAGGTGTTTTCTCTTTGGGTAGTTTTGCTCCATAGGCGTCTCTACATGTGGCATACACAATGTCCCCATATGTGGCTAGTTTGTGTTCCAGGGTGCTTTTCCCTATCAGTGCATCGAGTCTTTGGACGATTTTTGCATCCAGTTTCTCCCAATCTTCAGTTTCGTTTGCTCGTGGCAGGTTGAGTTTCAGGCGCCTGGCATCGAGGGCCTGTGCAAATTCCTCATCCGAACCAACAGCGTGGATGTCCTTGGCACTGTGGTTTAAATCCTGGCCTTGGTCTTCCGACGTCTTATCTGCTGATGCAGTGCGCTGCTGCTCATTCAGATGAGTCTTCACACATCCCATCTTTGTTCTGTGGATCTTCATGCCACAAATATAGCGGTAACACTTTACCATCATGAACAAAGACTTGACAATGCAAGTGTTTTTAAGTGGATTGCAAAGCGAATCAGACAATATGAAACTGAGAGAGAGAGAGAGAGAGAGAGAGAGAGAGAGAGAGAGAGAGAGAGAGAGAGAGAGAGAGAGAGAGAGACTCGGCTTCTACATAATTTGACGGAAGAAGAACGAAGAGGTACAGAAAGTTGAAGAGCATGTCCTCTTCTGCCATAGAGACGAAGATAAACATGTACCAGAAATGAGGCTTTTACTTAACAAGAACATCAGAACGTTATTCTCATAGAATCATGACCATCCACCTGCGAGCCGACACATTCGGCATTACAGTAGTACAAATTAATGTACATTCCCGTGTCAGAGGATGATGATGATCAGATTGAAGGATTCTACACTCAGCTTGAAACGGTCATTAACAAGGCTGACAGGAAAAACGTTCTCATCGTTCTGGATGTTTGGAATGCCAAGGCGTCACAGATGCCCCCCAAAGACTGGAAGAATTCCTGCGGTCCCTGTTTTAATGAGACCGAATAATAGAGAACTATGTCTGCTTGAATTCGTCAGTGATAATGACTTGATTTATCACAACACTCTCGGTGAATATAAAGCATCCCGACGATGGACAAAGCACTTTCAAAACGGTGAGCGTAACTACCAGACATACTATATTTTTCTTGTTCAGGACCAGAAAAGGTCTGGTAAACAGTGCGGCCAATGGAGGACATTCCAAGAGTTGACCTTAACATTGACCACGACCTTGTCATGACGAAATTTAAAACACGGTTGAAGAACAACAAGAGACTGAAGAACAGCTATCTCAAATCCAATTTTGACAAAATGAAAGATCCTGATATTGCTGAACCATACCGAGCAGCCATAAGAGGAAAATTCACTCCCTTGCCACTGCTTGAAGAAGACCTCGAAGCCCTCATAAATAATTCCAACCAAATGATGACTAAAATAGCAAAAATATGTACTAGGGATAAGCTGAAAGCAACCCACACCATGATGATGTGTCTGTCACCAGAAGGAAATTAAAACCGCATAAGAGAAAACAGGGTGAGGTGCAGCGCTTTAAACAAGAGAATCAAGAGGATCAGTTAAGAAATAATAATAAAAAAAAAACAAAAAGGAAAGCTGGATCAAATAACATCGTAAAGATATTTAAAACAACAACAACACAACATCGACACTTCGAAAGCTTTAAAGACTGTAAAAGACTTGACCGGACAAAAGCAAAGTAAAATCAGCACCAGAAACCCTCTCAAAGGACAGCAAAGACAAGATCAGCACTGTCTAGACTGAAACCTGTATGCGATGAAAATAACATCTTCATAAAGCACAGCGTGCATGTTTCATTTTTCTGTGTGCATATGAGACACGGGCTCTCACGGCAGATCTGGAAAGAAGAATCCAATCCAGGGAAATGATGTTTAGTATACATCAGATACACTGATCATGTCACCAATGAACAAGCACGTATAAACCATCAAGCAGCAGCAGCAGCAAATCAGACTATTCGCAGATCTGCCGACACCAATGAAATAAGCAAGGAAAAGTAAGTTGGTATGACCATGCACCTTGTTCCAATGGCCGTGCTCAAACAATCATCCAAACAACTAGAGAGAGAGAGAGAGAGAGAGAGAGAGAGAGAGAGAGAGAGAGAGAAGAGAGAGAGAGAGAGAGAGAGGATATACTCACAACACAGCAGAACGGCCAGGGAATCTTCTGCAGAGACCCAGGCCTTCGCACACAACCGACAGAAGTGAAGGAATCTGGTGATTTGTTCTTCAATGTAGGGCCCAAACGACTCCCCAGGAGTTAAGGGAAGAAGAAGAAGATCGAATACTAACGATAGTTCTTTTTTTTTTAACGTAACAAAAAGCTACTGGCGGTAGCGTCTAACGATATAACTGACTGCTGGTGTACTTTTTTCTTTTCAAGTTGCCAGCGATTATACAGCTCAATAGACTACGGATTGCTTTCGAAGTTGCCTAAGACAGCAGAGCAAGAGGACACAGGGTAGAATATTGCTATGTCGTCCAGACTCTTCTCGTCAGAACATAAGGGAGATAGAGAGACGCTAAAGTAACTGCGCCATACACTGAAACGTGCGATGACCGACACCAACCATTTCCGTATGGGGTCAAAGTAAAATGTCTTGGGAAACATGTAGTCAACAGTTTGTGATGTAAAAAACGTCACTGTGTAGAAATGTGAATCTAGCGAAGAAAAAAAGGTGGCAGAGAGAGAGAGAGAGAGAGAGAGAGGAGAGAGAGAGAGAGAGAGAGGGCAGAGAGAGAGAGAGAGGCAGAGAGAGAGAGAGAGAGAGAGAGAGAGAGAGAGAGAGAGAGAGAGACTTGAAACTGAAAAAGACAGAAAGACAAAAGACAGGGTAATGTGTCGTCGGGACACACACAAACATGCGCGCGC
>CM065728.1:53690559-53723059 GCA_033310375.1 Conus canariensis
TTAGGCCTCCAGCCTGGAAACATAGGTACACGTAAACAATGTAGTGACTATGCAAACAGATGGATGATAGAATCAACTTAAATTTGTAGCAATAATATGCTCTTCCCTGTGCCTCAGTGCATAAAAAATATACATAGCTACATCACGAATGATTCTGATTTCCTCATTACACAATAAATGTCGGCACTTTACCTCGGTTGACCAGTTAACCTTTAAATGCTTTGATATATGTTTATCTCTAAGCAATGCGTAAGCTTCGCATCGAAAGAAAAAATGTAGCTCATCTTCATTATTCTTACAAAATGGGCACTGCATATCCTCAGAATCATTTTTCATGTAGCGTCTATTTATCTTAAATCATTTATGGCTAATCTGAATCCGGTGAGTGCTGATCTAAATTTGTTAATGGTTATTAGTGATAAGTATTGTTCACGGTGTGGAAGTAATTTGAAAGAGCAATAGAATTTAAATCTGTCGCTATCCTTAATCTTGGATTTCCATGTCTGTTGAAAACAATATATCATTCTTTGTTTGAGTATTCTCCAGAACATTTAATAATTTCCAATCATTCCATCTGTATATACATCCGAGAAACCATATCTGTCTAAACATGCTTTAATAGATGACACCCAGTTATTAACTTTTGACTGTCTTTCTGCTTCAGCCTTTCGTGCTGAATTATGCTTGGTGTGGTAAACGTGTTATGTCCATTTTCTGCAGAGAAAAAGAGTATCGATGACTAGATATAGTGCTATCTATATATAAAGGGTATCTTCTGGTCTCACCATATGCCATTGTGTTCGGAGTCCTCAAGCTGACACCCAAAATCTTTTTACATGCAAACAGATGTACAGATTCGATTGTTTTCAATTGAGTGACACCCCAGATTTCCGAAACATACAACAGCATTGGTTTGACCTGTGCATCAAACAATTTGAAAAACATTGTCATATTCATTCCTCCCAAACTCCACATTGTTTTAAGAATATCAACGACTTTTGCATTTCCCCTCCGAACTACTTCTTCTACAGCACATTCAACTGATATTTTAGTTGTAAGAGTAAAGCCTAAGTACCTATCACTATTCACAATCTCTAACTTATTTCCTTTATAAAACCATTTTTCTGAACTTGAAAGATAACCTCCCTTTCTAAATACATAACTTTAGTTTTCCCTAAATTCATCAAGGAGAGAGAGAGAGAGAGAGAGAGAGAGAGAGAGAGAGGAGAGAGAGAGAGGGGAGAGAGACTGTGTGTATGTCTATGAGGAGGTAAAACCGACAAGAGCCAGTGTCTCCCCGAGTTGAGTTAAATCACGAACGAACACACACACAGGCACGCGCGCGCGCGCGCGCACACACACACACACACACACTCAAAAAATCCTAAAACACCTCCTCTATCCCCACTCCCCCAGCACCTCGTCGTAAAGACGATATCGAGCATCACTACAGCCAAAAAGTGAGGGAAGTGTTAATTGAGTCTCAAAGAAGATGTCTATTTTGGTGGAGCACAGCGTAGGATATGGACAGAAGTAGAGCTGGCGCGGCATCCCCACAAAGAAGTCCTCATAAACGTTTATTGACAATTCTGGAGCGATCACTAGGCCTGCCTTTGGTCACCTGCTCTTTGTAGTCCTTGGGCTTCAAAAGATCCAGTCCATGCGGTAAATGGCTCAGCTCTGTGGGATTCCCTATATCAACATATACTACGCACAAAAAGTTAAGGATCGGTATGTGAAAACAGGTGCGTAATAAACTCAGTTCGCTACTGTTATTTATTTCTTAGTCCAGCCAAATTGTCATGAATTCTTGTTCAGCTGTAAGTGGGCGATGTTGTGTTAGTGCGAAAATTGCACGGGATTCTCTACTACTGAACTGGGCCGCAAACGGAAAAGCGGAAACTTGCGAAAAATGACCTTGTTTTGGACCGTTCTGCCTGAACACATTGCACTTGCCAGATGGAAAAACCATTATGCACGTGCAAGCACTGCTGTTTATGTGTGAGATGCTTCGCTCGCTTGGCTATATAAGAAGACATTCCACCAGTAGTAGGCCTGATCTGACAATGCCTCCACGACGAAAATTAAGCGAGTTGGATAGGGGACGAGCTGTTGCATGGTTCCAAGATGGTGTTCCCAAGCGAGAAGTGGCCAGGCGACTTCATGTGTCCATCTCGGTCATTGTCCGACTGATTCAACGCTTCACAGCCACTGGGATTGTCCATGAAAGACGCAGATCTGGTCGACCGAAGAAGACAACCCCACGTGACGATCGTCTCATTGAACGACAAGCCCTGCAGACAAGAACAGCCTCTTCCAGCATAATTCAAAGGCAGTTCAGGGTGGCTACTAACATCAACATCAGCCAGCAGACCATACGGAACCGCCTACATGGGTTTAATCTCCGTTCTCGTCGCCCAGCAGTACGGCCACGCTTAACTCCAGCCCATAGGGCAGCACGCTGCGCCTTCTGCGCACGTCACGTGAGGTGGACACGTCAGCAATGGTCCCAGGTCCTGTTCAGTGATGAATCACGCTTCACCCTTCACCACAACGACGGCCGACTGAGGGTCTGGAGGCGCCCAGGGCAACGCTTTACTGACGCCACTGTCCAAGAAAAGGTGGCCTTTGGTGGAGGTTCTGTAATGGTCTGGGGGGCCTTCAGCCTTCACCACAGAACACCCTTGTATCATGTACAGGGTAACCTGACTGGCATCAGATACCGGGATGAGATCCTTCGACCGCTGGCTGTGCCTACACTGCAGCAGATGGGACCGAGGGCTGTCTACCAGGATGACAATGCTCGCCCCCACAGGGCAAGGGTGGTCAATGACTTCCTGCAGCAGTCTGGAGTCAACAGAATGGAGTGGCCAGCATGCAGTCCCGATCTCAACCCGGTTGAGAACCTCTGGGATGAGCTGGATCGCAAAGTGAGGAGCCACCCCCCTCCCAGGGATGCCCAACACCTCTACCAGATGCTGCAGGCTGAGTGGCAGGCGCTTCCACAGAGGATCTTCACCAACCTGGTCAACTCGATGAGGACTCGCTGCGTCGAGTGCCAGAACAGCCATGGTGGTTACACGCATTACTGGGCTTTTGGGAGCATCAGTATGCCCTGTCTTGTGATTTCAATGACTTTGGGAAATCAAATTTGGATACGTACCCACTTTAATCAAATGTACACACCAAACGATTGCTCGAGATTGAAGGCAATTGTGTATCGTTATCACTAAAGAATGGAATTAAATGTTGGCCAAACTTCAACGCATTGACTTTCTTATTTTGGCAGTTATGAATGTTTGTGAAAGTGATCCTTAACTTTTTGTGCGTAGCTTATGTTAAAGTAACAGGGAAAAAAAAAACAGTGAGCGGAATGGTTTGGAGTGGTTGCAGGTCTTTGACCCAGTAGACTGAATTCCAACGCAGATATGTAAACAAACGATAACTGCGTTCCAGACATAACATGAAAATTAAAACTATGATTGCGTGGAGGAAAACAAGTTCTCGTGTGTTCGTATGTGACATAAATATTGCTTTGAGTCCAGTTTGATTTTTTTTCATTCAGATTGAAGATGATTATGATCATTATTAAATCCAACCTAGATTTCATAACAATTTCCAGCTGTACCTATATTCTCCTTGACAGAATGCTCAAAGAGATTATTTTGAAAGTGGATATTTGTTTGGAAGTGGATATTTCGCACAACAGTGAGAGAAGACCACCCAGTTTTCAATTTTCTCTTTTCATTTGTAGGTTCACACCAAGAAAGTAAATATAATAAGACTTCACATGCTTTCCTCAATTTCCATGGTATACGGATGGAATGGTCTTGCTGGTAAAACTTCTGTTCTCTGTGGGTAAATTGCCGAGTGCACATCACTGTAACAGATCCCAGGGTTGCTTTCTTTGTTCTTCTATCAGTATGTATAGATCTGACGATATACTCAAACCAAACTGTATATATTGCACATATAGAGATTTCATTTTTGTTCCGGTTAATTTTTTCGCACACTTGGTGATATTAGTGACTATCACATCATGATTTTCTGAAAATAGAATCGTTCAGACACAGTCTTCTCAACAACTCTCTCTCTAACACACACTTCAGCAAACTTTCTGATTGTTGAAATCGAATCGTTCACACAGTCTTCTCAACAAGCTCTCTCTTACAGCACTTTCGCAAATTTCTTCTGTGATTTTTCGAACAGCTCCGATCAGCTGCTTTTGTTAGCCAGAGGCTGTCATTATCACCTTGTGTTAAGCATGTACTTTTGCGCAAACTTCTTTTTCTAACAACAAAAATACAAACACACACACACACGCAGCGCATGCACGAGAGAGATGAGAGAGAGAGAGAGAGAGAGAGAGAGAGAGTAACATTTCCGCAGGGAAAAGAGGATTCTGCCAAGACTTTTGTGGAAGCGAAAACCACAGGGACTCAAGGCTCAAATGATGTAATTTAGAGAGAGAGGAGAGAGAGAGAGAGAGAGAGAGTGAGAGAGAGAGAGAGAGAGGATGCAGAGAGAAAGGAGAGGGAGAGTGAAACAGAGGGAAAGTGAAACACACACACACACACACACACACACACACACACACACACACACACACACACACACACACACATAAATACACCACACCACACATAAACACACACACAAAACACACAAGAGAGAGAGAGAGAGAGAGAGAGAGAGAGAGAGAGAGAGAGAGAAGAGAGAGCATTATCTAAATCTAATTTTCTCCTTTCTACCTCTCAAAAGCAAACAAATGAACTGAATCACAATGAGTAACTGCTTGGTCTAACCCCCATATTTCTGATCTGTATTGTAAAACTAACTGAACATGCGTATCAAAGTTGTATTTTTAGACAGATCAAATGAACTGTCATGTAGAGCAAGTAGCTTCGACCTTATGCAAAACAATGCATTCTTGGCTCGACTGGCAATATCTTTACGAGCAGCAGAAACTCAGACGTGTGGATATAAATATTCCCAAACACTAACATTAGCTGCAAGCATTACCATACCTTCACATATCCATCGTTCTTGTTTATTTAAAAGCCTTCCCTTCCGAAATATAATCACATTACGTATATTCATGTTGGCCCTAAACTGAAGTGTAGATGCAATATGGTGCAAATTATTGGAGGTACAGAGAGAGAGAGAGAGAGAGAGAGAGAGAGAGAAGAGAGAGAGAGAGAGAGAGAGAGAGAGAGAAGCGGAAGTTTATTAAGTACGAGCCATGGCCCCTTCTGAAGGGAGAACAATACATTGACACTACGCTTTTAAATTACAATGAATACTTAGACAATTATATAACATGACATGACAGTTGAGCATTAATCCATCCTGACTGTGTGATCCAAACTACTTTAACTGAGTATTTCAGTATGTCTTTTAAATGCTTTATACATATATGTGCAAACATTCTTCAATATTATTTCGATTTGACATGACCAATACAACATTAAACGGATTTGGGGTTTTTAATTTTTTTTCTTTTCTTTTCTTCTTTTTCTTTTTTTTGGGGGGGGGGGGGGGGGGGGGGAGGGGGATAAAATCATTTCACAAAGGTTGGAAGCAGGACAGCACAGCAAAAAATGATCTTCTTGGGAAGGAGGGGGAATGAGTGAATGAGGAATGGAGGAGGGAGGGAGAGAGAGAGAGAGAGAGAGAGAGAGAGAGAGAGAGAGAGAGAGAGAGAGAGAGAGAGAGAGAAACGCGCGCGCACACACACAGAAGGAGGGAGGAGAGAGAGAGAGAGAGAGAGAGAGAGAGAGAGAGAGAGAGAGGGGAGAGACAGACAGAGAGAGACAGAGACAGAAAGGGAGGAAAGAATGTACAGGGTAGTGAGGGTGATTGAGATAGATAGATAGAGAGGGAGAGAGAAAGTGAGAGAGAGAGAGAGAGAGAGAGAGAGAGGAGAGAGAGAGAGAAGGAGGAGGGGAGTGAGCGAGACCGAGAGAGAGAGAAAGAGAGAGAGAGAGAGAGAGAGAGAGAGAGAGACGGGGGTGGGTGTGGGGTGGACCGGGGACAGAGAGAGAGAGAGAGAGAGAGAGAGAGAGAGAGAGAGAGAGAGAACCTGTGTATGTGTCATATGAGATGACTGCCAAGAGCAGTTGTACATGACAGGTGTAAAAACAAACAAACAAACTCACTTTACTCACAACCTGAAATAAATCAGCCAGAATGATTTTGGAAACAAAAACAAAATGGGACCCCACAACAAGACGACTTTCAAAACTGAAAACAAAACTGCATGAGTACATGGATAAAAATACATGCCAAAAACCTTTCCAGTGATGAAAAGACAAGAGCCAGCCTTTTCCTGGGAGTTCCTTTTTCTGGCAGATGACAGGGTGAACGCCAGATCGTTAAACACAAAACAAAACAAAAACTAAACCTCTTCCTGACTCGTAGTAAACTAGGCATCAGGCATGATTCGCCACACAAGCAAAGCCAAAAACGAGAAGCCGTTAATTGAGAGTCAAAGATAATGTCTATTTTGGTGAAGCGCAGCTCTGGATAGGGGTAGAGCTGAGCTGGCGCGGAATCCCCACAAAGAAGTGCTCATAGGCGTTTATTGACAATTTTGGAGCGATCACATCTGCCTACCTTTGGTCGCCTGCTCTTTGTAGCGCTTGAGCTTCAAAAGATCCACCGCAAGTGGTGGATGGTTCAACTCTGTGGGAGTCCTCGTATACCAAAGTTATGATTGTTTAAGAAATGATAAAAAAAGAAAAGAAAAGAAAAAGGCGGATGGGGTAGGGAGAGGGGAGGGAGAAGGGACAGAAGTATTCGCATATTTTTGACGCAGTAGTCCAGATTTCAGCATGTATAAAACAAACAAAGAAGCAAACAAACTAAAACCCTTCGTTCCAAAGGCGTCATGGAAATTCAAACCATTACTACGTACTGGAACACCAGTTCAAATTCTTTGTTAAATTGGTATTAATATATTTTGTTCTTTCACAATGATCACTATCATTCTCTGCAAGTCTATAATAATTTTACAGCAATGTACAACTTCAAATCCACCAAGACCGTTTTGAGTATACAGATTTCGAGTAATATGTGAGAGATAGGTTACCCTGATGGCACTTTTCCTTTCCATAATATATGTTGTCCACCTCTTGTACTCCAGAGAATTAAGTATAGTGCGCTTCACCCTGATCAATCTGCGGATGATATATTTGTCATTAAAGTACCCCTATAGGCGATAAAAAGAAAGCCTTTAATTTAAAATTGCAAAAGACTTTACTGAACTGAAGGAAAATAAAGTAAGCATCATTCAGGACAAAGAATGCTACTGCCTTGCACAGGAAGAATTCATCATAAAAAGATGGACTGAATATCGCTCTGACCTCTACAACAAACGGAGTAAAGGTCTGTGAGTGCTGACAGTACAGGATTCATCAAATGAGAATGACCTTCCACCTGCCCGTGAAAAAGTCATAGCAGTGGTGAAATCGTTGAAATATAGGAAGGCTGCATGCATCGACAACACCCCTGCCAAACTTTTGGAGCATGGCGGAGGGTCAGTCAGTAATTCATTTCCTAACTGCCATCTGTAACAAAACCGAACACATTAGCGAGTGGCTCACTCCATATGGACTCGGTCACTAATTGACACCCGTCCCAAGAGCTGAAATCTGCCAGAACTACCGCCCCATTGCTTTGATCAGCCGTGTAAAAAAAAAGTAATGCTCAAAATCATTCTGAGCAGATTACAGCCGCAAGCAAATACCATAACTGCCGAAGAAAGAACAGGATTCCACAAAAGCAGAAATACCATCAAACAGAGCATGAACATGAGTACCCTCCGCGAAAAACATTCCCAACGCCAAAGGGAGCTCCAGCACGCCTTCATAGTCTTCAAAATCTGGCAGGAAGCGCTACGGGCCACAATAAAGTAATTTAACGTCGGGCATAAATTAATCAATATCATCTAGCAACTGTACTCCAAAGCAAGTCGGTGCTATTGAAGAGTGGTTCCATATATCATTTAGATTTTCATCAGGGTTGCCTTACATTTCCCACACTTTTCAACATATTCCTAGAATGCATCATGACTGATGCAGTTGAACATCACGTCAGCACAGTCGGCACTGGGAAAAGACCAATTACAAAACGTTGCTTTGCAGATGAAATAGCTCGGCAGGCAGTGAACAAGAACTCGCCAAGATTGTCCAAAGACTGGATAAAACATCACAAGATATGGAATAGGAATTGGCGTCGAGTAGACCTAGTTGATAGCCAGCCACAACACTACCATCAATACTGAACTAACTCTACATGAACTGAAGCTAGTAATTGGAACTGTTCAACAGCTTACTTACGTGGGATCCATGATTAGCTGTTGGTGATTCAAATAAAAATCCTCTCAAGGGCAGCAAAAGACAACATCAGCACTGTCAAGCTTAATATCTGTACGGAACGACAATAACATGTCCATTTTATCCAGCATCAGTCCATAAGAAGAATCTGCTGACAGTTTAAGGAGGGAAAAATACTACAATGGTATGGCCATGTAACGAGATCCAGTGTCGTAATTTAAACAATCCTTCAGGGAACGATGAGGTAGGGAGACAGAGAGGAAGACTGAATAAACAATGGACTGACGTCAATGCTGAATGGTCAGGGAAAAGATCTGCAGACCCCTAAGGCCTGTGAGCTGGAGGAACTTGCTCCGGTGAAGCTCTCCCTGGTGACTATTCACGGAGTTAAGGGAAGAAGATGATCAGTTCTTGTGTTTATCCTGTTGAAAACAGAGTCACCTGCCTTACTTTGCCTATCTCGTTAACTTGGACAGGGTTGCTGAGGCACCACTGATGACTTCCTATGTCCCTCCATCAGTTGTGGTTCTCTGCAACCTTTTGACGTTGACAAAGGATATACATGTCCACCACCGGTTATGCACTAACCTCATCTATCTTCCTCTTCGTCCTGCGCTTTGCAGCATAGCTTTTACCAGACCGAATGCTTTTCGAAGATGTCTGTACTAACTCAGCTTTCTCTTGACAAAGGTACGGAAGTCGTTGCGCAATTCAGAAGATCATCTGATTGTTGTAGCCTGTTTGTTGTTGTTATTGTTGTTTGTTGTTTAATTTGTAATGTGATTGTTGTACGATATATCATTCAACAGCCAGAGCTAACATCTGTTCTTCTGGGTTTGGATTCATCTTTGAAGATACACGATGACCGTCCTTAAGAAAGATAAATGGACCACTCTGTCGTTTGAAGTTCACCGGACCCTTCTGCCATGAGAAAGTCACAGAAGTACTCTGTCATTTGAGGGAGATCACTGGACCACGTGGTCATTTAGTAGTTAGGTTAAAGAACATTGGGCGGCTCTCTCATCGGGTAGAGATCATTGACCCAGCCATGAAGGGAAGATCACTAACCACTGTCACTGAGGGGTTATAAATGAACAATTCTAATTTAAGAAAGCTTAGTGGATCTCTCTGACGTTCAGAGAAATCCAGAGTCATTTGTTTCTCTACGGGAAGGTAACTGAACTACTCGGTCATTAAATGAAAATTCAATGGATCACTCTGTAAATACAATGGACTGCTCTGTCGTGAAGGAGATGTTATTTATTTGATTTTTCGATTTGTTTTATGGAAGTAAACACACAGTGAACAATGTGTAGTGATGACTCAACTTCATTTTAAAGCCTTGCCCTGAAACTAATACTTTTTGACAAAAGCTGGACACAAGAGTCCCATGTGAAGCAATATCACTAGTATCACTAGTATTGCAGTATCACTAGGCCACGTGATGAAGTGCTGTGTGGGTACTGACTTCCACCATGGTAAGTTTTCAACATGATCTTCATTCGCCTGAAGGAGAACCAAATCCCACACCCCACCCCACCCAACGACCCCCAATTCACCCACCTTCCCCACCACCATCGTCACCCAAACGAAGCAGTCTGGCCACCTGTGTGGCGAGGAAATCAACGACGACCATACACGCAAATCTGCCCACCTTCAGGCACGCACTCGGCGACCACGTATTTGCTTGTGAGAGTGCACATACCGGTTGACCCTTAGAATGTTCAGCTGTTCCACAAACACCATCGTTGGAAGTCACATACAAGGTCACAGGTGAAAGAAGTTGTCTTAGGCGCCATCTAAATGCGTTCCCCTGTGTGTGTGTGTGTGTGTGTGTGTGTGTGTGTGTGTGTGTGTGTGTGTGTGTGTGCGCGCGCGTACGTGCGTGCGTGTATGCGTGCGTGCGCGCACGTGCGTGTAAGTAAACAAGCAATATCAACATTTCCTCTGAGTGTCCTTAATGATCATCACTTTCGATTTCTGATTATGTTGTACAGCACGGGTAAGTGTGGTTTAATTTGGTCAGCTAAATGATCTCTCGAAAAGTAAAGAATGTCTACTATTACTCACTTTTCAGTTACATTTACTATACTGCTTTTTATATGTTGTGCTACTGCACTGTATTCCACCGATTTATACTGTATTGCATTATATAACTTTACATCCAAGCTGCACACACAAACACACACGAGACAACACACACCAACACTCTCTCCTTCCCCCTCAAAGACACACATACACATGCAAACACACTCACACACACTACACCACACCACATCAACCCATCCACCCACTCACACACGTACACACCCACTCCCATCCACACACATACACCAGCGCTCGTACACACACACACACACACACACACACACACACACACACACACACACACACACACACACACATTCCCTGACCACATGCACCTGTTGACTGCGTGTACAAGAAACTACAAATATCAACCGGTGATGACCGAAAACAATTTCCTGGCTGCTAGACACCTATTCGATGACAATTAACAAAAATCAGTATCCAAGAAAGGACTTCCTTCAATTTGTTCGGAACGCTTTCCTTTTTCTCTAATGAAGTTATTGTTCCCATGCACTTTTTTCCTCCAAAAAGACTGCTTACTTTTGATACACGATCATTTCTTTTAATGTTGTGACAACATAAACAGACGTGAAACTAAAAAACACGCTCCCTTCCTGCCCTCCCCCTCCCCATCCTCCTTTCCCTCCAACCCCTCGTAATTACTTTGATTATTTCCAGAGACAGCCACAACCATAAGATGGTGTTCGCAGTCGGCCAGCGCCATGAAATAAGCTAATTGTTTCATTCTTAAACACTGACGGTTACTCCTGTCAAGCAGTGCATTGCAAGTCCTACCAGGACAGAGAAGAGACGATGGGATGGGGGAAATCACTGGTGAGGTCTTAAATTAAGCAAATCTTTCTTCGCACTGTCTTTAGTGCATTCCCAGCATTCCTGGTCGTGTGCGTGTAGGTGCGCACTGTGTGCATCTGTTCGTATGATTCGGCACTACATAAGTGTGTGTGTGTGTATGTGTGTGTGTATGTGTGCGTGTGCGCGCGCGCGTCCGTGCGTATGTGTGTGTGTGTGTGTGCGCGCGCGCGTGCGCATGCATGCTTGTGTGCGTAACTGCGTGCATTGCATGTGTGTACGTGCGCGCGCGTATTTGTGTGTGTGCGTGCGTGCGTGTGTGTCTGTGTGTGTGTGCGTCTGTACGCTGTGTGTGCGCGTGTGTGAGTGGGTGAGAGAGAGGAAGAGTGTGTGTGGGTGCGGGTGTATGTGAGTGTGTGGTGTGGTGTGTGCGTGAATGATGCGGTGATGTGTGTGCGCGCGTGAGCGCGCGCGCGCGCGCGAGAATGTGTATGTGTGTGTGTGTGTGTGGAGAGAGAGAGAGAGAGAGAGAAGAGAGAGAGAGAGGAGAGAGAGAGAGAGAGAGAGAGAGAGGAGAGAGAGAGATCGTGCCCCGACGTCCGCACGTGCCTGCACGAGTCAGCCGCTCAAACACCCAGAACCAAGCCCTCCTTCAACAAAAGCCCGTGAAGTCAACTATTTTTCTAACCACAATCACAAAAATCCGCCACATCCACACCATTCCCCTCGCTTCCACCGCCCCTCACACACACACACACACACACGCCTCCTTCTTAACCCCCCAAGCCCCCTCTCCAACAATCCCCCCCCCCCTCCATCCACAACAACCCCTGTACCCCTCACGCCACCCACCCTACCACACTACATCAACCACCTGTGTACTCAGCAAGGGAGGCAAGGAGGAACGAACGAACAACGACAAGACCCCTACCCATCGGGAAAGTGAGAAAAAAGAAGGCTGGTGGCAGAAGAGAAGAAGGGCCCCGGAGTTGAAGAGGAAAGAAAAGCTGTCTCGCGGTGAGGGGAACAGCGGCGCTGCAACTTGTGCGGTCTCTCGCCGCGACTAGGGAGGTCCCCGGCTCAGTTCGTTTGGCACACGCCGCTTCGTCGGCCCGGGCTGGGCGTCGCCGGAGCGGGTTTTGTTGCCGGAGCGGCGTTCTAGTGAGATGATTGTGTGCGAGTGTTTCTGGTATGAGCCATGTCATTTCTGTAAAAACAAAAACAAAAAAACAAACAAAAGCAAAAAACCGCCAGTAATTTTTTCTTGTTGATGGAAAAGAGACACCACCACCTCCGGTCCATATGTACTGCACAGCCGACCACCACCACCTATACTACCATCCTACCCCCCTCCCCACATAGCCAACAAAGTACTCAAGGGAATGCTTGCCAAAACAAGTGTTGAGACAATTATAAAACAAACGCTATTTCTGAATGCGTCTTCGTGCTGATGCTGTTTTGAACCCTTCGTAAGCAAGAAGTCTGTTTAGTTGTGCATACATACATAAGCGTGCGCGCGCGAGCACACACACACACACACACACACACACACACACACACACACACACACACACACACACAGAGTTAGAGCGAGTACCGAGTTGGTAAAATCTACTCTCTTGGTGTTATCAAAACAGTATTTATGCGCACCGAAGCATCACGGGACGAAGATGGTAGTATTTGCAGTGTTGGAGTACAAAGAAACATCCCCAGCTCCTGATCCAGTTTAGACGAATTATTTAACACGTTTTAAAGGCAATGTCGGCTGCACGCAACCAATATCCGCGGACCAACCAACGGTGAGCCTGATTTGTGACTGAGTGCGTAAAGCCATCAGCTTTTAATGGCGTTTAATATTGATTAACTACTCTTCGAACACCCAAGGTAATGTATTACCAGTGGAAGACTCTTTTGTGCAGTAACAAACGTTTCCACCTGATGAACTCTGGGACACTCTATCTGTGGAAATGGTATTCCTGTGAAGAAATTACAAATGACAGAGGCTAACATACATGGGATCAACAGGACAGGTAAACAGGAAAGGTCTAACACTGAAACCTGGGGCACATCACACACATGGGCGCGAAGGGCAGATTCAACGTGATCAACAAAGACCAGCTGGGTCCAATCCTAAGACATCTGTTTGGGCGGTTTGGGAAGGAGGGGGGAGGTGGGGGGGGGGGGGGGGGTGTGTTCAGAACACAACAGATCTAGAATTATCTTGTGTCGCAGAAAAAAGCCCTGAAGTGCTGAACAATGTATTCGCAGGCGTTCTTTTGCCTTGGAGGCTGTGTGCGTTTGCGTGTGTGTGTGTGTGTGTGTTTTGTGTGTGTGTGTGTGTGTGTGTGTGTGTGTGAGAAAGAGAGAGAGAGAGAGAGAGAGAGAGTGCGTGTGCATATGTGTGTGTGTGTGTGTGTGTGTGTGTGTGTGTGTGTGTGTGTGTGTTTGTGCGCGCGCGTGCGTGCGTGTGCGCTCACATGCTCGCAGTGTGTTCGTGCAAACGCCCGTACCTATAAAGATGAAAGTGAATGGAATCACACTGTTGGTCCATCTGATTTCTGGCTCTTACGCGTGAAGTATGGGACAGCAGCCGGTCAAAAGGCATTCTACATTAAAACTTTATGTCTGTTCCTCTCCCTCTCATTGCTGTTGTGAGTGCGCCTCAGTGGGCGAGTACAGGAACGTACAGGCACGTCTGTCTGTCTGCTTGTTGGCTACTATCATCGGTCACAACGACTGTACGTGAAGGTGATAACATCTGAGCAATGCCATCGTCGTCTTCCCTACACCCTAGGAGCTTTAGGTACCCTCTTGTCTTAGAGACTTTCCACAAAACGGGGTAGGCGAGGAAGTGTGTGTGTGTGTGTGTGTGTGTGTGTGTTTTGTGTGTGTGTGTGTGTGTGTGTGTGTGGTGAGGAAGGGTGTGTGTGAGAGGAAGGGTGTGTGTGTGTGTGTGTGCGTGTGTGTGTGTGTGTGTGTGGTGTGTGTGTGTGTGTGTGTGTGTGTGTGTGTGTGTGTGTGAGGAAGGGTGTGTGTGAGAGGAAGGGTGTGTGTGTGTGTGTGTGTGTGTGTGTGTGTGTGTGTGTGTGTGTGTGTGTGGTGAAAGAGAGAGAGAGAGGAAGGTGTGTGAGAGAGGAAGGGTGTGTGTGAGAGGAAGTGAGTGTGTGTGTGTGTTTGTGTGTGTGTGTGAGAGAGAGAGAGAGAGAGAGAGAGAGAGAGAGAGAGAGGAAGGGTGTGTGTGAGAGGAAGGGTGTGTGTGTGTGTGAGAGAGAGAGGAAGGGTGTGTGTGAGAGGAAGGGGTGTGTGTGTGTGTGTAAGAGAGGAAGGGTGTGTGTGAGAGGAAGGGTGTGTGTGAGAGGAAGGGTGTGTGTGTAGTAGTAGTAGTACTTTCATTTTTACGTCTTTTCACAAAATTATGTGATATTAGACAAGAGAGAGAGAGAGAGGAGAGAGAGAGAGAGAGAGAGAGAGAGAGAGAGGAGTGTGTGTGTGTGTGTGTGTGTGTGTGTGTGTGTGTGTGTAAGAGTATGTGTGTGAAGCATAGGTGCGTGGAAGTCCACGCAAAATATGGAATAATTACTACTTATAACATTATAGTAAATATCTAACAGGACTACATATTAAACAAGAGGTTACTTTCAAAGCAAAATCAATATCAGAAAAAACATCAGTCACTGTCATGCCTAATAAACATGGTAAGTATGCCTTAAGAGTCACACAATCAAATAAAACGTGGGCTCTTGACACATTTGCCTTACCACATATGCATTTTGTTCCTGCACTATATTTCGTTCTGAATGCGTCGAGTTTCAGTCTATAAAATACTGAAACAAAGTTTCTGTACTGATACATATCACGAACCTGCAGGTGTTCAATGCCTTCAACCTGATCAAAGCTGAGAACATGGTTATTTCGAGCATTAACCCGCAAATAAGGGATGTTCTGGTTGTTTCTAAAAAATTCCCAAGCCACTTGTTTTAAAACTTGATGACACCCTTGTAAAGTCAAGGGGACAGAAAGTGACTGTGCACTCATTTCAGTTTTAGCTCCCTTTTTGGCAGATCTGTCAGCGAATTCATTGCCCAAAATTCCACAGTGTGAAGGAACCCAGAAAAAAGTTAAATCGGTCCCTTTGCACATCAAAATATGAATTAAATAACATATTTCCTTCAAAATAAAGTTTTCAGAATTAGAACTGAAAAACTTGATAGATTGTAGTACTGACATTGAGTCGACACATAACAATACTTGCAAGATTGATTGCGGTAAATCAATTAAATATGTCAAAGCCATTAGTATAGCTATCATTTCGGCAACTAAAATAGATCGATTTTTGCCTATTGAATATGCTTTATCTACTTTAAGTGATGGAATAACAAAAGCAGATCCAGCGTCTTTGTTCTTTGTCAATGATCCATCAGTATATACCTTAAGATGGTTAGGATACTTGCTTTGCATATGCATCTTTGCTGAATATGACAAGATATGCGGATGATCAGCTTTTTTAGCATCAGTGTGATTAAGGTCAATTTTTGCCCTGTGTCTTTCCCAGCTTGGGATTGGATCAGTATGAGAAATCTTTGCCAAAGAGTCGGGGGTCAAATCAGTTTTCTGCAACAAATGGGCAGAGTACGAGCCAATAGTAGACAAGCAGGAAATGTTTTTTGCTCGTTTGGGGTAATCAGTAGATGGATTTAAAGAAATTTCTGTTTCGTTTACACCTTTCATAGCTGTACATTTCACAACATATTTTGCCAAAGTGAGTGTTCTGTATTCGTTTAAAGGCAAAATATCAATTTCCGAATATGTCCGTACTGTAGAAGCATGTACAGGGACTCCCAAGCATAATTTAAAAGCCTTGCTATCAACACTTTGCAGTTTTTGCAACAAATATTTAGGAGCACAAAAGAAAGCTTCTTGAGCATACGATAGCTTAGAACGAACGAGTGATATTGCCAGATGTTTCAATGTTTTTACATCCTGGCACCAGCTTTGCTTGCTTAAGATTTTCAAAAAATTTAAACTTTTCCTAGCCTGGTTTAAGAGATAATCGATGTGAACTTTCCATGTCAATTTAGATGTGAAGTAAACTCCTAAGAATTTTACTGAGTGTACATACTGAAGTGTTATTCCATCAAGTCTAAAAGAAGGCAGATCAACAGGATCATCACCATTATTAAATAACATTATATACGTTTTTTCATGGGAAAGTTTCAGTCCATTTTCAAACAAGTACTTACTAAGATTATTTAGCTCTGCCTGAAACATTTTTTTTATAATAGTTGATTGATCTTTTTGGCGTGTTTTTTTCTTAGACTAGCATTTATCCACATACACAGATCATCAGCATACTGCACAACGTTAGCGTTTTTAGTTACGTGCTTTGGGAGATCATGTAACAAAATATTAAATAACATTGGAGCAATTACGGAACCTTGGGGAATGCCCATTTCTAACGATTTAAAATTTGAATATGTGTTTTCTACCCTGACTTGCAAACTTCTTTCTGATAAAAATTCTCTAATGTAGTTATAAAAATTACCAGATATGCCAATTTTCTTCAGTTTATAAAGCAATCTAGCATGCCACACGCTATCAAAGGCTTTTTTAACATCAAAAAATGTCGCCAGAATACTCTTTCGCCTGGCAAATTGATGCTTAATTTGTGTTGTTAATTTTACAATGTGGTCAGTTGTTGATCTTCCTTTTCTGAAGCCTGCTTGATTAGTAGGTACTATTTCATTTTTATCACAAAAATAGATAAGCCTATTTAGTATAATTCTTTCCATAAGTTTTCCTACATGAGACGTCAGAGCTATAGGCCGGTAACTGTGGACACTTGTGGGAGATTTTCCTTGCTTTACAATGGGGATAATTACAGACTGTTTCCAAATTGATGGCATAACACCATTATTCCAAACCCGTTGGAATATTTTCAATAAAAAACAAAGATAATTATCTGGTAAATGTTTTAGCATTTCATTCGAAACAGCGTCCAATCCAACTGATGATGATTTATTACCTATCAAGGAGATGGAGTCGTTTAACTCGCATATAGTTATGGGGGCATTTATATAGTGGTCATTATTTGAAACTGGCTCTTCGTACATCTCTGTTTTTTCTTCCCTTTTCCTATGTTGTATGCAGTCTTGTGGAAGACTTTCTAGACGCATCGTCTTTGAAAACATGTTAGCGAATGCTTCTGCTTTTTCAGATGAGGTTGAGAATTTTTTATTATCCAAATTAACTGGATATCTTGGGAGATTTATCCCTTTTTTCATAGTTTGAAATTTTGCCACACTTTTTGAAGGTCTTTGTGATGAGAAACTTCTTTGGCACAAAATGCTGTCCAGTAAAGCCGCTTTGCTTTTGCAATGACTCGATTAGAGTGTGACTTAGCTTTTTTCATTTCTAGGTGATTTTCTTCACTTTTGTTTTTAATATACTCTTTGTATTTCAGTTTCTTTAAGGCTACAGCTTCTTCGCAATCCTTAGTCCACCACACATTGCCGGTATGAAGTGTTTTTGGAGAAGTATTAGTACGACATTTTGGTATTGAATCATCAGCGGCCAAGAGAATCATTTTATTGAATTTTGAATACATATTATTTACATTTTCTTCATCTTCACAAAAAGTCTCTATGTGTCTATAGGAAAGAAAAGCCTTGAACTTATCCCAGTTGGCAAACTTATAATTGTATTTAGGTATTTTGTCTTCAGGCAAATTTTTTATGTCGTATGCTTTATTAATTGTCATTATGATGGGCAGATGATCACTTCCAAGAGTGTCATCAAACGTTTGCCATAAGCAATCAAAGGCTAATTGGGGGGAAATCATTGTCAAATCTATTGCGCTTGATCTATGGGTGGGAATGTCAGGAATCCTAGTTATACTCCCATCATTAAGCAAATACAATGAAGAATCCACCACGTTTTCAAGAAAACGATTGCTTGTTATGGATGAACAACCTTTGTCCCAAAATGGAGCGTGAGCATTAAAATCTCCGGCAATCAACCATCTTTCCTTAGAGCTGTCTATTGCATGTAACCATTCAGTATTTTTCTCGTCTGGACCTTTAGGCAGATATACAGACACAATGTTGAGAACAACGTTGTTATTGACTTTTACTGTGGCCGCGCACGAATAGAAGTTTGCAAGATCAGACGGCGCTGGCGATGGTCGTATTAAGTATTCAGTGCCTTCTCTGATATATATATAGCAGTGCTGACTTTTTCCTTCGTGTCAAAAACTTGATTGTGCACTGGGGATAATAAAAGTGTGGTAATTTTGGTAATTTAGTTTTGCACACATTTAATGATTGCAAAATCAATATTTTGTAGCAGTTATTTACCAGATGTTGACGTAAAAATGCTTCGTTCGTGAACACAGATCTGGCATTCCATTGCAAAATCTTAAATGAGTTATCAGCACTGATAAACTAACAACAGAAAAGCAGGGGGGGGGGGGGTGCAAATAGAACAAATAAGTAAATGAATAAGCAGAGAGAGAGAGAGAGAGGAGAGAGGAGAGAGAGAGAGAGAGAGAGAGAGATTTCTAATTTTCAAGATAACGTTGATATCAACTTCCTTCTGCTGAGTATAAACCTGTCAGACAGGGTAATTTCTGTGCTGAAATTGAAACAAATCTACTTCCATGAAACCAACAAATGTTCTGAGTAGGAAATATAAATCTAGCACCAGTCACTCAAAACGTCATAGTAGTTCCACCAAGCACGCCTCTCCAGTGGAAACGGCAGGTCATGACGCCTGAGGTGAGATGGAAAACCCCTGGGTGAATGTGGCATGGTGCGTCTCGTGGTCTTCCTAGGTGTCGTCCAGAACAGCTGCCGGACGTGTCTCCCCAAGTTGCCGGCAAGCACACTGGCTCCTCTCCGGGTCGGGTGAAGGCCGTTTAGCAGCGTCCTGTTGTTCGGCTTCAGGTTGGCGTGACTGATGAAGCTCACTTTTGCCACTTCAAAGAACTCGGAGCTTGTAAAAGCATTAAACAAATCAATTTTCATGCCCAGCTCTTGATGACCGACATGCGCAATTTTGCTGATAATTATACTTGCTTGAGGATTTTTGGCAGCAATGTCTTTAACAGCTTTAGAAAAGCTTTTACTGCAGACATCAGGGTCCGTATGTTTTAGATCGTTTATTCCACAGTGGATAACAATAGCATCCACTGGTCTTTCAACTGAGGATACTGCATTCTCCAATGTTGGTTTTAAGTCACTGATGTTATCAACTTTCCTTGACAAGGTACGAAAACCGTAAGACCGTCCGAGTCTTCTCCCATTGACTCCAGTCAACACAGAATCGTGCAAAAGCAAAACAAGAGGGACGTCCTGCATTTCTTCCGTCTTGAGTTCCTCGGTTCTATTCGAACGCCCTTTGACGTCATTTTTGCTTTTGACGTTATTGATGGGAGGTTCTGAGTTTTTTTTCTGCTCTCTTATTTTGTTTTCTTTCTTATTGTTGGTCTTGTGCTCTGTCAGTCCCGAACCAGTTGTTTTTGACGGTTTGGGACTGAGAGCTGGTGGGATTGACCTTGCTACTTCCGCGTATGTGAGGCTTTGACTCTTGTTAGATTTTTTAGAACTGACGTTCTGTGCCTTACTGTTGCACTGTTCTTTTGGAGACGCTACTGGTGGTTTGCTAAAGTTAGAAGAAATTAGATCGTTCTGCTCATTAACAGTTTTTTTCTAATGAATCAATCCTTTCACACAGTTTCTCAATCAGTTGTTTCAGCTGCTTGATTTCACTTACTGTGTCTGAAGCAGTTGCACAGTTTTCATCGCTGCTCGTTTCTTCGTTGTTAGGGCCTGTTTGAGCGTCCACAGCTTGGAGTGCAGCTCGCTCCAAAACTTCCTTTCGAAAACAGGCTGGCTCTTCACGGATTTTAGTCTCACTTAACTCATTTTCTGAAGTCTGGCTGTTTTGACGTTTACGCAGACTTCTGGATCTTGTCATTCTGGTCATGTTTCTAGTAGAATTGCTTAATTTCAGCCAGATGTAAGTTTAGTTACTGACAGTTTCCGCCATCTTGAATCGTGTGGGGGTGTGTGTGTGTGTGTGTGTGTGGAGAGAGAGAGAGAGAGAGAGAGAGAGAGAGAGAGAGAGAGAGAGGAAGGGTGTGTGTGTGAGGAAGTGTGTGTGTGTGTGTGTGTGTGTGTGTGTGTGTGTGTGTGTGAGGAAGGGGTGTGTGAGAGGAAGGGTGTTTGTGTGTGTGTGGGTGGTGTGGGTGTGTGTGCGTGCTGGCCGCACATGTGTGTGCGTCTGCGTGTGCGCGTGCATGTGTGTGTGTGTGGTGTGTGTGTGTGTGTGTGATTGCATAGAGCACGTGTGGTGTGTGTGTGTGTGTGTGTGTGTGTGTGTGTGTGTGTGTGCGTGCGTGTGTGTGTGTAAGACAGAGAGAGCGAGAGAGAGAGAGAGAGAGAGACATGAGAGAGACAGGGAGGGGGAGAGTGGGGGAGAGACAGAAAGAGAGAGGAAGCGAGAGACAGCGTAGGTGCGAACGTGCCATGTGTGCGTGTGGTGTGTTGTGTGTGTGTGTGTGTGTGTGTGTGTGTGTGTGTGTGTGCTGACTAGCTTGAATTCAGTCGCCCTTTAAATAAACCATGACGCCAGCAGTCTGCCACTCTGTCACAGAGGCTCTCACCACCCCGTCACTTTCAGACAATGAACATGATAATGAACTTCCATGTGGACACTCAAAACACACACACACACACACACACACACCACACACACACACACACACACACAAAACACAAGCGTTCGTTTTTTTTTTTTTTAAATAGTAGAATCTTTACAACACACAGAAATGTGAGTGTGCTGTATATGTGGCATCAAAAACATCTTTCTTCCTATGTTGAGCACACAACACACACACACACACACACACACACACACACACACACACACACACATACACACACACACATACACACACACACACACACACACACACACACATACACACACACACACACACACTCCCTCTCTCTCTCTCTCTCTCTCTCTCTCTCCCTCTCATGCCTGGTGGGAAGGGAGGGAGAGAGAGAAAGAAAGAGAGGAGAAGCTAGAAACGCAAAAAAAACCAACTGCTTAATCGAACATTGTGGGCCATACCTCAACAAATATTGGGGGAACAGGAAGGAAAGAGGGGGGCATGGGCATGAACATTTGCATTATAACAAAGGGCATACAGCAATCATTGCAATATATTCGCATTGAAGGAAAGAATCCACGATCCTTAAGTTCCTATTGAGATAAACCATTCCAAACTCAGGACAAGATGAAAAAGACGTCTTCTTCGGGCCGTATGAAATATGCACTTTGAAAGCTTTGTTTGCATTGTGCCTAAATAAAAAAAAACCTGACGTAGGCAAATGAAGAAAATCTTGAAGAAGCACTGCCCAAGATCTCAGTAGAGTAAGCAAATATATTCTAAATGATGCTCAACTTCTGCTGTACTTAAAAAGGACAGTTTTCGTCTTTTATTTTGAGAGTTAAGACTGTATCTGTCAAGATTATAGTTCAGTGGCAGATAATTAAATCTAAATGCGACGGTGCAAAGTTGAAATAATATAAATCAACATTTCTTTGATAGATTTCTTTCTCATTGTTCTCTTACCACAGTACTGTATAACCATATCCACGCATCGTTGCGTAAGAATACCAATGGAATTTTGAACACTGCCAACATCTTGTTTTTCAACCAAATAAACTTACGACAGTCTCACGAAATATTTTTCTTTCATTTTCGCAGCCCTCATTTCTTTTCACTGTGATCAAGAATTCATTACATTTTATTCACTTCACTTTCACACACCACACACACACGCGCGCGCGCGCGCGCGCAGCCGCACACACACACACACACACACACACACGCACAAGAGAGAGAGAGAGAGAGAGAGAGAGAGAGAGAGAGAGAGAGAGAGAGAGGTACAGCATGAGTGTGTTCTATAAAAGGAGCTTTGAGAATTCGTCTTGCTTCACGATTTGGACGTACTGAAGTTTTTGAATGAACCACGAAGTTCAGCTAACAGATAACCGCAGTAATAAAACATGAAACCATAAGCAAAGTGACAAGAACTTTTGGTTGCGTCAGTCATAAAGATATGCCTGTAGGAACCGATTTGACCAAGTTCCGGAAAGCATATTCTCCGGACCTGGTTCACGATCACTATCCCCGTAGACACCAAGATTTATGACCTTTCTGATCTTTTTAAAGGAAGGAATGAGACTATCAGAGATTAGAAATACAGCACTGACAGGATGAGGGAGTGCCTTTGGCTCTGCTTAAACCAACTAGTAAAGCTTCGGTTTTACCATGGTTGAACTGCTGTTTGTTTTCAACCATCCAGTCCCCAACGACAGATACACATCAGATAAATCACGCTTCCACTTGCTCAAATTCTAAGTCAAATCCCGAGCGTGTAAGCCCAGTGTGGTCGGCAAACATCAAATGAGGACAAGAATGGGTTTAAAGAATCTACGAAAGACGATGGATGTTAATCACGAAGAGGACAGGTCTTAGGACAAAGCCCTGCAGGACTTCAGATTCCAAGCTGGTCTATGTGATACCTGACACCGTTTACGACTGACTGGCATCTGTGTGCTAGTCAAACACATGATATGAATAGGAAGATGATGCCCGTTCGTGTTCAACATTATCATAATACACTCTTGAAACTGTTCTTGAAATACATTGGCGGACATGAAGTTTTCCACCCATGATAAAAGTTGCCCCTCCGATTCCTCTAAAAGCACTGAGAGACAGACAGACAGATAGACACACAGACAGACAGACTGGGAGAGAGACAGAGAGAAGAAAAGCGATAGCAAACGTTTTATCATATGGTTCAAAAGACAGTCTAATGATAGCTCGAGAACTATCAACAAAAAACAACACCAAAAGACTCCGAGCAGGAGTTTTTATTCTTTCCTTTCTCATGCTCTATTATCTCCTCTCTTTTCTTTTTCCACCCCCCCCCCCCCCCCCCCTCAACGCCCCCCTCCCCACCCCCGTTCCTTTTTTTCTTTTTTTTTGTTTTTTAGTGGGACCTCCATCCTCCAAGTTTTTTTCCCCCACTGGAATCAGTAGAGTCGATCAGACAGTCTTGTCTTCCCCCAGTTAAGAGTCCAGCCTATCTGTATCCCATCAATTCCTCCAAGAAAGAAATAAAAAGAGCTCTCTGATTATTCTCTGGTTATGTCTCTACGCCCCTCCCCCCGCCCCCATTCCCTTTGCCTCCTTGGTCCCATGGATGGTCACTCCATCCCTCTCTCTGTTACACACAGTCTGTTTGGTTGTTCAGACTAAGAACTTCTCTCTCTACCATTCACACACACACACACACACACACACACACACACACACACACACACACACACACACACACACGTCCTAAATTCGAATCATGGACCCCACAGCCGCTTGGGATAGGCGTGATACAACTCACTTGGCCCTATCATCGGGGACACTGACATCTGCCAGTACACTGCTATCGTCTTACTGATGCTACAGTACCTCCTAGCACAGGATTATTACTATATTATTAATCACAAGCAACGAGGGAGACAATCGCTGTTAGTGAAACTGACCAGACATGTAATATCTAGCATGCAAATCTCTCTCTCTCTCTCTCTCTCTCTCTCTCTCTCTCTCTCTCTCTCTCTCTCTCTCTCTCTCTCTGATGTATTGTGGCCAAAGGTTGACGTACATTAAAATTCTGAGTTCTGAGTTCTCTCTCTCTCTAAGATGGATAAAAGTTTTACAAAAGAAACAACTGGTTCACAAAACCGCCTGGTATACTCCTTTCATTTCTTGTCCAATATTTCGGTCCATCGGGGACAATTTTCTGGGACAGGAGAGCGTAATTACACGTCAGCACAGATTCCACTTTAAATTAAAAACCACCACACGAACATGAAAAACAAACAACAAACTGGCAAG
Organism: Conus canariensis; assembly: GCA_033310375.1. NCBI lineage: Eukaryota > Metazoa > Mollusca > Gastropoda > Neogastropoda > Conidae > Conus > Conus canariensis. The sequence continues at coordinate 53,714,761 of CM065728.1, forward strand.
TAAAACAGCACGTAAAACAGGATAGCGTCTCTCTCTCTCTCTCTCTCCTGTTTGTACATATATATAAGTAAATAAACAACAACACACATACACACGCACACATACACACGCACGCACGCGCGTGCGTGCGTGCGTGCGTGTGCGTGTGCGTGTGATGTGTGTGTGGTGTGTGTGTGGTGTGTGTGGTGTGTGAGTGTGTGTGTGTGAGCGTGTTGTGTGTGTGTGTGTGTGTGTGTGTGTGTGTGTGTGTGTGTGTGTAAAACCAAGCTAAGGTAGAGGGGGAAAAAACAGTCATTCTTTTTCGAGGAGCTTGTCCGGCAGCAAAATAAAGTGATGTTGGGGTCGAATCCAGTCCTATCACTGGCTCACCTTTGCCACCACATGCTACACTGATGTGTTTTATCTTTATTGTCTGAATTCTTCTTGCTGCTGCTGATGTTGTCGCTGGTGCCATTTTTCTCATTGCTAACGAAGGGAATGGAGGGCTAGTATCAAGCAGAATTTGCGACAGCGTTAGTAACAATTACTTTTTCATCTCTCGAAGTCTTTGAAACCGATAAAGCCATTCCCAGAAGGCCTGCAATTGACAGAATATGATTACTACTATCGCATTCTTCAAGGTATGAGGCAGCTCAATTTTCGTCGCAGTTGAGACATGAGGTATTTTACATAACTGGCAAAAACACGCGTGCGCGCGCATACACGCTTGCATATACGCACGCACACATATAGTTTGACCCACATGAACATGCCCACGCTTACTCACGTACGTGCACTCACACACTGCAAGATATAATCGCGTACTAAAGTTGTAAACATGCTTGTCTGCGACACATTTTTACACTGGCATTTCCTCAGGAAGTACAAATATCAGAGGCACCCAAGTTGGCATGATCATAAACAGTGATAAGACCTTTCCATGAACACGCTTTGGGATGACCTTTCCCAAAACACGGGGAAATCGCAGCTTACATAGCTTATCTTGTGTGCCACATGCATCAGAATGTGTCAGAATATGCCAGTCTTGTGGACAATTTTCTCCTTCCTGCCAGCCTCCCATCTCCTCCTCCTCCCCCCGCCGACTTTCCTCCGTGTTTTCAATGAAGGCTTTATTTCATCGTAGCAATTCACATCAACATCAAAATATTTTTTTTCTAAATGACGAAAAAAAATCGATGGATAATTCACTTCACGTACAACATGCACGTCAAGTAAAACATCAGTAAGCCTCCCCACGACAATCATAAATACCCGTAATGGTAAAACTTTTATGAGGGGTCTGACTATTAGAAGACAGAAAAAAGCAAAAAAGGTAACATGCAAAAACAAAAACAAACAATAACCAGCCAAACAAAACACTGACAACGAAAAAACAGTCGTCGAACAATTTGTTAATAAACAGTGATAGAAGAGCATTGTAAAGTCTCAGAATAAAAAGACAAAGGCATACATATTACAATAACGTGTTTGCTCACATAAACAGAATATCATACAATAACAGTCCACAGAGACGCGCAAGTGGGTGATTGAAAGGGAAAGCATATTCTGTTGTAACAGCAAATAGATTAGATCATATTTGTGAAGTGAGAGAAGATTTTGCGGTTCGATTTTATTTGTTTTAAAATAAAAAGCAGATATAAGTGAAGACAATGCGTAACCTTATTCACCGATGGGTGGCTTATATAGTTTTTCTTCGGGATGAGGGGAGGCGATTGGAAAAGTTAATATGTGTGGCAAACCCAGGTTGGAACCCATTTTCTTTGGAATTCAGATTGCTTGACCTCTCCTCACCTCTATTCATTTTTTTGTTTTGTTTTTTACTTTGCATTGATGACATATACATTTGTTTTTAAAGAACGTGTTCATATTTGGCGTAATTTTATTAATTCTACATGTGCATGCGGACGATTTTCCTTCGCCTCCCCTTAAAAAAAAATTCAACAGAGCAATTTCAAAAAATTACAGGAACTTAGAACAACATTTAAGGTGATCATTAGATAACTGGACTAGAAAGTTTAACAATTCGCATGGTTATACAGCTCCATATGCATATATTTCCTGTCGTAACCGACGGTCGTGCCTAAACCTATGTATCAAATGATCCTCAACCGATCGTTTTTAAAACTTGGTAGTTCGTAATATTTTAAAACTGGATCGGGACACCAACGATCTCTGCCCATAATCCATCCATTTTTCCTTATGAGCCGGCGGTTCCATGAGGTAGCAGTCCAAACCGAACATAAATGAATTCATACGCACGCCGTGACACCACATGGAGAAAACTGAGACTCGGTTACTTATTTTTGAGGCCAGACACACAGGCCAAAAGTGATACGCTAGAGATGCCAAGATCTTTATCATGTCCATTCTTCCCGCAGCCTCCCTTCGTCGTTGAGGGAGAGTGCGGGTGCCAGTGGAGCTTTAAAAAACAAGGTGAACTCGGTACACTCGTTTACCTGTATAGCCAGGGGTCCCTCCCCCCGGGGACTCTTGCTTTATGTCTATAAGGACTGCGTGACACGGCGGTTTACGAAGGACGTCAAGCTTGTTCAAGGGAGGGTTAATGGCCCATGACTTGTATCCGCTCATAACAGAAATAAAGCCAACTGCCAAGGCCTACATTCATGTGCCAAATTGTCTGTCTCTTTTGATGGCCGAGTGTCTGCTCGAGGACAAATAGGTAACTGTGACAGTGCATGAAAATAGGTTCAGCGAAACAAAAGATAGGGGTGGAGGTAAGAGAGAGAAAAGAAAGAGAGAGAGAGAGAGAGAGAGAGAGAGAGAGAGAGGGGGGGGGGTGGAGTGACGGGGAGGGAGAACAGTATAGGAGGGAAAGAGAGGGAATACGAAAGGAGTGGGCAGAATGAGAGAAAAGGGAACGAAGGAGAGGAGAGGGGTATGGGGAGTGGGAGAGGCACTAAGTTTGAGCACATCGATTCACTTTATACTCAAACCTATAGACGTACCTGGAGAATGAAACTAACTCTCTCCTCTCTCTCTCTCTCTCTCTCTCGCTCTCTCTCTCTCATTCTCCATCTCTCTCTGTCATTTTCTCTCTCTCTCTCTCTCTCTCTTTCTCTGTGTGTGTGGGGGGGGGGGGGGCACGCGCTTGTGTGTATGCACGCTCGCGCTTGTGTGTGTGTGTGTGTGTGTGTGTGTGTGTGTGTGTGGGGAGTGTGTGTGTGTGACTGAAAGTCAGAAGACAGAGAGGAGAGAGAGAGGAGAGAGGGGGGGGGGGGGGGGGGGGGAGAAGGAGCTTTCGGGGAGCAAGATGGAGCAAGAAAGACAGACGAAGTCCGAGTGCATCAGTTCAGTTTACCTTCCAACTTATGGACATCATTGGAAGGTATGTGTGTGTGTGTGTGTGTGTGTGTGTGTGTGTGTGTGTGTGTGTGTGTGTGTGTGTGTGTGTGTGTGTGTGTGTGTGTGTGTTCTGTCAATATTTCTGCACTAAGTTACGAAATGAATATGGCAACTCATGATGTCACGTAGTTGTGAAAATAGAAATGGGCTAAATGAGGAGTATAAAATCATTTTGTTAACCGCACAGCCTTGTGGGTCCACGTGTAGCAGATTTCCTTTTTTTTTTTTTGGGGGGGGGGGGGGGGTGGAGGGGGTGTGGGTGGAGGGGGGAGGGTAGAGGTGGGACAGGGGTGGGGGTGGAGTAGGTGTGTGGTGGTGGCGACCTGGGAGATAGAGAACAGTAGGGGTGGAATGGGGATGGAGGTGGGGGCACAACAAGACAAGGCTGCTTGCTTCTGTCACTGACATTAAATATTAAAGTCGAAATCTTTCCTTTTGAACTGTCATAATTGCCTTCAGTAAGAGATGCATATCAATTCAAATCAAGTCGCATATTTGATTCTCAAAGCCAGAAACAACACAAAGTCAATCTATGAAAAAAGCAAACAACAACAACAACAACAAACCTTGCATGGTTTCTGGTGCAATCGAACTTTGAAAATTACAATCCTTGTTCATCCCTTTTTGTTATTAGCTGTTCTGAGGTTACACGACTTCTTTGCGTGTTAAAAAAAATTATTTGATTCTTTTTGTTGATTCATCCACTGCTTCTCATTTATTAGTACTGTAATCAACATCATCGATGATAATATTCCTCAACACGCTAAAACATTTTGAAGTTCTTAAAAGTGTTGAATTATAGGTTGTGTCTTTTTATACATTAATCAACTGATTTGCTGGTTCTTTATTCTATATAACTTTGTTTGCTGGCCTTTGTGTGTGTGTGTGTGTGTGTGTGTGTGTGTGTGTGTGTGTGTGTGTGTGTGTGTGTGTGTGTGTGAAACTCATCTTAAGATTGCTTGCTTTTTAATACCTTTTGTAATTAAATGACCATATTTTTGAAAGGATAGAAAGTTTTATCTTTTGCTCCTTTCATTTTTCGTCAGGTCGCAATTACTTGTGTAATTATTTCTTCCTTTCATTTTTTTCCAGCTCGTACATGTCTGAAAATCTATGTCCACATGAACGTGGGAGTACTGTCGTGAGTGTGATGACCGTCATCGCTCTCGCTCTCTCTCTCTCTCTCTCTCTCTCTCTCTCTCTCTCTCCTCTCTCTCTCTGCGTTTCATTACATATTTTTCTGCATCAATACTCATGGCTGATTAATCTGTGAAATTTGAACAAAGTATTCACATTTTCATACACACGCTCATATCTATGTGCGCGCGCCTGCCAGAGAGAGGAGAGAGAGAGAGAGAGAGAGAGAAGAGAGAGAGAGAGAGAGAGAGAGAGAGAGAGATTTTCAGTGCTTGCGATGGCAACATAATTTAACAAAACGTCAACAGAGTTTAACAAAACGTCTGTCACTGAACGAGAGAGACCTTTAAAAATAAAGTAGTGGAAAAAATATAATTTTACATTTGAATGAACATTATTTTGTTTAATGACAGCTGTTAAGTACGTGGTCATAGTAGGGGGGGGGGGGACGTGATTTAGTGAGGGAATAGGGTCTGAAATCATTGATTCGATGTGTAGTAATAAACTTAGTTTGAACGTTGTTAGGTACATAGTGTAATTTGTATTTCAAAAATATCCTTTTTCAGAAGAGATAGACATGGCTGGCCGTCTCTTTTCAAAGTACTCGTCGACAGCAAAAATGAACAAAATTACCTCAACAACTTCATCGAAGACACCGTTTAAAGACACGCCAAGAAACTAGGAGCGTTGTTTATGTTCCATGATTTTACGTCCAAAGCCTATGCTGCTTAGAAACTCCAGATGAATTGACAGGTCTTCTCTCTTTTTACCCCAGAAACTGTGAGGCTAGAACAGCGCCCACATTACAAGCAGTGCTAAGGCCTGGAGTTTGGGGTGAACTGCGTGAGGCGCTAACTGTTGCCCATCTTGGCTCATCAAGACCTGAGCCGTCAGGCGATCTGAGACAGTTTGGCAGACCAGGGCGATCAATGGCGTTTTTGACTTTACCACTTCTGCCACCAACTCAAAAGCCAAGACGCACCTTTCATCGAGCTAACGATCTCACCACATTTTTAACAACTGGGTTTTTTGTGTTTGTTCTAAGACACGAATGATTTTTGTACTCCTCCTTTACACCTGTTAATTCGTTTTCGTTTCGTGGATGGCAAAAACGCTGAAGTGTCAGGACCTAGGTATTCACGTCTTGTCGATGACTAGCTTGGTGATTTATCAGCTGAGGTGGTACCGACTTTCTCACTTTCACTGGGAACAACTTCAGTGCATTCACAGCGAATACTTTAAACGTCCAGTGACACCTTTTTGGAAAGTTTGGAGACGATGTATCCAAGGGAAAAAAGGAACCAGACAACCGAAAAGACACAAACAGTGAAGAAACATGTTTCAATTACTTCGTCTCACAAACACTGGGGTGTAAGTGCCCAAGTCAGCGAGTTATCTAAACCCGCCTTTTGTAGGGTTTCCAAATTTCTACAGCGGAATCAGGATCTTGGCAGATCTTTCAGTCCAGAACCCCTGTCTGGTTTAAAAAGGCCCTGGAACATCAACCGACTCAAACAAATCACTTTCCAAATAAAATATATTGTTTACATGAATACCCTTCCTGTTTATCTGCCAAAGTGGATTTTATATTGAATTTTGACGAGAAACTCTCTTGCAGTCGTTTATGAAGTGTGCGTGTGTGTGTGTGTGTGTGTGTGTGTGTGTGTGTGTGTGTGTGTGTGTGTGTGTGTGTGTGTGTGCGTGCGTGCGTGCGCGCGCGTGCGTGTGTGTGTGTGTGTGTGCGTGCGCGTGCGTGCGTGCGTGCGTGTGTGTGAGTGCGCGCATGCCTGCTTGCATTTAAGGGCAAAGGGTCAGAAAGGAAATCTGTTGTAATGTTGAAGTGCGGCCCCCCCCCCCCCCCCCTCCCCCTTCAGTTTCCTAAACAAGAACATTCCACAAGTAAATCGGAATTTTCAGATATTCAAAGCGAAAGTCCGGAGTTCGAGCTCTGGTAGAATGTGGCACTAACCGGCCACCCTTGAACAGTGATTTCTCTGAGAAATGGAAGCTTTCGATGGATCTTAGACGCGAATATGTACTTGTAATTTAAATACTTCCTGGTCCCAGTAACGAATTTTAAAATAGACCTCGCTTGATAAGGCCGATGAAACTTTTAATTAACATCGATTTTGATTCATTCCCAAGAACTGAATTATATGCTTCTTGAAGAGATACTCGAGTAGCTTAACATTCGTAAGAGCCAAATCCACACACTGCGTATTGTGCCTACCCTCCATACATGTTAGGGGAAAAAAAACTCACACTGCTTAAAGACAGATCAACAAAAGAAATAAACGAGAGGGAGGGAGAGAGGGAGGGAGAGAGGGAGACAGACAGCAGACAAAGGAAGATCAACGCTACGTCATAAATGTTATCGGTCCAGGAGAAAAAGAAAAAAAAAGCCTGCGACCAGTCAAAACTGCAGGGTCATCAGTTTAACAAGTCACCTCAACAAAGCCATGTCGAAGGCCTTGTTGAACAGACTCAAAGGAAAAACGGGAAGAAGAAACACACACACACACACACACAGAACAGGTAGGATTGCGACCGCAAGTGAGTACTTTCGCACCAAATCTTCAACTTCTCTGAGACTGCTGAGAAAGAAACACCCTCAACACAAAGGTGATCTCCGCCACACGCTTCACCACCTTAAAACGTCTTTGACCATGTCTGACATAAAGATTTGCGGCAACTCAAAAGGAACTGTCACATTGACAGTAACCTCGTCATAGTCAAGGCACTATTTTATGTAGATGCAAACGGCGCTGTTCTGGATACCAAATTCGGATATTCTTTCAAACAGCTGTGGGAGTGCGCCAAGACAGCCTCCTCTCTCTTTCCCTGTTAAACTTCTACTTTGCGCATACAATAAACGCTTCTAGATTTCAACGATTCCATAATGGAAGGCGGTCTCAATAGAACTTCCATTTCGCTGATGTCATCCACCTACTGGGAGGCACGAAGCGGAGCATCGGAAATTCACCACCAGCTGGAGATGGTATCAAGTGCATAGGGAAATGAGCTCAGAGAAATGTTAGATCCTGGTCAAAGTGCCACACAAGATTCAGCAATCAACTTCACACTGAATGGACAGAAACCGAAAGGGTAGACCATTTCAAGTATACTGGATCCATTTTGCGAAAGGATGTCACTTCAACATTAGCGACTGCAGAGTACGCTCTGGCATGTCTGCTCAAACTCGTTTGGAGAGCCAGGTTTATCAGCTGCAAACTAAGGTGACGCTGTACAAGTCACTGGTGATCTTCATCGTTCTTTACAGGCGAAGGAGTGCTCACTGACAGCATACCTCGAGCGAGAAGTCCTGGCGCCCCAGAATAAAAGCTACGAACGGATTATCCACATGTCATACAAGACAGATGAGAAAAACGCCTGTATGTCAGGTAGCAGGTCAAAATTCATGGTCTAAGGTCGTCATAGTTCCTGTCTCAAGACCGTAGTACAGGTTATAGCAAGAGTGGACGCTGCAGAAGCCATGCACTGTGTGTGTGTGTGTGTGTGTGTGTGTGTGTGTGTGTGTGTGTGTGTGTGTGCGTGTGTGTGTGTGTGCGTGTGTGTGTGTGGTGTGTGTGTGTGTGTGTTTGCGTGCATGCGTGCGTGCTGTGTGAGTGGTGCGTGGTGGTGGTGACGTGCGTGCGTGTGGTGTGTGTGTGTGTGTGTGTGTATGTGTGTGTGATGCGTGTGTGTGTGTGTGTGTGTGTGTGTGTGTGTACGCGCGCGCACGTGTATGTGATGTATGTGTATGTGTGTGCGTGCATGCGTGTGTGTGTGAGCGAGCGCG
>CM065728.1:53728059-53768059 GCA_033310375.1 Conus canariensis
CTTCATTCTTAAGATTTTGCGGTAACAGCCCATTTTCACGGCTTAGATTCTTCTTTCCAGGCCCGCTGTTCTTGTCCTTCATACAGGTATTACGTACACATTGCTGTGGTTGTCTTCCCTGCCCTTGACATGATTTTTTTTACTTGGATTCCTTACTTCTAATGAAGGATTCTATGTAAATGAATCGTTGAACAGATTCTAGACCGTAGACAATTATATCAGTATTGATGGTGGTGTTATGCCTGACCATCAGCTTGGTCTTCTCGGTGCTGATATCCATGCTGTACCGTGTTGATGTTTCATCCAGACATTCAACAAACTTGGCGACTTCTTGTTTGCCTGCCAGCCCATCGGTATTATCTGCAACCCGAAAGTTTGTGATGGTTCTTCCTCTAACGCTGACTGTGCAGGCATGATCTTCAAGTGCATCAGTCATGACACGTTCCAGGAATATACTGAATAGTAAGAGAGATAGAGGGCAATCCTGACGAACAATAACTGAAGTATGGAACCGCTCTCCCGTAGCATCCTGTATGAGCAATACATTAGTTGCTTTGGAACACAATTGCTGGATGGTGTTAATAAGTTTCTGCCTGATGTTAAATTTCCTCATTGTGGCCCAAAGTGCCTGCTGCCAGAATGCCTTCTTGAAGTCTATGAAGGCGTGGTAGAACACCCTCTGGTGCTGGAGAATTTTTAAACAAAGGGTATGCAGGTTAAAGGTCTGTTCGATGTTCTAACTTAGCAGAATTCAGCCTATTCTTCAGCAATAGTATTATCTGCTTGTGGTTGCATCTCTTCGGAATGTTTTTCAGCATAACTTTACTGGCATGGACGATCAAGTTCAAAGTGCTGTAGTTCTGACAATTTTGGAGATTACCTTTCTTGGGAAGGATGACGATTGGTGGTTGAGTCCACGGCATGGACCATTTACCAATGTGCCGGATTTTGTCGCTGATGGCAGTTAGGATAGATATCAAGCCCCATTGTTTCACGAGTTCTGCAAAGATGTTGTCAATGCCTGCAGCCTTCCCATATTTGAATGTTTACACTGCAGTTGTGACCTCTTCGCGGGTTGTTGAAAAGTTATTCTCTTTTCATAGATCCTGTGCTGTTAGCACATTTGGATCTCAGGTACCGTGTTTGTTGTAGAGTTCCGAACAAAAATCTTCCTGTGTGACAATTGCCGTCTGTTCTGGCTGGTGCTGACTTTCCCTTTGTCTGGTCAGGTCCTTCATATTCTTAACTATGGTTCATCGAAATCGTTAAGCGATGTCAGGATCCTTCAATTTGTAAAGATGAATTTCGGGACAAGTGTTTTTCACTCTTCTCTTGTCTTTCAAATCTAAAGTTCATCATGTCAAAGTCGTGGTCACTATCAACATCAACTCCTGGAAATGTCCTTGTTTTAGCCCTATCGACGCCAGATCTATTGGGAAGCTGAAGAAAACCCAGGAACTTCCGGCGATGGATTTGCAATTCGCACAAAATTTGCCCTAATGATCTTGCAGCTTAGGCTTACAAAGGACAGCTTTGCTACCATTTTCAGCGCCTACGCTCCAACAATGACAAACCCAGATGACATCAAAGAAGCCTTCTATGAGGAGCTGAACCGTGTCATCACTGAGGTCAACCACAGGGACAAGCTCACCGTCCTCGGGGACTTTAACGCTCGTGTGGGAAGGGACTACTCCACTTGGCCCAAAGTTCTTGGACGCCACGGCACTGGAAACTGCAACTCCAATGGTCTGCTGATGTTATCACTGTGTGCACACCATGAACTTTCCATCACCAACACCATTTTCCAGCATGCAGACAAGTTCAAGAACACGTGGATGCACCTTCGCTCCAAACAATGGCACATGCGTGATTATGTGATTGTTCGCCAGAGGGACAGACGTGATGTTCTAATTACACGCTGCATGAGGGCAGCTGATAGCTGATCAGATCATCGCCTGATCAGAAGCAAGATAAACATCCAGCTTGCCCTGAAGCAGAAATCGGCCAGAGATTTATAAGCCCTCAAGAAGGCTGAACATTGTTCGCCTGTGAAACAGCAGAGACATTCTGCAAAAAAGTATCCAGGAATGTCTTACTGAACATCAACCTCACTGGAGAAGACACTTGCGAGAATTGGAAAGCCTTCAAAGAATCCCTGTACAATGCTGCAGCTGACACCCTGGGCTTTGTTGAACACAAATATAGAGACTGGTTTAATGAAAACGACTCAGAGATCAACAAGCTCATAGACATGCTCCACAAGACCCACAGAGATCACCTCAGCGACAAGACTTGCGAGAAGAAACAACAAGTACCAGCAAGCCAAGCAGCTCAACCAACAGAAGCTTCGGCAGATGAAGAACGATTGGTGGGAAAAGAAAGCAGAAAGTCTGCAAGCTGCGGCTGACACCAACGACATGAAGACATTTCACGAGGGCCTTCGCACCATCTATGGACCAAAGACAACTGGGTCAATACCCATTCGTGCTTCTGACCAGACCACACAGCTGACAGCTAAGACTAACATTCTTGCTCGCTGGGCTGAGCACTTCAATGCCCTTTTGTGCAAGAAAACGGAGATACCTCTGGCCCATTCCCAGTGATAAATGGAGTAAAGCAGGGGTGCGTCTTAGCTCCCATCCTCTTTTCCATTCTGTTTGCTGCGATGCTGATTGGTGCATTCTGGGACTGTGACAAGGGGTATGCATCCAGTTACGTTCAGATGGCAAAGTCTATAACCTTCGACGACTTCAGGTCAAGACCAAAGTATTTGATGCCCTTCTGAGAGAGTTTCTCTTTGCAGACGACTGTGCGTTGGCCGCGCACTCCCATGAAGACAGCAAAAGCATCACAGATCGCTTTGCAAGGGCCTGTCAACGCTTTGGACTTACAAGCAGTCTTGGTAAGACCAGGGCCATGTTTCAACCTTCACCGTCCGCTGCTGGCAGTGTTCCACCATCACCTGTCGTCATCAACAACACAGAGTTAAAAACTGTGGACAAGTTCTGCTATTTGGGCAGCACTGTAAGCAGCAATGGATCTCTGGATGCAGAAATGATGTTGCGCATCTCTAAGGCTAGCTCTGCATTTGGCAGACCCTCAAAGAGACTGTGGCAAGACCATGGCATCAGATTGCGCACAAAGGTTGCTGTTTACAGAGCTGTGGTTCTGAGTGCTCTCCTCTACTGTTGTGAGATGTGGACCACGTACCGCCGACAAATCCAACAACTCCAACAGTTCCATCAACAATGTTTGCGCAAGATCTGCAGCATCAAATGGCAAGACAAAGTGTCCAACCTACAGGTCCTGAAGAAGTGTGGCTTACCCAGCAATGTGTGTATACTCAACAAAAGCCAACTCCGATGGACAGGACACGTTGTCCGTATGGAGGACAGCAGAATTCCAAAGATGCTGCTCTATGGATGACTGAAGGAGGACAACGTGACCAAGGAAGGCCTCTCAAGAGATAAAAAGACACCTTGAAGGCCAACCTCAGAAGCTGCAACATCGACACTGCTTCCTGGGAAGAAGTCGCCCTTGACAGAACACAGTGGAAGCAACAGTGTACCCATGGCACAAAGACATTTGCGCGCAACAGAGCAGCGCCATCCAGGAAAAGTGGAATCGGAGAAGACGGGGCCCATCCTTGCAGGACTCCATTCCATGAAGCGTCTGTGGAAGACTTTATGCCTCAAGAATTGGTCTTTATTGGTCTCCCACATGAGGACCCACATTAGCACATGACCTGCCTGCCTACTCATCCTTCGGACACGACGGGAGAATCCATCGTAGTAGACTTAGAGGGCTGCGTATGCTGGATCAGAACGGGCTCCACTAAACGCCACCGAAGTATCTCCACAGTTAGTTTCAAGTTGTATTGTTTGTAGACAAGATGACCGTCTTGCGTCTCCTCTGGTGGGCTGTCTCATGACGAACTAATGCTGACTGCTTCCTGTTCTGCAGGTACGGACATTGCCACTAAACGATTGATGGCTGTGCATGGGAAGCCGGAATGAACGGCATGGGGTAGTTCTACTTAGAGGATACAGAAGATAAGTTAGTCAGTCGGTCAATTCTTTTCTCCCCATCCCTAACACGCACCCCCCCCCCCCCACACACACACACACACACGCACCTAAAAACAGAAAAAGAAAAGAAAGCCTGTTTCTTACACTTTTAGTTCTGCATAATCTTCCTCGGCTTTCAATCTATACTTCGTGCAAACTTAAGAAAGCTAAATCTTTCACTCCCACCATCAGTTAATGTTGAGGGTTTATGAATCATTATTCCTGAGGCAAGATTTCTGGTGGTAGCGAGAAGACTGACATCAAAATTAATTTGCATTATTGAAATAGTTGATCTTATCATGGAGCTATACAATCACGTAGGTACATTACACAGAGACAAGAAGTCTCATTTTATCAAAAAGCCAAATACCCACTAAATAACAGCAGGTGACATGGTCAGAACAGAGTGGGGAAAACATGAAACTGATATTCATAAGCGACATATATTGAGAAAGAAGTCCTCTTCCCGTCCAGATGGAATACGATATACAGTCTTCGTATTCAAATTCATACACAGCGTTTAAAAAAAAAAGCACAACTTCAAAACATAGAAAACATTTCCAAATTTAGTCAATCGCGTGTACAAGAAGAAAGCAATGTCTCGCACAGTCTGCTAAACTGGTCTTTAATCTGCAGCTCTGGGCCACATCTCGAGGCTTCTCCCCCCCCCCCCCCCCCCCCACCTCCCCGGCCCCTTTCCTCCCTCCCCAAGTCTACAGCAAATACTGAAGGCAATGCTGAAGAAAAAGAAGAGTACTGCTTTGTTCTGTACCCTGACAGAAACTTTAATGAAGAAAGGACATAAAGTCTGAGAAAGAAATCGTCTTCACTTCAGTGTTCGTGGTTCACATGTTCAATATAAACTGATTTCTTCAAATGGCTGTTGTCTTTGATTGCTTTCTCTATACAGCTTTTGGCAGCACCAAAACCACGATTTCAAGACACTGCATGCATACTGGGAAAGACAGTGTTTCCATAATACACTGAACGCTGACATAGCCAGATTAGAGGCTCTTCAATGTGGCAGTCTTCTGGACATATACAGGACTCAGCATAGAAATCTGGCAGCACTGAATAAATATACTTCCCATACTGACCAAACACCATCAGGATTCGAACCTTGGACTTCAAAGACCATTAAAATAGAACACCAAGGTTCCAACCGACCAAATAATGCGTCAATCGAAAGCAAACTGAAAGACTTCCAGGGAGTACTCCATATCTCTAAAGGTTCAACACACGGAAAAGAAAGAACGGCCAACGATTGGGAGGTTTCTTTCGTTGCGGCTACATCAGCTTGTAACTCCTGCTGATCAGCTGCAGAGAATAACTATTTTACAAAAATCTCAAAGCATCTGAACGGACATCCCAAATATCTGAAAACGTTCATCCAAAATCTATATATGGATAGATTTTTTTTTTTTTCAGTCGAAAACAGAAGCGCGGGTCTTGGTTGAAAGACTTGTCCCGTTTTTCCACCGTTGACGAAAGGTATTTGCTGCTGTCCGACCAGCAAAAACAGTTGCTGTCTCTCTCTATTTTTGTCGCCTCTCCCATCTCAGTTCTTCCTTCTCTTCTTCTCTTTGCACTAAACAAACTGACAATAAAAAATATTCGACCAGAAATAAGCATAGAAAGTTATTCGTTTTTAAACACAGACTTAAGATGCATTAATGCTATTCTTATCTCAAGTATTGATTTCAGAGTGATTCAGTGCCATTGCATGCGACGTGTAGTTCTTAATGCGAAACAGTTTACTCTGGGAATAGTTTCTTACGATGATCAACAGTGACTATGAAAGATGACAATAAACGTAATAGCTTAACCATAATTTTTGGTAGTCACATATATATCTCAAAGGTAATGCTGCAGCATACCTGACTGACTAGTTTAATGCCCTGATATATACACAAAAGAGAAAGAAAGTCAAGTTGCCTGAACATTTACTCTTCTCCTGAATCGCTCCTATATTCAGGTGATGGGGAAAATAGCAACGCAGAGGCCACACACGAACGGCAAATGTACACTGTCGTTTCTCATATCAGCTCTGGCACTAATACGCAGCCCTCGTCGATTGTTGCCTAATTAAACTCACAGGTAAAGAGGGGAAATCCCTTTAAACACCCTTTTTCCCCCAACCCTTTCCAGACCCTTACCACACGCATGCATACTGGGGAGGAGAGACTGGGGGTATGGATAAGCCTACACACACACACACACACACCACGCGCGCGCGCGCGCGCGCGACACACACACACACACACACACACACACACACACACACACACACACAACTCCATCACTCTCCCACTCTCAGCTCTCACTCTCCCTCCTTTTACTGTTCCCCAACCTCCCACCCCCAACTCACTTCACCCCATCCCTTCATCAACAGCTCGAGGGATCAGGGTGATGGGAAGTCTGTTAGCTTTACCGCCAACAGACGTGCGAAAAGTTATTTCAATTTTTTTGTGTGTGTGTGCCTGGTGTCGAAACCCCAATTGTTTCTGGCATGCTTTCTGCAGACCCTATTTCCTTGGTATTTCGGGTCATCGCCACGGAGCAGCCAGCGGGGTATGATTACCGTGAAGTGTCAAAATTTGAAGAAAAAAAATGAAGATGAAGACTGCGGAAGAGTATGATTTAAGAAAAAAAAATCGTAATATAATTCGTTGTAACAAGCTTCGTTATTGCAACAATGGTTTTTGTCTCCAACCACTCCTTCCAGCCCCAGACTTTCACTCCCCCCCCCCCCCCCCCCCCCCCCCCCCCCCCGTCTCTCTCTCTGTGTGTGTGTATAAAACCTAAACATAAACGTCATGAAGACTAGCAACCAAATACGAACAACAACCGATGTTCACATTTGGCATCACTCACACACAGACACATAGACAGACAGTCAGACAAGCTTACATAAACAAACACACACTGCGTGCCTGAGAGAGAGAGAGTGAGAGAGAGAGAGAGAGAGAGAGAGAGAGAGAGAGAGAGAGAGAGCTGTGTATTTTCTTTCAATAGGCTCTCGCCATGAAAAGGGACCAAGAGCAAGTAGTGCGCTAATATCAAGGATACAGGTTTGACGTCGGTCATCGGTCACCGACTCGTATAATTTTGAACACATTTCTGGTGATAATCAACCGAACACTTGACATAACAAAATTTTCTGGAGATTTCCACACGCAAAAATTATCTATTCTACTAATCCTCCCACCGGCTTTCCATAAGTTCCACTGTGACAATCATAATTGTAACCTCTTTAAAGAGAGAGAGAGAGAGAGAGAGAGAGAGAGAGAGAGAGAGAGAGAGAGACAGACAGACAGACAGACAGAGAGAGAAGAGAGAGAGAGAGAGAGAGAGAGAGAGAGAGAGAGAGAGAGAGACCTGCACCTCAAAATCGTCTCAAATAACAATATTCTCTAATAACGTTGGATGGGCTCTTAACCAGAACCTTTCACTCTAGATCATTTATTGTTCGATAATCTTGCTCTGTGCTGTACTCCGCGTGTGTTTTAGTCTTCGATTACATGGGCAGCACAACAAATACAACAAAATCTTTACCACACGCACACACATACACACAGACATACACGCGCACGCGCGCGCGCCAGCGCGCGCGCATGAGCACACACGCGTGCTCGCACACTCAAGGATTCACCAGCAGGTGCTGCATAAGTGATGGCATTATGATCAACATCAGAGGCACCAGAAGCATTAATAGAAGCAATAGCAGTAGCGGAAGTAGCAGCAATAGCAGCTAGAGCAGCAGCTGGAACAGCAGCTTCAGCACCAGCAGCGGCAGTAGCAGCAGCAGTTGTAGTAGCAGCAGTATCAATGGTAGACTGGCTGGACGGGCATGTATCATAAAAAACGCACATCATAATGAACCATCTTTTCCTAAAATGACCTAATGAGTTTCAGATGACCTAGTAAAACAACGTAAAGTTTGGGAAAACAAAGCTACAGTGCAGAGAGAGAGAGAGAGAGAGGAGAGAGAGAGAGAGAGAGAGAGTGTGTGTGTGTGTTGTGTGTGCGCGCGCGCGCGCGCGAGTGTGTGTGTGTATTAGAGATGTGTGACGTGACACTAGGAATTTTAAACCATTCAAGATGACCGACGAAGGAGGGGGGGGGGGGGGGGGGGGGGGTGTTACAAGAAAGCTTTATAGATTGTAATAGATTGTAAAAGACTTTGTCCGACAGAAATAAAGTCAGCACCATTCGGGACAAAACTGACAACTATCTCACACAGGAAGAAGGCAATGTTCATGCAGAACTCTTAAAACAAGGCGGAGCAATCACCAATCACCTTTCCCAAGGAAAAAAATATCCAGCACTGCCAGAACTACCACACTGTTAGTTTGATCAGCTATGCCAGTAAAGCAATGCTCAAAATCATTCTGAATAGAGTACAGGCGCATGCTGACACTATTGATTATTGCTGAAGAATACGCAAACTTACAACAGACCTGTGTACCCTTTATGAAAAGCATCTCCGACACCAGAGAAAGTTCTACTACATCTTCACAAACGTTAAGAAAGGGTCAGACAGAGTCTGGCAAAAGCGCTATGGGCCACAATGAAGACACGTACCATCAAGCAAAAGCTGATTAACACCACCCATAGCGACCAGTTCAGAGCTCATGTAGGGTGCTACTGGACAGTGATTCCCTCCTTTTGTTGGAGTACGTCAGGGCTGACTTCCATCTCCGACACTCAACATATTCCTGGAGTGCCTCATGACTGATGCACTTGAAAGATCACGCCAGCAGTCAACAATGAAAGAAAACCCATCACGAATTTCGCTTTGCAGATACCCTAACATCGATGGCCTGGCAGGCATTAAACAAAAACTCCCGAAGCTAGTCAATTAAAAATAAAAACTGGACGAAACATCAACACAATATGGCACTGAAATTAGCGCAGAGATGACCATGTTCATGGCAAAACACACCACCATTGTCATTGCTGACAGAATTGTCCTTACATAACACACGCTATGAAATATTCAACAGTTCACCTGCATAGGATCCATCATTAGCAGTGAAGATTCCAAAACCCAAAAATTTCATATGGGCAGCAAAGACAACATCAGCAATGTTCAGGCTAAAGCCTTAATAAAAAAAAGACAATAACAGCCCTACGAAACACAAGATCTGACTCTTGCTAGCGCTGGTACATTGTGTTCCTATCTGTATGCAAGACACGCGCCATCACAGCGGATCTAGAAAGAAGAGTCAAAGCCACGGAAATGATATATTGCCGCAAGATACTATGTATCAGATCATATCACCAACGGACAAGTGCATTAAACGATCAGCTAAGAAAAGAAAACTACATTGGAATTGCCATGTTAAAAAAAGTCAGTGTCCTTGCTAAAACAAACCTTTTTGGAACTGTTGAGGAAGGGAGGAGGGGAAAAAGCGACCGATTAGCAACACTGCAGAATGGATAGGGAAAACAATTTCAGAAACCCAGGCCTTGGTGCACAACACAACAGACGTGGATAAACCTGGCTAAATGTTCTTTAGTGTAGCGCCCAAATCGTCACGGAGTTCGGGAAGAAGAAGAAGAAGAAGAGAGAGAGAGAGAGAGAGAGAGAGAGAGAGAGAGAGAGAGAGAGAGAGAGAGAGAGGAGAGAGAGAGAGGAGAGAGAGAGAGAGAGAAGTTCGAACTCGTGGTTTGTTCACCGTTCTTGCATCAATTTTTTTGTAAGCATGCATATAAGCAGCATTTTCTGTAAATTTAAATGATCTACTCTGCATAAACATTTCGAATCCTGCTCTGCGTATAAGATCTCCATCAAAATGTCGAGGGTTCTTTTAGAATACAAATAGCTAGCTGACAGGGTTTCTGGACGTTCTGTGAGAGAAATTTCATCTTTTCTCTCATTCCCTGTGAGTCTGCCTTCCATCATTTTAAAATAGACTTTCTTTACTGTCATCTGCTGTTGTTCTGTTTTTATGGACAATTCTCCTGTCGTTCTCGAAATGCTGTTATACTTGCTTCTTGTCACAACTGATGACATGGCAACTTTCTTCTTGTTACTCTGTGGCTGTGTACTAGTAGATCGTACGCACTGTCCAGGGTGGACATTATCATCTTATGCAGAGTCCATTTGTGTTACATTTACATGTCCTTCGTTACTTTTTCACGATTGAAAAAAAAATCGATGAGTGACAAATCAATAGAAAGGCGAAAAGTTCTAAGCTCTGTATATATTTACCAACCGTAAGGATGTCAACAGGTTAGCTACCATGTCATGGATTGCTTCTGTTGTTTATTTCTTTTGAGGACGCAATCATCTTTTATTACCTGACCTGTTCAGGGTGTGACTTTTTTGTGTATGAGTTAGGCCCTGTGTGGTTGGCCGGGCTATAATAATAAAAACTACAAATTGAACTCCATTAAATAAAACAAAGAGGCATTTTAAAATATTAGTGAGCAAAGAGGCATTTCAAACACCAGCAGTGACTGAAAACATCGATAAGCTGAATTTTAATGTGATAGTTTGTCAAAAAAACTTATGACTACCTATTTCCAGGGTTAGACATCTAAGACCAAAATCTAAAATGCATCTCATTGTTTTATGACAAGTAATCATTATAATCAACAGCTCTGTATAAGGTACTGCTAGCTAGCTATCAAGTGGTTTACACAGCTGGCAAGAACTTGACGACGGCAGACGCGCTGTCCAGAGCTATTGTCGGGTCGCCTGAGATAGCAGATCTTCAGTTTGAGAGTGATGTCAAGTTTTTGTGCAATCAGTGCTTGATGGCATACAAGCAACGCCACCACGTTTCGCAGAGATTAAGGCTAAACAGCAGGAAGATCAAGTCTGCAGCAAGATTATACAGTACTGTCAAGATGAGTGGCCAATGGTGAAGTCAGAGGTGGAAACTGAAGTTCGCCCGTACCATCAGGTCCGAAGTAATCTTACAGTGCAAAATGGGCTTTTAATGGTTGGCACCAGACTGGCCATACCGGCAGTTCTGAGAAAGGACATCCCTGAGGGGTTATATGATGGTCATCATGGTATAGTCAAATGTGCACTGACGCGCTCATCTGTATGGTGGCCAGGCATGTCTCAGTGAAAAAAGAACGTTGTAACCGACCAGAACCGTTAAAGCCTAGCAGCATCCCAGATTACCAGTGGCAACGTGTAGCTATGGATTTATTTGACTGGCAAGGGCAGCCGTATATATTGATGGTAGATTACTTTTCTAAGTATGCTGAGCTGGCGCATCTTCAAAACTCTAAATAATTAGAGACTGTCATAATGCACAGCAAGAGTATTTTTGCAAGCATGGCATACCCGAGCAGGTTCAATATGACAATGGACCTCAGTTTTCTTCAAGACCCTTTTCATAGTTTGCAGAGAAATGTGGATTCACCCATACAACTAGCAACCCACATCATTCAGAAGAAAATGGTGAAGCCGAACGAGCAATGAAAACTGTGAATAACTTTCTTGCCAAATCAGAGGATCCCTACCGTGGCTCTACTTCAGTACCGAGCCACACGTCTCCAGTGTGAATACAGTCCGTCGGTGATTAATATGGGACGTCGCCTACGAAGCAGAGTGCCAGTGAGCCCGTCTTTGCAGATACTTCACTGGTCGAAACTGACAGATACGAAGGCAAAAGGAGCAGCCCAGAAGAAGAATTTCGACCGACGTCACAAGGCAAGCCAGTGCCAGTTTTGTTGCCATGAGAAAAGGTCTGGATAAAACACCAAAACGGTCGGAGGCTACTGAGAAGAAAGCAGTCAGTGACTGGTCCTATGTTGTCCTGACCCCAAGTGGAACTCTGCGCAGGAACAGGCGACATCTAAATCGCCGATGTAGACCTACAACAGTGGACATTCCATGGGTCAGCCCAGCTGTACCCTCCGCACTCCCAGGTTCACAGGAAAACATGCAGTTAGATTATGACTATGAACCTGAACTAGTACAACAAACTGGAGCGATTAAGTCTTCTTTTCGCCGCACAAGTCTACGACTTATATCATAAGAAGTGGTCGCTTGTATATGCCGTCAGATAAGCCGATCCCCTGTGAAAATGAACAGAGACAAGAGAACAGAATCTGCAAAAGCGTTCATGTGGTTTGACAGTTGGAACCGTCGGTTTCATACTAAGAAGTTAAATGGTTTGAATGCGGCCACTTCGGTGATAGCTTGCCAAGTTTGAGTTGTTTTAAGGAAATAAGGGAAACTTAAGGTTATCGCCCTTGTGTCAGAGGTCAGCTTGAATAAAAATGAGCGTCTGGGGACTCGACTCAACGGACGGCGTTTTAGAAGCTCAGTTCGGCTAACACTATGACACAGATCGGTGTTTTATAATAATGTAACTTACTTGATATGTAAAAGAACCAAATAGTTAGGTGCTGACGTTACACAGTTTGTCATAATCTAATCAACTGTTAAACCGACAGTACTGATCCATTAATATTTTGAAGTTGGAGATGGTGTAAATGTTGATATAAAAATACAAATAAACTCGAAAACTCGAACATCTTGAATGATCAAACGCCACAGGACAACATCGTTATGGCCTTCGTACTCGGCCGCACAAAGTCAACATACTCTTAAGTTTAAATCTTACGTTTCTAAAACCACATTAAAAATTAGTTTTTGAAAGGGCCCCTTGTGAATCATTTACTGAATGAATGATCAGACTACTCCATCAGCCATGTCTGAGTCTTTCACTTCAACGGAAAGGCTTTTCTGGTGTCGGCTGCCTTTACTTTAAGCATCAAAATCAGGCAGAATAATGCAAACTTTCCACACAGAAATCGAAAGAACTTACCTGGCAGTCAAACACTTGTCGCACAAATTGCACTATGACCGCGTCCAACGCTGCAGACGACAATTTGTTTAGATCCAAATCAATCCCATACGGATACAAAATATACTGCATTTGATTGGCTGCCAAATATAGATTGTGTCCAATGACTGGCTTCAGCACAGAAGGTCTTTTCTTTGTGAATCGATACAAATTCGGAATGCAGGCGTAGCCTACAGTTAAGTGTGATGTTATTGTCTGCTTGTGTCGTGCGGTATGGGATGATGCCTATTTTTAACACGTTACGCAGCTTTGATGATTGCCTTAAATGTTCGTAAGAAAGCAAACCACAGCCCAATAATTACGATAGTTCAGGATTTTAGCCTGTAAATCGCATTTTCATTTTATCAGCATAGCCTATCGCACAATATTTGCTTTTTTTTCCTCCTTCCATATTTCACCAACATGTCGCATAGTTCAACGAAAATAATCATGTATGGATTAGTATGGTTTGGGCCATGGTCACGATATCCTACTGGGTAGGATCCAGGACACAGGGGGTGGGCGGAGGTGGGCGGGGTAGCTAGTTTCGGACTCCCATCCTGCTTCCATTTTCACCCTCAGTCCACCCCACCGCTACCTTCTTTTTTTTAAGCGGGTAAATTGCATTTTTATTTTCCAGGACAGGGCTTCAATAAAACTTTTACAACTTGAAATGCTTCAGCTCTAAGGAACGCAGCTTCCAATAGCTCTGCCCTGAACCCTGCCATGGGCCTTCGTGACTTCATTGGCCCCAAGCGTCAACTTTTATCTCACCCTTACTCACCCCCCCCCCCCCCCCCCCGCCCCTCCATGACAATTAGGCCTACTCAGGTCTGGCCCTGACCTATCAGTAACCAGTGGCAGGATGCAAATAGAGCCGTTATCTTGTCCTCATCACCACCCATTTGATATTGTATCGCATTGTGCAAATTTTCACATGTAATAAATTTACCTGTAAAATTATCATACATGAATACGATTATATCCCAGTGAACTTTTATGAATTTTGAACGCTTTGTATAATTATATCCTTGGGTTTTCAGTTCAGTGTCCCTTATCAGTGATAGTGACACAGGCAATAGAAACAGCAATGGATGTTCATAGTATTTTGGGTTGGAGGGCTTACTTCCGCAAGCCTGTATAATGTAGACAAACAAGCAGCGCCCAAAATGATTCATTTCCTAAACTTCAATTGAACATAGAGAAGATGTTTTGGCACATTCGTTTCGTTCCGTCAGAGTGTCTCTTTCTGTACGTCTTGACAAACGATAGTCTTCGCCCAGTCTGAATTCCATAAGGACGACTGTGACATGTGTTCATAGAAATCAATAAATTATTTTTCATTTTATAACTGATCTGCTTAATTGATACGAATAATTGTTTGCAGATCTAGACTATAAAATACAGACCTTGCACTGCAGATCTACAGATCTTGCTAAAACAATCTTCCAGGGAACTGTTGAAGAAGGAAAACAGAGGGAAAGACAGAAAAACGAAAACACGAACAACAAACAAAAAGATGGACTGACAACATGTCACAATGGACAGGGAAACCATTTTTAGAGATCTAGGTCTTAGTAGACAAACTACAGAGTTGGGGGAACCTTGTGAACAGTTCTTCAGTGGGGCACCTCGGTATTTCTTCACAGAGGCGAGCAGACTGAAGAAGACGAAGACAAAGACTGCCTTTATAAGAAACACGTCTATTAATGATTTTCGGCGAGTGTTTGCTTAAAATTTTGTTTAAAAAAATCCATCAACACTTCCAGCACCCTTAATTTTAAACCCAGACATGCTGTTTAGGAAGAAACTTTAGGAGGAGGTGGACAGCAGACAGGAAGAACACCTCCACCCCATCCCGCCCTCCTCCATCCTACACCCAACTCCTCCCCCCCCCCCCTCCCTCATCTCTCTCCTCTATCCATTTATGCAAGTGTTCGGTCCCTAACTCCTTGCATTCTAATAATAGTTTCAGTCAGAGGCTTGCCTGTAGTTCCGGTCAGAAATTTGACTGTAGTTCAGATTAAAGACTTGACAACATTTCCAGTCATCGAAACTTAATTAAGGTTCATATCTGTATGACTTGGTTACAGTAGCAGAGACTTGACTACGGTTCGTCCTCGAGATGTGACTATATTTACAGTCTCCGTGTTTCGACAATAATTCCAGTCTTCGAGTCTTAACAATTGCTACTGTTTCTGGGCACGACTATGGTAGTTCTATTCCAGAAGGAAAATCCCCCGATGACTAACAACTCTGATGGTTTCGAACCTGCATCTGAATTGACTGGACTCAGAACACACAGCATCTCAGCCAGCAGCCCGGAAAGTAAACTACTGCGCAGCAGCATCTACTTTGGAAGCGGATTATTTTACAAAAGGGAACAATTCTAGACCAGAGATAAAAATAATCAACAAACTATCCTTGGCAACTAGACACGAATGACAGGTGAAGTGAAGAAGAAAACGCCGTCAATTCATATCAGGGGAGAAGAAAACACCAGCGAAGGCTTGGAACGAGTCAAAGAGCAAGTCAGAGATAAATTATTCCAGGAAATCAGATACACGAGGATGAACGAAATTCCAAGATTTCAGATCATGGGTGTAGATGATCATCCGATTTTATCAGTGCAGGTGCGCACATCTCTGGGTGATGGGGACGGGGTTGGGGGGTACCAGACAGTATTACACATAGGCAGGCGTATAGCTGCACTATCAGGCGGGAGTAAACGAGGGTTGTAGTGAGTGGATCCACGTGGTGGCCGGGCGGTAGGTGTGCTCACGCTGGCCCATCACCCAAGAGAAGCCTTGCATTCTTCATCACTCGGTGCTGTTGATTGACAGTCATTGCCTGTCACTCAGACTCCCTCTGCCAACAACATTAACCTCCATCACCTCCCGTCACCCACCCAAATCGTGCTCTCTTCCGACTGCCGCTTCTGGGTGGTCTCTCCGTGTGTGTCGCAGCCCTGAAGAGTCTCGGGCTGTAAAAAGAAAAAGTCGCTCAAATAAAATATTTAAAAGGGTTTGTTTACAGCTCAATCCTGCGCTCTCCTTCCCCAAATCTCCACTTCTCCGTCGTTTGTGTCGGAGACTTGGAGAGGTGCGCCTGTTTCCCTTGATGACTTATTTATGACGTCACGCTCTTCACTCATTGTGACGTCACACAGTTGGCTCGTGTGGCGCTTGTCGAGAAGCTGACAGTCTGGAATTGCCATCTCGTTATCTCCCCTTCCCCTATTCAAGCTAAATAGCCCTGTGGGGGTCGCCAGGGGGCGTCCTTTACCTACCACGCGTTTACTCAGGCAGCAGCACAGCGCGTGTACCTGATAGAGGGCACCACCTGTTGACTGTATGGCACGTGCCACCGGCCCACAGACTCGGAAGGTATGGTCAGATGAAAACATCAATCTGGCGGTTTGCTTTGAGTGAGGATTTTCACATGTATTTTTAAACTGCAAGATAATCCTTACATATTTTCCCTCAGCAATTTGGGATGTCCCAACAACAGGAATCTTGAATCAGTTTGGGTTCAGTGGGGGGTGGGGGGATGGTGAGACAGGCATGCATCGTATCTGTTTGCATGCACAACTAGAATGGCACTTGAAGTTCAGCAGTTTTTGTATAATTTTGCAGACAAACCAACCGACAGACATGAGTGAGAACATGACTACCTTGGCAGAAAGGAATCAAGAAAGAAAAGAAACACACACACACACACACACACACACAACGGACAGGCTATAGCGTTAATGATCGCCAATGATTTCAAGTGGAACCAGCAAATTGTGCATGAAAGGAATGCTCCTGTCAAGCTGCCAAAACATGATTAGAGGCAAACAATGCCAAATGACCACCACCAAACTGGGTCTGGCCTTAAGCTCTGCCAAAGTCCTCAAACAAATTGGATAATAGCCAACAATCAACTGTTAGGTGATGTAGAGTTAAGTCAGAGCTATCTTCAACTTCAGTCAAGCACAATGATCTTCATGAGAAGTTCAATCCTCAAGAGATGTCTTGTGGCCTTTGCTTGAAAAGATGAACCCCACAGAATTCTGATGGTGAACAGAAACATTAGCAGCAACCTTACAACAGAGAAATGCAGAAGAAACAAATTGTATACCATGATGTTGGGTCGAAGGAAATGACATCAGTGAGGTGACAGTCAGCTAACCTGATGACTTTTCTCTTCCACTTTCTGTGATAAAGGTGAGATTTCTACCTACCTGTCAGAATGATTCAAACTTTGCTGCCAAATGTCAACCTTTTTATGAGACAATTGTCAACTGATGTACCAAAAGAAACTCGGTTTGCCATGCACAATGTTATAAGCTCATGAGAAACATGTACTATATATTTGTACTATATGTAGTCTCCTTCTCTTTATATCTAGTTACTTCTCTTCACTTATATCCTCTACCCTTGTTTGTAGCAGCCATAATCTGGCTGCAATCCAGTTAATTCAAGAGAGGTCTGAATCTTGTTTTCCTGTGTCCAGTTGCAATATAGTGTATGTTGTAACCACACAGCTTATGCACAAGTGGCTTTCTTTGAATGGATCTGTAAATGTATTGTGTCATTTTGGATTATCCTCTATTGTGTAACGCTGTTGTAATAAAATGGTTTTTTTCCCCAGTTTTTGTATGCATTAAACATGGGCATAGTCAAGTGCATAAAGTGTTTGACAGTGGAACTGACAATCATAATCTAGTTGCAAAGCGAGACAACTGCAGGCGGAAATCTAAACAAATCTCAAATAAATGTTAGCAAACCACGAAGAGAAACGCGGACAAACGTGTCACAAGACAAAACATGACATGTTTTGACCTCTTAGGTCTTCTTCAGGCAAGACACAAACAAATAAGGCAATGTAAATGAACGTGTTTGTCACTTACCTTGATCTCTTCAGAGCAGTAACAAACTCATTCATTTTCATTGTCCTATTTGTTTGTGTCTTGCCTGAAGAAGACCTAAGAGGTTGAAGCGTGTCGTGTTTTGTCTTGTGACTCGTTTGTCTGCGTTTCTCTTGGCAGTTCGCTAACATTTATTTAAGATTTGACAATCATGAGTTTAAACCACTCATAGGGTCTGAAAAGACTTTCTGAAAAACCGTCTCTGTCTACCGTGCAATAAATGGGTACTTGATTCAGTGCAGGAAAAGGTCAAAGTGGCAGGAGGAGAGGTCTGGGTTCTGCCTTCAATAATGCCACTTCCATCACACAGTGAATTTCACATGTTTGATTGCCACTAGGCCATCTGGCTACAGCACTTTTGAACTTCAACCCTAACTGGAAGTTTACTTCACAACCTATACAATTATACATTATTTTTCCCGGAAAATTTTTTTTGCTGTTAAGGTTTCTTTCCCATGTCCTAACAACATGATGTAAGGGACTTCAAGACTAAAGTATTCTCATTTAATCAGGCTTGCTGTTCATTTATCACATATCTACATCAAAACGTATTTTCTTTTTTTTTTTTTCCTGTGTTTTATTTATTGGCCAAGTATAGTAATAAATGAGAGGAGGTATTACTGGAAGGAAAACACATGTGCAGCACATGCCAAGGGCACCAGCCACAGTGGTGCAGTGGATAACCTTGCTGTATGCAGGCTGGGAGGTCATGGGTCCAAGTCTCATCAGAGGCATTCATTTGTAGGCGTTTTTGGTCCTAGTTGGCTCATAAACCGAGGTGGGTGTGCTATGGGTTTAATTGGGAAGAGTTGAACCACCGAGCTGAGCTTCTAAATAACAACAATTATGAATACTTAAGGTGCTTTATCTACAGGTAGCCTCAAGCACTTGAAAAAGTTAACAGAGAGACAGCGAGAGAGAGGGAGAGAGTCAGAGATAGAGAGAGAGAGCACAATTGTAAGGCATGAAGGAACAAGGCTGAGGTCAGTAAAAAGTGTGATCTTGACAGATGGCTTGAAGGAAGAGAGTGTATCTGGCAAACTTAGAAAGGAAGTTTGTTCCCTGCAGATAATGGATGAAAAGAGAAAGAATGCCCTCTGACGGTTTTAGCATGAAAATGAAGGAAATAAGATGCACATCAGCTTTGGAATGCATTGTCCAGGGCAGGTGTACAGCTGAAGAAGATCAGAAAGATCTAGGCAAGCTTGACCATTCAGAGGCATGCACCTAAGCAAAAACAGTTTACAATCTTTTTTTTTTCTTTTTTTAACAGGTTTACAATCTTTTTTTTCTTTTTTTAACAGGAAGCCAGTGTTGAGAATGAAGCAGAAGATCAACATGAGTGGATTTAGAGCATCTAGCAGCATGATTCTGTACTTTCTATCACAGATGAACATGTTTTCACCACTCATTGGACCAAGTCTGTGAGAGTGTTTCTCTCAAATTTCCTGATAAAATCTATGAATGCCTGCATTTACCCAGTCATGATGTAGTCTCTATGGTAGTCTGGAATACATTACATAAGGAAGCTTCGAGTACACCCCTGTCATGAAGTCTTAAATCATAATGGTATTGAGTGCACATTTTCATTCTCACCGATCATAAAAGAAAATCTCAAATTCTATGGCCCTTTAGGCCCTGCTCTCGTGGCGACCTGTGTTTCAATTTCCCCTGCTGGTCTACGTCCATAGTGAGTCTGTTTCAGTGTCATCACTACTTGTAAGAACATGGGGACTGTCATTTGGTGTTCATGTCTAATCAGTATGGGTTTAGGAGGAAGTGTCCTTCCTATGCTGAATCAGAACAGGTACCACCGAGTTGACTCAGAAAAAATATGCAGTGTGGTGGGTTGGCTCATGATGACCTGATATTAAAATTGCTGAAATTAAATGAGACCCACGTGTTGTTGGAAGTTAATTTGGAATGTTTTTGAGGACATCACTGGGCAGTGAGGATTTACATGAAATGTGACATGGGAAAACTAGCAGAGATTCAGCTATGAGTGTTTCCCTACACATAGACTATCTAAAATAAGATCTGCCTGGGTGGGGTCAGAATCACTGTAAGCACGATGGGTGGGCGAATGGATACTTACCAGCCAATAACATGCTAAATATAATCTGAATTAAATTTAAACTATACGTAGGTCTTCTTTAGTTTTAGTAATTATCTCTTCTGCCACTGGCTGGTGAGAACTCATGTGTGATTTTAATGACAAGAAACACAAACCACAGCACAGTACACACGTTTTACAGTACACCGATTTTCAAACAATCTCAACATTAATGTCACTTTTTCGCATGCACTCAAGAAGATTCTGGACCATGCTTCCCTTCATGTGTACAGGTTTGAAATGACATTTTCTGAGGATGCTATCCATGGATAATCTGGAGCATTCGGTGCATTTTCAAGGTGACATCTCTGTTGAATATAAAAGTACTTGCAGCTGAAATCTTCAAATACAAATGTTGCAATGTCTGCACTAATTGTTTCCAGCACCAGTTTTATGCACACACTTAAAACTGTTTCTGAAAATACTCTTACACAATTTTGCATTCGAGATAACAGCTTTTTTTCCCTAACAATGCTGCTTTGTTGTTGTTTGTTTGCAATGTATTTTTCCAGTGACAATAGTAATTACTTTGGAAGAAAAGATCATGCCTTCCCTACCCTTCCCTTGCATTTAACAGTATGCAAGGTTTTGTATTCAACAGCAGTACATGAGGATTCAAGGCGCTCAACATTCAATTTGAACCATTATGAGAATCACTGACGCGTAAATGTGACACTTTATTCAAATTAATGCGAGAGTGTGACTTTCTCTTCACACACCCTTCAACAAATATACTAATGCCATGTTCTATATGCTGCTCACAAACATTGCAGCAACCTTACCATCAGTCGTAGCCTTGATTTCTCTGTTCTCAATACCCTGCTAAGTACGTGAATGGGAAAATACCCTGACATCATGTACTGTCAGACACTCATCGAAATGTGTATCTAATGGCAACCATCCAGTGAGCTGAGATAATGGCCACATGTTGGATTCAGTGGAACAGATACAGCGCACATTCTTTGGCAGAATGCTGAGATCGTAAACATTGTGCTCAGCCAAGCACATACAGAGCGAGTGGCATCAATGCCATGGGTGCCTGCATTCAATACTTCATGATTTAAATTATTCACTCCTGATGAAACTCATCGCCTGGCCTATTCATAACTAAGATAATACATAAGAAAGGTCCATTAGTTAGTGTCCCGTTTCCTTTCCGAGTGATAGACATTATTGATTTGAAGCCTTGCACACTTTGGGGCTATATGTTTGAAGAAGAGGAGGATAGTGGTGGGATGGTCAGAGGGTACTGAATATATGAACAGATACACACACATATACACTAAAACACAAGTCCATGGAGAGACAGGTAACATAAACATATATGTATGAAAACAGATAACCTGGCAGAAGAAAATGCGAGAAAACAGACAGAGAGAGAAAAAAGAAAAACGGAGAGAGAGAGAGAGAGAAGTCAAAGTTTTACTGTTTACAGATACATTGATCCTTAAAACAAAGGGAGTATATCCACGGGGTAAAGAACGTTACGATAAAACACATAAAATGAATCACAAATTGTTAACATATGGCACACTGATTTGCAGCAACATTATTCATTTCAATATCACATCATCTTCACACGTACAAACATTTACATGCATGCACAGGCATGTACACACATTCCCCGATACTTCTCTTCCCTTCACTCGCCCCATCTCACAGATACTCACTTCTCTCCCCCTAACCTGTCATTACCACATGCCCGTCTCCACCACCTGCAACTCCAATTGCCCCCCTCCACACACACACACACAATACACTATATGAGAGAGAGAGAGTGTGACAGACAGACAGACAGAGAGGGGTGCTGGGAACAGAGGGAAATGGCATCTATTTAGCTCAACCTAAAGCAAGAGAACAACAGAGTAGAATTTAATGCTAGCACCATTTACTAGTATCATCAATAATATTCCTTGTCATCAGTATAGTAAAGGAGTGAGTGAGAGTATATATGAGTATGAGTGCGAGTATGTGCATGTGTGTGTGAGAGAGGAGAGAGAGAGAGAGAGAGAGAGAGAGAGAGAGAGAGAGAGAGAGAAAGAGAGAGAGAGAAAACCATGCATGCACGCATGTATGTACATGGCTGGTTTGGGTAACTACTCTGATGAGCTGTTTCGAATCCAGAAGAGAAATGTTCCGTACTTTCATTGTTTGTGCAGAAATTCCTTGTAAACACTTGACAGGTCAGTAACAACAAAGACATCTAGGTATGTCATGTTGTGTTACATGCATTCACAAGGCAGCAAGAGTAACACAGCCAGAGCTGTCACACTGCATGTCTGAATCAAGCAGTAATGGAGGGGCAGTAATTATTTTCTGTGACTGCGAAGCGTACACACTTGACCTCTGGTCAGATACACAGCATCCTACACCATCAGTCCCCGGATCCACCCCTACACTCTCATCACCTGCTCTTTCTCCTGCTGTCAAACAGTCTGCTGTGGGAGTACCACTGTTTGACAGGCTCACACATGGGGCTGGAAGTGTGTGCAGTTTTAAAACATTCCCCAGTCAGTCTGCATTACCACTGTTTCACTCTGTGAAGCACACTGCTGAGCTGTGGTGCAGTCTTCCCAGTCTTTGCTGACAAGCTGTTTGTTTTGTGTCTTGGTGCACTCCAGATCTTTGTTCACCAGAATGATCGGTTCAAGGTCATGTTGTATTTCCATGTCGCAAATTCCAGACAGCTTTGAGGCTATGCTTTTCTTCTTTCTCCCAGGCTTCTTGGCTTGTTTAGCTTGATCCTGAGAAAGAAAAATCAAAATGAAGCAGATAAGTTTGATACGCACAGGGCAGAGTTTGCAAGTCTGTATGATTGTTGCTGGTATAATGTGTTAGCTTCAATTTGTCCCTTGTTTATGAGCCATTTCTTATGAAATCTACATCATAAAAAAATGAGCATAAATTCATCCTACTCTTTATGGCTAAAATCACTTCAAAACAAAACACAAGAAGTTAATATTCACTGCTTTCATGTTCAGATCAGCATAAAAGCTTACACCTCAAACTGATGATGATGAGATATGGGTGTGAGAGTAAAGAACTCCCATCAAACATGCATTTCCAGTTCAACGCAAAAAAAAGAAAAAAAAAAGATGGAATGCACCTTCATTATATCTTGCGACTTTGCAGGACAGGTTCTATGTCTGACTAACAAAAACAATGTGCCTCCTTGATCACCAAAATCACACCCAAAGGCCAAATCCTTTCTGTGATTAAGCAAAATCAAACTAAAGACAAGAACTTTGCAGTGGAAACCACATTTATGATGATAAGTATAAGATTGCCAAAAAGATAGTCCCTGACAACTGTTAAGACAAGGATTTGAACAAAAAAAAAACACACACAAAAAACAAGCAAGATCAAGAAGAAGACAACAACAGTCGGCACCAGGACAAATGTCTTAGAATACCCAAGTTGTGTACACATGGGTTAAACCAGGCAAAGATGAAAAGCAGGAAGGCTGGGGGTCTAGGGGGCTGCCTTAGCCCCCCTGGCAGGGTCAAAGGGCAGAGCTCCTTGTCGGGGACTGGGGGCAAAGCCCCCCGAAACTGATGGGTTTACACACCTTTGACAGGTAAAATCTGGGCATTTGAAGACACCTTACCTTCTTTTTACCATGCAATCCACATGGACACCATTAAAACTGTCATTAACATTACTGACACATATGCAATGGAGTTAGCTCAACTCAAGAAACCAGAGGCAGAAATAATTTTCATTGATTATAATTTGCATTTACCACTTCTGAATCTTGTGAAGACAGCTTGCAGTTTGAACTAAGAAATAGTTTATGGTGACCAAATTTTGTGCATCTGGTTTTAGAAGAAATCCTCTGTATGAAAAACTAGACTTTTCACTTCAACTGAAAACTTGTGTGGTCTTGTTCATTCCAGCAGAAAGTTCAGCCTACAACCCTGTATCTCAGGGGGAACGGGTGAGAGTGGACAACAGGTGTGTGACTTGTCCCATAGATTTAAACCGTGAAATTAAACAATGATACTTGGTATAAACCCCTGAACCCCATACGTGTAGCTCTTCAAGAGTCCAGAAATACATTTACTGGGAAAATGAAGGTAACTAAATTCTGGGCACAATTTCTAATGGAATCAAAAATAGTCATAAAATGTACAGATTTTCATTTACTTTTTTTTCTGAAACAGGTTCTAATAAACCTTATATATAAGTTGTATTAAGAACACACTGGGTAACAATCTTAAGGATATATACCAATCGCCTGATTATCATAAATCAGGTGTGAAAAATGAGTTGTAAGATCAGTGGGCATGACTGCTTTGCCGAAACAAATAAAGATCAATATGTCATATAAACAGAATGTTTTGAAACATACAGATTGAACAATATTTGTTCATTTGCCTACTAAATAAACCAACTGGTGTTATGACACCCAATAAAGTACTAGGAATCACAAACTGCCCATTCAAAGTGGCCTTTTAGCTTGCATTAACAGACGAGATAAAAATGCAATGAATGTACTTGTATTTGTAATTAGTGAGGATAATACTTTAACATTTTTTCTTTTTCTTTTTTTGACCATATAACAACAGCCCTGTTTACCCAGGATATATGGTTTTGTTGAATTTGTTTCTTTTTGTTCCCATGACGGGCGAAAATAGGATAAATACGACAAACTTTTAAGGAAAAAAAAGGGGAAAATATTCTTGAGACAAGATTCTTGAGTGGTAATTGCACTTGCGGACTCTGCCCATAGGAGGGGAAATCTGACCAGAAAACGACAACTTTTGTTAACTTCCATGCACACAATGACGTCAGACTGTGTTAAATCTTTGATAACATGCACAGAAACATAAAAATATCAGTGAGAGAGCACGAGTCTATGCCAAAGTATACTGATGAATCAGGTTTGAAAGTAATTCATGGCAGAAAGAACCTATTTCACCGTAGTTTAATGTAACTTGTAAGAGTATGCGGTTACTACGTGGAAGAAGCCTCTGCTGTATGAAGGCATGTGAAAACGAAACTTGTTCTGAACACTGGGACTGATTGCAGACGAATATTCACTAGGCTCTATGAACGGTATCGTGACTATTGGCCGAAGCAGCATTTGTACATTCTCTCAGCAAAATGACAGAGAAATGATCAATTTGGAAAAGAAAAACCTGGACTGGATGGAATAATCAGGATGCAGTTTTGCTGAAACGTTCGGGAAAAAAAAATCAACCAGGACATTTTATGATTTCAGGATCTCTGTACAAACAGCGAGATCGAATTCTGGTTTCCGGCATTTCTGGACATGTGGTGTCATCCTTGGTACCATCACCTACACCATGAAAGAGATCTAGAAACGTCTGTATTCTAACTGACAAAGCAAGGAAACACTAAAGCCAGCAAGAGAACTCTAAAGCCATACATTTGATAGCCATTGTACTAAAATGGTTAAGACACTCTTTGAGATACAGTCGTGAAAATGTAATCCGTTAATACAGTAAGTAAAGGAAAAAAAGAAAAGAAAAAAAAGAAAAAGAAAAAAAGTAGTAGAAAGAAAGGGGACAAAATTACACTGATAAAAAATTGTAAAGAAATAAATAACTATATGTAAAATTAAAAATGGTTTCAAACCAGAACGTGTACAAGAATTCTAGAGACATCTTGATTTTTCTATCCTCAAAAAGCTACTGGTCTACTTTTTCACAAAAATGAATGTATTCTTTATAGGGTATGTGTACTCTTACAGTATAAGAATAGTGAGCTTTACATGAGAAGATTTTAAAGTTAACTTTTACATGTATCTAAACAAAACCATTGCAATGTGAAAAAATCTCCCTGAACCCCTTAGGGTTGCGAGTGATGAGCTGAAGGAGCGTGTAAGGAAGTGGGATTAAAAAAAAAACAAAAAAAACCCATGTCATTAAGTATAATGCCTAGGTGGCACATTTTACCATATAGGGCAGCATCAGTTTCTTCCAACTTTGCAGTCTGCCCAAAAAGGCATTGGAAAAGCAAATAACTACCCCTCAGTTTTCTGCTGCTAAACTGATCTGGTTCGACATAGATTGAAATGTACAGACAAATGGTTTAAAACTTGGAACCGACTGCTGGCAACATGATGGATGAAATGATTAGGACTTAGCTCTTTTTCTTTGGTCTTTATGGCTCTGTTTACATGGCCTTTTTCACTGAAAGCTCCAAACATCGGATTCAGTCAGCAAGTGGGAGGGGGAGAAGCTTGCAAGCTCCAAGGGACACAACACCATTTTTGACCATGATATGGTATGAGAAGAATTGTTTCCCTTTACTACAAACCTGTTTAGGTGAACCCATGATGGGTAAATTGCATTAACCCGTAGAGTGCCTTTAAGCCGTCAGCTGACGCCGCATTAAAAATGCTTTCCCAGTGCCTATGGGCCGTCCACTGACGTCATGCATTTTTCTTGAATTTTCATTCGTTACTATTTCTATCAACGGACTTAAATAGAGTGTGCGTAGTAAGCCTTATATGTCTGTAGTATTAAAATGATATGTAAATGACCACACGTGAGGGGAAAGCCCATTTATTCTCATCACTGACTGGATGACCAGCCAGCACTTCGTCTCGCTTGCAAAGATGGCGGCGCAACCTTCGACAAGCGCAGCGACCAA
Organism: Conus canariensis; assembly: GCA_033310375.1. Taxonomy (NCBI): domain Eukaryota; kingdom Metazoa; phylum Mollusca; class Gastropoda; order Neogastropoda; family Conidae; genus Conus; species Conus canariensis. The sequence continues at coordinate 53,754,589 of CM065728.1, forward strand.
ATCAACGTATTTACACAGCTGAGCAGGCTCTGCTAATGATTTTTGACAAAGACAATAATCTTTTATTCAACGACTCACTCGAGCATGAAGGTGAGATGATGATAGTGATGGAATTGCCAACCGTATTCGTCAGTTATTGTGTCGGGCTGTGTGACCTCAATGTGTGTTCAGCTGACTGGTTTGCCAGCGTCGAACGAGCTCGCCTAGTGTGTACTCTGCACTGCGTGCCAGTGGTCAGTGACGTGGTAGTCAGCGTGAGAGGGGAGCGCGGCCTGCTCGCGGCGCGGCACAGGGCAGAGGGAAAGGTAGGGGAAGAGGAGCAGTGAAAGAGAGGTTGAAGTCCAGCAAGGGGGCGTGGTGGGGAGAGGGGGGCGTGGTCGTGGACTGACCTGTCTGCATAGAGTGTGAGCGTCTTGATAGACTTCTAAACTGTTTTACTTTCATTTACAGGTGTAGTGTGACAATACAAACTTTATTTTCACCTTTTTTGCTTTGTGTTCTTGTTTGGATGTGAAGATGTAGTGGTAAATACATATGCTTTTGATCGTGCAAAAAAATCTATCCAAATCTAATTGTCTAAATACTTTTTTATTATCAAAATTAAAACAAAAGAAGCCCAGATTCAAAATCTTCATTCAATTTCCTTCAAAAATCATATATATTTCATTGTTATATCTTTTGTAGTTTCTGAGCTAGAATTTTTTGTTAATTATTACCCCCAAATCATTAGATTTCCCTGGCACTGGGAAAGCCTTTGTTTGTAACATTTTCAAGCAGCTTCAAGCAGCGAACGGGTTAAGCCTGGCGAAACAGAATGGTTCAAAGTGCAGTATGCCTGGATGAAGCTGAGAAGTACCTTGTCGAGGCTGAGATGAAAAGCTGAGAATAACGAGAGCTGAGAGTGATGTTCCAATACAATCTGAATTCCACTCATTTAGACTTGCATTACCATTCAATCAAGGGTGAGAAAGGAGTAAATAACACATCTTCCTTTTCAGATGAAATTTGGTTACAGAAATTGTGACATTTTGGAGGCCATTTTTTTTTGTTATATCTGTGAGAGGTAAGAACTGAATGTTAGTGATACGCATACACAAAACACACATGAAACAATAATAAATCTCCTTGACGAAAGTCGCTGTTTTTAAAAACTGAAATATGGTGAACTGCTTTGCATGTGAAACCCACCTGAATTTTTTGTAAGGGGTATGAAAATCCCCCAAACTGAATTTGGGGGTATGAAAACCCTTACATTTTTACTAACATGAAACCCAGTATGAGGATACATCTAAACAAGGTGTACAACGGAATGGTGTACGAGTTGACAAATCTCATCTTACAATGAATTGCCCAAATTAAGTCTCCACGAGAAGTTTTTTTCTTTCCATATAAACTTCCTTTCCATTTTGTAATTTCAGTATTAGAAAGTTCATTCTTGATTCAATATTGATATCAAATGCACTGAGTTCCTAAAGAATAATTTTCTGGGTGTGCAACAATATTCAAAGTGCTTCTTCACCTTTTTCTTCCTGAAAAAATATCAGACAACTGACATGCACAAACTGAAACGAAATCATCTCTCCTTAATGCCAAATAATCACACAGAACAAACTTAAAATCAATCAAATTCTAATGAAATGATCATCCTTTTCACTCAGGAATACATGCGCTTCTCTCAGTTTACATGCTCTATTTTTTCTGCTCATCCTTTTCACCTTAGGAATACATACACTTTTCTCAGTTTACATGCTCCGTCTTTTCTTTTTGTTTATTTATATTTTTCTTTAATATCCCCTGTTTTGGGGGCACAAAAATGACACAGCTTCAGGTGCTTATGGCCAGACATAAGAAAAAAAAACAACACCTACCACCATAAGATTGCCTGGACAGTTCAAGTTTCCTCCCTTTACATTTTTTCCCTCTTGTTCTTTTTTCTTTGAAATTCAGGCCATCCAAAGGCTATGCTAAGAAGATCAAATACACAAATTTGGGTGGGGAGCAATTTCTAATTTTTTTTTTCTAAATCTGAAATATTGTTATTAAAAAAACCCTAAAATATGAACATTGCATAGGCAAATCTTAAAGGTGGTTTGGTATAGTTAGCTTGTAAACTTGGGTCTATAAGCATAAGAGAAACCACAACCACCAAAATCAAATATTTCGGCTGATCAGTGTATTTGTGCGTAAGGGTCTACAAGAATTTTGTTTTGGGAAAAATCTGTTCATACAAACCTTGCAAGTCCTGACGGGCGGTACATAATCCAGGTTGTGAGTCTTCATGTGCTCATTCAGCCTTTGCTGAAAAGAAAAACACATAGTGTGTGAGAGCATTAGTAAAACAATTAATAAAACATAAGCATTACAAAAAGTGGGAAAAAACACCAACATCCAACAATAACAACAAAAATCTGCAATTTACAATTTTAATGAAGTGTGATGTGCCAGTATGTATCTTTCTATATGTCAAAGGTGGGCACAAAACGCTTTAAATGCATAAATCTGGTCGCAAACGGATGAAAGTGACCCTATCAGTGTGCAGCAGACAGGAAAAAGAGAGAGAGAGAGAGAGAGAGAGAAGAGAGAGAGAGAGTGATATGAATTAATGAACAAACCAATACTTTTTATTGATGGAATAAAACAATGCACCAGGTTGCTTCTTTTACATCCTACCCTCAGAAAAGGGTAATACTGATAAAGAACAAAGAAGGCCGACAAGTTTCCTACCTTGACATAAAGGTTGCAAAATCCATAAGGAAATTTAGCAATACATGGAAATAATTTATGCACATAAAGGAATTTTTAGGAGGAAAAAAATGATGAGGAAAATTCAATACACATGAGGGAGAGGGAGAGAAAGAGCTTAGATTAAAGAGAAAAGGAACAAGGAAATAGAAAAAAAATATACTGTGACATGACAATCATAAAAAAGAACCATTGTGATGTTCACAAGTAAATAAGAATATGTTGGAACACAAAACAGACTTATTAATGCAATCAGATTCTCTGTTGAAATACTGCATCACAATGATATGGCAAAGAAGCACATAGGGCCTAGGGTGTAGGCAGAGAGGGAGAGGAGAGAAGTGAGTGAAACACAGAGAAAGAGAAAGTTTCCAGGACATTCTAGGATACTGACATGGACTGGTAAAATTCTTCCAAGTAACTGTAAGTAAATTTTCTATTAAAGTGACGTTATCATGAAAAGAGGTAGAAATTTGATTCCACAGTAAATCATCATCATACTGAGGACCTGATCTAAAGACAGAGAGAGAGAGAGAGAGAGAGAGAGAGAGGGAGAGAGGGAGATTCCTCATAGAAAAGAAAAATCCTTCAGCTTTGAAAAACAGATTCCATTTGTAAAATGGAGTAATGAGTACCAAAAAGAAAAAGAAAACTAGCAAGAGCCCTGAAAAACAGACAGAAAAGAAGTGGTCCCACCTTGGAAGCAAAACTTTTTTCACAGTCGGGTTGATCACACAGGAAGCGTTCCTCCTCGTGGTAGCGCCTTATGTGAGCCTTCATGTTCCTCTTGTCCCAGTACACGCGATCACAGTCATCATAAGGACAGGACAAAGGGGTCTTCTCTTCATGGTGGGATCGATGGTGGTTGTTCAGAAGATGCTTTTTAGGAAATGTCTTGCTGCATTTTTCACATGCATGTTCTGGCAAACAAGCAGTGAATAGGTTCAAGAATACAGTTTTTAATCATATATAATCATTTTAACAGTACTCCACTTTCATCCGTTCTCCATATATAAACGTATTAACTTAAGACACTCCGTTGGTTGTAAATGCTTTCACACACACAAATACAACAGCAGACATTAAATGACATGGTGAGATATGCAAGCACTCAAACTCTGACTAAGAAAATTAAAGAAAAAAATGAACATTGGCTAATACAGTGTTAGACTGAGTCACAAATAAAACTAATCAAAGCTGCCTTTTACCGAGATAAAAATATTAAATCTTAAAGAAACCAGCAGTCTTTTTACCAGTTTTGTAAACGAACCTGCCTCATATGCTCAAAGACTGAATGATACACCAATACGCAGAAATGAAGTAAAATTCCCCCCAATACTACGTGTATGTGTCAGTCTTGCAGAAGATGCATTAGCTGTTGAATGTGGATGAAAATAAAATAAAGGGAACAAAGTTTTCTTCCTTCCCCAATGCCCCCCCCCCCCCCCCCTCCACTTTAATTTTCTTAACACTGTTTAACACAAGAACAATCACAGTTTAATTATCACTCATCCTTAAAATTGAACATATCAAATCCTGCTCAATTTTCAATTATTTAGGAAATCTATGTCCGGCCTTGTGACAGCCTTTCAATTTGGCTGAACCATAATGACGCATAACACACTGACTGACTGATCAGTGACTCAGGACTCACAAAGTTGTGCACAGTCTGTGTCAACACATGCAAAGAAATTTAAAAAAACATGATGCATGCGTCTCGCAAAATTGTAAAAGTGGACACTTAGACCACCCAAGAGATAAGGGCTGTGTAACCTATTAAACCTGCACAAATCTTGTCAACAGGTCCCTCTGGAATGTCTCCAGAACAGCAAAGCTCAGCTAATCTCCTCCATCATTCTTGGGGAAATATCAGAATATCAACAGACGGACAACCAAAACCTGCAAATTGTTGAATCGTGCATGCGCCAATAAAGTAAAATGATCACTGCACTACTGCTCGGGTTTTCACGCGTCACTCATGTACTTGACAAGACCTTGATCAAAATAGTCCCTAACTCACTCAGAAACCTGAATTATGTGGTTAACAGCTTCCTGGCGAAGTGCATCAGAGGTTCAGTGGATCCCAAACAGAGAAAGCTCAAGTGCCAAGGCATCACACTGCTAATTCCCAGAATGCTTTTGGGCAAACAACACCTGCAAGTTTTCTTTTTATTTAAACTGCTGACTTTATCTTCATGTGCCGAAAAGAGCACAGTACTTGCGTCACACCTAGGTTTCCCCAGAAAAATCTATCAGGCATCCAAAGGGAATGTCTAGGCTGTGGCTGCAGTGTTGACAAAGGACATAAAGCACCTGGGAGGGTCTATACTGACTGTGTTCATGTTCAAAGTCTACATTACAAAAAAAAATTGCTGCAAGAAAAACTGGACAGGAAATGGGAGATGATATCCATGTGTAGCTTTGGAGCACAGGATTTACCACCTCTCCTACGTTTTTTTTTAGGCTATTCTTGTTGGCAAATGAAAATGTACCTTCTAGATGATCTTTACTCTTATGTTGTCGAAGCTCAGTCCACTTGTTAAAGGATAGGTTACATTCCTCTTTGTCACACTTGTATCCTGTGAAAATCACAAACATAAATAAACATGATATCCTACAATAACCAGCATTGCAAAAAAGAAAAACAATGACTGTAAATGACTTGTCTTTTGGCTATTCCCTGGCTAAGAAAGTTTCACACCATCCAATATCTGGTATATCTACTTCGAAAAAAACTTACTAAGTTCTCGCCTCTAGTTTTACCGCATACTCTGTAAGGATCAGCACAGTTGTTATTGAAATAGGTAGAAACTACTGATAACTAAAATTTGACGTGCATGCATATAACATATCAAGTAAAAAAGAAAAAAAAAAAGCTGTCAATCTCACACAGATGGACTCTGTCCAGATATATGACTGCTTGCCTTTGCCAGTTGAAAAGTTGGAGGTTTTTTTTTCCTAAGCAAACATTATGGCCATACGAAAGTGCAGTTCCACAAATCCAGAATTTTGTATGAAAGCACTGTCAACTGGACTTCCCTGACATGGATCAAAACCGAAAATACCCCGTTTTTAAACCTGTTGAAATAATTTGAAATTACAACAGATCTATACATAGCTTCGGCCCAATTTTCTTCAAAGGTACATTAAACAAAGACACACTAGTCTTAAAATCTTTGTCACAGAAGTGAATGTGATGTTGCTCAAATGAATGCTGGTGTTAAAATTTTTGTCACAAAAGTGAATATGACGTCGCTCAACTGAAAAACAAAAACAAAAAAGATGACCTAAACCTACAATCTCATGCAATGCTTTTCAATAAAAAAACACTGTAAAACTACATATGCTTAAGACCACTAATGTGTCTGTCACAACGTCACAAGAAAACGTATATTTACAGCATAAAGGTGATCAATAGAAATTAATTCAATAATACCAACTGAAATGTATCTTACCGCTCACCCAACATCAACTACAGCAGTGCTATATGGCCCAGTCTTGTCACTGTATGTGCTACACCACTTTTCTCTGACATACCTTGATGAACTTTGTTATGCCTGCGTAAGCGGGTGGTGGTCTGAAAGGTGCGCAGACATCCTGGATGAGAACACCTGTAGGGGTTGACACTGGTGTGTGTGTAACTGTGGGTACGCAACTGGTGGTGCTTCCTGAAGGTCTCTTGGCAACCCTCCACCTCACACTGAAAAATAACAACATCAAACTCATTATGATTTTAAGCGCACGCTAAACTATGAAACAGAGGTGGATCAAGATGACAAATCAAGCATAAGTAATAAATATCATATCAATATAGCACTTTAATCTGAAGTCATTTCAGCAGCTCAAGATCAACATAAGCCCAACAGCAAGCAGTGAAAACAAGAAGCGTATGGGAAGGGTTCGTCCAATCCCTGATTCCAGAAGAGGGTCTGATTAAACCTTCTGGGAAAGATGTCGAACTCTTGTTCCATCGTCTAGCGTCTGATGCCCACTTGAGATACCCAAGAGGGAAGAGATTTTCTCTCCAGAGTTAATATATATGTAGACTCCAGTCCCCTCATGGTCCTTTCCATGAGACTTGAAGCCAAAGTCCCATACATTGAAAAAAAAAAAACCCCAGCTTTCACAGATGTTCAATCTCATGCCACCTTGCGGAGATGACTAGGCCATCGTGTGCCAGTAGCACGGGTGACGCATAAATAAAACACATGCACACTGGTGCTGTGTGTGGGCATCATCCCTGAAGACAGAATGTGGCTGCCTTAGTGGTGGGATTATAAATGGTCACATACACAGTATTCTCACCCACTGTGAACCTTGGAGTTGTGGCCAAGGAACGAAGAAAGATAGAAAGAAAGAGAAAAATGCAAGGGACACATTCCTGTTAGACTGAAAGAACTTTTTTTTTAATGCTGCCTATCTACTATTCCACCCCATGCCACTTTTTCTTACTATATTATACAGAACCTTATCCAGGATTGTCCTCTCAGTGTCTGTTTAAGTTTCAGTTTCATCAACGAGGCGTCACTGCGTGCGGACTAGTCCATGTAAGCTACACCACATCCGTTGAGCTTTGAGACCACACTACGCATGATTTTAAGCTGATGGATAAATGAATTAACAACCAGGATGAGAGAATTGAAGACGAAGATCTCCTGGCTATGACTTAGCAGATGTCTAACCTACGCATAAGCCCAATGCACTGGTCAGACCTTGAGTGCCTGTCTAACATTGTTTCTTTTCCTTTCTTTCTTTTATTTCATTTTATCATTATTTTTAAAAAATTTCTTTTTCTTTTTTTGTATGTGTGTGTAGTGAATGTACACGTCAACTGTCCACAGCAAACTATCCATGTTCAGTCACTATGAGACCACTCATCAATCCATGTTCAGTCACTATGAGACCACTCATCAATCCATGCTTAGTCACTATGAGGTCACTCATCAATCTATGTTCAGTCACTATGAGACCACTCATCAATCCATGTTCAATCACTATGAGACCACTCATCAATCCATGTTCAATCACTATGAGACCACTCATCAATCCATGCTTAGTCACTATGAGGTCACTCATCAATCCATGTTCAATCACTATGAGACCACTCATCAATCCATGTTCAGTCACTATGAGACCACTCATCAATCCATGTTCAATCACTATGAGACCACTCATCAATCCATGTTCAATCACTATGAGACCACTCATCAATCCATGTTCAGTCACTATGAGACCACTCATCAATCCATGCTTAGTCACTATGAAACCACACATCAGTCCATGTTCAGTCACTATGAGACCACTCATCAATGCTGTTGAACCAGCTTTTTTTCTTCTTCTTCTGAATCAGTATATCTAAGACACTGCAAATGAAAACCCCTTTACACAGTTGAAGCTTTTACTATGTCAATAACAGTAAGATTAAAATCTTACTGTCTCAAGCTCTCACAGACTTGTGCTACTCAGACCCAAGCCTGTAAGGAATCAGGTCCTATCGTGCCCATCCAATAGTCCCCTTGTATTTGCCAATATCAAAGAGTTTCTAACGGTTTTTGCAGTGGAGCCAAGTCTAGTGACAGTTTACTGACATGTTCAGTGGATGCTTACCTTGAACTGGAGTGTGAGTGGAAGGCTTGAAGTCTGGTCACCCACGTGGGAAGGGGGGCATGGCATTCGTTCACTCAGTGGCAATGTATATGGTGGGTAAAATACTGGAAGTGCACTGTTTTTCTTTTTCTTAATTCTGTCTACACATTTTTTCTTTTTTGTTTGTTATCTGTTATTTGTTCTCACAGCAGATAGGTTGAATGGTAAATTCAGCTTTTGCTCCGGCATAAAGAAATATCAAAGGGCAATAATTCCCTGGCAGTCAAGGGATTACTGATTCACATGGCATGATAATCATTAATACTTTCCAGACGGGCGCGGCAGAGCAACGTCACTTCCCTGCATACGCATGCACAACACGTGCTTACAACTGTTGCAGACGAGCGATTATAGCACTTTTTGATTTATTTTACTCCTAATATAAACCGAACAAGCTGTTGTTATATATTAACGGAATGTGTAAAACACGAACTTTGTAATGAGCATAGAATCAAATACATTTTGGGTAAAATAGCAAAGCTACAGTTATGGAAACAGCATAAGTAAAACGTAGAACACAATCTTGTTTACATTTGTTTGTTAGTATGACAACAGCAAATGAGGAAGAAAAGGGGCAAAAAACTTTGCTCTTACTTTGAACAGATGCAGAGAAAGCCTGAGGTATTCAATATGTGTAATCCCAGTGAATTCTTTCTTTTTTAAAGGAAATTAAATCATTGCACATGGAAGACACTTTTCACTGTTTTGATTTCAGATGATAAGACGTATAAAACTATTAAATACACAGGGCAAATAAATCAAGCTCAGATTCTTTTCGATAATTCTTTACCCCCTTCGTTCTCTGAAGTACTTTGCTGACTAACACCACTTGTCTCCTGCCCAATATATTGGTGAGGCAGGAAATTCCACACGTGCCTTCCCAGTGCCAGATGGGTCTCTTTGTTCGGACTACTCTGGGGTCACAAAGGTCATCGCTAGTGCATGTAAACTTACCCTTCTAGTGGCTAGGACACTGTTCTAAATATTTATGGCAGCTGCATCTCCTAAACGGTAGACCAGAGAACATGGGAATTTTTTTACAGTTGTGCCGTCATGGAGGCACGGCACGTCCAGGGATTACAGCAGTGTTGCTGTTATGGAGGGCACACCTCGTCATGAATGGGTTGACCGAGTTGCCGTCACTATCGCACAGCGCATCGCGAAAAGGTTAAATCAACAACAACAACAAAATATGGATGACTCAAACTTGGGCAGATAATGGGAAATAAAATCTATATCTTGAGAATTGTCAATTATCAAATTAAAAGTCCATCAAATTTTTTTTTTTTAAATCAGAAATTCAAATTATTCAATGAGTCCCTTTAAAATTCATTTGAACTTGCATGATCTTTAAACCTTTTGTTTGCTTCCTGTTCAAAAAACAAACTGATGAGATGAAAAAAGAAGATGAAGAGAAGAAGAAGAAGAAGAAGAAGAAGAAGAAGAAGAAGAAGAAGAAGATGAAGAAGAAGACAGATGTCCACAGAAAAGTAGACAGCTTGGTCATTGAAATACACAGCGACACGTCCCAATAAAGATCCTTTAAATAAAGATTTCCTCTCTTTGAGTTTGAGGACTTCTTTCTCTCTAGAACAATATTCTCTTTGGAGATTTACCTCCCAAAGATTTCCACCTCTAAATTCCAAATTTTAACCCGTTCGCTGCTTGAAGCTGCTTGAAAATGTTACAAACAAAGGCTTTCCCAGTGCCAGGGAAATCTAATGATTTGGGGGTAATAATTAACAAAAAATTCTAGCTCAGAAACTACAAAAGATATAACAATGAAATATATATGATTTTTGAAGGAAATTGAATGAAGATTTTGAATCTGGGCTTCTTTTGTTTTAATTTTGATAATAAAAAAGTATTTAGACAATTAGATTTGGATAGATTTTTTTGCACGATCAAAAGCATATGTATTTACCACTACATCTTCACATCCAAACAAGAACACAAAGCAAAAAAGTTGAAAATAAAGTTTGTATTGTCACACTACACCTGTAAATGAAAGTAAAACAGTTTAGAAGTCTATCAAGACGCTCACACTCTATGCAGACAGGTCAGTCCACGACCACGCCCCCCTCTCCCCACCACGCCCCCTTGCTGGACTTCAACCCTCTCTTTCACTGCTCCTCTTCCCCTACCTTTCCCTCTGCCCTGTGCCGCGCCGCGAGCAGGCCGCGCTCCCCTCTCACGCTGACTACCACGTCACTGACCACTGGCACGCAGTGCAGAGTACACACTAGGCGAGCTCGTTCGACGCTGGCAAACCAGTCAGCTGAACACACATTGAGGTCACACAGCCCGACACAATAACTGACGAATACGGTTGGCAATTCCATCACTATCATCATCTCACCTTCATGCTCGAGTGAGTCGTTGAATAAAAGATTATTGTCTTTGTCAAAAATCATTAGCAGAGCCTGCTCAGCTGTGTAAATACGTTGATTTGGTCGCTGCGCTTGTCGAAGGTTGCGCCGCCATCTTTGCAAGCGAGACGAAGTGCTGGCTGGTCATCCAGTCAGTGATGAGAATAAATGGGCTTTCCCCTCACGTGTGGTCATTTACATATCATTTTAATACTACAGACATATAAGGCTTACTACGCACACTCTATTTAAGTCCGTTGATAGAAATAGTAACGAATGAAAATTCAAGAAAAATGCATGACGTCAGTGGACGGCCCATAGGCACTGGGAAAGCATTTTTAATGCGGCGTCAGCTGACGGCTTAAAGGCACTCTACGGGTTAATATCTTTCTGTAATACAACAAGCCACAGAGGTTTAATTGTAAATGATACACAACTTGACAAGTAAGCACTTACACTGTGGAGAGGAAGAAAGGAATTGAGTAACAGTACATATCCCACTTCCTGCTGTATATTTATTTCACGCTGAATGTGAATACATTAGAATTTTCTTGAGATTTCACTTCCACAGGATTTCAAAGCTGTAGCTTTACAGCCATGAAGAACATTTGCAAACTGGCAATATAGATCAGATGCAAGCTCCATGCAAAGGCGCCATTTTTTTCACCTTACCTTGTATTTATGCAGAGCTTCTGCACTGTGTTGTCGCCTGATATGCTTTTGTAGATTATGTGCCAGTGTGAATTCTCTGCTGCATCCATCCTCTTCACATCTTAAAAAATACAGATACAGAGAACAAAATGATTTGTGTCTTAACATGCAGCAGAAATCAGGATTTTATACTGCCTTTGTCCCAAATGTAATAATTCAAAAGAGAACACACACACACACACACACACACACACACACACACACACACACACACACACACACACACAAATCTATTAAAGGTGGTTCTCCAGTCAATGGGATCTTCTACAACCATGTCTACATTCAAAAGGAATTTACTAGTCTCCTAAAAAGCAAGTATGCAAAGAATTAGTATTTGACATTTTCAGTAACTATAATCATATACAAAAAACAAAGTTTAGATCCTGCAGGAATGCATCAGAGGCCATAAAAAATGCGGCTGACAGGAAATAACATGGCAATAGACATGTGATACTAGGACTCAAAATACCCATCCATCAAATTGTTTAGGACAACTAAACTTTCTAGTGGCCAAGTAATACTGCTCTCTCCACTTGTCTATTCTGCCACCAATTCTTTTAACCATGTGCAGTCAGCTTCAATGTAGACTGATTGCTCTTTCAAACAGCATACTGCCTGCGCAAAAAGCTTTCAAAAGGAACAGAAAAAGTCCCCTTACCAGTTACCCACTGAGCAATTTGACACACTAAATATAACCTAATTTTTACTTGTTTACCCATCCTTAATGTGACAGTGTAACTCACTAAATGATTAATGTATGAGTGTGAGTTGAAGTTTAAAGTAGGTCACCAATTGGTTAAAAAAAAAAAAAAAAAAAAAAAAAATTAAAAAAAAAATCCAGTTTATTTTTTTCTTAAAACCATGCTGTTTTTGCATAGATCCTGGCATATTTTCACGATAAAAGATATTCTTAAATCTACACCTTCTGAACAGCTGATTTTTGATTTTAACAAAAATCAAGATTTCACATGTAGATTTAAAATAAAATTCCATCTTAAAATATAAAAGAACTGTAATAGAAATACAGTGAATGTTCTACTAGTTTTCCTTAATTAAAATGGTTTCAGTGTCAAAATAGCATACATAACCTTTGCATTCTTTCCACAGAACAGATTTATAGACGTCTTAAAGCCCATTTGAAAAGTCTAAATCTTCTCTGTTGGTTGTTTGTGAGTGAGTGTGTGTGTGTGTGTGTGTGTGTGTGTGTGTGTGTGTTGTGTGTGTGTGTGTGTGTGTGTGTGTGTGTGTGTGTGTCCAAGATACTGGAAAACAGGTGAAATGTTGGTTGATTTTGATAATCAGTTAAAGAACTCACAGAAAAATGTGGATACAGTTAAGGGATTGATGTGATGTGTTATGCATTTGTCATGTGAAATGAAAGAATTTTGCAAACAGTGTGGACTTTGTGCAATTTATATCATTTTTTTTAAAAGTTTAAGACTCGACTCAAAAATGGCACAAAAAAATGGGACATTGTCACACTGGCATACTTCCGCGCATACCTACACGCAAAGTTCTTCAGTACTAAGAAGTCCAGGCACTTTTTCAATTCAGCAAGAAAACGTAAGTTAATAAATGAGATATTTCTATTCAATAATTATAAAGTGAAAGGAATGAAAAAATGTCTCTTTTGGAATTTTGAATTGACCAAAAATAGTCCTGTCATGAGTTACTTTCGTTTCTGTATTCAACTACCGGTGCAAGGGGTTAGCATATATATGTATACATGCTTTTGAGAACACAAAAAATACATCGTTTATTAGTGGCAATACTTTAATTTGTCCAAATGACAAAAAAAATTGTTTGAAAATACTAAATTTTAAGCAGTAAACTGAAGGACTGAAATCATGTTCTATGCATGACCTAGCATCTGAAAATTCCATGCATATGACCTTCACCCCCATCATGTGAACCAATCGTATTTTATTTGAGAGAAACTGGTTTTCGTTTTCCGTTTCTTTGAATGTAAGTTGTAACACAATGAGTGAATGACACTGTGCTCC
>CM065728.1:53773059-53778059 GCA_033310375.1 Conus canariensis
GAGTGGAGGGGGATGGGAGAGCTGTGACAGTGAGTGGAGGGGATGGGAGAGCTGACAGTGAGTGGAGGGGGATGGGAGAGCTGTGACAGTGAGTGGAGGTGGATGGGAGGGCTGTGACAGTGAGTGGAGGTGGATGGAGAGCTGTGACAGTGAGTGGAGGTGGATGGTAGAGCTGTGACAGTTTAGTGGAGGTGGATGGGAGAGCTGTGACAGTGAGTGGAGGTGGATGGGAGAGCTGTGACAGTGAGTGGAGGTGGATGGGAGCTGACAGTGAGTGGGGTGGATGGGAGAGTTGTGACAGTGAGTGGAGGTGGATGGGAAAGCTGACAGTGAGTGGGGGTGGATGGGAGAGTTGTGACAGTGAGTGGAGGTGGATGGGAGAGCTGACAGTGAGTGGAGGTGGATGGGAGAGCTGACATGAGTGGAGGTGGATGGGAGAGCTGTCAGTGAGTGGAGGGGGATGGGAGAGTGTGACAGTGAGTGGAGGTGGATGGAGAGCTGACAGTGAGTGGAGGGGATGGGAGAGCTGTGAAGTGGTGGAGGTGGATGGGAGAGCTGACAGTGAGTGGAGGGGGAGAGCTGTGACAGTGAGTGAGGGGATGGGAGAGCTGTGACAGTGAGTGGAGGGGATGGGAGAGTGGACAGTGAGTGGAGGTGGATGGGAGAGCTGAAGTGAGGAGGGGAGGGAGAGCTGGCAGTGAGTGGAGGGATGGGGAGCTGACATGGGAGGGGATGGGAAGTGACAGTGAGTGGAGGGGATGGGAGAGCTGTGACAGTGAGTGGAGGTGATGGGAGAGTGCAGGAGTGGGGATGGGAGAGCTGACAGTGAGTGGAGGGGATGGAGAGCTGACAGTGAGTGGAGGGGATGGGAGAGCTGACAGTGAGTGGAGGGGATGGAGAGCTGTGACAGTAGTGGAGGTGATGGAGAGCTGTGACAGGTGAGGGGGGAGGGAGGAGGGAGGAGGTGACAGTGAGTGGAGGGGATGGGAGAGCTTGACAGTGAGTGGAGTGGATGGGAGAGCTGACAGTGATGGAGGTGGATGGGAGAGCTGACAGTGAGTGGAGGGGATGGGAGAGCTGTGACAGTGAGTGAGGTGGATGGAGAGCTGACAGTGAGTGGAGGGGATGGGAGAGCTGACAGTGAGTGGAGGGGATGGGAGACTGACAGTGAGTGGAGGGGATGGAGAGTCTAGGAGTGTGGGGAGTGGTGGGGTGGATGGGAGTGACTGTGGGTGGAGGTGGATGGGAGAGGTGACAGTGAGTGGAGGGGATGGGAGAGCTTGACAGTGATGAGGGATGGAGAGCTGTGACAGTGAGTGGAGGGGATGGAGCTGTGACAGTGAGTGGAGGGATGGAAGCTGACAGTGAGTGGAGGGGATGGAAGCTGACAGTGAGTGGAGGGGATGGGAGAGCTGACAGTGAGTGGAGGGGATGGGAGAGCTTGACAGTGAGTGGAGGTGGATGGGAGAGCTGACAGTGATGGAGTGATGGAAGACAGTGAGATAAGATGACTAGTGAGTGGATGGAGCGCATGTGGGGAGAAGCTGTGACATGAGGGATGGGAGAGCTGTGACAGTGGTGGAGGATGGAGAGTATAGGGTGGAGTAGTGATGGGGGGGGAGTGGGATGGGAGCTGTGACAGTGAGTGAGGTGGATGGAGAGCTGACAGTGATGTGTGGGAGGTGCGTGGAAGTAGGGTGGAGGGAGGAAGCTGTGACAGTGAGTGGAGGTGGATGGAGAGCTGTGACAGTGAGTGGAGGGGATGGGAGAGCTGACAGTGATGGAGGTGGATGGGAGAGCTGACAGTGAGTGAGGTGGATGGGAGATGTGACAGTGAGTGAGGTGGAGCGTGGGATGGGAGAGCTGACAGTGAGTGGAGGTGGATGGAGAGCTGACGTGAGTGGAGGTGATGGAGCTTACAGTGAGTGAGGATGAGAGGACAGAGTGAGGGATGGAGAGCTGACAGTGAGTGGGTGGATGGAAGCTGGACATGATGAGTGATGGAGGCTGCGTGAGTGGAGTGGATGGAGAGCTGTGACAGTGAGTGAGGTGATGGAGCTTGACAGTGAGTGAGTGGATGTGAGCTGAAGTGAGTGGGGTGAGGGGGCTGTGACAGTGAGTGGAGTGTGGGAGTTGCGTGTGTGGTGGTGGGGTGGCGTGAGTGGAGTGGATGGGAGGCTGTGGTGGTGGGTGGGGAGGCTGTGACGTGAGTGGGGGGTGGGGAGTGTGACAGTGATGGAGGGTGGAGCTGTACAGTGAGTGAGGTGATGGGACCCTTTCGTGAGTGAGTGGAAGAAGCTACATGAGTAAATAAACTTGACATGAGTGGATTGATTTAAGTTTCAAGTTGATGGATGGACTACAGTATGAGTATGGGAGATCTGTGTACAGTGAGTGGAGGGGATGGGAGAGCTGACAGTGAGTGGAGGTGGATGGGAGAGCTGTGACAGTGAGTGGAGGGGGATGGAGAGCTGTGACAGTGAGTGGAGGGGATGGGAGATGACAGTGTGAGGATGGAGTGCAGGAGGAGGTGGATGGGAGAGCTGTGACAGTGAGTGGAGGTGGATGGGAGAGCTGTGACAGTGAGTGGAGGTGGATGGGAGAGCTGCTGTGGACTGAATGGTGAGGTGATGGAGAGCTGACAGTGAGTGGAGGTGGATGGGAGAGCTTTACAGTGAGTGGAGGTGGGATGGGGAGTGAGGTGATAGTGCAGTGGGAGGTGGATGGGAGAGCTTGACAGTGAGTGGAGGTGGAGGGAGGCTGTGACAGTAGTGGAGGTGGATGGAGAGCTGACGTGATGGAGGGGATGGGAGGCTGACAGTGAGTGGAGGGGAGGAGAGCTGTGACAGTGAGTGGAGGTGGATGGAGAGCTGACAGTGAGTGGAGGTGGATGGGAGAGCTGTGACAGTGATGTGGAGGGGTGGAGGGGGGAGAGCTGACAGTGAGTGGAGGTGGATGGAGAGCTGTGCAGTGAGTGGGTGGATTGGTGAGAGTGTGACAGTGAGGTGGAGGTGGAGGGAGGGCTGTGACAGTGAGTGGATGGAGGTAGGTGGAGTGGGAGAGCTGTACAGTGAGTGGAGGGAGGTGGAGGTGAGTGAGTGAGGTGGATGGAGAGCTGACAGTGAGTGGAGGGATGGGAGAGCTGACATGAGTGAGGTGGAGGGAGTGTGACAGTGAGTGAGGTGGATGGAGAGCTGACAGTGAGGTGGAGGAGGGGGGGATGGAGAGCTGTGACAGTGAGTGGAGGTGGATGGGAGAGCTGTGGGGTGGGACGTGACAGTGATGAGGTGGATGGGAGAGCTGACAGTGAGTGGAGGTGGATGGGAGAGCTGACAGTGAGTGAGGAGGGGATGGAGAGCGTGACAGTGAGGGGGGGGATGGGAGAGCTGACAGTGAGTGGAGGGGATGGGAGAGCTGACAGTGAGTGGGGGTGGATGGGAGAGCGTGACAGTGAGTGGAGTGGATGGAAGTGAGGATGGGGGGAGGAGAGCTGTGACAGTGAGTGGAGGGGGGATGGGAGAGCTGTGACAGTGAGGTGAGTGGATGGAGAGCTGTGACAGTGAGTGGAGGTGAGGAAGGGAGGCTGTGACAGTGAGTGGAGGTGGATGGGAGAGCTGTGGACAGTGAGTGGAGGGTGGATGGGAGAGCTGACATAGTGGACGTGATGGAGGGGTTGGGAGAGGCTGTGACAGTGAGTGGAGGTGGATGGGAGAGCTGGACAGTGAGTGGAGGTGGATTGGGAGAGCTGACAGTGATGTGGAGGTGGATGGGTAGGAGCTGTGACGTGGTGTGGAGGGGGATGGGAGGCTGTGACAGTGAGTGGAGGTGGTGGAGAGTGTGGGAGTGTGAGTAGTGTGGATGGGAGAGCTGTGACAGTGAGTGGAGGTGGATGGGAGAGCTGACAGTGAGTGGAGGTGGAATGAAAACGCCTAAGGAATATGGGTGTGCGTGCGTAGGTGCATGCGTGCGTGCGTGCGTGTGTGTGTGTGTGCGTCGTGTGTGTGTGTGTGTGTGTGTGTGTGTGTGTGTGTGTGTGTGTGTGTGTGCGTGTGTGCGTGTATGTGTGCATGTGCGTGCATGTGTGTGTGTGTGTGTGTGTGTGTGTGTGTGTGTGTGTGTGTGTGCTTGTGCGTGTGTGCGTGCGTGCGTGCGTGCGCGTGTGCACATGTTTATGTCTCTCTCCTTCCTGTTTGGCCCATCAGTCTTTCGCGTCTCATCCTTGTCAGTCATGTGAGAGTATCCTCCAGTGTGAATGAGGCACCACCTTTCTTGTTGTTTAAATAAGAAAACAACAACAACAACAACTAACAAACGAATAACTATAAATCATTCTCGTTCCCATTGAACGAAAAATAGATATTGATTTACTGTTCTCACTGTTCCAACTGGACTGGACCTTAATTTCTCGTTTCTCTTGATATTTTCTTATCGCGTGTGTACATCCATGCTGTATGAAGAAATTTGTCATACGATTTCTTGCAAATAAGGACAGAACCATTTCCTTTAAAACGGATTAGTGGAAACAGCATACACTTTTGTCAGTGCAATGTCCACGCACTTATCTTTGTAGATTTGTTTGTTTGTTTTCAATTGTATTTACTTTGAAGAAATCATGGCAGTTCGGTTGTACGCATGCTGGTGTTTGACGCATTGTCTTGTTGCCCTGCGTTTCGCTTCCATCCTAACATACACACATGGAGTGATTTTTTGTCAGTCTAACATGGGCAACACACAGTTCAAGGACAGATGCTCTTATGTGTCGTCACGATTTTGGGTTGCAACTTTCAGAGAGAGAGAGAGAGAGAGACAGAGAGTCGCATCACTTTGAAACTAACCATGGACGGAAGAGGTTGTCACAGCAACAGCCCGCAGGCGGAATAGGGGGAGATGGATCTGATTAAGACCTAACCATCTGCGCCATACAGACACAAAGAGGACGCTGTGACAGGGTGAATAAATCAAATGTGAAGACGACGCGTTCGGCGCAGAGCTTTCAGAAT
>CM065728.1:53783059-53820559 GCA_033310375.1 Conus canariensis
AGGCTACTCTCTCTCTCTCTCTCTCTCTCTCTCTCTCTCTCTCTCTCTCTCTCTCTCTCTCTCTCTCTCTCTCTCAATACAAACACCTCTGATGACGTTGACTACTGTTTTAGCCAGCTAGTCCCGCAACAGCAAAGTGAGCAATGTTATCCTATCACAAGCAAAAATAAAATTCTTTTCTTGCAGTCCAGCCAAAATCATGCTTTGGCTTCAGTCTAGCAAAAATCATGCTTTACTTGCACTACACTCACAACTAGGTACTGTTAAAACCTGCCAGGTAAGCTAACTTGTTAATTGAATCACTGATCCTCTCATGGAGTATGAGTGGAAATAGAAACACTTTTCACATAGTTTTACCTTAGCCTACATTTTGAACTTTTTAACATCATGGAAACTTACTAGTGTAAACTCTAGGCTTACTGACAATTCCTTTTAATGATAATTTAAAAAAAAGGGAAACATTTGTCGAACATGTGCACTTAATGCGGTGCACATGACACTAGTGTTTATAAAATGTGTGTGTTTGATTGATAAATGTTTGTTGACTGCGCCTCTAGAAAAAGCAAAATATCTGTATACATGACTTGTGTCGTCTGTTCTGTTTTTTACGTGGCTGGGTAAATGCTTATGTCACTTACGTGACATTGTGGGTTGTGTGTGTTGTGTGTGTGTGTGTGTGTGTGTGTATGTGTGTGTGTGTGTGTGTGTGTGTGTGTGTGTGTGTGTGTGTATGTGTGTGTGTGTGTGTGTGTGTGTGTGTGTGTGTGTGTGTGTATGTGTGTGGTGTGTGTGTGTGTGTGTGTGTGTGTATGTGTGTGTGTGTGTGTGTGTGTGTTGTGTGTGTATGTGTAGTGTGTGTGTGTGTGTGTGTGTGTGTGTGTGTGTGTGTGGGGAAAGCGAGGAGGGTGAGGAATGGGGAAAGGACGACTCATTTTTTTTTTAATTTTCAGAGGTGGTGTTCTTTCGTTTTCCTGCGTCCTACAAAAGTGCGAGCGTGGAGTGAGGGGGGAGGAGGAGGGGGCTAGGGGAAGGGGAAGAGGGGGAATGGGAACGCAATTGTGGTGCCGTCCATTCTTTTCATTCTCCTTTGGCTTCAAATATTAGAAAGAAGAGGGACAGCAGAAGGTAGTCAGGTCCCACCAACGTTTTCAAGGAGGGGAGGCGAATATTGTTTTAGACACCACCACCCTGCCCCCTATCGTCACACCTGAAGCCGATTTCCAACGACTATGCGCATTTCTGAGATTGTTATTATTATTATCATCATCATTATTGTTGTTGTTGTTGTTATTCTTATCACCACCACCACCACCATCATCACTACCATCATCATCATTATTATTATGATTGTTATCATTATTATTATTATTAAGAGTACTGATATGGCGTCTATCCTTGGCGAGAGACCACATTCCATGCTCTCCTTTACACAACGGGCTGCCTATCTGGGTACAGTCGACAAAATAACTGCCAATTGGCTCTAC
The DNA here is from genome assembly GCA_033310375.1 of Conus canariensis. Classification (NCBI taxonomy): domain Eukaryota; kingdom Metazoa; phylum Mollusca; class Gastropoda; order Neogastropoda; family Conidae; genus Conus; species Conus canariensis. Next base: position 53,784,544 of record CM065728.1, read on the forward strand.
ATCCAGTCGTTTCCACGTCATTAAGTCTGTCAGTACCTCAGTTTTTCACACTACGTTTATTCTTTCGGTGCAGGCTATGTGTCTACTGTATCATCCACACCAACGGCCAAACCGGCCTTCGTGTCCGAAAGTTGGTGACGAGATTTTACGCGTGTGCAAGAGATCATGTGTGTTCACACATGGCACCTCGGTTTATGTGGTGTCATTGGAAGGACTTTTTAGGATATGGAGTCAGAACCAATGTTAACGTCGAGGCAAAAATCCCCCAGCACTGAAATGGTCTGGCGGAGATGTTAACCTGCAACCCCAGGATCAACAGAATCACCAGTCCAGCGCTCTACTGACTGAGCTATTCCGGCCCCAGGAGCTTCAGGAACAATAATTCTTGCTTAGGATGTGAAAAAACAAATCATTTTGATATTTTTTTTTGTTCTAAATGTCTGTCTTTTAGTCCAAAGCCGCAGGCAGATTTGACAGCCAGGTTTTGTTACTCAAATGCAGTTGGGCGGGGCTGGTTTTGTCACTACTCGTGTTGTGGTTCAAATGCACATTCAAATTTGGCAGACTGGTTGTGTTAGGCTAAATAACCGTGTTGTGACTCAACAGACTGGTCGTGCAAGGCTACATACCTGTGTTGTGGTTCAAACTTACATGCAAATATAGCGGAGAAGTTTTGGCAGACTGGCTCTGTGTTGTGGCTCAAACTCACTCGCAAATTTGACTGACATCAAGAGCAGTGCCTTTAGTTAAAACGCCTCCGGTTCTGTTTACTGAGGGTCGATCTGATTATCTCGAACAATCGGTAACAGGTGAGCCATGTGTAAAATTATGGTCATCTCGCCATGTCAAAACTCACAAATGGCAAAGTGGATGGTTGACACACGACACATGTAGGCTACACGTACAATTTCACAAGCGCACGCGCGCGCGCAAGTACCAGCACGCACGCGCGCGCGCGCACACACACACACACACACACACACACACACACACACACACACACACACACACACACATACCCACACATTTACGCACGCACACCCAGCCACCCACCCAGCCACCCACCCACCCACACACACACACACACACACACACATGCTCTTACGGGGCATGGATTTAAGTCAGCGTGTGGATGTGTGTGTGTGTGTGTGTGTGTGTGTGTGTGTGTGTGTGTGTGTGTGTGTGTATGTGTGTGTGTGCGTGCGTGCGTGCGTGCGTGTTTCTGTGCGTGTGTGTATGTATTATGTATGCGTGTGTGTGTGTGTGTGTGTGTGTGTGTGTGTGTGTGTTGGAGTTGCTTTTGTCTGTGAGTGTATTGAAATGTCAATATCAGTTCAACCGAATGTTGTGGTACATTTTATAGAACAAAGGTAAGTTTTCAGATTTACTGACCAGCTCTTTCATGTCTTTCCCCCTTGAAAAGAGAACGACACGTCCGAAGGCGCGAGAGTGATCCAGAGACGTACTGTCCTCATCTGCCGAACAAACCAGCTGGGAACAGTCCTGCACCATCCTTGGAAGCCTGCGCTGTGTTGTTGATCCAACTTTCTTTTACCGTTCTTTCTCTCTCTGTTCCTTACCAGAAATCTCCCTTTCTCTATTTCTCCCGTTTTTTTCGAGGGCCAGACCCTCTACAGAATTGTAGGGGAAGGGGCTGGGATCAGATAGGAAGGCAGCTGGGTTCAAGGATCTTTCCCCTGCCACCCCTTTCTTAAAACAAACAAACAGAAAAGACCTTTTTAGAGGTGAATTGGACTCTATCGTTCAGAACAGATTTCAGTGTCATTTTTATACCATAAACTGCTTCAGTTTCTGTTTGTATTGTCCCAGGATTTTTTTTTTTTTTTTTTTTTAGCTTCCCCCCCCTTTTTTAACCGAGTAATCAGAGTTTACAAGTGCGCTAAAAGAGGACAGTGCACAGATTTCAACATAGCAGTGACATATGTGTCAGTCACACACAATACTGATATACACTGTTAGCTGGACAAAAGGAAAGAAAAAATAATAAAGATGATAACAACAACAACAATAATGATAACTTTAATAATAATGATAGGAATGCTGATGATGATGATGATAATAATAATTCTAATAGTAATGATTATCGCAAATTTCAAAGAACGAGTCATAACAAGCATATGTCACCATGTCAAAGAACTATATTGTCTCTGATGTCTCACTGTCCCAGGAATCTTAGTGCTCGCCCCCTCCCCTCGGACCCTGGGCGTAAAGCTCTAACCCCCGCCCCCTCCCTCATCGTACTTTAGAATTGCCCACGTCCCAGTATGCTTCCCGTGTTTCTTTTCTTCTCTCTCTCCTCTCTCTCTCTCTCTCTCTCTCTCTCTCTCTCTCTCTCTCTCTCTTTTTATTGGTCTACCAATTCCTGAACTCCCTTGGCTGCTGAAGGGTACGTTACACAGGAATGGTCAGATTCTGTGCAGTCTGGCCACTCAGTCTTTGTAACAGTTTTATTTTTGTGGCAAATCGCGACGTAACATAAGTGGGTAGAGGGAGGTATCTATCTTTGTAACAAATCGCGACTGAACAAAAGTGGGAAGAGAAAAGTGTGGGCCAGTTTGCCGCTGTCATTCAGTGGAAACTGACCTGATCAGTCAGCTTCATCTAACTATACGAAACTTAAAGTGGTGAGACGACGTATACATCAACCGGACGATTCAGACACAGCCGCGATGATCTGTCACGAACCTAAAGGTACGATGACTAAACGCATTATGGTCGTCTTGATAGTGGTATCGGTTTTTTGCCGTCATAGTCTTTTACTCATCACTGCCTGAGATTGTCTTTAACAAAGCGTCTTATTATTCTGCTCCTGTCCTACCAAAGAAGATTGTGCATATTCCTCCTTCAGAAGTAAAAGTGATGGAGGGGCACGCAAGACTTCCAGACACGATCCAAAAAGAAGTAAGTTGTTCTCTCTCTCTCTCTCTCTCTCTCTCTCTCTCTCTCTCTCTCTCTCTCTCTCTCTCTCTCTCTCTGTTTGTATGCGTGACACGGCGTTATGTAAAGAAAAAAAGGAAAAAGAAGAAGTATAATGATCAGATTGCATTACGTACCGAAACTTAAGGAAATATATGTATTTCTTAGCCAGGTTTACGCAAGTGCAATTCTGTGTCACGTTTATGCCATAGAATGCTGACACATGCCAATGACTCTGCGTAAAGCTCCAACAGGAGCCCCAGAAGTGCTCCAGAAGACAGATAAGTTCAAATTATTCGACAAAACAGAAAGAAACCAACACAAACAGATCTTGTACACTGTGAGGTGGTAATTCTGATGTTCACATTGACACTTCTCTATTCTGGTTCATTTTGCGTAGACGATATTAAATTCGTGATTGTGATGCTTGTTTGGTCATTTTGTAATAGATATCAATTTTAGAAATGAAGACCTAGCTGGCTGGTGGTTTCGAATGGATTGGTGTTGAGCGTCAGAGACTGTAATTGTTATCTTTTAGTCCTTGAAGCGCTTAACTGAGAAATCTAAAATGGACAGTTTGGTTCAGCAGTATAATTGAATGATGTTGATGTAATCGCTGATGTTTAACATCGTAGCCCTGAAAAGATACACTTTCAAGTTTCTCAACACCCAATAGCTAAATTATCTTTTCAATCCACGAGATGATGGCTCATAATGAGGCACCCATTGTGACTGTACAAATACCATCCTGACCTTCACAGCTCTTGCTATTAGTGCCCGTGCCCACATGGAATGCTTGTCTTGTGGCACTCTGTCATACGTACTGATATACATCGCATATACCAGCACACACATACACACAGATGCATGCACATAGCGCCTACAGGCATTTTTCACACACACACACACACACACACACACACACACACACACACACACACACACAACACACATACTAAAGCACAGACATGTACACTCACACACACACACACACACACACACACACACACACACACACACACACACACACACGCCCCCCCCCCCCCCCCCCCCACACACACACACACTCCTACTCATGCACGTAATTTTGCACTTACACATAGGTCCTAAACTCATACACACAACGATACACTCATGCATGTACAATCAAATTAGCGGCTCTGCCGATATTAGCAAGGTTTCCAAGACAGTTAAAGTGTAAGTCAGGTTTTGCTAAATGTTGTCTTGAGATCTTCCTCCCCACGGCTCCTCCTTCCCATTGTTTGTTCGTTCGTTTTTTCTGTGTTTTTTTTTCTTTCTTTTTCTTTCTTTTTTCATTTGGATAAGTTTGTACGTTCTAACCAGCCGCCGAGGCGAAGTGGTTAGCGTCACGGACTCCCGGCTGGGAGGACGTGGGCTCGACTCCCATCAGAGTCATGTGGGTTTTTCTGCCCCGACCGGCTCCTACTCAGAGTTGAGTTTGCTGCGGACTCAGTTGGGAAGACTGGGACCACACAGTCGAGTTTCATGCACTTAATGGATGCGTTTCTGAGAGTGTTGCTCAAATTTCCTGACCAACACTGCAGGTGCCTGTATCTCTCGGGCCTGGTTGACGCCGGGATATATTATGAAAGGAAGCGTAGAGTACAGCCCTGTCATGTAGTCTCAGACCGAAATGGAAATCCGTAGCATCATCTTAATCATCCTCATTCTCATCGATCAGCATAAAAAAAGTCTCAAATTCTGTGGCCCTTCATGCCCTGCTCTCATGGTGACCTCAATTTCGATGTCCTCTCCACGTCTGTGGCCTTGGTTTGGTTCCGTCGGGGTCACCGGTATCGGCGAGTCCATGGGGGCTGTCGTTGGACGGACGTGGTGGCGCCCTCCGGAGGGAGAGCTCACTCATGCCGGCTCCGCGACTAAGCAATTATTGTCGTCAGTAGGGGGCTTAGTAGGTGATGTCCTGCGTATGTTTGATCAGAACAGGCGCCACTGAACACCACTGAAGTGACTCGGCAGCAGTGCAGTGTCTCCTCCGGTGGGTTGCTTCTTGACTTGACATTGACTGCTCTCTGTGGATTACGGGTGCCGGGCTGCGGCGGGACCGACCGGGCTGTGGCTGTGGACGGGGTGTCGGAATGAGCGGCGTGGGTGAACTGCCTCTGAGGTGGCGCAGAGGTTGGGACAGCAAAAAAAAAAAAAAAAAAAAAAAAAAGAAAAGAAAAAAAGAAAAAGTTTGTACGTTCTGATCGAGCTCGCCATCACGCCTTTCAAAGGAAGACAACTTCAACAAGGCCTCGTTGTAAATAAGCCTCAATTTGTAGACATACTGTGCACATACAAGATGTAAACGATAAATAAGCAACTTCGTTACAACAAAATTTGACAACTACAAATAACTTCATAGTGGCAGCGGAAAAAGGATCTTGAAGAATTCTGCCATTCGCCCTCAAGCCATGAATCTTTCGCCACCAAATATTCGCAATGCAATGGCAGCTTGCTAGACGCTTCGATTCCAACCATTTGATCGCTACACAACTGCATCCAGAAGATAGAAAAGAACGTGTCATAGTCGACCTAAAGGCTACGAGCGTGCAAGCTGACGTTTGTTTGACCGTCTTACAAACTGATGATTAACAACCGCAACCACGCGTTTAGAGTTGAAACAGGATCTAGGCCTACATCATCATTCTGAAGCTAAAAAAAAGTAGAATGAAAAAGTTTCAACCAAACAAAGCAAATATGCAGATTCTAAACAAGCAAACAAACAAACAAAAAAGATGAAGCAATTGTAGCAAATTTCGTGTTCACGCTAACAAAATGTTACAGCTATTTCATATTTCATGAAAACTACTGCATTGTTAATTTTTTTCTCTCGGAGATTCCTACATTGGTACATTTCAAGCTGAACCACAAGCACCCACCGACCAGACCTACACCTGCAGACTCTGTGCCAGAACATGCCTGTTGGCTTCGGCCTTGTCAACCACGAGCATGCTTGCAGCGAACGTGGACACGGTCCTTCCTAAATCTTCAGCTATGAAGAACTGCCACAGTGACAATACTCCTTTATCAGTAACCCGCTGGTTATGAAGATAATGGAAAATAAAGTGTAAACAGGGTGATACAGAGACTGGCTGATTATTGTTGTGCGGTTTACTTACATCTTTTATCGTGTTTCAGAGTCCTACACCCCCCCGGGTCGTCGATGATGGAGAAAACATCAAAGTTGGGGAAAACACGGAAGTGCACGTCCTGAGCGCCATCCGGAGGACAGACTTCCCAGTGGAGGATGCCGTCTTCAACGCTGTTCTTCTCACCTGGGCCGGCGGCAGAAAGACAGACCGAACGGACTTCGTCTGCTGCCTCAGCAGGACGCCCGCCTTCAGGGAAGTGACCCAAACCCCTGCCATTCTCACCTTCCAGACCACCGATCTCATCGAGTCAGACATGAAACATAACCTCTATTCATGCTCCATCCGTAAACTGGAGTCCTCGTTAACTGCAGAGTCTCCACGATACGTGGCATTCGCAGAAAAGAAGTGCAACGTCAACATGACAAAGGAGGCTCATGCAATTGCTCAGCCGCGTGATGGCCGCAATCAGCTAGCCGTTTGTAAATCCTTCGCTTATGGGAACCTGAATCCCCAGCAGCTCGTGGAATGGTTAGAATTTGCCAAATTGGTGGGAGTGTCGGTGGTACAAGTGCATTATAACAGACTAAACGAGAAGGCCCTGACTGTGCTTAGACATTACCAGAAAGAGGGGTTCCTCATCTTGGCTCCTGTCACCCTTGCCGCCAGGAACGGTAAGTCAGGAAGAAGATGTCATCAGCAGGTTTTAGGACAAGAAGTTGGTTATCACAAAGTCCATAGGATGAATGATGGATTCAGTTCGGTATAAGCAGCTTTCCCTTCTACTGGATCTGATGCCGGACAAGAAGATCATGATAGGACAATGAAGCAAGATGTACCAGATTAATGATCACTTCCGCGTACATTTAAACGTTGAAATCATGTCCACCCCCATCATATTCCTTTATTTTCCGATATGAAATGCACTTATTATCGCAAACGCACATTACTGGGTCTTTTTCAAACTCACAGAACCTGACTCGAATAAGATTGACATATAAAAAGTGAGATGGGGCGGGGAAGGAAGAACAATGTTTTAAAGCTACATTTTTTTTCTCTGTATGTGTCACTGAACATGTGCTTGAGGTATTTGAATGGAATAGAAGGCAGCAGCTGCCATCGTTACACATATTAATGAAGGAACTTGAAAACTTTTTCACCCTTTAAAACTGTTTTCGACCAGGGCCTTTGTGTGCGTTTTTCAAAGCAGTATTGAAAATGTTTAAGCAGGATAGCTATTGGGAAAAAACACACACAACAACAACAACAAAACAGAATAATCCAGGATCTGTTCTAAATTGTTCTACAAGTTTTCGTTGTGCTAAAATTGTCACAAGCAATGCAGGGGCTTTTTTTCCCTGTGTCGACATGATCAAGATCGTGACTGATCAATTCTCGAATATCTATATCCGGCTTGAAAAAACAACAAATAAACGAACAATCTGCGATACCTTTTTTTTTTCTAAATGTGACACCGTAGATTAATACTTTGGCATATGAAACTTATTAAAGTTTGGTATATGAAACATATTAACGTAAAAGAAATTAAAAACCCTTGATGATTAAATGAGATTCAGCAGAATGTATCTCAGTTGAACAAAACCTCTATTTTACAGCTACGTCTGCTGCTGAGAACACAATCCCAGTTCTTAAGATTACCGATGCATTACATTACTGAACGTGGGAAGGAGACATTAAGGAAATACAGAAATAAATATAAAAAGATCTCTCCTTTTTGTAAGATCTGCTTAATTAAATTCTAATGGAAGAAAACAGAACATTACAAGATACAAAGTAGTTTAACAACAAGTGTCATAATAGATTGTTCAGAATATTTTCCTATTGCCCATTTGTATTAAAGGTAACTGCAGGTAAACGTGTAAACTTATACACAGCGAAACAAACGAATAAACTAGGACGAAACAAGAACCATAACCCTGCCTCACCCCCTCTTCCAACTCTCTCCTCTCCTCTCATGTCCACACACCCCATTTTCCCATCCAAAATCAATGAGAGAGAGAGAGAGAGACAGAGAGACAGAGAGAGACAGAGAGAGAGAGACAGAGAGAGAGAGCAAATCAAACGTGTGTGTGTCTGAGAGAGAGAGAGAGACAGAGAGAGAGAGAGAGAGAGAGAGACAGACAGACAGACAGACAGAGACAGACAGAGAGAGCAACTTGTCATAGCTAGCAAAATTTAGATGCACAATGTGCGTGTACGCGCACATGCGGGCGCGAGCGTGTGTATGTATGTGTATATGTATGTGCGTGCGCGCGCCCGCGCTTTTGTGTGTGTGTGTGTGTGTGTGTGTGTGTGTGTGTGTGTGTGTGTGTGTGTGTGTGTGTGTGAGCGTGCGCGCGCACACATGTGCCCGAGCGTTCGGGCATAGGTGCGCTCGCCTGCGTGTTTGTGCGTGCTTGTGTGTGTGTGTGTGTGTGTGTGTGTGTGTGTGTGTGTTAGAGAGAGAGAGAGAGAGAGAGATGGGTGGCTTCGGAGAAAATGCTTCGACTGCCATTGGCTGGAATCAGATGGGTGAGTAATTGTTACCATCTCATGAAACCCATCTCCCGTCCCCCCCCCCCCCCCCTTCCCTCTCCCCACCACCCACCTCGAAAATTTTAAAACTTTTTGACTCTAGGCCCTACCCTGAGCTTTATTCTGATTGCCAAACTCTGAAATCTGAACATTACTACAGGCTTTGCTTGGGTTCCTGGTCATGTCGGCATTGGACACAATGATGTGGCGGATCAACTTTCTAAGAATGCCACAAAGATTGTGCAGATTCTCCATGCCTCACTGCAATGTAAAGCTCAAGCTCAGATTGACGTCAAAGACCTCAGGCAAAGTGAAAGGAACAAGCAGACGGATAACAAACTTTCAACTTCGTCCAGCCTTTGACGGCGTTTTACCTCAGCCACAGGTGGCCGTGAAGAAAAACCAGTTGTGTGCCGATTATACAGAGGCACTCGCTTTATACCCACTCGTATATTTCAAAAGACGAAGAAGTCCCGTGGTACATTCCATGTGATGTACCACTAACTAAAAGAAAACACTTCTTTTTTTTTTTTTTACAGAGTTAGGATTTGCATGATGTCAGACATAAACACTTTCTGGCAAATTCCAAGATAACCCTGTTCAAAGATGTTCCACCTGATATGTTTTTTTTAGTTCCCGAGGAAAATCAACGATTTTCATCTAATCTATTTTACTGGCACGTTTCTTTTAAGGTTTGTTTTCGAGGATAGTGTTCGTTTTGTTTTAAAAACAATTGTGTATGAATGTGACTTTTAACGAACTGACAGCCCTGATATGGCCCCTTGCGATCGGCTGGGTTTTCAGCAACATGATTTGATTGGCTGTGATTTGATACACAGCTATAGAAAAGCCACGTTGTTGTGTTGGCGAACTATTGATTAACTCGCCCAGCTAATTAAGCAACTTAGTGCTGTGGTCAAGCTTGTGAATATTACTCTAACTCTGGTTTGTCAAACTACTGTAGTTGTGTTGCAAAAGTATTTATTCATATTGACAGATTTTGCACTATTGAAGCTGAAGTCTTCCATAGGATCATCAAGACTTTGGGAAGTGCAGACACAAAACTGCTTGGAAGTGTAGCTGGGTAATATTGGCGGGGTTGAAAATTCAGTTTGGTGCAACACAGTTTGATTACAACTGACGCCCATACATTCGCCTCAAAAGTTCATGGAATCAACTTGGTAGTGTCTTACATCTGCTTGGGAAAAAAGCCGAACTGTTCAAAGGCTCGTTAAAGTGTTTGGCAGAGTTATCGTGCAGCTTCTTAGAGTTTCCCAAGATTGCCTGTTAGTGTATTCAGACAGCTCTATAATGAAACCACACAATCTCTCTCTCTCTCTCTCTCTCTCTCTCTCTCTCTCTCTCTCTCTCTCTCTCCATGCACGCACGCGTGCACACACACACACACACACACACACACACACACACACACACACACACACACACACACACACATACAAGATTCAAGATGGCGCAAACGGTCAGAAGCTAATCTAAGCTCTTGTTGAAATTGAGCTTATTCACAAGAACTATGACCAGAATGACCAGATCCAGAAGTTTAGGAGGTCGTCACAACAAACCGACAAAGAAAATAACAGCTCTGCTAAAAATGAAGAATCGGCAGGACTTACAACAGAAGTTCTGGAGCCAGCTGCGAGGCAAGGTCAAGAAGCTGAAAGTAAGAGCAACATAACTGGCAACGATGCGACCAAAAGAGAAGAAACTCAAGTAAGAAAGCTCGAACAACTGAAAACTTTGATCGAGAAGTTAAGCGACAGGATCTTCTCCCTTGAAAGTACTGTCAAAGAGCAAACTGAACCGATAGTTAGCTTAAGTAAAAAAGAAGAAAATACAGCCTATCAAGCCTAATGTTGTCAACAGATAAATCCAGACGTCGACAGTGATTTCAACCACGACTTGTAGCTCTTGCGCGGAAGTGGCAAGATCCTCTCCGTCACCCACGCACACACACACACAACCGCACTCACACACACACACACACACACGCGCGCGCGCGTTCACACACACACACACACACACACGCACACACACATACATACACATAAGTACACGCACACATACACGCTCGCGCGTGCATTTTCCCTACTGACATTGAGTCTAGTGCGATGTTGATACGCAAGTTGATGTACCTCTTCCTTCTCCTGCGTCCCTCTCGCTCTCTGGCCCCCTCCCCTTCCCCTCCCTCACCTACCCACACCCTTGACCCCCCCCTCCCCCCCCACACACAAACGCACACACATGTCTGGTCATCAGATTTTGTGCGTTGTTGATTTGCATGCTGATATCTCCCCTCCTCTCGTCCCTTTTCTCTCTAGACCTCCAGCCTTCCCCTCCCTCCCGCCCCGTCCTTTACCCATTAAGGTAGATTCTCTCCGATCATAAGGCTATCTGCGATGCTGATAGCATCAGGCGGCCCATCCACCATCGTCCACAGTCTCCCTCCCCACCCCCCCCTCCCACCCCCCTCCTCCGCTCCTAGCCCCACATCGCACCAGTCATTTATCTTGACTTTGATGGGCATCACTGACACATTGTAACAGTGCACTAAATGCAGCTGCATCATGTTACACTTTACCCCCGTAAACAGGAGGGATGGAACTACAGCTTCAGCTGTCAGTGTCCTCGAGGAGTCCCTGCGTGCAGAGTAGTTGGTGTACACTGCAGCACGTCTGCTCAGCTCCATTATCACAGTGTGCAGGTTCAGTTATAAGGACAGGTGAATGACAAGGGTCTCGTAGACACGCCTTTGACCGCTTGACATAATAATGATAACAATTATAATAATAATAATAATGATGATGATGATAATGATATTAACAATGATGATAATAATAATGATAATGAATAAATGACTGAATGATTATTCATGGCGCTTAATCTTAGATAAGCTCTAAGCACTTACAATTACAGAAAAGATTGAAGTGAACATAAATTAAACCAATAAGAAGATAAATTTTGCAACAAGTGCCGTGAACCTACAAACAAGACTGCATATTGATACGCACACGCACGAACACACACGCACGCGCGTGCGCGCGCGCGCGCGCGAGCACACACACACACACACACACACACACACACACACACACGCACGCACGCACACACACACACACACACACACACACACACACACACACACACGATCCCACACACACAGTCTCACAAAAACGCACACAACAGCACGTGCGCACAGACACATACATGCAATATTGCAATAAGTGCCATGAACCTACAAACAAGACTGCTTATTCTCACGCACACGCACGAACACACACACACACACACACACACACACACACACACACACACACACTACACGCACAACACACACACACACACACACACACACACACACACACACACACACACACACACACACATGTGCGCGCGCACACACACACAAGTCGCAGAACTAATTTGATGAGGAAGGAGAAGGGGAAGAAAGAACTGCTATTGATAGGTGAAGAGGGTTGTTTTAAGAGATGCTATGAAGGAAGACAGAGAGTTTGAACTATGCAAAGATATTGTGAGTTTATTCCATGAAACCGGACCCTGAAAAAGAAAACGAGCGATCGCCATAGGTTTTAGTTCGAAATGGAAGGATCTTAAGCAGAGTGTTGTAGGTAGAAGAACGTAACTGTCTAGAAGGAACATAGAGATGAAGGAGATCAGAAAGGTAGGAAGGAGCTAAACCATTCAAAGATTTAAAGCAGAGTAAGGACAGTTTGTAGCCTATTCATTTTTCGACCAGCAGCCAGTGAAGAGAAAGAAGTAAGGGAGTGACATGAGATCTGGGTTGTCTAAGAATCAAACGAGCTGCGTTGTTTTATTCTTTCTGGAGACGACTGAGAAGATTCTGGGGACAGCCAGCAAGGAGAGAATTACAGTAATCAAGTCTTGATAGAATGAAGGCAAAAACAAGGGTTTTTGTGGCATCAACAGAGAGAAGATGTCGCACAGAACCAATGCGGCGAAGCTCAAAGTAACAGACACGGCAGACAGTGGAAACATGTAGCAGGAAGGAAAGCGCTGAGTCAAGGGTAACATCTAAATCCTGTGCAAATGAAGATGTCTGAATAAGGCAATTTTCCAATTAAATAGAATTTAGGATACAGTCAGATAAAAGAAGATTTTTGAGTGCAAAGAAGATCTTTTCAGTCTTTTTTTCCATTGTTGAGCCGAAGTTTGTTAACTGTCATCCAAGATTTTATGTCAATGATACACGACTGTGTGTGTTGAATTGCAGAAGACAGCTGAGAGATATCGCTGGATGTGTAAATCAGATTGTCATCTGAAAAGCAGTGGAAAGACAGGCTATGATGGGAAACAATGTCGGAGGTTGGGTGGGTGTAAAGTACGAAAACAAGGGGGCCCAAGACGGATCCCTGGGGAACTCCGTCCTGGAGGATAATAATGATAATTATGATAATCACAATGATAATAATAATAGTAACAACAACAACAATCATCATACTAATAACACTGTCAGGGATGAAAATGCAAATCACGATGATGACGACGTCGACAACAACAACAATGATAATAATGATGATAATAACGATAATGATAATAGTAATAATGATGATGATGATAACAATGGTGATAATATTATGATAATAATGATGATAATAATACTAATAACAATAATAATAACAACAATAATAATAATAATGATAAAACAACAACAATGATAATAATACCGATCATAATGATAACAATCATAATCATAGTAATGTACACATTACAGGCTCAGAAATCGAAGCACCATCAATTGGAAACCGCAGACTGAGTTCTCAAAACATAACGTTGAAATGAAACGAGTGTGGGTGTGGCCTTGTCTGCTAACAATGGGAATGATTCACGTAGTAGTAGTCCCACCGAGACTTCGAATATAGCGGAAAACGGTTCATGGCAACATTAATCCAACTTCAGTTGCCTTCATTCAGAAATTGCTTTTTTTTTCTTTTAAAGGTATGTGCCTTATTCCTTATTGTCGTGTGTGTGTGTGTGTGTGTGTGTGTGTGTGTGTGTGTGTGTGTGTGTGTGTGTGTGTGTGTGTGTGTGCGCGCGCGCGCGTGTGTGTGAAAGGATATCCGGTACGAAGTTTCTTCCCGCACAATCACCAGAAATACATGGACAAGCGAGTCATCATGAACGACTGCCTGCACCGTCTGTCTGGCTTCGATTACGTGGCCGTAGTGGACTTTGATGAACTGCTCATGCCTCGTGCACCCTTCAACACCCTGCCGGAAGTTCTGCAGGTAAGCTGGAGGATTTGGTCTTAGGTCGGCGTCCCCATCATCTTCGTCGTGATTGTTGTCTTTGCTATGAATTTCTGTAACATGGAGCTTAGTTCATTTGCTTTATTTTATGCAGTGTAATGAAAATCAGCTCCCAATTCACTTTGACAATCTTTATGACTTGTTTGATTTATCTGTTGCACTATTTAGCCATCCAACAATTAAGTGAGTATATGTAATCACAATTTGTGTATGTGTGTGTCTCTGTCTCTCTGTGTGTGTCTTTGTGTGTCATGGCTCCAGGATTCATTCCATGTTAGGAGAGATTTTCGTGTTAGCAATACGATTCACTGGGATGTTGAGAGATTTTTGTTGTGTGATAGTTATAGTATTCGTTGGGATCTTGGGAAATTTCACTTGTGATAGCTTGACTGGAATGTTGTGATAGTTTTTGTGATAGTTTTATTATTCTTTCAGATCTCGGGAGGTTTTACTTTTGATAGCTTGAGATTCATCGGGGTGTTGTGATATTTTTGTAATAGCTGTACGATTCATCGGGATGTTGTTAGATTTTTGGTGATAACTGTAACATTAACGGATATGATTGGAGTTTTTTGTGATGGCTACCAAATTCATTGGGATGTTATGGGGGTATTTTGTTATGGATACCGAAATCACTGGGATGTGAGACTTTTTTTTGTTGCGATAGCTATATGATTCATTAGGATGCTGGGAGAATTTTTTGTATTGCAGCTATAGGATTCATTATGATGTTGTGAGATTTTCTTGTAGTCACTATAGAATACCGTGGAAAGCCCGAGATATTTTGTGATGGCTATAGGATTCTTTGGGATGTTGACATTTTTTAGGTGATACCCAAGACTGGTTGATATATTGCGAGCTTTCTTTTGTAATCACTATGAAATCCATACGGATGTTGCGAAATTTATAGTCATTGCGTTATGATTCATTGGGATGCTGCGATAATCTTTGTGATGGACATGGATTCATTAGGATGTTAAGAGACATTTTGTGACAGTGATAGGATTTACTGGGAGGTTATTTACCCAGCCAGTAAGGAACAGCTAACTTGTTCATTATTGAGTTATGTGGTTAATTCATTTGCCGGATGACGGTATCGATCTGCGCAATTATTTGTTCTGAAAAATTCTTTGGAATATTTTGTCTTGTCATTCTCCCTACCAGCCCCTTCCCTCCTTGATTAATTAATTTATCATTTTGATGTTCGTGCAGAATGCCAGTAAGAGTCATCCGGGTGCAGGCGTGTTCCTTGCGCATGCGTACCAGGCCTTCTTGGATTGGCCAGACAGCGATCCCGGCAACGCAATCTCTTATACACGTCGCTTGGACAGGACACGGAATGAATATATCGACAGAGTGAGAGGCCACAGAAGCTCCCCGAAGATCATCTACAACCCGGACAACATTATCTCAGTGGAGACCCACAGTATCGCAGCTATGAGGAAACCATGCGAAACGTGAGGCAGATATTTTTCTATTGTAATATGAGAGAGAGAGAGAGAGAGAGAGAGAGAGAGAGAGAGAGAGAGAGAGAGAGAGAGAGAGAAGAGAGAGCATTTTCTTGTCTGTTAGTGTACAAAACCTTAATATCAAGATAGAAAAAGAGAGCACGCACGCACACAACACACACACACACACACACACACACACACACACACACACACACACACACACACACACACAAATACACAGACCCAAAGAGAGAGAGAGAGAGAGAGAGAGAGGGGAATTTTAATATGTGTAAATATACAAAAACCTTATTTTGATAACATTACTTTCAGCGGCATATACAGCAGTTTATCACGACATGTTTCTTGTGTTTGTGTAATTCATACTTTAACAAAACTTGCTATATGAAAGTGAATATGTTAGTGAATTTCTTGATTTCATTTGTTCATTTCATCGTTCGCTTTGAAAAAAAAAAATTTCCTCTTTGCTTGCGTTCACTTTGTAAACATATATATTTTTTTCTCTTTACTTGTTATTGTTTCATTCTTTCATTGATTCACTCATGCAACCACCAACCTGTCCAGACATTCATGCATTCATTCATTCACTCTTTCTTTCTTTCTCGCACTGTTAACATGTTGTCTCTTCTTTTTCCCTTTCTTCCTTTGTTTTGTTCCTCTTCAACTATAGTTTGTTCACTCAGTTAGTCACTTATTGTATCGTTTGTATTCCTCAAGTTTGTAACTATTTGATTATCAATTTATTAATTAATGTCTTTACCTATTCATGATCCCAAGCATCTATTCACCTATCACTTCATTCATATATTTCTGTCTCCCTTTTCTTTTCGGTGCGTTGTTAATGTTCCTTTCTTTTGGTCTTCTTAGTTTAATTGTTTACGCGTGTTTACTTATGTATTTGTTCTTTTTGTTCCTTGTTTATATATTTGATAATTGATTAATTCAAAATATCCATCCTTTTACTCTTTCATACTTCTACATGCTGTTCATTTATTCATTCATTCACTCAGTCACTCAGTCACTCACTCACTCATACATTCATTGATTCATTCATTTATATGCCCATCCGTTTGTTCATTCATTTATTTATTCACTCACTCACTCATTCACTCACTCACGCACTCATTGATTTTCAGGAAACGAAAATACTATTTCCAGTCTAACAGTACATGTTTATGGAGCTCAGAAATTACTAGATATGTCATCATCTCAGCAAGGCTATACAATGCACATGTTGTGCCAGTTGTCAACATAGTAACTGGTATCTCTCATGTGAATATTATTGAGTGTTAACAGCTGCATTATGCATTGTTAACACGTTTTCCGTACGTGTGTACCCCTCAGCCTTAATTTATCAAAATGTCGCATTCGCATTCACTCACTGAATTAACTCGTAGTTATCGTCTACAGGGTCGACCTTCCCAGAGAAAGCTACTCATTCATTCACTTCAGGAGGTGCAAGAGAGCAGTCTGGAAAACCTGCAACTTTAAGCACTTTCGGGATCCTGAAATGCTGCGGTTCAGACTACAGTGGCTGCAGGCAATCAGCCGCGTGCCGCTTCTAGAACTCAATCTGCCCCGGGAATATCAGCAGAAGATCATTCGGGAACTGAAACGACTGTCAGGATAGGAGTTGGACTTGTCATCATTGACAGCTTTGTCGTTACTGTCGTTGTTGTCGTCGTCCCTCTTGTTGATGATGACGATGAGGAGGAGGACGAGGATGGTGATGATGATGATATTGTTGTTGTTGTTGTTGTCGTCGTTGTTGTTGTTGCTGTTGAAAAAGGTTTAAGTTATGCGCTAGCACTTGACAGAGAAACGAAACTGATGATGATGATGACACCACTGCTAAACTCACGACTGCTGCAAGCACTACAACGACAAGAAAAAAACTACTATTAGCATTATTTTTAGTGCTTCTCCTATTGCCACTGCTACCACCAACCCTCAATGTCAATAATGATGATGATAACAAGGATAAGAATAACAATGATAATAATGATGATGATGATGGTGATGATGATGATGGTGATAATTTATGGTAATGATGATGATGACGTTGATGATATTCTGCCTTTCCCCTAAAGCGTCAAATGTTAAGCCTTAGTTCCCCCCCCCCCCCTCTCCCTTCCTGCTCCCCCACCGCCCTCAAGATACCAAATTCTATATTAAATTTTGCGACAAAAACAATGCACAGTGATGTTTGCCCACCCAGCTCCAGTTAATCAAAGTATTAAACTGTCCAGAAAGTGACAGGCTAACCACTTACATTTTTATATGATAAAGTTCTTTTGATCCTTAAAAAATCAACATTGAAAAACTTGAACATCGAAATAAATTCTCTGTATGAGAAAATAGATTTTCACTTTACATATTATGCCTCTCTCTCTCTCTCTCTCTCTCTCTCTCTCTCTCTCTCTCTCTCTCTCCTCTCCTTCTCCTCTCTCTTCTCTCTCTCTCTCTCTCTCTCTCTCATCGTCAAAGTATTAATAAATTCTCTGTATGAGAAACTAGATTTTCAATTTACATTTTAGGCCTCTCTCTCTCTCTCTCTCTCTCTCTCTCTCTCTCTCTCTCTCCTCTATCGTCAAAATATTTATACAAGGTGTGTGTGTGTGTGTGTGTGTGTGTGTGTGTGTGTGCGTGTGTGTGTGTGTGTGTGTGTGTGTGTGTGTGCGTGCGTGCGTGCGTGCGTGCGTGCGTGCGTGTGTGTGTGGAAATAAAAATTACACCGATGGAACCGATTATGACGACAACAATCTAAATCGTCCCATTTCCAAAGACGAAGTTCTAATTGCTCTAAGAAAGATCAAATCTCGCAAAGCTGCAGGACCAGATGGAATTATAGGTGAACTAATAAAAACTGCGTGCCAGTCAAACTTGTTTCTAGATTTTTTAGTTGAAATATTTAACTCCTTGTTTGATCAAGGAGTATATCCCAGATGTTGGTCCGAGTCTATTGTTATCCCATTGTATAAAAAAGGAGATGCAAACAATCCAAATAATTATGGAGGAATTTCGTTGTGTAATATCTGCAGTAAACTGTACAGTGCTATTATCAACAGGAGATTACAGGAGTGGGTGGAAGAAAATAATATTACCGGAGAATATCAAGCTGGGTTTAAGAAAAATTATTCTACTGTTGACCACATGTTCACACTGATGGCATTTGTACAAAAACAGTTTTGTTTATATCGCAAATTGTATGTTGCATTCATTGACTTTGAGAAGGCGTTTGATTCAGTAAACAGAACTTCGCTGTGGCCTGTCCTGCTTAAAAATGGTATTCATGGGAAACTTTATAAATGTGTTATAAGTATGTATGATTGTGTAAAGGCAAGAGTGCGGTCTGGTGCTGCTTTAACAGACTATATAAATTGTACTTCTGGTGTGAAACAGGGCGATGTCTGTAGCCCTCTTCTGTTCTCTTTATTCATTAATGAATTAACACAGGAAGTTATACGTTGTGGAAGGCACGGTGCAAATTTGATAAACGATGGTTTGGAGATTTTCATTCTTCTTTTGGCTGGCGATGTAGCCTTGGTATCAGAAACAGTAATTGGGCTACAAACCCAGTTAAATACTTTACAAAGAGTTGCTGCTTCGTTAGAATTAAAAGTTAATATGACAAAAAGCAATATAATTGTTTTCAGAAAGGGTGGATATCTTGCAGCGAGAGAGAGATGGGCATATAATGGTTCTATAATGCCTGTTGTAAATGTATATAAATACTTAGGTATATATTTCTCAACGTGCTTGAGCTTTGTCTTTGCTTGCAAGGATTTAGCAAGTAGAACCAAAACTGTATTACTGTGCATATTAAAGAAATTGTCGTTACTAAATAATGACTCCCTTACTTTGTTTTTGAAGTTATTTGATGCCCAAGTTCAACCTATGGTACAGTATGGAGCTGAAGTATGGGGCCTTGATGCTGCTGCTGTACATTGTGAGAAGATCCATCTTTTTGCTTTGAAGAAATTCCTTGGAGTACCATTGCAAACACCAAATGATTTGGTATATGGTGAAACAGCTAGATTTCCAATGTATTTGAATTCCGCCGTTAAATGTGTTCGATACTGGCTGAAAATGATTCAGATGCAGGATTACAGATTACCATACAAAGCATATCGAATGATGTTACACGTAGATGACAGACGAATAAAGAACTGGGTGACTAATGTGAGAATGAAATTGTGTGAATATGGTCTCGGATTTGTATGGATGAACCAAGGTGTTGGTGATGTAGGTGTTTTTATCAAGGTATTCCGAGAAAGACTGGTTGATTGCAGCTGGCAAAATTGGAATTCTGATGTACAGAACAGTGACAGATTTGAATTATACAGAACGTATAACCATTTACGATGTTTACCTGTCCAGATGTCAATGAAAATAGACAAACATATAAAACACATTATGACTAAGTTTAGATTTGGTGTCTCTGATCTTTTTACTCATTATTTCCATAATAGACAGTCGTTTACCAGAAATCTGATCTGTCCATTATGTCAAAATACGAAAGAGGATGAAGTTCATTTTGTATTGGTTTGTCCAGTATTAAAAGATCTTAGAGAGCAATTCATCCCACCAAAGTATTTCAAATAATCCTTGCCTTTTCAGGTTAACCCTGTTAATGTCGTCATCAAATGAAAACACTGTTAAACAGTTAGCTATTTATCTATATAAAGCATTCAAAAAGCGAAGTGTGTATGTAACGTAAAGAAATCAATATTAATTTTCCACATGAATGACATTGTATACCCCTATTCTAAGGGGCTATGGCCTATATGAATAAAAACATTTGAGTCTTGAGTCTCTCTCTCTCTCTCATCTCATCGTCAAAATGTTCATACAAGGTGTGTGGTGTGTGTGTGTGTGTGTGTGTGTGTGTGTGTGTGTGTGTGTGTGTGTGTGTGTGTGATCTTCCAAAGTCTTGTTGCAGTCGTGATGGTGTGAGGGGCGAGGGGAGGAGGGGGGCGGGGGGCTGCCCTCGTCAAAATGTTCATACAAGCTGTTTGCATGCGTCTTATCTTCCAAATTCTTGTAAAAGCGGCGGAAGGTGGGTGAAGGGGGGGGGGGGGGGGGGGGGGAGTATCGTGACTTGCAGTCCCCTTTCAATAATCCAAAGAAACCGAATAGCGTCATCTGATGCAAACTAAGCTCAGATATTAACCCTGATAATCTCATCAAAATGCACTCGCATACAATGTGATGAGTTCACTTTTGTTGTGTGTGTTCAATTTTGTTCTTTCTTTGTTCCCTTTTCTGTTAACAATTTCTATCCTTCCATATCTCCTTTGCTTCTTGGTCATTCGGTATCTCCTTGGCTTCAAATACTGGGGGGGGGGGGGGGGGGGGGGGGGGGGGGGGGGGGGGGGGGGGGGGGGAGGGGGGGGGGGGGGGTAGGCTGAAGTTACTGGCCTTTCTATGTTTTCCTAGGGGAACGGGAAAGGGGGCGGCTTAGGGGGCGCTTGTACCCTGGACTCCCTTGTTCTGATGGTACTGCATGATGAGCAGATCTTGAAGTAAAAGGATCCGGACATTCGTGATTTCACGCTTCAGCCTCGTAAATCATACCAAGAACTTAAGACAAATAATGTTTTTAGTCAGCAGGTCAGCCTATACACAAGGAGGAAAGAATCTCTCCTCGGTTGCAACGATGGCCCTAAGCTTGCCTGCTACGGGCATGAATCCCGCTATGAACCGTTTAAGGAAAACTTGTGTCACTCAAAGTTATGTTGTTTTCTTTTTCTGTTAGAACTCTAAACATCATAAGTACTTATATCAGTGAGTATAACCTCCATATGATAATGTTCTCTTCATTATGTAAAATGTTTTACTTCATTCATACTACAAGTTATTTTTCCCTGAAAATATGCATGGCTTTCTAAAGAATAATTTCTCATGCTTCATAAAACAAATCAACTTTAGAGTATCATCTCTTTAATGTCAGCCTTTGGAAATCGTTGCAAAAAGGAGAGACGCTTTTCAGTTTCAAAGACAAAAAAAATATCCCTATACTCTTCACAGAATACGCACTTATTTAAAAAGAAAGACCCAGGGTTTCACGTGTATGTGAACACACACACACACACACACACACACACACACACACACACACACACACACACACACACAGAGGAAATGTATAGTCTTAGTTAATTATAGGCGGGTACTCGAATTTTCACTTGATCTAAACTTAAACACTGTCATTTGAAAAATAAATCAATAACATTAATGTTCGAGAGGAAGTACTTGGAATGATGCCCAAACTAGAACTGAACACTGACCGGAAACAACATAAGACAGATTCTGACGTTGATCTATCGTGTGAGAAAAGACCGACTCCAGAAAAATTCGATTCTGATTTGCTCGAGTGCGCCAATCTCTGACCCAAATCTGTTTTGCAAATCAGAATACACACATAACAAATTTCCAGTGCTTCTCCACGGACAGTTTAATTTATTTTTTTGATTATCATCGCACAGCCCACCGCTTACGGCCTTTTCAGGGCTGCCAAAATTATGTGAGAAAACAGAGGGACAGGTTATATTTGAGAATTTCATATCGCATTCAGAGGCATCAACTGCATGTTGAATGATACTTAACCATGCAATCTTATAACACTGATTTTCAAATTATGATTCGGGGGCGCTTTTGTCACACTTCTGGGTGCCACCTTTCGAGAATTACATGTAAGGTTTCATTGGGGGCATTGGCAAGATTATCTTGTCTTTGTTGCACATAAACGAATGCCAAATACAAGCGTTCGCTGACAAGGAAACGACAAACTAGGTTGGTACAACCATCTTGTTTTTCTCTAGAAGAACACGGGAAAAACAGTGAAGAGAGACTGAAAAATCCGTCTGCACTTTATCACTCATGGATTGTGCTTTTTCTCCTCCGTAAAGTATTTCACTATCCTTTCCGGAAAGAACGCTGCGTCCAGTCACTAGCGAACTAGAAAAAGGTACACCTGAAGCTGCGAGTAGGACTCAGAGAAGTGTTGTCCTTAACTGCCGAACTGACCAGCTAGAAGCAATCCTGCACCACCTTTGGAAGCCTCCGTTGCGTTCACATGGGGTGCAGGCACGCACAGGGCTTTCCATTAAGACGTCAAGGGACACGATTGCTCCCTGGCAGATGCCATTGTGTAATGGCCCCTCGAAACTCCACGACAGAACCTCCATGGGAGCGTTCCCATGAGTGTACTAGCCCATATTTCACGACTGCAGAGCTCACCGGTAAACAGTAAACTTGTTCACATTTTTTGACGTCCATAGTTTGGATATTGTCTCCCATGGAATTAAAGATTATAAGATAATCTACTTTTAATGAAATAGACAAATTTGATACAAAGAAATAGAAGGGAAAAGTAGCCTGTTTTGTTGAAAGAAGATTAAGGGAAAGGGAAAGGAGTGGGGAGGGGGGGGGGAGTCACTGGGTCGGGGTGTTTGATGGATAGGGAAGTGAGGGACAGTGATTGTTAGGCGACTACATTAAGGTTTTACGTCCCCGCTAACGAATAGCAACACAATGGACGTTGTTCGATTCCAGGAAGTGCGGAGAAGAGGCCTAATTAACATGTCACTGATACCATCGGAAGGACCACACGTTAAAACGGGGCAGCTGAAATGACATTTCTTCATGTTGGGCTGGCCAGCGGAATTCGAGGTTGTAGTGTCTGACTACGAACGCGATACTGTAGCCTACTACTGAGTGTGACGGACCGTTTTTTGTCCGATCACAGTTTTTGCAGCAACTCCGCTTACCGGAACTTGCTCACCGGAAAACCGGTCGGTTAGGTTAGCTGACTGCCCAAGCCCTGTTTTGCCAGCTGTGCCGGTGCCACTTCAGTGCTCGAAGTCGCCGCTTGGGGTCTGGGACCCAAGCCCTGTTTTGCCAGCTGTGCTAGTGCTGGTCCTGCCCAGCTAGAACCACCGCCTTCGATTGTCAACGACCCGCAGTGCCAGAGTCGTCCTTACGCTCCGTGAGAAGCGCCGATTAGTGGTGACAGAGCCACAGCTCTTGTGAGTGGAGGCTGGTGCCTCAGCGTAGTAGAGCACTGCTTTAGTTGTGAGTGTGTTGAGCCGCAGCTCGTGTGTAGGCAGTTGTCGCTCTCTTGTTGGACAGAATCGTCGCCGTGTCGTCGCGTCGTCTCTCGTAAGTTACTTCCCCTACTGACCGTCGCCGTGTCACCGCGTCGTCTCTACGCAAGACTCTACCCCTACATGCGTCCTCTTCTTCCTGCAGAACTGCATTCTTTTGTAGCACTGTCGTGCAAGACTAGTGACTAGTGCGGAGCTGCCGTTCCTCGCTGCAGCCTTTGTGTTGAGACTAGTGACAGTTGCAGGACTGTAAAATCAGGCGAGATAGCGCCTCTGATAACTTGCTGTCGTGAGCACCACATGTATATTTAGTATTTTACGTCCACAGCTGGGGTGTGCTCCATGCTTTGATTGTTGTGTTTTGTATGTGTTGGATGGCCCGGGCGGCATAAGAAAAAGGAAAAAGAATTGAGATTGTGTTGCCTGGCTGTCTGTGTTCGGGTGAATGTGTGTGTGTGTGTGTGTGTGTGTGTGTGTGTGTGTGTGTGTGTGTGTGTGTGAGGAAAACTCAAACACGCATCCATTTATCTGAGAGTCGGACATACAGACCACACGCACCAAGACCCATCCGTAACATCTGGTGACCCCGTAGTAGCTTTCACACTTTGCTTTCGAAATTCTTTAGGATTAGGATTTGTTTTTGTACCTCTGTAACGTGCCCCATTTATTAAGAATAGGACACGTTTTCAGACTTTTCTTTGAGAGATTCTGTTGTGTTGTGTTGTTGTATGACTGGTTGTATCTAATTGATTTCCAGTCTCCAGCGTAACGGGGTATCTCCTTTGTATAGTTTCTGGAGATACGAGGGCTTAGTTCTTTTCCTCCTCTGTGGGCTTTAGTTTGATTATCTTTTGTTACCTCTCCTGATTGTTTCTGTTTCTATCTTTTCTTGGGGATTGCGTTGATCCTATAGCACTCTTAAGGTTCCTTTCTCTTGAATGAATGTGTGTATGGCTGGCTGCCTGGATTTTTTTTCAGGTAATAAAATATATTCCGTAGTTTACAAAAGAAAAGAAAACACAATATTGTATTGTTTGATTTATGCATGTTTATTGATTATTTCTATTATTGATTGATTATGCATTTGTTTATTGATTATTACTATCACTTATTAATTTATGCATATGTTTATTGATTGTTGATTGATTTCTGCATATGTCTATTCGTTATTGCTATTATTGATTGATGCATTTGCTTATTACCTATCATTGACTGCTAACTGCGTTTCCATATCCCTAAACTCTGTTTATTAGTTATTACTGTCGTTTCATTGGGTTTGAACAATAGTCAATACTTTAAAAGTATGATAGATATAAATGTTTGTGTGAAAAAAATCATAACCCTCTTTGAAACATATTTCAGTGGACATAGTGTCTAAACTTTTTTTTTGATTGTATTTGGTCCAGTGACTTAGTTTTTCAATATGGCCTCTGTGGACGAAATTAGAATGTTCACTAAGTACTTACAACGTGGTAAGGCATTTGGTCTTGAAGGACAGGCTTTATTAGACTATGTAGATAAATGTGTTATGCAAGATATGATAAGGGAAGAAAGAATGAAGGTATAGCGAATGCAGGAAGAAGAGGAAACTGACAGACTTGAACTAAAAGAGATAGAGGAATCTAAAAAAATTCAGTTTATGGGAGAAAGCAAAAGAATAGAATTACAAGTTTCTTGTCAAAGTACTACTTCAGGACAGGACGGTGAAAATCAGAGTGTTAATGTAACCAGCTCAAACGCTCCCCGATCTACTTTTCCAAATTACCTCCCTTTAAAGAACTGACAGACGATCGGACAGACGATATAGACACCTATCTCTTCCATTTTGAGACCCATGCTCGTTCGCTAGGCTGGTCAGAAAACCTATGGGTTACCTGCCTTTCTGCTTTGCTTTAAGGTTCAGCGCCTGCACTGTATCACAGTCTCGCATAAAACAATGTAGTTTCGTAGGAGCTTTTAAAGGAGAGCTTGCTAAAGAAATTCCAGTGTACTCCCGATGGCTTCCGTAAACGCTTTCGTGAAGCAAAACCTCGTGCAGATGAACCTTTCGAGACTGTCGAACTCAGACGACTTTTTGATCGTTGGATTTCCCTCTCTAATACTGAAAAATCCTTTGAGGGTCTTGTGGATTTGTTTTTGAGAGAACAATTTTTGGAACGTGGGTCAAAAGATTTATCTATTTTTTTGCGCGAAAAAGATGAAAAATCATTTAGCGACATGATAAAATCTGCTGAGTCATACAGACGTGCCCATCCCACTAAACTCCTTGCTAGGAAATCTGACGTCAATATCTTTGCCTCTGTCGCTTATGGATCTTCCAGCTGGTCAGATAGAGCCCCATACCGTGGTCAATCTGATAGAGGTCGAAGGTATTCTGCGCCCCATACTACTGTCCAGAACCCTACTACTTCAGTGGTTCGTGGTAGCAATTTTGGTGGTTATCGTTACCGTGGTCGTGGCACTCGTCAGTCTGTTGGCAACAAAAGTTCTCCTGGAAATATTTCCGATCATGCTACCACTATTGTCTGCTTTTTATGTAAAAAGACAGGCCATGTCGCTTCTAAGCGTTCTGGGAAGTCAGGTAAACCCCCCTGTAGAGTTTGCAATCTCAGTCAACCAGATAAATGTCCCTTCGTCGTTGGTAGTTCATCTACTGTCGATAAGTCAGCCGATAAACAGTCTACAGGTGCCTGCTCTGTTCTTCCAACCCCTCTCGCTTGTTTATCAACCGGTGAGTTTGTAGGGAAGTTACAACTGGAGTCTGGTTTGGTCAATGACACTTTGTGTTCTGTGCTACGTGATACTGGTGCTACCATCTGTGGTGTACGTAAACGATTGGTTTTGGATAGCCAGCTGCTAGGTACCACAGTGAAATGTGTTTCTTTTGGTGGCCGTGTTGACGTATTTCCACTGGCTTTAGTTCCTGTTCGTTTCCCCTATTCTGAAGGCAGTTTAACTTGCTGTCTTAGACAGTCCTGTTGCTGATCTAATCGTTGGTAACGTCCCTGGTGTTTGTGAAAGCAGTGATTCTGGTGCGGTGACTGGCGAACCTTTTTCGTTAGCCACCGTCATGCTAGCTAGAACTAAAGATATCGTTAGCAAGAAGCCTCTTTCTCAGATTCCTGATGATCTCAACATCTCACGTTCTGACCTAATTCAGAAACAGAGTGATGATGATTCTCTAAAACCATGTTTTCAGTTGGCAACTTCTGAAGTGGTTAAGAAGCTAGGTACACGTACATTCTATTTCTATCTGTCAGACGGTGTCCTGTACAGACATTTCGTCAAAAACGACACCCCTTTTGACCAGGTTGTTGTGCCTACGGATCTTCGACCCACAGTGCTATCTGTAGCGCATGACCTCATTCTGTCGGGTCATTGCAGTTCACATAGAACTCTATCTCGAGTTCTCGACAAATTCTTTCGGCCCGGAATAACTGTAGCTGTGGCCAAGTACATCGCTTTGTGTGATGTTTGTCAAAAGACGGTATCAAAGGGTAGAGTGTGTCCAGTGTCCCTCTCTTCTGTCCCCTTTATTGGCGCTCCATTTGACCGTGTAGCTGTTGACCTTGTCGGCCCACTGTCGCCACCTTCGGAGCAAGGTTACCTATTGCCACCCGTTTTCCGGAGGCTTTTCCCTTAAAATACATTTCCTCTATTACTGTAGCGGAAGCGTTACTGAGTATCTTCTCACGTTTGGGTTTTCCTAAGGAAATACTCGCAGACCAAGGTACCCAGTTCAATTCTGATTTGATGAAACAATTTCATGTGCTGTGTGGTACCAAGGGAATCCGAACAACGCCTTATCATCCTCAGGCTAACGGACACGAGGAGAGATTTCACGGTACCCTGAAGCCAATGCTTAAGAAGGTAGTACGTATTTACCCAAAGGCGTGGCATCGTTACCTACCTGCTCTGCTGTTTGCGTGTAGAGAGCTCCCCTCAGAAAGTACTGGTTTCTCGCCTTTTCGGTGCTGTTCGGTCGCCAAATACGTGGCCCTATTGCCCTACTACAAGAGTCCTGGACTCAGACAGATAGCTGGGATACTGAAGCTAAGCCCCTGTATGCTTACTTGTTTGAGCTAAAGAATGTTATCGCTGATTCTTGCAGGCTAGCTATGGAAAATTCTATTGTTTCTGCCTCAAAGGGAACAATATTTCGATCGCAAAGCTAGGGAACGTCGTTTTCAGATCGACGACGAAGTCCTTGTACCATTACCCACTGACTCAAACAAGCTCTTAGTCATTGGTCAGGACCTTTTCCTGTCACCAAAGTGCTACACCCTGACTATAGAGTCCTCATTAAAGGCAAGGAAAAGATTTGTCATGCCAACATGTTAAAAAGGTACATTCGTCGTGCTGCTGTATCAGTCTCCCATGCTACACCCACTGTCACTTCACAGGGTGATTCAGTTCCGTGGTCGGACATAGCACCTCTCACCTCTGACCATAAGGAGATTTCTTTGAAATGTTCCTCAGGAGTTGTACCCTTTTTGGAAACCTCTCGGGATTCTCAGGCCCCTGCTATTGCCTGTACAGTTGGTGTGGTTCAGGATTCTGACGACGCACTGCCTATCCCTACTTTAGCTGTTCCAATGGCTTCTTCCATGCCAGACGAGGATATTCGGGCGGTTCAATTCGATACAACTCTCTCAAACAGCAATGCTAGGAAATTGCGATCAATCTTTGAGGATTTCCAAGACATTCTTACCCCCCAACCAGGATCTTCCTTAGGAAATGTGCTCCTAGAGATTCCATTGACGATAGATGTGCCAGTTAGGAAAAAGTGCTATGATACTCCTTTTTCTGCCAGAGAAGTCGTTAAGAGAGAAGTTCGTATCATGTTGGATCTGGGTATTATTGAGCCTTCCAATAGTCCCTACGCTTCTCCAGTTGTCTTAGTGAAGAAAACAGATGGTACATGCCGTTTTTGCATCGATTTTCGATCACTAAACAACATTACTGTCTTTGATGCTGGGCCTGTCCATAATGTAGAAGATATGTTCGCCAGACTGGCTGATGCACAGTTTTCCCACTAAGATCGATCTGGCTAAAGGATACTGGCAGATAGTTGTAAAACCCGAAGATCGACCTAAGACAGCTTTTACAACACATGTGGGCCTCTTTCAGCTAATCAGGATGCCGTTTGGTCTTGTGTGGCACCTGCTGTTTTTGCACGCATGATGCGTTTGCTTAATCTAGACCACTTCTCTGCTGTCAATTTTTTGATGACACTCATTCACAGTGTATCATGGGATGCATATCTGCGCCATATGAAAGGTGTTCTCTCCTGTCTGAGGTCTTTCAACCTCACAGCCCGTCCCTCGAAGATCGAGGCAGGATTCCAATCTCTGAAATTCCTAGGTCATATAGTTGGAGGTGGTACCATGCGCCCAGAACAGACTAAGATCGAAAAAATCTTGAAAGTTTCCACCCCTACTACCAGGAAGCAAGTCAGGTCTCTATTAGGCTTACTCAGCTTTTATAGAAGATATGTTCCTTGCTTTTCCACTCTGAATGCTCCACTATCTGATTTGATTAAGGATACTGGTCGTGCGGGACGATCCATCTCTTGGAACATCTCAGTGTGCTGAAGCATTACAAAAGATTCAAAGTATTCTGTCCTCTGCACCTGTTTTGCTCTTACCTAGATTAGGTACTGTCTTCATTATCAGAACTATGCCAGTTCTTTAGGGCTAGGTGCTGTCCTGCTTCAGGAACATTATGACGTTCTCCACCCAGTTGTGTTTGCGGGTCGTAAACTATTAGACCGTGAGAGAGCGTACAGTACAATCGAACGAGAATGTTTGACCATAGTCTGGGCTGTACAAAAGTTCGTCCGATTTCTTTGCGGAGTCAGGTTTATTCTGCAAACGGACCATCGCCCCCTGACGTATCTACGTACGTCAAACTTGAGGAATTCCAGGATTATGCGTTGGGCTCTGTCATTGTAGGAATTCTCGTTCGAAGTGAGACCAGTCCCAGGATCATCGAATATGTTCACTGATCTTTCACGTTCTTGTGAAGACCAGTTAATCCCCTAGAAATGACTTTGTTCGAGTTTATTCCAGGGTTTCCTGCCCTCTCATATGTCTTTTTTGGACTTTTAGTTCTTAATGTATGTATGCTTCCTCTTAGTAAAAACAATTCGGTCATTGTGGGTTTGTTTGTTGGGAGGGGAGTATTGTGATGGACCGTTTTTTGTCCGATCACAGTTTTTGCAGCAACTCCACTTACCGGAACTTGTTCACCGGAAAAACCGGTCGGTTAGGTTAGCTGACTGCTGCTCACCTGAGCACCATATAAGCCAGGTGAGCGCAAGCAGGCGATGAGTCTCTGCAATGAATTCCGGCCTTGATACATCTTTCCAGTTCAGCCGAAGAGGGACTTCAGTGCAGTTTTTGTGACAGTCAGTTCCCCCAGGTTGAGAGTTCAGCCCTGGTGTCCCCGGGAACTGACTGTCACTACTACGGGTCTGGGGCCTAGCTCATTTGACCCCACTCTCCACCATGCCTGGGGTGGAGAAGTTGGTGAGTGCCAACAGTGACCTGAAGAGCCAGCTGTGCCGGTGCCACTTCAGTGCTCGAAGTCGCCGCTTGGGGTCGTGGGACCCAAGCCCTGTTTTGCCAGCTGTGCTAGCACCTGCCCAGCTAGAACCACCGCCTTCGATTGTCAACGACCCGCAGTGCCAGAGTCGTCCTTACGCTCCGTGAGAAGCGCCGATTAGTGGTGACAGAGCCACAGCTCTTGTGAGTGGAGGCTGGTGCCTCAGCGCAGTAGAGCACTGCTTTAGTTGTGAGTGTGTTGAGCCGCAGCTCGTGTGTAGGAAGTTGCCGCTTCCTTGCTGGACAGAGCCGTCCCTGTGTCGTCGCGTCGTCTTTCGTAAGTTACTTCCCCTACTGACCGTCGCCGTGTCGCCGCGTCGTCTCTACACAAGACTCGACCCCTATATGCGGCCTCTTCTTCCTGCAGAACTGCATTCCTTTGCACCACTGTCGTGCAAGACTAGTGACTAGTGTGGAGCTGCCGTTCCTCGCTGCAGCCTTTGTGTTGAGACAAGTGACAGTTGCGGGACTGTAAAGTCAGGCCAGATAGCGCCTGTGATAATTTATTGTCGTGAGCACCACATGTATATTTAGTGTTGTACTCCCACAGCTGGGGTGTGCTCCATGCTTTGATTGTTTTGTTTTGTATGTGTTGGATGGCCCGAGCGGCATAAGTAAAAGGAAAAAGAATTGAGATTGTGTTGCCTGACTGTCTGTGTTTGGGCGAGTGGGTGTGTATGTATTAAGAAAGCTCAAACACACATTCATTTTTCTGAGAGTCGGACATACAGACCAGGCGCACCAAGACCCATCCGTAACACTGAGCTAATAAGGTGGCCTAACTTGAGTGGTCTATGAACAGGCCTCATGAATTAAACCCGGTGTTACTATGCCCTCTTGTTACGTCTTATTGCAAGGTGATATTGTGCACTCCTGCTGGGTATTAGTGTGTACTCTTGTTACGTCTTATTGCAAGGTGATATTGTGCACTTCAGCCCGGTGTTACTATGCATTCTTGTTACGTCTTTTTGCAAGGTGATATTGTGCACTCCTGTTAGGTATTACTATGCACTCTTGTTACGTCTTATTGCAAGGTGTTACTGTTCATCCTGCTAGGTGTTATTATGCACTCTTGTTACGTCTTATTGCAAGGTGATGTTGTGCGGTCCTGCCCGGTGTTAGTACGCACATTTGTTACTTCTTATTGCTAGGTGCTACTGTTCATCCTGCTAGGTATTATTATGCACTCTTGTTACGTCTTATTGCAAGGTGATGTTGTGCAGTCCTGCCCGGTGTTACAACGCACACTTTTTACGTCTTTTTGCAAGGTGATATTGTGCACTCCTGCTAGGTGTTATTATGCACTCTTGTTACATCTTATTGTAGGGTGATGTTGTGCACTCCTGCCCAGTGTTACAATGCACTCTTCTTACGTCTTTTTGCAAGGTGATGTTGTGCACTCCTGCTAGGTGTTACCATGCACTCTTGTTACGTCTTTGTGCTAGCTGATAATGTGCACTCCAGCCAGGTGTTATTATGCACTCTTGTTACGTCTTATTGCAATGTGATATTGTGCACTTCTGCCCGGTGTTACTATGCACTCTTGTTACGTTTTATTGCTAGTTGTTATTGTGCACTCCTGCTAGGTGTTACTATGCACTCTAGTTACGTCTTATTGCTAGGTGTTATTGTGCACTCCTGTCTAGTGTTACTATGCACTCTTGTTACGTCTTATTGCAAGGTGACATCGTGCGCTCCTGCTGGGTGTTAGTGTGTACTCTTGTTACATCTTATTGCAAGGTGACATCGTGCGCTCCTGCTGGGTGTTAGTGTGTACTCTCGTTACGCCCTATTGCTAGGTGATATTGAGCGCTCCTGCTGAGTGTTAGTGTGTACTCTTGTTACGTCTTATTGCAAGGTGATATTGAGCGCTCCTGCTGGGTGTTAGTGTGTACTCTTCTTACGTCTTATTGCAAGGTGATATTGTGCACTCCTGCTAGGTGTTACTATGCACTCTTGTTACGTCTTATTGCAAGGTAATATTGTGCACTTCTGCCCGGTGTTACTATGCATTCTTGTTACTTCTTATTGCTAGGTGTTACTGTGCATCCTGCTAGGTGTTACTATGTACTTGTGTTACGTCTTATTGCAAGGTGATATTGTGCACTCCTGCTAGGTGTTGCTATGCACTCTTGTTACGTCTTTGTGCTAGCTGAGATTGCGCACTCCAGACCGGTTTTACTATGCACTCTTGTTACGTCTTATTGCAATGTAATATTGTGTACTCCTGCCCGGTGTTACAATGCACTCTTGTTACGTCTTATTGCTAGTTGTTATTGTGCACTCCTGCTAGGTGTTATTATGCACTCTTGTTACGTCTTATTGCAAGGTGACATTGTGCGCTCCTGCTAGGTGTTACTGTGCACTCTTGTTACATCTTCTACTCTTACTGCGTGTGTCACCCTTCCCATCTGCAGGATTCTCAAATCCAATTGGCACTGTGTACAAAGCTACAAACCCGCCTTCCATACCAGACCCATGATCACGTTCAAACGTGATAAAAACCTAAAAGATCTCCTCGTGCGGTCCGAATTGAACAGAATCTCCACACCTACACCACCAGGCACTCATCCCTGCTCAAAGCCTAATTGCAAAATCTGCCCATTCACCAAACCAGACACCATCCTACAGGGCCCAAGGACTCCTTCACTATTAAACGCACATTCTCCTGTCAGAGCCGCAACATTGTATATGCCATTCACTGCCAGCTGTGTGGCAAGATCTATACAGGTGAAACATCCTGCACACTTGAGACACGCATCTCTGAACACCTGGCTGACGTCCGCCACCACTGACCCAAACCCGTTGCCCTACATTTCAACCACTCCCAACGCAACACCAACCATGTGAAAGTCTTGGCACTCTGACAATTACAGAGTGACAACTTTGAGACCCATCTCATTGCCAAACTCGGTACGCTACAGCCCCAAGGCATCAACATCCAACAGTAACACAGATATGCATATCCACTACTTCAACAGTCGGCTATATCTTTCAGCAACACACACACATACATAGTATACATACATACACACCACCACTATACCCTGTACCCCCCCCCCCCCCCCTCACTACCCACCTCACATAGAAGTTGCAGCCACCCTCCATTTATTTCATTTTATTTTGCTTCATTTATTTTATTCTATTTTATTTTACTTATTATATATGTATATCTTTTTAATTTGTTTACTTATTTATTTATTCTACTTTATCTATGTATTTTATTTCATTTTATTTTTCTATTATTCTTTTATTCTTATTATTTTTATTATTTTATTTATTTCATTATTTATTTATTATAATTATTATTATTATTTTCATCATTTCCTCTCCCATGATCCCCTGCTGGGTGGCCCCGTTTCCGCCTGGCAGCCATTTTGACCATGACTAGATAAATGTCTCTTTTTTTCTTTCTTCATCTTCACTGTCCTAAACGTTATTTGTTTTCGCTTGAAGAAGACCCAAGAAGTCGAAATGCATTGCGTCTTGTCCTGTGCTATGTTTGTCTGTGTCCTTGGCGGTAATTAACCCCCTCTCTTTCTAAATTTTACTTAGTGTAATCAATATTCCAGCACAACAGAATCCCTCGCAGAGTTCTGTTTGTGCTACATCAAAATCGACTGCTCCCAGGCCGCACGGAAAACTAGGTTTTCCTTTTACAACCCCCAAGGTTGAAAACAAAGGGTTATGGATTCAAACACTGTTTACACATGGCGTTGCCTTCGCGTTAAATTCCAAAACGTCAACCGTCATGACAATTATATAATATAACAATGGAAAGGAATCCAGCAGAAAGTTACCTCGGCACTAGAAAAGATAGAATATGAATTGAATGGCTGATTTCGATGATCATTTTAGGTCTTGCTTGTGGTCATAATGATCGCGATGTTTGAAGAATACCTTTGATACAAATTCATTATACACACTGAACTTCTCAATACCGATTCACCACCAACTCTGAATAGATCAATACAGCTTCAATTTGAGCATATCAATACAGCTTCAACACAGACACTGAACATATCAATACAGTTTCACCACAGACACCGAACACATCAATACTGACTCACCACAGACACTGAACATATCAATACAGCTTCACCACAGACACTGAACATATCAAAACAGCTTCACCACAGACATTGAACATATCAATACAGCTTCGACACAGACACTGAACATATCAATACAGCTTCACCACAGACACTGAACACATCAATACTGACTCGCCACAGACACTGAACATATCAAAACAGCTTCACCACAGACACTGAACATATCAAAACAGCTTCACCACAGACACTGAACATATCAATACAGCTTCAACACAGACATTGAACATATCAATACAGCTTCACCACAGACACTGAACACATCAATACTGACTCGCCACAGACAATGAACATATCAATACAGATCCACCACAGATTGAGCATGTCAATGCCGATTCACCGATTCACAGACACTGAACATGTTTGAAGATGGTGGGTCAAAGGCAGAGAACATTAGTCCGGCATCTCTTATGTTCCTAGACATCGTGAGTGACTATTAAAACCGAGTTTATTCTACTTCCCTATACACACTGTTCTTCGATGTCACGCGACTATGTTTTATAGACCACAAGTGACAGTTCTTTTAAACATATTTTTGTGCTTTAACCATTGCGCGAAGACAATGTTTTCTTGTTCAGTAACAGTTATTTGTAGGACATCTTTTGCAGAAACTGCACGACAACAACAATGTTAACAAGGAAGAAGAAGAAGAAGAAGAAGAAGAAGAAGAAGAAGAAGAAGATTAAGTGTAAGCGATTAGATTTCGCATTTTCGAGAGCGACACTTTTAGGCTATATACAACACCGACGCATCACTTGGCTATATAGGTTAAAAAAAAAATCCTTACCTCCTGGTACACCGCTAAGTTCAGAGATGACCATTCGACTCACCATGTTTTCGTGTGGCATGTTTAAGGGACAGTTTTTTTTTTACTGTTTGTGGCACAACTAGATCTAGATCAGCATATACCTTAAACGCCTTTTCTCTTTAAATCCGTTCTTGGGTTGCACTGATGTAAATGTTCTGTCACATGCGCAGATCATCAGGTGGCGATCGTATAGGATTGGCCCAGTTTGAACCTGACCAGGCACATACGGTCTGTCACGTTGATTTAAGCGTTTGGGATGGATATGCCAGACATTATAGACTATAGCATTTCAAATTCTCTCTGTTTCTGTCTGTCTCTGTCTCTGTCTGTCTCTGTCTCTCTCTCTTTCTCTGAAAGCCTGAAAGTTAAAACCCAATATCGTGACGACACACTCCCCAACTCCAAGCACAATTAGCGGACAAGAGTGACACCGAACACGGACGCAGCAGAGCTAGGAACAGAACGGGCGAGGAACGATAGCAGGCAGGCACCCGCACCCCTGCATGGTCCCGTGGAGACAATGGCCCCACAACTCCCCGAGGTTTTAAAAAAGTACGAGGCAGGACCCCGCCATCCCAGACAAGGATAAACTCCATGTTCCACCTGTCCCACCATGGTCCTGCTCCTGAAGTCGACACGGCTCACCATGGCGTAGACGCAAACAGGACAGATGACCCCGACTAACAACCAGACAGATGACCAGACTGATGACCAGACAGATAACTAGACTAACAACCAAGTAGACGACCCTTACTTTACAACTAACCCTACTGTTGAAGACAAAGCAGAAGTCAACAATTAGGAGTGCGGTCGGCTCCCAGCAGCACCCAGTGTATCATTTTTGTCATAGAACATTGGTGATCTGGCAAAGCAAACTATGCGACACTAACTGGTTAAACTACATCAACCAATTTGATATCATTCAATAACAGAGACATTTGTTGAGGAAGATTTTGATACATCGAATATTTTCTTGGATTTTAAGAAATTACTGTATCCTGCAGTGAATTTGTCGCAACAAAGTAG
>CM065728.1:53825559-53828059 GCA_033310375.1 Conus canariensis
TGCGATCTGGTCTGTACAGGATCAATCCTTGCAAAAGCCAGCCTGCTGGTCGCGGAGTTGAACATCAATGGGTTCTTTTAGCCTGTTCAAAATGACTCTGTTGTAAACCTTTCCTGGCACGGACAGCAGTGTGATTCCTCTGTAGTTCGCGCAGTTGCTAAGGTCGCCTTTCTTGGGAATTTTGGTAAGGCATCCCTCCTTCAAGTCTGCTGGCACTTGCTCCTCTTCCCAGATCTTCTTGAAGAGAGGTCAAAGCATCTCTACTGTGGTCTCTATGTCTGTCTTCAGCACCTCTGTGGGGATGTTTTCAGGTCCTGCCGTCTTTCCGTTCTTCAACTGTTTGATGGCCTTTCCAATTTCTTCTTTAGTTGGTGCCCCACAGTTTATGGGCAGGTCTGAGTCGGCCCCGTCGATGTCTGGAGGGTTCTCTGGCGATGGTCTGTTCACGAGTTCCTCGAAATGCTCAACCCATCTGTTCTTCTGCTGCTCTTCTCCTGTGAGCTGCCTTCCCTCTCTGTCTTTTATTAGTCGTTCTGGCCTCCTGTACTTTCCTGCCAGCTTCTTGGTGGTGTCATACAGTCCTTTCATGTTGCCCTGTTTTGCTGCTTGTTCGGCTTCTGTTGCTAGGTCATCTACATATTTCCTCTGGTCTGCTTGGATGCTCTTGTTTGCTTGTTTATTCGCTTCAGTGTGTTCTGCTTGTGCTTTGGCCTTCTCTGCTCTTGTTTGGCTGTTGTTGATTGCTGCTTTCTTCTCTTTCTTCTGTTGGATCTTGCATAGGCTGTCTGCCAAGATCCATTCTTTGTGTTGGTACTTATAGTGGCCAAGCACGTCCTGGCATGTTGATGTTACTGCTTCCTTGATCTCCTTCCACTTGTCCTCTAGTGTACCGTCTTCCTCTTCCAGTAATTCTTGCAGTACTTGAAACTTGTTGCCTAGAGTTGTTCCATATTCTTGGATCTTGTTAGTATCTCTCAGGAGAGCTGTGTTGTACTGGTGTCGCACTGCTTGTGCCGTCACCCAAATTTTCTTTAACTTCAACTTAAGCCTGGCCACAACGAAGTGGTGGTCTGAAGCCAAGTCTGCTCCTCTCTTTGCCCTCACATCCTGCATGGATCTTCTGAATTTCTTGTTGATGCAGATGTTGTCAATCTGGTTTTCTGTTGTGTGATCTGGTGAAACTCAGGTGGCCTTGTGGATGTTCTTGTGGTGGAAAACGCTGCCACCAATGACAGAGTTGTTGAGTGCACATAGGTCTGCCAGTCGTTCACCGTTCTCATTCATGTCCTCCAGTCCATGGCTTCCCATAACGGTCTCATACCCAGTGTTGTCCTTTCCGATCTTGGCGTTAAAGTCCCACATCAGGATGGTGATGTCTTTCTCTGGGTACTTTTCTATGATGGACTGCAGTCTATCATAGAACTGGTCCTTGTCAGTTTCCTCACTGTCATTTGTAGCATAGCACTGTATTACATTCATGTTGATCTTCTTTTTCTTGGTTCTAAAGGATGCCGTGATGAATCTTGGGCCATGAGCTTCCCATCCAATAAGCGCTGTCTGAGCTGTTTTAGATAACATCAGTGCGACTCCTTCAGTATGTTGTGGGCTGAATAGCGGACTTCTTTGGGTGAATGATAAACCCGAACTTTTGAAACAGATCAGTGGTGTCTGTAACATTCCTCATGCAGATGCTCTTTGTGAGTCTAATCAACAGAGAATCATCCAAAAACCCCATAGATTCATGACCTTTCATTCAGAGGGAGACATAGACAGGTTTTAACAGCATTGTGAACAAACAAGGAGCTGATGATAGGCCATTGGGTAAAGCATTGATTTTATAGAGCTGATCTCTCCATTGAAATCCGAGTACTTTCCTGTAGTGGTCATGGATTGCTACACTGTAATATGCATCCTTCAGATCAGTTGAGGCCATAAAGCAGCCTACACTTACCTGAGTCAGGGCTGTGTACAGAGTGTCCATTTTGAAATGATGATAACTGCCTTCTAAATTGAGTCTCTTTAGATTTAAAATCATGCGATAAGATCCATCTTTCTTTTCCCTGGTAAAAACAGAAGAAATAACTTCACCAGGGCAATGCTCACAAAGGGTAAATTACTTTCTTGGCTATCAACTTTTGAACTTCTGAATCAATGATGTTGCACTCTTTCTGATTTGTGACATTTGTTTTTGTGCAAGATAACTTGGGTGACTGGTCTAAAGGACAGTCAAATTCAACCTAAACCATGCTATCATGCTTAAAATCTCTGGGTCTGAAGTGATTCTAGACCATGCATCTTCAAACTGTCTTCATCTCTCAGCAGTAAACTCATGTTTCTGAGGTTTTAACGATGGAACCGAGCTCACCTCTTCTACTGGAAGCTGGGCTGGAACCAATGCTGCTTTCTGTTTGGTCTGTTCCTTTGGCCTAAAAAAATCACCATGTGCGCGACTTGACTCAGAGTAGTAAGAACCACCTGCTTTGTCCGTGATAGTTGCGGG
>CM065728.1:53835559-53868059 GCA_033310375.1 Conus canariensis
CACACAGACACACAGACACACACACACACACACACACACACACACACACACACACACACGGCATGTTGATACTCACAGTTTGAATTCCTTAATGTTGTCAGTCAGTTTACATTGTGCTAGTCCAAAGCGACACACAATTTCATCACACTGCCCATGCCACAGTTCAGACACTACTCACTACTGCCAACTGCCACTGATTGACCCCCTGACTGTCCACTGATGATCACACACCTAATTCCTTTGGCACAACGTTTTGTGCACTTGTCTCTTGTTTACTAGGTCACTCTTTGCTGCTTGTGTTGCCTAATACCTAGATGTGTATGTCTGCTTGTCTCATTCCAGATCAACAGTTCATGATCAGTTGACAATAAGCCCAATATAATCTTGAATAACATGGTGATATGCATCCTCAAAATCTTTAGCATACAAATGTGAATTCATATTTTGTACATACAAACATAGTCATGTTTACAAAC
Source organism: Conus canariensis (assembly GCA_033310375.1). Taxonomy (NCBI): domain Eukaryota; kingdom Metazoa; phylum Mollusca; class Gastropoda; order Neogastropoda; family Conidae; genus Conus; species Conus canariensis. The sequence goes on from CM065728.1 coordinate 53,836,036, forward strand.
ATGTAAAAACAATAGGAGCAGGTGGGGCATGCGCGCACACACCCACACACACATACACACACATGTGCAGGGCACACACACACACACACACACACACACACACACACACACACACACACACATATATTTTATATATATATATATATATATATTAACACATATATTCACAAACACGGTCACATGAACTCATGGATAATTTTGTTCTTCCAATGTTGTAAAGGCGATAGAGCTACTTCAGTGACTTGTGGCGTTTTAAGTGTGATTAGTGATGTTTGTGTGCAGAGTGGTTTTTTTTTTTTTTTTTTTTTTTTTTAAACTGGGGTTGACGTAGACTGACAAAATGACGTCGACACGTTTTCATCAACTAGCAACTCCGCCTGATCCAAAGTTTGTTGTGCAGATCTTTTCACGGCCCCTACTCTCGCATTTAGGGGACGACCAGCTTTAGTTTATGATTTGAAGTGACTGCACGCTTTGCACTGACTGATTGACAGCTCTGGATCGAAAGTTGTCCAGATTTCTGACATTTCCTGAATATCATGTGCAACGCGGACGATCATAGTTTTGAAGTCGGAAAGGTTGGTAGCGTGTTTTACCCCCATGAGTTTTTTTTTTTTTGTAACATTTCATACAAATGGCTGTAGACTGCTTGACCTCTTCAACATTCAGTATGTTTACATTGTAAGAACGTGATAGCTCAGTGGCATAGTTTTTACACAATCTTGCACTAGAGCCTTATCTTTTTTTCTGTCTTAACACACGCTCTCCACAAACTCAACACACAGAATTCAGTCTCTTGCAGTGTACACTGAACTTGTGCTCCGGCAGAGACGCCATTGCAGAAAACTGATGAATCACTTACTTACCTCAAACTATATACACAAAACCACACTTTAAAGACATTAGAAAAGTAGTTAGACTCAGAATCAAAAACTTACTTTGAGAATATTTCTACAGGGTCGCCCTGTCTTCTTCAGCTCAATGTTGCTGTTGTGGCAGCGAGACCTGGTGGGGCGACTGTCCTGACAACTGCTCACCCCACACAACAGTCGCCCCACCAGGCCTCGCTGCCACAACAGCAACAGTGAGCTGAAGAAGACAGGGCGAGCCTGTTGAAATATTCTCAAAGTAAGTTCTTGATTCTGAGTCTAACTACTTTTCTAATGTCGAATCCAGAATTCAGAAACCTATATTCTTATTCACACTTTAAAGATTCTGTTGTCATTATAAAACACACACATATGAATTCTCATCATCCTCAGGAAACCCGAAATGAAACCAAAATATATCAGATTTGGATACATCCAGAGGTAGGTAAACAAAACAACGTCGGTCAAGCACAGCTCACTCCAATACTTCTGATTGTAGAAAAGTGCCAGTGTGACTACCGTGGCATCGATGAATTCTATCAGGGTCAGTGCCCCACGCAGCTGCTTCGCCCTTTGATCAAGTGTGTTGCGGAAAGTACAGCCATGCTCTGCACTTACAAGACCTTTCAGCCCCTTTGCAAAAGCAAAGGGACTAAACTTGGTAATTGGTCATTCGCTATCCGCCGACTGGATTATTAGCCAAGAGGGCTAAGCGCCTAGCGTCTTCTGGACTTCTGTGCCCAAATCTGAGTCCGTGTCCCTCGAAGGGTCAGAACCCAGTTTTCTTCTCTTTCCTGTTTTATTGTGTATTGAGGCCATGAAGGTTTTTAAGTACTGGCAGAAATAAACGGTCACCCCAGGAGAGCTGCCGTGCCGGGGAAGGGACAATGGATGGCCATAGTATGGCGTCCGTTAGCCTGGTACCGTCCCGTATGAAAACCAGACTGTGCACCTTCGCGACTGAATTGGGATTAGTCACTGAGCCCCTCGCCAGGTAGCTGTAGCTTGGGCTTCCCCGCTGCCTAAGGCAGCGACTCAAGTAGCAGGGAAAAAAGAGTGTGGAAAAGAAGGCTTGAAGGGGAGATGAGAGAAAAAAGATCCGTTAAGAAAAGCAGAAGATAGAATAGGAAAAAGGTGGGTTACTATTTGTCAGGGCCCGCACTCTTAACCTTTCTGACATGGGAGACCCTACCAGGGGCATCAGTTCCTACCACTTAGTGCTTAGGCCAGTCAGCAACTTGGCTATACCAGCCTAGAAGCGTTAAAAAGAACTAGCCATTTAGTCGAGTATTGATGCCCCCGTCAGCAAAGCCTAAGGGATCACTGGACCGCGCAAGCCCTCCGATCACGGCAAGGTTGCATCACCCCACTGATGAACACACACCAGCGCACACACGTGCACAGTATACACTGGGGTTCCTGAGAGATTGAAAGTCTCAACTGCTCAATCAGATACATGTCATCATTAACAAGCATAACGATATTATAGTCGTGAGGCCTGTTAGTCACGCACCTGTGGAAAGAGGAGAGGGGAGGGAAAGCCCAGACTCGATTATTTTCTTCCTTCAAGCAGAGATTTCAACTTTACCTTGATTAATTTCATTGAAAAAATAGACAAATCATTCCACTGCTGAGTAAGATTTGCATGTATTACTCATACCATTGAAAATGCAGGTTTAACTCGTTCAAATCGATCACAAACGCAGAGTTCCTACTACTCCAGAACAGTCAGACATTACTCCTGCCATTCATTAAGAAATATAACATTCATCACCATGCCTTCTACAGCGACAAGGATTCTTTTTCCTCATCCATACTTCTACAATAAGTTGACGATGCACATACATTGCTCACACCACGTAATTACAATTTGAAGACACACGCTCATCATTCACACCACTCATGTGGAACTTCTGATATTAGCCTCAATACACTATAAAAACAGCGTTCCAAACTTCAATTACAAATTCAAATAGTAAAGGTGTAAGACATGTCAGAAAAACAAGAAAATACTTCTTTCGGAAATTTCAGAAATAATACTTGATTTTGTTACTGTTTCATTAATGTTGTTTAAGTCAGTAGAAAAATTGTTCCCCCCACCCCGTCTGTCTCTACACACACACACACACACACACACACACACACACACACACACACACACACACACACATGCACGCGTGCGCGCACGCGGCGTGCACACATATACATTCTTTAATAATAAAAAGGAGGCGCGCTATGTATCCCATTTGGATTAGGGAGCTAACTCTTTTTCAAAATGTTATTGTGCTAGACTAGGCAGGATAAATTATTTTGCTAGGCTGGACATGATCAGTTATTGTAACATTTTGGCAATTCTAATCACGATAGCTTTTGACTGACTCAGACTTACTGATTCATTGATAAGGTGAATGTAATTCCAGTACTACTTCTACAATTATCACAATATGGCAAGTTCATGCCACTACCACTGCTCTGTGTGTGTGGTGTGTGTGTGCGCACGCGCGCGCGCGCGCGCGCGCGCGCGCGTGTGTGTGTGTGTGTGTGTGTGTGTGTGTGCTGCATATTTGTGTTTGGGGATGACCACTAGTCGCCAGTTCCCTAGAGCAGTAACGACAAAGCTGTCAATGATGACAAGTCCAACTCCCATCCTGACAGTCGGTCCAGTTCCCGGGTGATGTTCTGCTGATATTCCTTGGGCAGATTGAGTTCTAGAAGCGGCACGCGGCTGATTGCCTGCAGCCACTGTAGTCTGAACCGCAGCATTTCAGGATCCCGAAAGTGCTGAAAGTCGCAGGTCTTCCAGACTGCTCTCTTGCACATCCTGAAGTGAATGAATGAGTAGCTTTCTCTGGGAAGGCTGACCCTGCAAACAATAACTACGAGTTACATGAATGAGTGAATACAAGTGTGACAGTTAGAGAAATTTAGGCCGAGGGGTACACACGTACAGAAAACGTGTTAACAATGCATAATGCAGCTATTAACACTCGACAGCATTCACATGAAAGAAAACGATTGCCATTTTAACAACTGCCACAACATGCACATTATATAGACTTGCTGAGATGATCTAATATCTAGCGTTTTCTGAGCTCCATAAGTATGTAGTGCTAGACTGGAAATAGTTTTTTTTTCATTTCCTGAAATTCAATGAGTGCGTGAGTGAGTAAGTGAATAAGTGGGCGAATGAAAACATAAAGGAATGAATGTATGAACAAATGAATAGGCATGTAAATGAATGAATGAATAAGTGAGAGAATGAATAAATGAGTGAATGAATGCATGAACAGCAGGTGGATGTATGAGAGAATAAAGGGATAGGTATTCTGATTGAATCAGTAATCAAGTATATAAACAAGGGACAAAAAAAAACGTAAGTGAACACTTGAGTAAACAATTAAACAAAGGAGACCGAAAGAACGAAAAATTTACAACGCACAGAAAAGGGGAAGACAGAAAAATATGAATGATGTGGAAGGTGAATGGATGCTTGGAATCAGCGATAGGTGAGGCATTAATCAATAAATGGATACTCAAACAGTTACAAAATTAAGGAATTAAAAAAAAATAACATAAGACGTGACAAGCTAAGTGAACATGTTAATGTTTGAAGAGGAACAAAACAAAGGAAGAAAAAAAAAAACGACAAAAAGAGACAAGAGTGAGAGAAAGAAAGAAAGAGTGAATGAATGAATGCATGAATGGCTGGACAGGTGGGTGATTGATTAATGGCATCAGTGAAAGAATGAAACAACAAGCAAACAGAAACATATATTTTCAAAGTAAGATAAAATGAGTAAATGAAATTAAGAAATAGCAGCATTCACTGATACCAGAAATCAATATGCATATAGAAAGTCTCTTTTGTTAAGATATGAATTACACAAACACAGGAAGCATGTCTTGATAAACTCTGCAGTATATTAAACCGCTGTAAGTTATGATATCAAAGTAAGGTTTTGTATAAAATTCTGTGTGTGTGTGTGTGTGTGTGTGTGTGTGTGTGTGTGTGTGTGTGTGTGTGCGTGCGTGCATGCGTGCATGCATGTGTGTGTGTGTGTGTGTGCGTGCGTGCATGCGCGCACGTGCTCTCTTTTCGTATTATGATATTAATATAAGGTTTTGTACAGTGATAGACAATGAAATGCTCTCTCTCTCTTCTCTCTCTTCTCTCTCTCTTCTCGCTCTCTCTCTCATTCTCTCTCTTTCACACTTGTATTACAATGGAAAAAGATCTGGCTCACACTTCATATGGTTTCCTCATCGCGGCGACACTGTGGGTCTCCACTGCGACCATCTTGTCTGGGATGTAGACGATCTTCGGGGAGCTTTTTTGGCTGATCACTCTGTCGATAAATTCACTCCGTGTCCTGTCCAAGCGACGCGTATAAGAGATTGCATTGTCGGGATCGCTGTCTGGCCAATCTAAGAAGTTCTGGTACGCATACGCAAGGAACACGCCTGCAGCCGGATGTCTCTCTCTGGTATTCTGCACGAACATCAAAATGATAAATCAATTAATCGAGGAGGGAAGGGGCTGGTTGGGAGAATGACGGAACAAAATATTCAAAAGAATAGAATTTTTCAGAACAAATTATTGCACAGCTCAATACCGTCATCTGGCAAAATGAATTAACCACATAACTCAATAATGAACGAGCGAGCCAGCCGTTCCTGATTGACTGGGTAAATAACCTCCCGGTGAATCCTATCGCTATCACAAAATGTCTCTTGACATCCCAGTGAATCCATGTGCATAACAAAGACTCTGGCAGCATCCCAATGAATCATAACGCTATCACTATAGATCTCACAACATGCTTATCAATTCCACAGCGATTACAAAAGAAAAATCCCAACATATCAATGGATCCTTGTATCACCTAAAAATTGTCAACATCCAAAAGACTCCTATAGCCATCTCAAAAAATCACCCGGCATTCCACATTATTCTATAGTGACCACAAGAAAATCTGCCAACATCCTCATGAACCCTATAGCTACCATACAAAAACGAATTCTCCCAATAAAAAAAAGATGAAGACCGCAGGATCGACGTAAAAGTGAAGAAAAAACAAAGGTAAAAAAACTATTTCACCTCAGGGTAAAATTCGTCGATTAAGAAGACAAAGATGCTAAAACAGTACGTTTCAGGTCATAGACCCGTTCTCAATTGCACAGGGAAGGGGGCAAGAAGTAAGAATAAAAGGCTGACTGCTACTCACAGAAAAAGAAAGCAATCAGTGGTAGGAGTGAGTAGAGTTAAACAGTGAAAGGAAAACTTAAAGTGGGGGGGGGGGGGGGGGGTAAGGAAAAAGGGGAAGGTGTATGTGTGTGTGTGTGAGCGCCCACGGAAGTATGTGCACATGTCCGCCGTTATGTGCGTGAGCGTGTGCGCGCGTGGGGTCACGTGCATGCGTAAAAAAAGAAAAGGGGGGAGGGGGAGGGGGAGGGGAGGAGGGAAAGGGAGTTAAACAATAAAGGGAAAGGGGGAGAGTGGAGAAGGGGAGGAGGGAGATGAAGAGAGAGAGAGAGAGAGAGTGTGTGTGTGTGTGTGTGTGTGTGTGTGTGTGTGAGCGTATGCGCACGCATATGCGTGTGCCTGCGTGTGAGTGCTAGTGTAAGTGGTAAACAGTAAAGGGGAAGAGGGAAAGGGGAGAAGGGAGATAGGGAGGGAAAAACACAGACACACAAGGGGGGGGGGGGAGGGGAAGAAAAGGGGGAAGAAAGGGGGGGGGGAAGGAAAGGGGGGAAAATGGGGAAAAAAGAAAAAGGGGGGGGGGGGGGGAAGAAGGAACGGGGTGGCAAGTCGAGTCGCCGAGTTCAGTCCCTTGTGTTTATGCCATACGGGGTGCGAGTGCCAAGACGGGCAATCACTGAAGACTCCATAAAGAGCCTGTAGAGTCCTGTCGACTGGTTCTGCCACACTGCTGCTACTTTGGCGTGGACAACACAATGGTGCTGCTGGTTGAAGTGGGAGCCCACAGGGTTGTCATAATCAAGCCGCATGGAACGCAGGTGCTCGCTGAACCGTTCATCAAGGCTGCGATAGGTCTCACCTGTGTATTTCTTGGTACACAGGGTGCAGGAGATGACGTAGACAAGGTCTTTAGATTGACAATTAAAACTGGTCCTTACGGCAAACTGGCCAGCAGGTCCTGTGATGACAGTGGAACCATCGATGAAAGGGCAGGTCTTACAACCCTTGCGGCCACATGGTGTAGTGCCAGGGGGGAGGGGGGACCATAGGGGCGGATAGAAGCTCGCACAAGATGGTCTTTCAGGTTGGTATCCCTCCTGAAAGCGATGAGGGATGGCTTAGGAAAGATCTCCCTTAGATGTGGGTCTTGCTGAACTAAGTGGAAGTTCCGGAGGAGGATACTGCGGACTGGGAGGTTGTGGGGGTGGTAGGTGAGGACTGCCACTGTACGGTCTTCATTATCAGGACTGACTCTAGGAACAAGAGCCTGGGCACGAGAGACAGCACGAGCTCGCTCAAGTGCACCACAAACCAAGTCCCCTGGATACTTCCTGGCAAGGAAGAATCCAAGCATTCTCTTCGCTTGAAGTTCAAAGTCCTGCTCATCACTGCAGATGCGTCTCAGTCGCAGGAACTGTGAGTAGGGGATGCTGTCTCTGCAGGCACGGGGATGGTTGGAAGTGTAGAAAAGGTAGCTGTGAGAATCGGTAGGCTTATAGAAGACACTGGTGGCAAGGCTATTGGAGTAAGGTAAGATGGAAATGGCAATGTCGAGGAAGGACACAGAGGAGTCAGAGATGTTGCAGGTGTACTGTAGAGCTGGATGAAAGGTAGATATGAAGGAAATGAAGTCCTGGAGAGATTCCTTCTTGCAGGTAGACACGCCCAAACAGTCATCAATGAAGCGCCTGTAGAATGCTGGTGTCTCACCTGTGTACTGACTAAACGCCTGTTCTTCTACATGACCAACAAAAAGGCAAGCAAAGCTAGGCCCCATCTTGGTGCCCATGGCCACCCCACTTTGCTGTTGAAAGTGTTTATCATAAAATGCAATTGAGCTCAAAGTGAGGACCAACTCTGTAAGACGCATGATGGTGGGGATGTGCAGCCTAAGGTGGCTCCTCTGAAGGAAATGGTGGACCGCAAGCAGGCCGTCGTTGTGGGGGATGTTGGTGTACAACGACACAATGTCCATGGTGAAGATGTGCCTCTCTGCACTGTCATCAGGAAAAGAGAAGTCATTAAGGAGGGTGAGGGTGTGGTTAGTGTCCTTCACATAGGTAGGTAGCTGAGAAACTAGGGGCTGGAACACTTCATCCAGAAAGTTAGAGATCAACGTGGTAGGGCAAGAACAAGCGGACACTATCGGGCGGCCGGGATTGTTGGCCTTGTGGATCTTTGGCAGTAGGTAGAACAAGGACTCCTGTGGCTCCCTCATCACTGCATATATGGCTTGCTGAGGAAGATGACCACTGTCAATGGCATTCTTGATGGTTCGTCTGATCAGGGCATTGTCCTGCTTGGTAGTGGGCTTGGAAATGCTACGATAGAAGGCAGAGTTGGAGAGCTGCGACTGGGCCTCTTGAATGTAAAGATCCTTGCGCCACACCACAACAGCACCACCCTTATCTGCAGGCTTCACAACGATGTCTCCCTTTTTCTTTTTTTACGCATGCACGTGACCCCACGCGCGCACACACTCACGCACATAACGGCGGACATGTGCACATGCTTCCGTGGGCGCTCACACACACACACATACACCTTCCCCTTTTTCCTTAACAACCCCCCCCCCCTCCCTCCTCCCACTTTAAGTTTTCCTTTCACTGTTTAACTCTACTCACTCCTACCACTGATTGCTTTCTTTTTCTGTGAGTAGCAGTCAGCCTTTTATTCTTACTTCTTGCCCCCTTCCCTGTGCAGTTGAGAACGGGTCTATGACCTGAAACGTACTGTTTTAGCATCTTTGTCTTCTTAATCGACGAATTTTACCCTGAGGTGAAATAGTTTTTTTACCTTTGTTTTTTCTTGAATTCTCCCAACATCCTAATGAATCATATAGCCATCGCAACAAAAAAGACTCACATCCCAGTGATTTTGTATCTATAACAAAATGCCCCCACAACATCCCAATGAATTCTATAGCCATCACAAAAATCTCAAAGCATATCCGTTAATGTTACAGTTATCACCAAAAATCTCACAACATCCTGATGAATCGTACAGCTATTGCAAGAAATATCACAACACCCCGATGAATCTCAAGCTATCAGAATCAAAATCTCCCAAGATCCGAAAGAATAATAAAACTATCACAAAAACTATCACAGCACCCCAGTCAAGCTATCACAATTGAAATATTCCAAGACCCCAACGAATCCTATAACCATCACACAAAAGAATCTATCAACATCCCAGTCAATCCTATCGCTACCACAAAAATCTCTCCTACCATCCGAATGAATCCTGTCGCCATAATACACACACACACACACACACACACACACACACACACACACACACACACACACACACACACACACACAAATTGTGATTACATATACTCACTTAATTGTTGGATGTCTAAATGGTGCAACAAATAAATCACACCAAGTCACAAACAGTATCGAAGTGAATTGGGAGCTGATGTTTGATACACTGCATAAAACAAAGCAAATGAACCTAAGCTCCATGTTAGACATTTTCATAGCATGATTCAACAAAGACGGCAATCACGACGGAGATGATGGGGACGCCGACCTAAGACCAAATCCTCCAATTCACCTGCAGAACTTCCAACAGCGTTTTGAAGGGCGGACGAGGCATGAGCAGTTCATCAAAGTCCACTACGGCCACGTAATCGAAGCCAGACAGACGGTGCAGGCAGTCGTTCATGATGACTCGCTTGTCCATGTATTCCTGGTGACCGTACTGGTAGAAACTTCGTACTGGATATTCTTTAACATGCACGCACGCACGCGCGCGCACCACACACACACACACACACACACACACACACACACACACACACACACACACACACACACACGACAATAATAAAGAATGCACATACCTTTAAAAGAAAAAAAGCAATTAATAAATGAAGGCAACCGATGTTGGATTGATGTTGCCTTGAACCGTTTTCTGTCTTGTCAACTATATTCTAAGTCTCAATGGGACTACTACTGCGTGAGTCATTCACATTGTTAGCAGACAAAGCCACACGCACACTCGTTTCATTTCAACGGTACGTTTTGAGAACTCTCTGTGGTGTTCGGTTGACGGTGCTTCGAATTCTGACCCTATAATGTGTATATTCTTCTTCTTCTTCTTCTTATGATTACTTTTATTTGTATCATTGTTATCATCATCATCATCATCATCATCATCATCATCATCATCATCATCATCATCAATGTTACTGTTATTGTGATTAAATTATTATTATCACTATCATTGTTGTTGTTGTCGTTGTCGTCGTCGTCATCATCGTTCTGATTCTGCAGAACGATGATGATGATGATGATGATGATGATGATGATGATGATGATGATGATGATGAATCTGATTCTGCAGAACGACGATGATGATGATGATGGTGATGATGATGATGATGATGATGATGATTTGCATTTTTATCCTTGACACTTATTATCAAATCATCATCATCATTATCGTCATCGTTATCATCATCATCGTCATCGTCGTCGTCATCATCATCATCATTATCATCACCATCATCATCATCTTCACGAGTATTGTTGTTGTTATTGTTGTTAGTATTATTATTGTTGTTACTATTATCATTATTATTATTATTATTATATTTATTATTATTATTATTATTATTATTATTATTTGTCAAGCGTCTCAAAGGCGTGTCTACGAGACCCTTGTCATTCACCTGTCCATATAACTGTGAACCCTGCACAATGTCACCTCGGAGTTAAGCAGACGTGCTGCAGTGTACACCAACTACTCTGCACGCAGGGACTCCTCCTCGGGGAAACTGACAGCTGAAGCTGTAGTTCCATCCCTCCAGTTTACGGGAGTAGAGTGTAACATGATGCAGCTGCATTCAGTGCACTGTTACAGTGTGTCAGTGATGACATGGAGGAGTAGTATTACCGTCTGGTAGCTGGACGATGTCGTTTTAGTTCCATTGATTGAACGGCATATGTCGTGTGCGGTGGGAGTGTGGGAAGGGGAAGGGGTGGAAGGCGAGGATGGTGGCAGTGAAACCCGCTTGCTCATCCAAGTCAAGATAACCGACTGGTGCCATGTGGGGCTAGGAGCAGGTGAAAAGACTGAAGGGCAGTGGTGGACCCCGTGACGCTGTCAGCATCGCATATTACCCTGTGACCGGTAAGTGTGTGGGTAAGGAATGGGACGGAATGGAGCAGAAGCCTGGAGGGTTAGTGGGAGAAGGGACCAGAGAAGGGGAATTGGCTGGTGCAGTGGGATTATCAGCATGCAAATCAACATCGCAGGAAAGCTGATGAACAGAAGTGTGTGTGTGTGTGTGTGTGTGTGTGTGTGTGTGTGTGTGTGTGTGTGTGTGTGTGTGTGTGTGTGTGTGTGAGTTAGTTCTTTAGTTTAACGTCTATTCACTATAAGTGTTATTAGACGGGGGAAAAAAAAAACAAAAAAAAACAAACAAAAAAACAAAACAAAACAAAACAAAATATGATTATGTGTGTGCGTGTACGTGTGTGTGTGTGGGGGGGGGGGGGGGGGGAGGGGGGTGCAAGAGAGAGAGAGGACTGTGTTAGGGACAAGAGGGGAAGGTTGGGACGGGTGGTAAGATAGGTAGATATTTACTTATCTAGCCTTTAGTGTATGTTGATCGGGGGAATTAAAGTATATCAAATGAAACAAGTTTAGTAGAATTGGAGCATAATGCAGGGGGATGGGTGGGGGAGGAGAAAATTTGCGGGTGGGGATGGGGTCACCAGGGTGGAAAGGAAGACGGAATAGAGGAAGGGAGTGGGAGGGTGGGGGTGGGGGGATAACCATATATATCATATAATCGTAACTCTTTTATATCAATGTCGTACAACACAACAATTTTAGTTTAAAGTACATCAGAGATAGATACCAAGTGGACCGGAATTAAAAATTTCAGAGAACACGCAAAGTAATGAGTGATTATTTAAAATATTTTCAGTGGATACTGGTGCACTGGCTGACAACTGATCTGTTAACTTTATCTTAGGAACAAAGTGCCTAACTCTTGGGCAGTGAAGAAGTAGGTGGTTTACAGTTATTTGTTTGCCACATATGCAATGTATATTTTTAGAGTACTTTGTTCTAAAAGCATTTAATCGGAACCTATACATCAAACTAGTAACATGTCTGGAATGCATTACAGATAAATTGTTTAAAAAGGATTTCGGATTCGCTGCATTCTTTACTTGTACACAGTGCTGGTAATACTGACTATTTGTTTTCTTGTGCAGTTCAGCAACCTGATTTTGAGTCACTTTTTCTATGCGCTGGTTAAATTCATGCAGATCTAGTCGAATGTCGAGATGCTGTGATCCTTCTATATTTTTTGCTGCCCTTTTAGCCGCATGATCTGCCCACTCGTTTAGGGTGATTCCGGAGTGAGAAGGAATCCAGCAAAAGGTAATACTGGTACCCTTTAGAGATAACTCATGAATAATATGTTTTATTTCAATAGTCATTTTTAGTCGTTTTTTTATGCCTCGAGATTTAATGGCTTGTAAAACAGACTTTGAGTCCACACAGAATAAGACTTTGCATGTAACCGTCGAAAGATCTACTATGTAATTTAATGCCATAAGTATGGCTACAAGTTCAGCAGTAAAAATTGAATAATGTTTACCAATGTAGTATCGTTTTTCTGTTTTTAATGAGGGTATTACAAAAGCTGCACCAGTATTTCCATCATCATGAACTGATCCATCGGTGTATATCTTTAGATAGTCTGTATACTTACTTTCCAAGTGGGAATCAACTAAACATTTTAATAGGTTAGGGGAATGGTTTTTGGATAAATCTGTGTGATCAATGTCAAATATTGGTTGATTTTGTTCCCATTCTGGAAGTGGAGAAAAAGAAGGTTTAATTGCAACATTTTTCCCGTTTAACTCTGTATTACAGATAATATCTGAGGCAAATGTATTGATGGACTTCAATGACTGTATTGTTCTAGCTCTTTTTGCAAAGTCAATTTCTGAATTAAGATTTGTTTCTTTTTGTGAAAATGTTTCATAAGCAGAAGTTTTAAGGATAAATTTCGCAGCTGAGGCTTTTCTTTGTTCATCGAGGGGTAGAATACCTGCTTCTGTGTAAGTTCCTAAAATTGACGCGTGTATTGGTACACCCAGAGCAAGTTTGTAAGCTTTGGAATCTATGCTCTGCAGTTTCTTTAACAAGTGCGCTGGAGCGCTGAAAAAAACCTCCTGGCCATACGTCAGCCGTGAACGTACAAGGGAGGTAGCGAGAGATATTAGTGCCTTTGTGTCCTGTCCCCAGTGCTGTCTGCTTATTACCTTCAAAAAGTTAAGACTTTTTCTAGCTTTGTTTGTTATGTAGTCGATGTGGTAATTCCACGAAAGTTTTGAAGTGAGGTAGACGCCAAGAAATTTGACAATTTGTGTATATTTTATGACTGCACCATTAATCGTGAATTCAGGTAATTTATTAGGGTCATAGCCTGAATTAAACAGCATGATTTTTGTTTTTTCCAATGATAATGTAAGTCCATTTTCTATCATAAAGTTGTTGATTTTATTAAGTTCACGTTGATACACTTTCTTTGTATAGTTCAAAGCCCTGACTGGAGTTTTACGTTTCATTGTCACCTTCATCCACAAACAAATATCATCAGCAAATTGAGCTAAAGTGGTATCTTTGGACAAGTCTTTCGGAAGATCAGCTAAAAGGATGTTAAACAAAATTGGAGAAATAACCGATCCTTGAGGCAGACCCATACTTAGCTGTCTGGGGTTTGAATATGAATTTCCAAGCTTTACCTGTATAAACCTATTAGATAGAAAGCTGGCAATGTAATTGTACGTGTTACCTGTTATGCCTATGTGTTTAAGTTTATAGAGAAGGCGAGTGTGCCAAACTTGATCGTATGCTTTTCGGACATCAAAAAATGTCGCTAGTATATTTTTTCGCCTTGCGAACTGCTGCTTTACTTGGGTTGTTAATTTAACGAGATGTTCAGTTGTAGATCTGCCTTTTCGAAATCCAGCTTGGTTGACAGGTATTACTTTATATTTTTCGCAGTAATGAACTAGTCTATTTAAAACAATCTTTTCCATTAGTTTGCATGTGTGGGATGTTAAGGCGATTGGACGATAGCTGTTTTTATCTGCTCTGGGCTTTCCTTGTTTGTGTATTGGAATAATGATTGAGTGCTTCCAGACGAGAGGGATATTACCATCAGACCAGCATTTCTGTAGAAGAAAACGAAGAAATTCTATAACATTATCTGGCAAGTGTCCTAGCATTTCATTTGAGATTCCGTCTGAACCAACGGATGTTTTCTTCTTAAGACTTGAAATACATTCTTTTACTTCGTACAATGTTATATCAGCATTTAGATACGATCCATTTATATTATTTGTTTCTCTATGTGTTCTATTTTTTTCTTGATTTTCTCTATATCTCCTGCCTTTCTCTGAGAGTCCAGTATTTCTACTATAATTTGCAAACATTTCAGCAAATTCTTCAGCTTTTTCTAGATTTGTAGGTATATCTGTGTTGTCCAATTTGATAGGACACTGTGGCAAGTTAATTCCATTCTTCATAGTTTTTAGTTTTTCCCAGACTTTTTGCATGTCCTTGTGACACACACACACACACAGAGAAAAAGAGAGTGAAGAAGAGGAAGGGTGTAGAACAGTAGAGCAGGGTACAAGGCAGGGGGAGGGAGGAAACATCCCCCCTTGCTGTCAAGACCTCGCTGGACACAGTGACTAGGAAGGGTGAGGAGGGAGTGGAGAAGGGATCAATATTTTGGGTAGTGAGCTATTAAAGAAATGTATCTGTGTCCAGGCAAAGATGTGGAGCACAGGGATCAGATAGAAGAGAGGAGAGACTGGGGAAGGGAGGGGCGGATGGGAGAGGTGGGTGGGGTCAGGAACAGAGAGAGGGTCGGGGAACGATCGGACACAATTCAAACCAGTAAAGGGCAACAAACGATCTGACGTTTATACTTCGGTTCTTGTCCTTTTTTCTCATGCGAATGGGTTAATAAGAGCGATTGAGACAGGCGAGGGGCCTCTTGTTGTAGGAAATGGACCGAATGAGTTAATGAGAGTGACTTGAGATAGGCGAGGGGCATCTTGTTGTAGGAAATAGACCGAATGGGTTAATGGGAATGATAGAGATAGGCGAGGGGCATCTTGTAGGAAATGGACCGAATGGGTGAATGGGAATGACAGAGATAGGCAAGGGGCATCTTGTTGTAGGAAATAGACCGAATGGGTTAATGGGAATGACAGAGATAGGCGAGGGTCATCTTGTTGTAGGAAATGGGCCGAATGGGTTAATGGGAATGACAGAGATAGGCGAGGGGCATCTAGAACTCCTGTAACCAACTGATCTGTCCCTGAGGATAGAAATGTAGTTGAATATAAGTTTTCTTTTTTAATTTCATCGTTCATTTCTTTTTTAATTCATCTTTTTTAAGCGATGCATATCGGTCCCAAAATAATTAGTGACACTTCGAACAACAGGCTGAAGAACTCGTTAAAACATCAGGAGCCTGAATTTACATATTCCTTGAACTTTGCCAGAGAAATCTAACTGCGAAAGCTAAACATGTGTTGTAGAAATACTTCTGATTTTGTTCTCTAGAAAGCATTTTGATTCAAGTTTCAAAATGGAGTGACTGACGGCGGAGAACGAAGCAAAATTTAGAAAGAGAGGGTGTTAGTTACCGCCAATGACATTGACAAACAAAGCACATGACAAGACACGATGCATTTCAACCACTTGGGTCTTCTTCAGGCGAAAAAATAAATCACATTTAACATTTAAGACAGTACAAACAAAGAACGAAAATGACTCATCTGTTGTTAGTCCCACCACATGGACTAACAACAGATGAGTCATTTTCGTTCTTTGTTTGTACTGTCTTAAATGTTAAATGTGATTTATTTTTTCGCCTGAAGAAGACCCAAGTGGTTGAAATGCATCGTGTCTTGTCATGTGCTTTGTTTGTCAATGTCATTGGCGGTAACTAACACCCTCTCTTTCTAAATTTTGATTCAAGATAGTTTATTGAGTACAACGTAAGTGAAGATAAAGAAAGAACAAATGGTAGAAATGAATATTAACCGACATATCGCATATAACGATCGTACCAATTTACATTTTGAAGACAAAAGGTTAGAAAAGCTCTGAGTGGTAAAGAGAGAGAGAGAGAGAGAGAGAGAGAGAGAGAGAGAGAGAGAGAGAGAGAGAGAGAGAGAGAGAGAGAGAGAGAATCAGACTTCCGATTTTTATTCAGTAAGGCCATTGGCCCATTTGAAGGGGAATGAGCACAATCATTCACATTAAAGGTATGAAACAAATGATTAAATGATTTATCAGGAAAACAACAACAACAACAACAACAAAAACAACAACACAACAAGACTATCTAAGACGTCATTATTTCTCTGATCTTAAACGTCTTAAACAGAAACATACCTAAATTCCTAATAACCTTATAACTGTTAGAGCTAAGTAGTAACTGTAAACGAAACATACATTGGCGCCTATGATATTGCTGTGGAATAAATTTTTGACGAATATCTTCTAAAGTTGGACAAAGGAACATAAAGTGTATTTCATTTTCCTCACCTTGCATACACAATGGACATACCAAGTCATTTTGTCTATGTTGTCTGTATCTTAAGTAAGTAATGAGTCGTTATGTCAGAAACACCAACTCTGAGTTTAGCAATGGATCTTTTCAGATGCATATCCAAATCAAATTTCAAATAAGGCTGAGTACAAAGAAAACTAGAATAATTTCTGTACAAATCATAACGTCCACTACTTTGTATCTGATCGTCCCACATTTGCCATCTACAGTCAATCAACCTTTGTCTGAAAATATGAATAAACTGGCTTTGATTTCCAACACCCTGTGACAGCCAGACATCCCCAAATCCGTGCTTACACAGAAACACACGCACATTTGAAACTCAGTTTGTTTTTCCCTTTACATCTAATTTGAACAACATTTCATAAGACTTACGAGGCAATCTATAATGCTCCATGTGTAAAAGCTTTAACCAATACTGAACACATCTAATGGCTGAACAAATAAACAGTGTATATCTGTTGGTCTCCCCATACACCAAATCATTAGAAATACGCCTGTCAAAACCTAGAAACCTCTTCAAAGCAAATAAATGTACTGCCTTGCAATGAACAACAGCACTATCCAAACCCCAAATTTCAGCCCCATACATCAAAACAGGCTGTATTTGGGAATCAAATATTTTTTTTAGAAATAGCTCAAGCGAATTCTTGTTCAAAGCAATCAATCTTTTCATGACACATATCAAAGCATTCTTTGCCCTACATGCAAGATCTTTACAGGCAAAGGTAAAACTTAGGCGTGTAGAAAAATAGATCCCTAAATATTTACATACATTCAGCACAGGTATAGTAAGTCCGTTATACATCCATCTTTCCTTCGCCGCCAGATAACCTCCCTTTCGAAACACCACGATGTTGCTTTTATTCATGTTTACTTTCAACTCTAATGAAGAGGCAGCCCTGCTCAGATTATTTAGCTGGCGCTGTAAGCCAACTATCGTTTCTGAAACAAAAACAACATCATCTGCTAATAGTAGGATAAACAATTCTAAGACATCTTCTGGAAATCGTCCACCATGAAAGCCATTATTGATAACCTCAATGGTAAGTGCATTAATGAATATAGAAAATAGCACAGGACTACAAACATCACCTTGTTTTACCCCAGCAAAACAATTAATATAATCTGTCAGATTGGAACCATTTCATACCCTAGTCTTAACAACTTTGTACATGGCTCTAATACAGCCAAATAATTTCCCCTTAATACCATTTTAAATAATACAGTCCATAAAAGCTTTCTACTGATGGAGAAAATGCTTTTTCAAAGTCAATAAACGCAACATAAAATTTACGATTTAATGAAAATTGTTTCTGAACAAACACAAGAAGAGTAAACATATGGTCGATAGTAGAGTAACCCTTTTTGAACCCAGCCTGATGCTCCCCCGTGATATTATTACATTCAATCCATTCCTGCAACCAGTTGTTAACAACAGTACTATACACTTTACAGCTAACGTCAACCAAAGAGATACCTCTGTAATCATTAGGGTTATCTACGTCGCCTTTCTTGAATAAGGGCAAAGTTAC
The DNA here is from genome assembly GCA_033310375.1 of Conus canariensis. Taxonomy (NCBI): domain Eukaryota; kingdom Metazoa; phylum Mollusca; class Gastropoda; order Neogastropoda; family Conidae; genus Conus; species Conus canariensis. Next base: position 53,854,273 of record CM065728.1, read on the forward strand.
AAGACTCCGTCCAGTTTTCTGGGAAGATGCCCTCATCAAAAATTCTGTTGAAAAGAACTCGTAAAAAGTCAACAACTTGAGGTCCAGCATACTTCAACAATTCACCAGTAATAGAATCAGGTCCTGCTGATTTGTTAGTCTTAATTTTCCGCATGGCAAATAGAATTTCTTCTTTAGAAATGGGGCGATTGAAATGCTTGTCTTCTCCCTCATCAGTAACAACAGAAAGCTCATCATCACTTAAATTATCTTTACCTAACAAACGCTTAAAGTGCTCGTACCATGTATCCAGGGAGATATTATTCTTAGTATATTTTCTTTTAAATGAAGCTCTTTTTAATGTTTTCCAAAACTTCTGCTGTGACGGAAAAGGTCTGACTATGTTATCTAACAGGTTTTTATTGAAAATTTTCTTCTTCTACTTTTTAAGGTTTTTATATTCTCTTCTTGCAATAACATATTCACGTCTGTCACCATCGTCTAAATTACGAAGCAATATTCTCAACAATTTTAGCGTTTTTCTTTTCATTACCAAACAATCACTGTCAAACCAATCTTCCTTTTTAGCACCGTTTCTTATTAGCACACGTTTTATCATACACTCAGCACTGTTTTTAATACAATCATTAAACAAATCTAAAGCTTTATCTACATCAACATTGATCAGTAAGCCTCATTTAATTTTGAGCACATTTCTGCTTTACACAAATTGTCTCTGTAAGTCAAAGCATAATCTTCATTCCATACAAACTTATCGAATACTGTTGCCTCAACATTCTCCATTGATCTATCACTATTTTTTGTTGTAATGTCAATGTGAAATTCAATAGGTAAATGATCGGATTCTATACGTTCCGAAACAAACAAATAACATGAATCACAAAAAGTGGAGAAAAAAATCTTTAGATACGAGAAAATAATCATTAACGCTGCTACCGCTGTCTGAAACGTATGTATAGCAACCATGGCGGTCGCCCTGACATACACCATTCAAAATGTACCAATCAAAAGCAACGCAAAGATTTAACAATAACTTACCGTACTTATCTAACACGCTATCATGAGAACACCGATCTGTGCAAGGTGGATGGCTTTTTGTTTGCAAACAGGAATCAAAAACATCAGCAGACAAGTCAGGAGAAAAATTTGCCGTCCTGCTGTTCAGATCGCCACAGAGTACTATATCAATGTCACCAAGTGAGCACAAGCAGTCAGCCAAACATTCTTCCAACATGGAAATACCATTATCAACCTTAAAGAATTATAGAAAGGAGAAACTTCAGGCTGAATATACGTACAAACCAAAGCAATATTTTTCAGTGTACCAAAAAACGATTTTTCAATTAAAAAGACGCACACGTTAGAGCTATCAACTTCTACATATGATATGAAGGGAACTAATTCTTTTTTAATCAAACGAGTCCTCCAGATCGTCTCCCCTGATGACAAAGTTTTACAGCAGGTTTGATAAAGGCTTTATACCCAACAAACATGACCAACGTCCTGCCATCAACAAGGAGATGGTCAAAGACCATCGCAGCTCTCTTACCACTGTTCCTTGCGTCTTTCAGATGTGGAGTGAGCTTACGTCTTATTTCACGGACCCTACTTGTAAAGTCTTCGCCGACAAAGACATTGGTTCCTTTCAACTTGGCCTTAGCTTTCAAAATGTGTTCTTTGTCCTTATATGAAGAACATCCGGCAATGATGGGGGAGTCATGCTTTGCATTCAAACGATGCGCTCTATCAAACTCGACCCCATTCACGCCCAGCTTCTTAGCAGTCAAGTCCTTCAACATTCGTTCGCAGTCATCACTGTTCTCACTCTCACTTCTGCTCAATCCATAAAACAATAAATTATTACGTTTCAAGCGCCCTTCGAGGTCATCTGCCTTCTTTTCTAGAAACTCAAGTCTGTCACCAAGTTCAGAGTTCACTCTCTGCAGATCATTGTTCTGGGAACGTCATTCCGCCACTTCCTCCCTGAGACTCTTCATTCTGCAACGCAGCATACTGTTCACCAAGGGTCTTCACATCCATTTTAACGTCATCCAACTTACTGTCCATGGCCTTGTTGGTCCTGTCCATCTCCAGAAGCTTGGTCATGATGTCGGCCATGGTGGGTTCGGCGCTCGTTGGTCTGGATACAGGAGAGTCAGCAGAGGGGTCAGCACTCCTGTCCGCACTGGCACCGCACGTAACGTAACCGAGCCGGGTCTGCTTCACGTTGTCTGCCTTCACGCTGGTGTAGGTCCGGGGTTCTGCTCCACGTCTCCACACTGTAATAACAGTCGCCCCAAAACAACAAGACGAGGAGCAAACCTGCCCACACACCGTCACTCGGTCGACGCAAAGTCAAAATGGAGATCTTCATCTTTGCTTTTTGCACAGCTCTCTTCAACATAAACTGAAGAAATACACCAAAGAAGCAGCCACATCTTGATCTAAAAGACAGTGCATCCAACGGCATGGTTCAATTACTACTTGCATGAACAATCACAATCTCCAACACGTTCGGCTGCGTCTTGCTCTAACACGTCGTCGAGCTCAAATCTCCCCCCCCCCCCCCCCCCCCCCCCCCCCCCCCCCCCCCCCCCCCCCCCCCCCCCCCCCCCCCCCCCCCCCCCCCCGCCGAGAGAGAGAGAGAGAGAGAGAGAGAGAGAGAGAGAGAGAGAGAGAGAGAGAGAGAAACGAATACGGATTTCATTAAAAAATGCCATGGTCTCTTATGAAGGGGTGGTTTTTTCCTACACAGCAAAAAATCGTACATCGGATACTTCTTCTTTCTTCGAGTGTCCGCCTTCATCAAGTTGAAGATTCTGACACAATAGTAGGGGGGTTCCGGATCTAACGGTAGATCAAAACTGCTGCTTGGATCATCAGCTTATGAATAAGTGGGCCTTACACTGGAGTTGGGGGGGACGGACTAAGGTGAGGAAGAGGAGGGATAGGTGGGGGGGGGGGGGAGGGGGGGAGGGGCGAGGGGGCCAGGAGAGGGAGCGAGAGAGGGGAGGGGAGCGGGGAAGGGGGGAGTAGGGGGGGGGGTTATATCAAGGATCTGAAGTCCTCCAGCGAGGCCGACGCCACTGCCTCAGCTGGAAGATTGTTCCACTCCCTCCCAGTGCGCGGAAAGAAGCTGTTCTTTCTGTAGTTCCTGCAACAGGATTCTACTTGGTACTGCAGCTCATGTGAGTTTCTGGTGTTGTACTGGTAGGTGTAGCGCGAAGGGATGTGCGCAGAGTTGATCTTGATGTCGCCGTGGTGAAACTTGCAGAAGGTGGCTAGCCTGATTTGCTGACGTCGTTGTTCTAAAGGAGCCCAGTGCAACTGCTTGTACATAGCACCTACGCTGGACATCTGGCGGTAGCGATTTACAACCCAGCGCGCCACCCTTCGTTGAACCTTTTCAAGTGCCATCTTGTCATCTTCTTGATGGGGATCCCACACCTGGCAGGCGTACTCTGGGGTTGGGCGCACAAGGGCTTTATAGGCTTTCTCTTTGGTTTGGATAGAGACTAATTTCAGGTTTCTCTTCACAAAGCCGAGGGTCTTAGAAGCCTTGTTGACGACGTTGTTAATGTGGGGTTCCCATTTCAGATCTGTGGACAGGGTGACCCCTAGGTATTTTTCCTCCTTGGTGGGCTGGAGGTTATGACCATGCAGATGGTATATGGTCTTGTGTCTTGTGCCAAAATGTAGAGTGTGACACTTGTCCGGATGGAAGGACATGAGCCAAGTTTGTTCCCAGTCAGCAAGTTTGTCAAGGTCTCTCTGTAGAGTGGCTTGGTCACTGGCCTTACTGATGGTCTTGTGGCAAGCAGTGTCGTCTGCGAAAAGACGCACGGTTGAAGAGAGGCCCGTCGGGATGTCGTTGATGTAGAACAGAAAGAGGCAGGGTCCCAAGACAGAGCCTTGGGGGACTCCAGACTCAACCCCTACAAATGCCGACGTAACTCCTTCCATCACCACTGCTTGCTGCCTGTTGGTAAGGAAGTTCCTTATCCACCTGTACAGGTGGCGTCGGATTCCTTAGTGGTGGAGCTTGTGAACCAAGAGCGAGTGAGATACCTTGTCAAAGGCCTTGGAGAAGTCCATGACCAGGACGTCATGCTGTCTTCCCTTCTCTCTATCAAGTGTGATGTCGTCCACGAGTCCTAGCAGTTGACTCACACAAGAATGCCCTCGACGGAATCCATGCTGTTGCCGGCAGATGATGTTATTTTTCTCTGCGAAACCCGTCACAGTGTGGACCAGGATGTGTTCTAGGACTTTGCCAGGAACACTCGTCAGTGAGATCGGACGGTAATTTTCAGGCCTGTAGCGCTCTCCCTTCTTAAAGATGGGCGTAACATGCGCTGTCCTCCAATCTTTCGGTACGATGCCCGTGTTGATAGACGACTGGTAGAGCAGGGTGAGGGCTGGGGCGAGTTCTTCTGCCAATTCCTTCAGGATACGAGGGCTAATATTGTCTGGTCCTGGCGCTTTCCGGGGATCCAGATTCTTCAGAAGCTTACGCACACCTCCTGTGATAGTGATGGTGCTGCAGGTTGGCCCGGGTGCGTCTGTACTGAGACCTGTTCTTGATGTGAAGTCATCAGAGGAGCATGGGAAGCTCTTGCTAGATACAACCAAAAGGAGAACAACATCGGTCAGAAATAGGAAAAATCGTGTACTGAACACAAAAAAATGAGAACGATATCAATCAGGTACAGCTAATTGAGCGGATTTGGCACGCCTTAAATAAATGCATGGCAAAGTGTTTTATAACATCTTCACCATCAGAAGTCACAAGCAAAATAAGTCTCAATGTAGAAGGATGTCAATGATGTTTCGATGGGATAAAGTGGTTTCTAAGTGAGTCCAGGGCTGGACAGCAAAGTACAAAATGAACCTCACTTTCGCGAGCCTCTTTACACAACTGACAAACAAGATTATCTCTGTACACCCTTTTTGATAATGATTAGAGGAGAGAGAGAGAGAGGAGAGAGAGAGAGAGAGAGAGAGAAGAGCCATATGAGGCAAGCCGAGTGTATTATGAATGCTCGCATATTTTGGTTTTTAAAGGTGCTGTACAATATCCATTGGGGCTGTGTTGGGCGACATATTAACGGTTCTAGGGAGCTATTATTATATCGATACTGATATCATATACAAAGACAGATGTATGTAAGTTGTGGAAGCAGCAGCATTAGCAGCAACAGCAGCTGCAACAGCTGGATGAAAAGGAGAATAAGCTAGAAACAATTTCATTTTACGTCTCATAAACTTACGTGAGTTCAGTTCAGAGAGAGAGAGAGAGAGAGAGAGAGAGAGAGAGAGAGAGAGAGAGAGAGAGAGAGTTCACACTTTGATGTTTTACTGTCATTAGCTTGGAAGTCCTGGTGATAGGGGGATACACAAATTTCATGAATTTGAATTTAGTTACAAAAGCATAGGAAATAGCATATACATCACACACACACACACACACACACACACACACACACACACACACACACACACACACACACACACACATTTCTACCTAATAACATGATCATCCAAATGTAACATCTATCAGTATTTTGTCCTCATTTGTAAGCAAAATGCCCTATAAGGTTTCTAGACTGGTAAGCACAGAGTACATGCCACGCCATTTTATTCTTTCACTCATTAAGCATGTTCTTTTTCCGCACTATCCACAAAAACAGACCTTAAAAGAAACGTGCCACCCCAAAAATGCTCACAAATCTTTCTCCAGTAAAGTCGTAGATCAGATGAAAATCATTGATCTCCCTCAGATGAAAATCGTTGATCTCCCTCGGGAACTCAAAAAACCACATCAGGAGGAATATCTTTGAACAGTGTTTTCTTGGAATTCCCTAAAAAGTGTTTATGTATTACATTTAATTCGCTAAAAAGTGTTTATGCATTACATTATGCAAATCCTAACACTCTATAAGAACGTGTCTTTTCTTTCTTTTTTTGTGAGTGGTACATTACATGGAATGCACCTTCTTCGTCTTTTGAAATATACGAGTGGGTATAAAGCGAGTGCCTCTGTATAATCGGCACAGAACTGATTTTTCTTCACGGCCACCTGCGCCCGAGGTAAAAAGTCGTCAAAGGCTAGACGAATTTGAAAGTTTGTTATCCGTCTGCTTGTTCCTTTCCTTTGCCTGAGGTCTTTGACGTAAATCTGACCTTGAGCTTTACATCGCAGTGAGGCCTAGAGAATCTGCACAATCTTTGTGGTATTCTTAGAAAGTTGATCCGCCACATCATTGTGTCGAATGCCGACATGACCAGGAACCCAAGCAAAGCTTGTAGTAATGTTCAGATTTCAGAGTTTGGCAATCAGACTAAAGCCAAGGGTAGGGCCTAGAGTTAAAATGTTAAAATACTTTTGAGGAAGGGGAGGTGGATGGTGGGTAGGGGGGAAGGTAGGGAACGGGAGACGGGTTTCAGGAGATGGTAACGATTACTCGTTCATCCGATTCTAGCCAATGGCAATTGAAGCATTTTCTTTGAGGCACCCCATCCCTCCTCCCCCTCTCTCTCTCTAACACACACACACACACACACACACACACACACACACACACACACACACACACACACACACAAACATACACATAGTGAACACACCTGTGCAAGCACGCACACGTACACACACACGCAAACGCACACGCACGCAAGCAAGCACGCTCGCTCGCTCGCACGCACGCACGCACGCACGCGCACACACGCACCACCCCCCCCCCCCCCCCCCACATACACACACATAATTTTGACTTAACGCACATACACATTTGCATCTAAATTTTGCCAGCTATGACAAGTAACTCAGTCTGTCTGTCTGTCTCTGTCTGTCAGTTTGTCTGTCTCTCTCTCTCATTGTGTTTGGCTGGGGCAATGGGGTGGGCAGAGATGAGGGGGAAAGTTGGAGGCGGATTGAAGCAGGATAATGGTTCTTATTTCGTTAAACTTCATGTTGTTGTTGTTTTTTTTCCGGGTAAAGGATAAAGGGTCTCCTGTAGCTCCCTTTATTACAAATAGGGACACAAAAATTTTCTGAACACACTATTGCCGACACTTGTTGTTGAACTACTTCGCATATTGTAATGTTCTGTTGTATTTTTTCATTAAAATTTATTTAAGCAGATATTACAAAGAGTAGAGATCTCTTAATATTCATTTCTGTATTTCCTTAATGTTTCCTTCTCACGTGTAGTAATGTAATGCATCGGTAAAGTTAAGAACTGTGATTGTGATCTCAGCAGACGTAGCTGTAAAATAGCGTTTTTGTTCAATTGAGATACATTCTGCCGAATTCAATTTGATTATCATGGGTGTTCTTTTTTGTTTGTTTGTTTGTTTTAACCGTAGTATGCTTCATATACCAAAGTGGTAAACTGCGGTATCTTACTTAAAAACTAATGTAGACTGTTCGTTTGCTGTTTTATTAAACCGGACGTAACTATTCGAGAGATGGTCAGTAACGATCTTGATTATATCGACACAGGGAAACAGAAGCCTCTGCACACACCAAAAAGATGTAGAACAACTTAGAATAGATCCTGGTGTTATTCTGTAGTTGTCGTTGTTGTGGTGGTGGGTTGTTTTTTTTCCCGAACAGCTGTTCTGCTTTAACAGTTGCAAGACTGCTTTGAAAAACGCACGCAAAGGCCCTGGATGAAAACAGTTTCAAAGGCAAAAAAAAGTTTTCAAGTTCCTTTATTACTATGTGTAATGATGGCAGTTTTAACTTCTATTTCATTCGGAGACCTCAGGCACATGTTCAGTGACACTTACTGAGAAAAAATGTACCTTTAAACCATTGTTCTTCCCTTCCCATCCCATCTCATTTTTATATGTCACACTTAATCGAGCCAGGTTCTGTTCACTTGAAAAAAAGACCCAGTAATGTGCAGTTGCGATTATAAATGCATTTTCGTCGGGAAATATATGGAGGGCTGAAGGTGAGGGGATTTGAACGTTTAAATGTACGCGGAAGTGATAATTAGGCTGGTGCACCCATTTTGCTTCACTATCTTAAACTCATCGTGATCTTCTTGTTCGACAACAGATCCAGTAGAAGGAAAAGCTGCTTATACCGAACTGAATCCGCCATTCATCCCTTGGACTTTGAAATAACCGGCTTCTTGACCTAAGACCAACTGATGACATCATCTACCTGACTTACCTTTCCTGGCTGCAAGGGTGACAGGAGCCAAGATGAGGAACCCCTCTTTCTGGTAATGCCTAAGCACAGTCAGGGCCGTCTCGTGTAGCTCGTTATAATGCACTTGTACCACCGACACTCCCACCAATTTGGCAAACTCGAACCATTCCACGAGCTGCTGGGGATCCAGGTTCCCATAAGCGAAGGATTTACAAACGGCTAGCTGATTGCGGCCATCACGCGGCTGAGCAATTGCATGAGCCTCCTTTGTCATGTTGACGTTGCACGTGTTTTCGGCGAATGCCACGTATAGGAAATCCTTTGCCGTTGACGAAGACACCGTGGTATTGATAGAGCATGAATAAAGAACATATTTCATGTCCGTGTCAACGAGCGTGGTTGAGCGGAAGGTGAGGATGGCAGGGGTTTGGGTCACTTCCCTGAAGGCGGGCGTCCTGCTGAGGCAGCAGACGAAGTCCGTTCGGTCTGTCTTTCTGCCGCCGGTCCAGGTGAGAAGAACAGCGTTGAAGACGGCATCCTTCACTGGGAAGTCTGTCCTCCGGATGGCGCTCAGGACGTGCACTTCCGTGTTTTCCCCAACTTTGATGTTTTCTCCATCATCGACGATCCGAGGCTGTGTAGGACTCTGAAACACGATAAAAGGTGTAAGTAAACCACACAACAATAATCAGCCTAGTCTCTGAATCACATTGTTTACACTTTATTTTGCATTATCTTCATAGTCAGTGGGTTACTATAGCTTTTCTCTGCAGTTGCACATGCATAAACGTGACACAAAGTTGTACTCGCGTAAACCTAGTAAAAATGTATTCCTTAAGTTTCATTACGTAATGCAATCTTATGCTTTATATGTAAATAATAATAACACTTTACTTCTTCTTTTTTTCTCCTTTCAATATATATAATGCCATGTTACACACACACACACACACACACACACACACACACACACACACACACACACACACACACAACACGCACGCACACACACACACACACACACACAGAGAGAGAGAGAGAGAGAGAGAGAGAGAGAGAGAGAGGAGAGAGAGAGAGAGAGAGAGAGCAACTCACTTCTATTTGGGCCATGTTTGAAAGTCTCGCGTGTCCTTCCTTCACTTTTACTTCTGAACGAGGAATATGCACCATCTTGTTCGATGGGACAGGAGCAGGGTATTGAGACGCTTTGTTAAAGACAATCTCAGGCGGTTGTGAGTGATAGCTTACAATGGCACCAACTGATACCACTATCAAGACGACCAGAATGCGTTTAGTCATCGCACGTTTATGTTTGTGACAGATCATCGCGGCTGTGTCTAAATCGTCCAGTTCATGTATGTGTCGTCTCACCACTTTAGGTTTCGTATAGTTAGATGAAGCTGACTGATCAGGTCAGTTTCCACTGAATGACAGCGGCATACTGGCCCACACTTTTCTCTTCCCATTTTTGTTCAGTCGTGATTTGTTACAAAGATAGATACCTCCCTTTTCCTACTCATGTTACATCGCGATTTGTTACAAAGATAAAATTGTTATAAAGACCAGTATCAAGACGACCAGAATGCGTTTGGCTAGATTGTATAGAATCCGACTATTCCTATGCAAAGTATTCAGCAACCGAGAGGACCAGGAATAAGGTAGACCAATTAAAAAGAGAAAAAAAGAAAAGAAAAAACCCCACGGGAACTGCCTCATCAGCCTTGCCTGCGAACAATTTCGATTAAACTATGATTGCTGTCGTAGATTTGTGCATGTAGAGCAAACAAGAGATGTCTGTTGCTAGACAACGGCTGAGTCTGATGTCTGAACTCCCGAAGTAAAATATGTTGAACCCTGTCACGTCTTATCATGAATGGCTGAAGGTTTGTATTCGATTCGATTCGATACAACAATTTCAGTGATGTTCGATCCCAGCTCGGGCTTCCGTGTGGGACCCGCAAGGTCATGGATCAAGTCTCCAGGATACCAGATTTAAATGATACTACCTCCAATCCTAAGGCTGTGAATCAACAATGCTTACACAAGTAGCCACCATGAACAAGTGCCGTTGTTACCTACGTTCCCGTTAGCCTTGGATTTGTTTATGTAGCTAGGTAACGAACCCTAGCAAATGATTATTATAAGTTAATATTTTCATAATTCAAAATGTAGACTGAATGCCTAGACTCTATACAATATTTCAATAGAAAAAACAGTAAATTATTTTTCTTTCTTAATTTCTATGTCTGCCATCAATGGGATAATGAAAATTTACCCACGCTTGGTGTTGACGTCATATCAACACACACACGTAAACTTGCTTACGCAATCATACAAATGATGCAAACTGGACTCGTATAATAGACTTTCCAAAATGTATTTGTTTTTCCAGGTTAGGGTTAGTTAATCCATCTTCTGACCACTACAACTAGCATGAACATCTCTACTATAATCATCAGTCTCCACTTTCACTCTGATTTTGAATAGATTTTAACAAGGGTAGGAGACAGTAAAACAATGCTAAACAATTGAAGTCAAACAACTTTTCATTTTTTCTTATGAATTAAGTTGAAGTAACCTGGAATACATTTAGCCCAAGTACACATGTTGATTAGACTTAAAGTCACCTACTACTAAGCATTAAGACAACCGGTAGTATGCATAAATCAACTTTACAGTTTTCACCTAGTATAAGCATACTGTTTCTCCTGTCAGAAGGTAACATACAGTGATTGTCTTAACAGATAGTACTGAATACTGGCAAAAAGTTATATTGTTAATATAAAATGTTAATCAAGCATCTTGACAGTTTTACTAAGTTGTGGCAAACAGCTGAACTGGTTTGAATGAAACTTGGACAAACATGACCAAGGACAAATCCGTTCTTGCCGTGGGTACTGTAACACACTGTAAGAGCAAGCTGTTAGTGGGATCTTGGTTGGTCCTTTAATGCAAATGACTAACCCTCAGACTGACATTATAAAGTTCAGGAGAAAGGATTGTGGAAAAAAAATCCGCAACACACGAGAAACAAAGTATACCTCGAAATTTTCTTGTTTCTATTACGAGTTCATTAACCATTAGACCGGCTTTAAAAAAACTTTTCTCGTGCAGTTATTGGAGGAAAAGGCGAGTGTAATAGTGTATAGTGACAGAAGATCTTCGATCTCAATGTACACAGAGAGTCAGGACGTCGTGGGTATTGAAAACTCCACAGGTGACTTTATCTTGTGTTAGCATCTAAAAGTTTCACAAACGAAACCGCCCGTCGGCTATTCCGAGTACGAATTGACGATTTAAAGAGTGATTTGGGACTGAACGAGTCCCCAGGCTCTATCGTTGAGCAACTGAGTATTTGCATGAAAGATTTGACTATTTACAGTCCAAATCAACATGGATGTTTATCGTTGGAGGTCAAACGTGGATCTCTTTGAGCCTGCATCAAAATGGCTCCGTTTCGGCGCTCTTCAAAAAAAAAAAAAGGGGGGGGGGGGGGGGGGGGGCGGGGGGGGGGGGGAGGGGAGGGGAGGAACATACATCCTTCATCCCCGCACCCCCACTCCTCCTTCACCTTTGAATCTTCTGTCTCCCTCCAGGCCTACCTCTCCAACACAGCTGATGAACAAGGATCTGGGGAAAGCAGAACAGGTGCGTCTTTAATCGCCTGTTCAGGTCATGTTGCCATGGAAGCTCCGTGAAGACAGACATGCAGACCCGTCTGTTACATCCTTAGAGCTACGTACTGCCTACAAGGAAAGAATACACTTCGATTCGCACAGCCAGCCAGAGAGACTTACGTCATTGAATCAAAGACAGCGCGCTGCTCGCCCATGCTTTTTAACACCTCAACACGCTAAGGATTAACGAACTGTTCTAATAAAGGCTAAGGCACACGTGTTACCTGTTCAGGATTAATCAACTGTTCTAAAGGCCAAGCCACACGAGTTACCTGTTCAGGATCAATCAGCTCTTCTAATAAAAGCTAGAGTGTAAAAACACAACTGACTTTCCTCCTCACCTGGCTGTCGACATGAACTTTTGGTTAAGTTTCGATTAAAAAATACTTTGTTGAAATGGACTACCGATCAACAATTTCTATACATTTCAGTTCTATTTATCATAGAAATGGAGTCACTGACACCTTCCTCTCCCCTTCCATGCCACCACCCAGAACCCCATCGAGTTGTTCCCACCCACATCCCCATGCCACCACCCACGGCCCCATCCAACTGCTCTCCCCCCCCCCCCCTGTTGTTGTTATTGTTGTTGTTCTTCTCTCCCCGTCTCCTCTCTCTCTCTCCTCTCTCTCTCTCTCTCTCTCTCTCTCTCTCTCTCGCCAATCACCCCTATTGAATGCTCATCTGGATTCATCAACCTCTCACCCACCCACTATCCCACACCTCTCCTCCAATCCCATATTAAGTTTCATTGGAAAATCTCAAGCGCAGGGTACTATACTGTCGAGACTCACTCGCCTTCAAACATGATTCCTGTCTGTTATATTTTCTGTCCACGAAAATTTGGAGTGAATTTAATTAGACAACACTGTGGATGTTCTATGAATCTAAAACAGAAGTTGACATGCTTTGATTTTACTATTTGGCCTGAATGTTTTACAGAAAGCTGCTCGTTTTAAAGGAGTTTATTTAGTGGGATTTGTATGGAGGGCCCCCAGACTTTTGTTTATATGGGTACTTCCACACAGTCGTCCCCCAATATCTCTCTCACCATCACTCCCTCCCTCTTTCTCTCTCTCTTTCTTCCTCGTCATCACCCCCTCCCCCTTTTTCTCACCGTCACTCCCTTCCTCTCTCTCTCTCTAAATCTTCGTCGTCATCACCCCCTCCCTCACACCATCACTCCCTCCCTCTCTCTCTTTGTTCCCCGTCATAACTCCCTCCCTCCCCCTCTCTTCCACCATCACTCCCTCCCTCTCTCTCTCTCTCTTTCTTCCTCGTCATCATCCCGTCCCAACCTCTCTTCCACCATCACTCCCTCCCTCTCTCTTTCTTCCTCATCATCACCCCCTCCCTTCCTCTCTCTTCAGTCCTTGCTTTCTTCCTCCCTCTCTCTCTTCCTCCCCTCTCTCCATCACCCCCTCCCTCCCTCTATTTCTGTCTCTCTCTCCCCATCACTTCCTCTCAATCTCTCTCTCTCTCTCTCTCTCTCTCTCTCTCCTTTTTCCTCACCGTCACCCCTTCCCTCCCTCTCTCTATCTCTAGCCATCACTCCCTCCCTCCTCTCTCTCTCTCTCGGGCTATCAGCCCCTCCCCCCTTCTCTCTCTTACCATGACTCCTTCCCTCTTTCCCTATTTCTCTCTCTCGCCATCTCCCTCCCCCTCCCCTTCTCTTTCTCTCTCTCCTGTTCTTCTTCGTCATCACCCCCTCCCTCCCTCTCTTTTCCACCATCACTCCCTCCTCTCTCCCTCTTTCTCAGAGAGACAGAGAGAGAAAGATTGAGAGGGGGGAGTGATGGTGAGAGAGAGAGAGGGTGATGACGAGGAAGAGAGAGAGGGATAGGGATGGAGGGAGTGATGGTGGAAGAGAGAGGGAGGGAGGGGGTGAAGACGATGAAGAGAGAGAGAGAGAGTGATAGAGGGATAGAGGGAGGGAGTGATGGTGG
>CM065728.1:53870559-53913059 GCA_033310375.1 Conus canariensis
TTCCTCCCATTTTTGCCATCTATTATCGATCAGCCTCTGACGAAGTTCTTTTAAAAAGACTTTGATATTTTCAACACCTTGATTAATCCGAACAAATCCGAACCCATTTTGATACAAAAAATCGCGAATGTCAGATGCCCAACATTTCTTATTTCGTGATTCTAAACTAAGCAACATTTTGTACGCCTTATGTGGTAATCTTTCCTCATTCATACGTAAAATTTTCAACCAATATTTAATACATCGCAAACATGAGTTGATATACAAAGGATATCGGCCTGTATCCCCATATACAAGATCATTTGGCGTTCTAGGCTGCACCCCCAAGAATCCTTTTAAAGCAAATAGGTGAACTTTTTCTATTTCAATAACAGCTTTATCCATGCCCCATATCTCGGCTCCATATTGTGCGATTGGCTGAACTTGAGCATAAAAAAGCTTGAGTAATACAAGTAAAGAATTATTATTTAGCATATACAGTTTTCTCAGTATACACAGTAATGCACGTTTTGCTCTGCTCGCAAGATCCTGACAGGCAGGTGAAAAACCAAGACGTGTGGTAAAACAGATGCCGAGATATTTGTAACAATTCACAACATCCATTGCCTCACCATTCAAAGACCATCTCTCCCTTGCTGCTAAGTATCCCTCTTGTCTAAAAACCACAATACTGCTCTTTTTCATATTTACCTTGAGTTGAAGCCGTGTGGCTATACTATGGAGATTATTTAATTGGGTTTGGAGTCCAACTGGAGTTTCTGATAGCAAAGCGATATCGTCAGCCAGTAGCAAGATAAATAATTCGAGGGTCTCGTGTGACAATGTCGCTCCATGTCGTCCCTTCGCAATGATTTCTGATGCTTATTCGTTTATAAATAGAGAAAACAATACAGGACTACAGGCATCTCCCTGTTTCACACCCTGTGTGCACAAAATACTGTCTGTGAATTCGTTGTCGAATCTTACTTTTGCTTTTACATTAGAATACATACTTCTTATACACTGAAACAGCTTCCCTTTAATACCATTCTTCTGACGAACTGGCCACAGTAGCTTCCTTGAAATGGAGTCAAAGGCCTTCTCAAAATCAATGAAAGCTACATAGAATTTACGATTTAACGAAAATTGCTTTTGTATTATTGCTAGTAATGTAAACATATGATCCACTGTTGAATACCCTTTCTTGAAACCCGCCTGATATTCGCCGGTTATATTATACTGTTCTACCCATATTTGTAACCTGTAGTTTATAATAGAACTGTACAGTTGGCTGCCGATGTCACATAGTGACACACCTCTATAGTTGCCAGGATCGTTAACATTACCTTTTTTAAATAGTGGTACTATAATTGATTCCATCCAGGCTTCGGGATATATGCCTCTGTGAAAAAGAGCATTGAAAAATTTAACAAGGAAATCGACAATTATTTCGCCACCATTTTTAAACATTTCTCCAATTAAGCCATCTGGACCAGCAGATTTGCCGTTTTTCAATTTCTTTATGGCAAGTAAAACTTCTTCTTTTGAAACTGGGTTATCAAATAAATTGAGTTCATCTGTGGCTTCTAAATCAGACGCGGTTTCCATTTCTATTGAACTGTCCACATCCTTATCAAGGAGGTTTTTGAAATGCTCATGCCACTCATTAATAGAAATGGATGCATGTACACGAGACCCTTTGGGTGACACCTTATGTACATTCTGCCAGAACGCACTGGGATCATTGACCGAATCAACAAGATTACTTAATAAACAAGTATTATATTCATTTTGCTTTTTCTGTAACAGGTGTTTATATTCTCTCCGTGATTTACAATACTTTGACCTGTCCTCAAGGTCTAGAGTTCCACGAAATACTCTAAGCAGCCTCCTGGCCGAAATCTTAGCTACATGACATTCTACATCAAACCATGCATCTTTACGTTTCCTCTTATCAGTTCTGATCCTTGTTTTCATACACTCAGCTTGTTTTTTCACACAGTTGTTAAACGCATTCAATGCCAAGTTGATATCCACATCAATAAGATCAATTGCTGCTTCGAGTAAAGATTTACTATCTTCACTGCTCATGAGAGCATGAAATATTCCAGCCCTCTGTTCCTGCCAAACAAACTTTTTAATAAACTTACCGTTTTTACTGATATAACCTTGGTTCATATGAAGCTCATCGTCATTATCAAAATTAACATGTAGTTCCAGAGGCTGATGGTCCGACTCAATGCGTTCTTGTACATATAGAGTACATGATGCCATCATACATACATACAGATCAACAGAGGCCAAAACATAATCATTCACACTATTACATGTATCAGAAACGTATGTAAAACGACCTTGACGGTCGCCATTACATACTCCGTTTAAAATGCATAATTCTAGAGCTGTGCACATGCTTAGCAAACATTTGCCGTACCTGTTCAGTACCTTGTCTTCAGACTCCCTTTTAACACAAAACGATTCGTTTTTTAAAGAGTTATTATACATAGTGTCGTTCATAGTTACATCCTGATGAACATTAGACGTTCTGCTATTAAGGTCTCCGTTTAAAAGTATGTACATATTAGGAAATTCAAATATCTTATCCGTCAGAATATCTTTTAGTGTCCGAATACCATTATCAACATCAAAATGCGAATAATATGGTGAGTTTTCCGGATGTACATAGGTGCACACATACAAAACATCTTTGGTCAAATTGAGTAGACATTTAGATATTACAAACATAATGACATTGTTGTTATCAACGTCAACAGCTCTAACATGTTGCAAAAACTTTTTTTTATGAGACAAATTATTCCACCTGATCGTCTTCCTCGATGAGTAAATTGTACAGCGGGTTTGCAGAATATTTCATGTGTATGAAAAAAAGAAGGTTGTAAATAATCAAGGAAAGTTTCAACAAGGCAAACAATATCGAACGATGTAACATAAGAGATAAAGTTCTGATCCCCAATCTTCGACAATAACCCATTGACATTCCAGTGCAAAAAAGACAAGCGTTTATCATCCATACACACATTATTCCTTTCACGCCCTCGCACATGTGCACTTTTTTCTCGCTGTTTACAATCTTCACTGCCACCCTCAAAACACACATCATTGACACCACTGGAGATTGGGAACATGTTCACGCTTTTCTCGTGCACGCTAGTGGGGGCTGCCATTGCTGCAGTGTCATCCTCTGTCACAGCTTCACGGAGAAGTGTCACTTGCACGTGATGACATTCTGCTAAAGCTAAAAGAACACGGTGATTCTAAACTTTTTGTTCCCGGTGCATTATTTACAGTTCTATGCTCAACATTTTTTGTACGACAGAAACATCCGTATTCGTTATGTGTGCTGGGCCGGCCGTATTCCTATTGAATTAGTTTTAGATTTTCTTGGTGGTCCAAAACAAATTTCTTTCCATCTATTAACAAATGGTCAAAAATCATTGTCGCTTTTTGTTTTCATTTCTGGCTGCCTTCAAATGAGGTACAAATTTACGTCGAATGTCTCGGACCCGTGAGGAGAAATCTTCACCGATACATATGTTGGTGCCTTTAAGTTTTCTTCTGTTACTGAGAATTCTTTCCTTGTCTTTGAAAAAAGTACATCGACCAATAATAGGGGAGTCTTCCTTTCTGTTGAGTCTGTGAAGTCGGTCAAAGTCAATGTCCTGTGTCAGGTCCAGTTTGTCTGTCAATACATCCTTGATTAAACCTTCGCATTGCTCTTTTGTTTCATTTTCATGTCGGGGAATGCCATAAAAGATAACATTATTTCTTTTGGACCGTTCCTCTGAGTCATCAGTCTTCATTTCCAAGTTCTCTACCTTTTCCCACAGTTTTTCATTTTGTTCCCTTAGAGACTGATTTTCACGTTTTAAATTTGTAACATTTTCTTTCAGTTCGGTCAGCTCTTCATGTAGTCCAGCGCAAATGTCTCTGACCTGACGAATTTCTTCCTTCACCTCGTCGAACTTGCTGTTAAGAATCGACATGATGTCCTTCAGCGTGGGGTCGCCGGCTGTCCGTGACGGCGAAGGGGCTCCACCAGGAACCGTCACTGGCACCCTTCAGACGGCTCTGTCGAAGACTGTCCGCCCTTCCGCCAGATGTAGGTCCAGGGTTCAGCTCCACGTCGCCACAGCGGTGTAGAAAAACGCCGGAGTACAAATACACCAGGAGCAAGCCAACTATGACACCGTGTAGCCGTCTGTCCAGTTTCAATGTCCGAATAAACATGGCTTTCTTCTTCACATCTCGTCGAGCCATGAAAGCAAGGAAGAGTGGCACAAATCCTCCACAAACGGCTCGGAATGACAAGGCAGTCTCCGGCATGGTGACGACTGTGCAGTCTCCAGGTTGATGTCGGGGCTCAGGTCAGTGAAACTTCCACTTTAAAGTCGCAGCTCCTGTCACTCAGTGTCAACACTTGGCCAACCGGAAGTGACCCCCGATAGAGAAAGAGAGAAAGAGAGAGGGGAAGTGATGGTGAGAGAGGTGGGAGGGGGGGAGTGATGTCGAGAGAGAGAGAGAGAGAGAGAGAGAGAGAGAGAAAGAGAGAGAGAGAGAGAGAGAGCAATGGCGAGAGAGAGAGAGCAATGGCGAGAGAGAGGAGAGGGGGGAGTGATGTTGAGAGACACAGAGACAGAGACAGGAGAAGAGAGAGAGAGAGAGAGAGAGAGAGAGAGAGAGAGAGAGAGAGAGAGGTGAAAGGGAAAGGGAATGACGCGCGCGAGAGAAAGAGATAGAGAAAGGGGGAGGGAATGACAGAGAGAAATGGAGGGAGGGAATGATGGTGAGAGAGAGAGGGAGGGAGGTGGTGATGAGAATGATTTAGAGAGAGAGACAGAGAAAAAGAGAAAGATTGAGATCGCACGCGCACACGCGTACACACACACGCACACGCGCGCACGAGTCCCCGCGCACACACACACACACACCCCGTCGTGAGCGCACGAGTCTCCGCGCGCATACGCACGCACGCAGGCTTCCACACAAAAACACGCAAGCATGCACACGCACGCACGCATGCAGGCACACACACACACACACACACACACACACACACACACACTACGTACGTACGCTGACAAGCACGCAAACGCAAACACATTCACACGTGCGCGCAAAGCTCGTACTCGCGCACGCACGCTCGAACACACACATGCACACTAGAACACACACACACGCGCGCGCGCGCGCGCGCGCGCGCGCGCGATAGAGAGAGAGAGAGAGAGAGAGAGAGAGAGAGAGAGAGAGAGAGAAAGGAGGAAGGAGTGACAGCGAGATGATGAGAGAGAGGGAGGGAGGGGGTGATGGCGAGATAGAGAGAGAGGGGAAGTGATGGTGAGAGAGGTGGGGGGGGAGTGATGGAGAGAGAGAGAGAGAGAGAGAGAGAGAGAGAGAGAGAGAGCAATGGCGAGAGAGAGGGAGAGGGGGGAGTGATGTTGAGAGACACAGAGACAGAGACAGGAGTGAGAGAGAGAGAGAGAGAGAGAGAGAGAGAGAGAGAGAGAAGAGAGAGGGAGAGAGAGGGTGAAAGAGAAAGGGAAAGGGAATGACGCGCGCGAGAGAGAGAGATAGAGAAAGGGGGAGGGAATGACAGAGAGAGAGAGAGAGAGAGAGAGAGAGAGAGAGAGAAGAAGAAGACAGACAGACAGACAGACAGAGAGAGAATGATGGCGAGAGAAGGATAGAGAGAGAGGGGGAAGGAGGGAGGGAGTGACGGCGCGAAAGCGAGAGAGAAAGAGAGAGGAAGGGAGTGATGGTGGAAGAGAGAGGGAGGGAGTGGGTGATGACGAGGAAGAAAGAGAGAGAGAGAGAGAGAGAGAGAGAGAGAGAGAGAGAGAGAGAGGGGAGTGATAGTGGAAGAGAGAGGGATGGAGGGGGTGATGAGGAAGAAAGGGTGAGAGAGAGACAGAGAGGGAAGGAGTCATGGTAAGAGAGGAGGGAGGGGCTGATGGCGTGAGAGAGAGAGAGAGAGAGAGAGAAGAGGAGAGAGAGAGAGAGAGGGAGGGGGAGGGAGTGACGGCGAGAAATAGAGGGAGGGAGGGAGGAGTGATGGTGGAAGAGAGAGAGAGATTCAGAGGGAGTGATGGTGAGAGAGACAGATAGAGGGAGAGAGGGAGAGGGAGTGATGGTGAGAGAGAGAGAGGGAGAGAGAGAGAGAGAGTGAAAGAGAAAGGGGTTAGGGAGTGGCGAGAGAGAGAGAATGATGGCGAGAGAAGAGATAGAGAGGGAGGGAAGCGAGGGAGGGAGTGACGGCGAGAGAGAAAGCGGGGGGGAGGAAGGAGTGAAGGTGGAAGAGAGAGGAAGGGAGCGGGTGATGAGGATGCGTGCGTGCGTGTATTCAAGTGGAAGCGTGCGTGCGTACCTATGAGCGCGCGGACTCGTGCGCTCGCGATAGTGTGTGCGTGTGCGTGTGCGTGTGTGTGTGTGTGTGAGCCAGGTTGAATAAGACAAGGTAGGGTAGTACACTGTGTCAATATGGGTGGTCAGGTGAGGTCACACCTGCAGAGGCTACGAGATCTAAGTCGACAGAGAATGCGGAGAGTTCCCGAACTTCCTCCCCGACCCCCTGTGAGAATGGACCCGGGCAAAAACGGCGCCGTAAGTGTTTTTGCCGTCTTTCTTTGTCTCGTTTCTTTCTTGTCTGTTTTTCTTCCTTGTTCTTCCAGGGACGTGCACATGGGAGAGGGATACGGGTCATGGTGGGAGTGGAAGTATGAATGGGGATATAACGGCTTGGATAGGGTGGTGAAGGATAGGGTGGAGCAGATATGGAGGTACCACGAGGATATGTTTCTGTTTAAGATTAAATGCTCCAACTACCAGGGTAGAAACAACGACAACAATGATAATAATAGTAATAGTAGTAGTAAAAGAAAGAGAACATCAGAAACACCGAATGTGTTCAGCATGCACAAACATCACACTGTAAAGAGGATTTTGTGAAAAATGCGCAACACGTCAGTCAACGATGATAAACGACTAATAACTTTTTTCTTCTTTATTTTAACCGAGCTGAGATAAGCAAATACAGAAACGCATGAAACTTGTTTCTGACTCAGTTTTCGTTGTGTGTGTGTGTGTGTGTGTGTGTGTGTGTGTGTGTGTGTGTGTGTGTGTGTGTGTGTGTGTTTTGTTTCAAGTTTTTTTCATAACCATATAACTCTGACTTAATGAAACGCAATCAAAACAGTAAATAAATGTATGATCTCATCAGTGCTATTATTTCGTTCATCAATGCAGTGTGGCTTAGAGCTATTCACTGCTCTTTTTTTCATTAACTTGCGTGTGCGTGTGCGTGTGCGTGTATAATTTACCTAGTTTATGAAATATTGATTAAACTGATTGCTTTTTATCCTTTTAAGTGTAGATTTCCTGGCGAGCCACTGGGTACGGATGACACTTCTGAAGAGGCCCTATGACGTCATTGATGACAAAACCACGCGCACAACATATCCAGATGATCAGGCAGGGAGAGAGTGAGAGAGATAATCAGGCAGAGAGAGAGAGAGAGAAGAGAGAGAGAGAGAGAGAGAGAGAGAGAGAGAGAGAGAGAGAGAGAGAGAGACAGACAGACAGACAGACGGACAGACAAAGAGAGACAAAACACGAGAAAATACAGTTGTCCGGTTGGGGGAAAAACACAACAGACAGCTATGTTTACATATAGATCAGCTATGTCAACTTTTATTTAAAAAAAAAGAATTTTACAAAAGTCTTCATTACAAAAACATGCGTGAGTCACAAGAAATATTTATAGGCAAAGTACACGACAAGATATCAACAGTTATACACGCAAATCATTGCAGTTATTCATGGTAGGCATACGTACACATCCTACACACAAAATCAGCCAGTTTTCGAACTTCCTGAAGTGCACACACTTATACAGAACGATTTAAAAACCCCTGCATATTCTCCATTCATAGCACGGCATGTTGCTCTGATATGAACAAGGGCGTATCAAGGATAAGCCATAGCAAAGATTACTAGACGGGTAATTTTTGCAATAGCGTTACCAGTGATAGGCTCTTGCAATACTCTGGCAACACCACCGTCAATGTAAAGATATGAAGTTAAAAAAAAGCACTAAGCATTGGGATAAAATACAAAATACTGGTGAAATATTTTAACCACGTCATACCGAAACTACACACAAAAATCAAAACATGAATATGAAACACAGATCCCTCCTCCACCCACCCCCCAACTCCCCATGTCCCGGTCCATCCATCCATCCCCACCCCTCCCCATGTCTCCGGGTCCATTCACCCATCCCCATCCCACCCAGTCCCCATGTCCCCGGGTCCATTCACCCACCCCCATCCCACCAGTCCCCGGGTCCATTCACCCACCCCCATCCCACCAGTCCCCGGGTCCATTCACCCACCCCATCCCACCAGTCCCCGGGTCCATTCACCCACCCCCATCCCACCAGTCCCCGGGTCCATTCACCCACCCCCATCCCACCAGTCCCCGGGTCCATTCACCCACCCCCATCCCACCAGTCCCCGGGTCCATTCACCCACCCCCATCCCACCAGTCCCCGGGTCCATTCACCCACCCCCATCCCACCAGTCCCCGGGTCCATTCACCCACCCCCATCCCACCATCCAGTCCCCGGGTCCATTCACCCACCCCCATCCCACCAGTCCCCGGGTCCATTCACCCACCCCCATCCCACCAGTCCCCATGTCCCCGGGTCCATTCACCCACCCCCATCCCACCAGTCCCCGGGTCCATTCACCCATCCCCATCCCACCAGTCCCCATGTCCCCGGGTCCATTCACCCACCCCCATCCCACCAGTCCCCGGGTCCATTCACCCATCCCCATCCCACCAGTCCCCATGTCCCCGGGTCCATTCACCCACCCCCATCCCACCAGTCCCCGGGTCCATTCACCCATCCCCATCCCACCAGTCCCCATGTCCCCGGGTCCATTCACCCACCCCCATCCCACCAGTCCCCGGGTCCATTCACCCATCCCCATCCCACCAGTCCCCATGTCCCCGGGTCCATTCACCCACCCCCATCCCACCAGTCCCCGGGTCCATTCACCCACCCCCATCCCACCATCCCCGGGTCCATTCACCCATCCCCATCCCACCAGTCCCCATGTCCCCGGGTCCATTCACCCATCCCACCAGTCCCCGGGTCCATTCACCCATCCCCATCCCACCAGTCCCCATGTCCCCGGGTCCATTCACCCATCCCCATCCCACCAGTCCCCATGTCCCCGGGTCCATTCACCCATCCCCATCCCACCAGTCCCCATGTCCCCGGGTCCATTCACCCATCCCCATCCCACCAGTCCCATGTCCCCGGGTCCATTCACCCATCCCCATCCCACCAGTCCCCATGTCCATTCACCCATCCCCACCCCACCACTCCCCATGTCCCGGTACAGACACCCATCCCCACCCCAACCCATACCTGGCTCTTCACACCCCTCCCCCCTCCCTCGACACACAACACACACACACACACACACACACACACACACACACACACACACACACACACACACACGCGCGCGCGCGAGAACACACTCACCACCACCCCCTCCCCTCTCCCCATCTCTCTATCACCAGCATTTCTAAGTGTGACGGCAGCTAAATGGATCAGTGAGGCAGAAAAATAATGGACGAGAGTAAAGACAGAAAAAAAGGAAATGTTGAGAGGAAAACGTGGACAAAATCAAAGAAAAAGACAGAGAAAGGGAAATTGCATGTACATAATCTTCACAAAGTGTAGAAACGGATTGCACACACAAACACACACACACACACACACACACACACACACACACACACACACACACAAACACACACACACGCACACGCGCGCGCGCCTACACACACAAGCACGCGCGCGCACTCACAAATACACACGCATTCACACACACGCACAGCTGCAGACAGAAAGAAAACATGCATTTCCGAACACAAAACTAAGACAGGGCTAATGTTTAAACAGCTACCGCCATGTGTTCAGTGACTGTAACAATCGTCATGGCGTAACAAGGGACATTTGCTTAAAACGGGACTATTAAAGTAAAACGCTGTTGTCAATGACATGTATAATCACACCAAATGCCAGCTTCAAGAATCATTCTGTTCTCCACAACTTGATCAAGATAAAATACCACAAAAAAACCTGAACATTCCAATCTACACATTTATCCTGGACAATACGGCATGTTGCTCCGATATTTGCAATGGTGTATCATGGATAGGCCATAGCGGAGATTGGAGAAATCATCTTCGCGATAGCGTACCCACGACAGACCCTTGCAAAGATCTGGCAGCAACAGGATCCATTTTTCATATCTCAAAGCACAACAACGGAACATGAAATATTGATAAAAGATATAATCACATCATACCTAAACCGAACAGAAAGTTTCAAAACGCAAATACAGAAATGATACAAAACTACCACCCCCTCTCTCCCTCTCTTCCATACTATTCACTCGTCTTCCCAGTCCAATCCGCTTCCTATCGCACACGCGCACGCACGCACGCACGCACGCACGCACGCACGCACACACACACACACACACACACACACACACACACACACACTCTCCCCATCGATTCCATGCACTCTCCATAGTCCCTTTCCCTCCCTCCCAGAAAATCTCTCTCTCTCTCTCTCACACACACACACACACACACACACACACACACTCACAAACACACACATTCACTAACATACACACGCGCACACAGACACACACACGCCTGCGAATCTACACACACACATTTACAAATAAAGCTGCACATCATGCATTCTTCACAACACGTTATGTTGCTCCAATATTTGCAAGGACGTATCAAGGAGACGCCACAGCGAAAATTGAACAAAATAATATTCTTCGCTACGGCGTATCCATGATAGGCCCTTGCAAAGATCTGGCAGCAACACGATCCATTTTTCGTATCAATATTACAAAGCATTAAAATAAGGCATAAATTACCAATAAAGATGTAATCAAACCTGCTTTACAGACACCCTTCATCATGTGGTATTTTGCTGTAATATTTACGATGGCGTGCCTAAGATAGCCCATAGCAAAGATTGAACAGCACAACACTTTTCTGCAAAGATTGTAAGATTGAACAGCACAACACTTCTTTTCTGCAAAGATTATAAGATGGAACAGCACAAGACTTTTTTCTGCAAAGATTATCTAGCACTGGTGATGTAAAAAAAAACAAACCCACATACCACTGACATTATCGATCATCATTTGCAGTCCCAACAGCCTCTCTTTCATCCCATTCACTCTCCCTCGCCCCTTACCCTCCCTCACAGAAAAATCACACGAACACGCACACACACTCTCCTCCATCCCGTTCACACTCCCTCGTCCCTTTCCCTCCCTCCCTCATTCGCACACACACACACACTCTCTCTCTGTCCCCAATTCCATGTACTCTCCATCGCCCCTTTCCCTCCCTCCCTCCTCGCACACACACACACACACACACACACCACACACACACACACACACACTCTCTCTCTCTCTCTCTCTCTCTGTCCCCAATTCCATGTACTCTCCATCGTCCCTTTCCATTCCTCCATCCCTCCCTGAAGGAAAATCACACACACACACACACACACACACACACACACACACACACACACACACACACATTCACACACACACACACACACACACTCTTCCATCCCATTAACACTCCCTCGCACCTTTTCCTCCCTCCCTCATACACACTCGTCCATTCCATACGCTCTCCCTCGCCCCTTTCCCTCCCCCCTCACTGAAAATCACACACACACACACACACACACACACACACACACACACACACACACACACACGTCCATCCCATTAACGCACCTTTTCCTCCCTCCCTCATACACACTCTTCCATTCCATACGCTCTCCCTCGCCCCTTTTCCTCCCCCCTCACTGAAAATCTCTCACACACACACACACACACACACACACACACACACACACACACACACACACACACCTCACACACACATTCACACACACACACACACGTGAGTCTACACATAATAGATAAAGCTAGATAGATAACACATAGATAAAGCTGCATCCTTCACAATACATTGTGTTGCTCCGATATTTGCATAGGCGTATCAAGGAAAGGCCACAGCGAAAACTGAACAAATTATCTTCGCAATGGCGTATCACTTGATAGGCCCTTGCAAAAATCTGGCAGCAACACGATCCATTTTTCATAACAATTACAAAACAATAATAAGGCATAAGTTATCAAGAAAGATGTAACCAAACCTGCCTTACAGACACTTCATCGTATGGTGTTTTGTTGTAATATTTATGATGGCGTACCTAAGGTAGGCTACAGCAATGATTGGACAGCACAACACTTTTTTTTCCAAAGATTATCTAGCATTGGTGATGTAAAAAAAAAAACACACACATACCACTGACAATATCAAACATTTTGCAGTCCCAACAGCCTCTCTTCAATCCCATTTACCGTTTCTCGTCCCTTTCCCTCCACCCCCCCCCCCCCCACATACACTTTAATTCCATGTATTCTCCCTCGCCCCTTTCCCTCCTTCCCTTCCTGACAGAAAAGCACACAGACACACACATGCTCGCTCTCTCTCTCTCTCTCTCTCTCTCCTTTCTCTCTTCCATCCCATTCACACTCCCTCGCCCCTTTCCCTCCCTCGTTCACTCTAAATATCTCTCTATCTCTCCCTACAACCACACACACACACACACACACACACACACACACACACACACACACACACACACGAGTCTACACACCCATACACATATAAAGTTGTATATCATGCATCCTTCACAATACATTGTGTTGCTCCGATATTTGCAAGGACGTATCAAGGAAAGGCCACAGCGAAAATGGAACAAATCTTCGCAATGGCGTATCACTTGATAGGCCCTTGCAAAGATCTGGTAGCAACACGATCCATTTTTCGTAACAATTACAAAGCATTATAATGAGGCATAAATCATAAATAAAGATGCAATCAAACCTGCTTTACAGACACCCTTTATCATATGGTGTGTTGCTGTCATATTTACGATGGCATACCTAATGTAGGCCATAGCAAAGATTAGACAGCACAACACTTTTTTTTTCTGCAATACATATATATATATATACATATACACACACACTCCCACGCTTCTTTCCCTCCCTCCCTCACTGAAAATCACACACACACACACACACACACACACACACACACCCCCTGTGAGTCTACACACCCATACACATAGATAAAGCTGCATACATACATCCTTCACAAAACTTAAGTTGCTCTGATATTTGCAAGGGCGTATCAAGGATAAGCCACAGCGAAAACTGAACAAGTAATCTTCGCAGTGGCATATCACTTGATAGGCCCTTGCAAAAATCTGGCAGCAACACGATCCATTTTTCATAACAATTACAGAACATTATAATAAGGCATAAGTTATCAAGAAAGATGTAACCAAATCTGCTTTAAAGACACCCGTCATTATGTTTTTTTGCTGCAATATTTATGATGGCGTACCTTAGGTAGGCCATAGCAAAGATTGGACAGCACAACACTTTTTTTCTGCAAAGATTATCTAGCATTGGTGATGTAAAAAAAAAACATTTGCAGTCCCAACAGCCTCTCTTCCATCCCATTCGCTCTCCCTCGCCCCTTTCGCTTCCTCCCTCCCTCACAGAAATCACACACACACACACTCACTCTCTCCCCCATCCCATTCACACTCCCTCGTCCCTTCCCCCCCCCCCCCCACACACTCTCTCTCTCTCCAATTCCATGTACTCTCCCTCGCCCCTTTCGCTCCCCTTCCCTCCCTGACAGATCCACACACACACACACACACACACACACACACACACACACACACACAACCACACACACACACACACACACCCTGTGAGTCTACGCACCCATACACATATAAAGCTGCATACATACATCCTTCACAACACGTTATGTTGCTCCGATATTTGCAAGGACGTATCAAGGATGGGCCACAGCGAAAACTGAACAAGTAATCTTCGCAGTGGCATATCACTCGATAGGCCCTTGCAAAGATCTGGCAGCAACACGATCCATTTTTCATATCAATAATTATAAAGCATTATGTTAAGCCATAAGTTATCAAGAAAGATGTAACCAATTCTGCTTTACAGACACCCTTCATCATATGGTGTTTTGCTGTAATATTTACGATGGCGTACCTAAGGTAGGCCATAGCAAAGATCGGACAGCACACCACTTTTTTTCTGCAAAGATTTTCTAGCATTGGTGATGTAAAAACAACAAAAAAACCCAGCATTTGCAGTCCCAACAGCCTCTCTTCCATCCCATTCACTCTACCTCGCCCCTTTCCCTCCCTCCCTCCCCACACACTCTCTCTCTCTCTCTCCAATTCCATGCACTCTCCCTCGCCCCTTTCCCTCCCTCCTTCCCTCCCTGAAAAAAAATCACACACACGCACGCACGCACGTACGCGCACGCACGCACGCACACACACACACACACACACACACACACACACTCTCTTCCATCCCATTCACACTCCCTCGCCCCTTTCCCTCCCTCACTGAAAATCTCTCTCTCTCTCACACACACAACCACACACACACACACACACACACACAACACACACACACACACACACAGCCCCTGTAAGTCTACACATAATTATAGATAAAGCTACATACATTAATCCTTCACAATACATTATGTTGCTCCGATATTTGCAAGGACGTATCAAGGATAGGCCACAGCGATAACTGAACAAATAATCTTCGCAATGGCGTATTAGTTGATAGGCCCTTGCAAAGATCTGGCAGCAACGCGATCCATTTTTTCATAACAATTACAGAGCATTAAAATAAGGCGTAAGTTATCAAGAAAAATGTGATTAAACCTGCTTTACAGGCACCCTTCATCATATGGCGTTTTGTTGTAATATTTACGATGGCGTACCTACGGTAGACCATAGCAAAGATTGGACAGCACAACACTTTTATCTGCAGTTATCTAGTGAGCTGCTGATGTTAAAAAAAAAGACATATCACCGACATTATCAACGGTCATTACTTTCGCCGTCCGAACAGCCTCTTCCATCCCATTCACCCTCCCTCCCAAAAAAAAAAATCATATATATATATATATATATATATACACTCTTCCATTCACTTCCATCGCCCCTTTCCCTCCCCCCACCACAGAAACACACACACCGTGTCTTCCATTCCATACACTCTCCCCGCCCCTTTCCCTCCCCCCCCCCCCCCATCACAGAAACACACCGTCTCTCTTCCATACCTCCATCGCCCTCCCCCCCCCATCACAAACACACCGCTCTCTCCATACCCTCCATCGCCCCTCCCCCCCCCACCACAGAAACACACCGTCTCTCTCTCCATACCCTCCATCGCCCCTCCCCCCCCCCCATCACAGAAACACACCGTCTCTCTTCCATACCCTCCATCGCCCCTCCCCCCCCCCCCACCACAGAAACACACCGTCTCTCTTCCATACCCTCCATCGCCCCTCCTCCCCCCCCCCCATCACAGAAACACACCGTCTCTCTTCCATACCCTCCATCGCCCCTCCCCCCCCCCCCCCCACCACAGAAACACACCGTCTCTCTTCCATACCCTCCATCGCCCCTTTCCCTCCCCCCCCCCCCATCACAGAAACACACCGTCTCTTCCATACTCTCCATCGCCCCTTTCCCTCCCCCCCCCCCCCCACACAGAAACACACCGTCTCTCTTCCATACTCTCCATCGCCCCTTTCCCTCCCCCCCCCCCCCACCACACAGAACACAGTCTCTCTTCCATACTCTCCATCGCCCCCTCCCCCCCCCCCCACCACAGAAACACACCGTCTCTCTTCCATACTCTCCATCGCCCCTTTCCCTCCCCCCCCCCCCCCCCACAGAAACACACCGTCTCTCTTCCATACTCTCCATCGCCCCTTTCCCTCCCCCCCCCCCCCACAGAAACACACCGTTTCTCTTCCATACTCTCCATCGCCCCTTTCCCTCCCCCCCCCCCCACCACAGAAACACACCGTCTCTCTTCCATACTCTCCATCGCCCCTTTCCCTCCCCCCTCCCCCCCACAGAAACACACCGTCTCTCTTCCATACTCTCCATCGCCCCTTTCCCTCCCCCTCCCCCCCCCCCCATCACAGAAACACACCGTCTCTCTTCCATACTCTCCATCACCCCTTTCCCTCCCCCCCCCCCCCCCATCACAAACACACCGTCTCTCTTCCATACTCTCCATCGCCCCTTTCCCTCCCCCCCCCCCCCCCATCACAGAAACACACCGTCTCTTCCATACTCTCCATCGCCCCTTTCCCTCCCCCCCCTCCCCCCCGTATCACAGAAACACACCGTCTCTTCCATACTCTCCATCGCCCCTTTCCCTCCCCCCCCCCCCCATATCACAGAAACACACCGTCTCTCTTCCATACTCTCTCCCTCGCCCCTTTCCCTCTCCCCCCCCCCCCCCCCCCCATCACAGAAACACACCGTCTCTCTTCCATACACTCTCTCCCGCCCCTTCCCCCCCCTCTCATCACAGAAACACACCGTCTCTTCCATACTCTCCCTCGCCCCTTTCCCTGCCCTCCCCCCCCCCCCCCCCCCCATCACAGAAACACACCGTCTCTCTTCCATACTCTCTCCCTCGCCCCTTTCCCTCCCCCACCACAGAAACACACACCGTCTGTTCCATTCCATACTCTCTCCCTCGCCCCTTAACCTCCCTCAGATAATTCACACAAACGCCGCGCCGCGCACACACGCACACACCTGCGAGTCTACGTACCTATACACATACAATTACATATGTGTTTGTGGCAGTTATCTGATCAATGGAGCACCTAAGGCGGCGACTTCCCCCCCCCCCCCCCCAGGCGGAAAATCACCTCATTTTTCGGTGCTTTACACTGTCCTCTTATCTGCCAAAAAAGCGGAAAAAAAAACATTCCACCACTAGCTACTTTTTTCTTTTTCTTCTTTTTTTTTTTCCAACCAGTCTCTTAGACACCATGCATGGTCTGTATGTCCTCATACAAATGAACATTTTCTTGGCGATTTTAGCGTTTTGGCGTTTGATACAAAGTGTCTGGGTTTGTTAATGTTCTAATGTGTGGTATACTGGCTCACTCACTCTGATAATGTGCTGTTCAAAGAAAACAGACAGATCAAGAAAAAGGAGGAAAGAAAGGGTGGAAGGGAGAAGAGGGAGGAAAGACAAAAACGAAGAATTAGCAGCTGTGTGAAAACGAACAAAATAAAATAAATGTACAGTTGTTTGCAAGATAAAGAATGCCGTTCGCCTCCTCCGTTCTCTCCTGTGTGTCCGAACGTTCCTATACACATATAAATAAAGCTGCACATCACGCATTCTTCACAATTCGTTATTTTGCTCCGATATTTGCAAGGACGTATCAAGGATAGGCCACAGCGAAAATGTAACCAAATGTGCTTTACAGACGTTCTTCATCATGTGTTTAGCCGTCCTATTTACAGTGACGTACCTAAGGTAGTCCATAGCAAAGACTAGACAGCACAACACACACGCACACTGTCGCTCTTCCATTTCATACACTCTCCCTCGCCCCTTTCCCTCCCAGAAAATTCTCTCTCACACACACACACACACACACACACACACACGAGTCTACATACCTATACACATATAAATAAAGCTGCATATCATGCATTCTTCACAATACATTATGTTGCTCCGATATTTGCAAGGAGGTATCAAGGATAGGCCACAGCGATAACTGACAAATAATCTTCGCAATGGCGTATCCATGATAAGCCCTTGCAAAGATCTGGCAGCAACACGGTCCATTTTTCATATCAACAATTACAAAGCATTATAAGGAGGCATGAATAAGAAAGATGGGCCATAGCAATGATAGGACAGCACAACACTTTTTCCGCAAAGATTATCAAGCACTGGTGATGCAAAAAAACCAACAACTGTACCATTGACACTGTCAAACATATGCAGTCCCAGCAGCCTCTTATTCCATCCCATTTACGCTGCCTCACCCATTTCCCTCCCTTCGTGCCTCACACACACACACACACACACACACACACACACACACACACACACACACACACACACTCTTCCATTCCATGCTTTCTCCCACGCCTCTTCCCTCCCTCCCTCCCACAATCACACACTCCCTCTCTCTCTCTTCCATTCCATGCACCCTCCTGTGGAACATGATAAAAAAAAATCATGTCCAAACAGAAAATTTCAAATCGCCAATATAGAATAGAGACAGTCCACCCTACTTCCCCTTGCCTTCCTCCCATGCTCACGTACTTCCCCTGAATGGACCACTCAGAAAAACAAAGACAGTGAACAGTGGTAAAGAAACAGAAAAAAATGTAACCGTAAATTGAATATTAAAGAAAAATTCTGTGCTAGTAGTTTCCGTCATCCTCTTCTCTCGATGCTCTTTCTCTTCCTTTACCATATGTGTGTGCAAGTTCGAACGTACGCATTTACGATTGCGTGAAAATAAAGTGTGTAACGTGTAGGCATGCATACATGTGCGCGCACACGTATACGTAAAAAAACTGCAAATCATTCCTCCATGAAATTAAGATATGTTGCTCCAGTATTTGCAATGGCGTATCAAAGATAGACCATAGCGAAGATTGAACAAGTAATCTTTGCCATGACGCACCAGTGACAGGCCCTTGCAAAGACCTGGCAGCAACACCATATTATTCATATAAAAAACACAACAATGGAACATAAAATAGAGATATTACCACATTATATCCATACCAAACAAAAAACAAATCAAAACAATTATAGAAGAGATATGATCAGCTCCGCTTGCCTGCCCTTGCATCTTTCATCCCATCGTCCCTTCCCCTCCCCAAAAAACCTGCACATAGAGAAAACATCACATACACACCTCCGTACCCCCGAACAGTCCAGAGTACTACTTCAGAGTATAGGTGTGCACTGTCGTACGTACGCGCTTTCAACTGTGAAAGGCACGCACATATGCGTGAGTGTTCCTACATATACAAAGAAAAAAAAAACGGTATGTTGCTCTGATATTTGCAATGACGTACCAAGGAAAGGCCGTGGCCAAGATTGAACAAATGATCTTGGCGACGGCGTACCCATAATAGGTCCTTGCAAAGATCTGGGGCAACACGATCCAGTCATTAGTAAACAGGTGAAAAAAAGCACCAAGCATTAAAACGTTATGCAAGTGAATATCAAATATTAATGGATGTTAAAACGCTATGTTCGCGGCGTCTCCACTGAACTGTCATCTTGTTCGCGACGTCTCCACTGAACTGTCATCTTGTTCCCGGCGTCTCCGCTGAACTGTCATCTTGTTCCCGGCGTCTCCGCTGAACTGTCATCTTGTTCGCGGCGTCTCCACTGAACTGTCATCTTGTTCGCGGCGCCTCCACTGAACTGTCATTTTGTTCCTGGCGTTTCCACTGTTCTCCACTGAACTGGAACTGTCATCTTGTTCGCGACGTCTCCACTGAACTGTCATCTTGTTCGCGACGTCTCCACTGAACTATCAATTTGTTCGCGACGTCTCCACTGAACTGTCATCTTGTTCGCGACGTCTCCACTGAACTGTCATCTTGTTCGCGACGTCTCCACTGAACTGTCATCTTGTCCGCGACGTCTCCACTGAACTATCGTCTTGTTCGCGACGTCTCCACTGAACTGTCATCTTGTTCGCGACGTCTCCACTGAACTGTCATCTTGTCCGCGACGTCTCCACTGAACTGTCTAATTGTTCGCGACGTGTCCACTGAACTGTCATCTTGTTCGCAACGTCTCCACTGAACTATCGTCTTCTTTCCGGCGTCTCTAATGAACTGTCAACTTGTTCCTGGTGTCCACGGCAGGTCTGCAGTCTGTTCCCGGCGTCTCCAGTTGATCGTCATCTTGTTCCCGGCGTTTCCTCTGGGCCGCCATCCCTTTGCCGCGTCTCTCCCGAGTTGTCCCTGTTCAAACAGAATCAGTCTGCGTTCTTCTCTTGAGTGTGTGTGCGTGTGTGTGCGTGTGCGCGTGTGTGTGCGCGCGCGCGAGCGCTTGAGTGTGTGCGTTCAGGTATGCGCACGTTTGCAAATATCCGTTCTGTATGTGTTTTTGCTCTCTGTCTGGTGTGTGTGTGTGTGTGTGTGTGTGTGTGTGTGTGTGTGTGCGTGTGCGCATGTGTGCACGTGGGTGTGTGAGCGCGCGTGTATGCACGTGTGTGCGCGCGCGTCTATGTCTTTCTGCACTTGCAAATCTGTGGGGGTGACAATGGGTGTAGTTTTGGGTGCGGGGAATGTTGTCCGAGTGTGAATACTGTTGACAAATCGGGGTCATCGCATCAAATCTTGTTCTCGGTGGTAAATTACTCTTTTCAACACTTCATGACCAGAAATCATTCTGACTGGCTCCTTTAGGTCAAGCGATGCCAGCTGCCTCAGGAGAAAGACATGCATTCTTCGGGGGAGAAAAATAACTCATTTAAAACCTTATCTTCCGCGCAATTTTTGTTTTCAGGACTGTTATCACATCCGACAGTATTTGAATTTTGACATACCCTTATAATTCTTTCAGTCAGATTCAAATGCAAACGTAACTTTCAGAATAACAGACGCCATTTTACTGGTTAAAGTTTGGTACGTCGTACTTTGACATGCCGTCATGAGCATCCGAGTCCCTGGTGGCCTAATATCGAGTCCTGGAGAGCGGTCCTTATACTGGCAAAAATGAAAAAAAAAATTCAATTTTCTAAAACAAAAAAAAAAACCCGCTACCCCCCCGACAGAGGCACTGCATTCTGTCAGAAACGCTAAACCTACTGATGGAGGCAGCTTAACCCTGTAAAAAGGGATAATAATGCTACAGAAGGAAGAAAAACATTATTGAAAGAGGATATCAAATACTGTTATGGAAAGACACTAAACCCTTTGAAACAAGATGACACAACCCTATGAAAGTAAAGGAGATACTAAAACCTTTGAAAAAAAAATGCTAACCCGTCTAAAAGGAAGACGGTCAACGCTGCTGAAGGTGTAGATAATTAAACATATGAAAAGACACAGAAATCATATTAAAGGAAACCGCTATACCTGGAAAAGAAGAGCGAACTGTACATTGTGAACGAGGACACTGACCTTGACAGAATGCGATGCTAAACCCTCTAAGGCCTAAAAAAGTCTGTAAAACAGGACACTTCTGTGTATGGAAGAAGAGGACATTAAACGCAAATGAAAGATGACGGAACTAATCCCCGTGAAAGGAGGACAGTAAATCCTATGAAAGGACACAATTCATATTCAAGGATACTCAATTCTCTGATAGGACACCTAACCTTACGAAAGAAGTACATTAAAGTATTTGAAAGAACAAACAACCGTATAAAAGTACACTAAAGGCTGTAGTACTCTAAATCATTTGAAAGACTACTAATGCCCATTTAAAAGGACACTAAACCTTACATAGACATAAAATCACGTCAAAAAGAGTAAAGATACATTGCGCCCTATTCGAAAGTGGATACTAATCTCTAAGAAGAAAACACCAAACCCTCATAGGAATACACTGGACCCTATGAAATAAAGACTTTGAAACCACATGGAACTATTACATGTTGAAACTACTTACTATGCCAGACTTTTCTGTGGAACAAGGGATTCTCAGATTAGGAGGTACCAGGTGGCCACTGAGAAACATTCCAGGAGCAGGATCAAAGACTTCCTCTGAAGCTCTGAAGCTAAGACCCCAACGAATCTGAAGACATGCGTCCATGTTCCAGATCCCCGGGAAAGCAGGCATGCTACATCACCGAGTCACCCTTTGATGCCTTTCCTGAAGCATTCCTCTGGTACCCCCCGTTGTTCACCCTCTTCCACAGAAAGGGCCAGCAACAGAAACCAAATCAACCAGGTTGATGATACAAGAGACAACCCCTATAAACAGGAACCTCTAAACCCTGCGACAGGAGAAGACAGAACTCCAGGAAAGGAGACAATTCTACGAAAGAGTGGATTAAAATCTGTGAGGGAGGAGATTACAACAACTACTTTAAAAAAAAAGCTATATGCTACAAAATATATTAATTCCTGAAAAGAGAAGTCACTATATCCTCGGGAAAAAAAGACCCAAAATATTAGGGGGCAGACACCAAACCATTATAAAGAACAAAACTTATCTCTATACACAATTCAGTTTCAGTTGTTTCATCAAGGTGGTGTTCACTGCGTGCAGACTAGTCATATACGCTACACCACATCCTAAGTTTTGAGACCACGTTGCGCATGATTTAAAGCTGATGGAATAAGTGCATTAATGACTTAGAAGAGAGAATTTAATAAGAGGGTCTCGTGGCTACCGCGTAGCAGATGTCTAACCTACGCAACACGCTAGTCAGACCTTGAGAACCTAACATTGGTTGCGCCATTATTATTACTGTATGCGCATGTAACGAGAGTACATTGTGTGTATGCCTATGGGAGCACGGGCCCATGTACGTTTGCCAGTGTGTGAGATGCGCGACCGCATGTGCGTGCGAGTATGCGTGTGTATGCTGTATATATGCGTGTACATGTGTCTTTGTGTGTGTGTGCATGTACACGTTCGTGTGTGCTCGCGCATGCGTGTGTGCGTGTGCAGAACTGCACGTGCATGTGCGACTTGTGGACTTGTGTGAGCACAATCTTGCGTGCATCTATCCGAACATGTATGTGTTTACATATGTGAATGTGTGTGCGCCTGCATACGGGCGTGTACGCATGCGTGTGTGTGTGCGCGCATGTGTGTGCGAGTGTGCGCACGTGTTTGCGCATACACGCTTGTGCACGTGTGCTCGCCTAAGAGCTAGCGCATGCGCGCGTGTGCGTGTATGTATGCATGTGTGCGCGTGCGCGTGCCGTCTCCGTACAAGACAAAAAAAAAGAATGTGAAATATGGTTTTAGAGGAATACTGCACTGGAACAGAGCAGGAGGAAAAAGACGACAGACGGAGAAAAGAAGAGGAAGAAGAAAGAAGAAAACCACCACTCATCTTGTCATAGCTCCATTCTCCGAGTTCACGTGACCTGGTCTCCCGTCTCCGTGGCCGTTGATGTAGCAGTTCCTTGCCCTTTTCAAAGTAAAAATACGCGTTGTCTTTGCAACTTTTCCACTAGTGTTAAGAGAATGAATTTTTATTATGAAGTCCATCGATCACAAAATGTTATCAGTGATGGTGCAGGGGGAGAAGGGGAGGTAATTACAGTACACGATTATAAAACTCTGCTCTAGATCTTAATTGACGACATACATTCTGTTCGAGTCAACGGTGATGACATTTGAAACTTTAACAAGTTGAATCGGAGGTTAAGTTGTTTGCATTTTGTTTTTATCTGTCTATTCCATTAGTAATTAGTGTATCAGATGACGCATTGCACTCTGCAAACCGCCACGCCACTGATAAAATACAAAGCTCTGTTTGCATGTCGCTCGCCTTTTCGGCTAAACATCGCAGAATTCAGAGACTTTACATTTCCAAATTTTGGCAAAATCTTTTGAAGACTAAGCTAACTGAATAAGCTAACGATAAATCTAGGCGTTCCAGACCCGTTTCTGATCGACGGACTATCTACATGTCACAGAATGAAGAGTACTCAAAAATACTGTCAGGCTGAAAAAAACATGCTGGCAGACACCATCCTCTCAAAGGTCCATGGGCATGCCTTGTATGGGCGTGTATATATTGCAATGACTCCCTGTCAGCGAGAACCCAACAGTTGAAGGTGGACGTCCGAAAGGCAGGCGGGCCAAAGACGGCTTACAGACATGCATATGAAGACTGAACTCGTTACAACCCTCTAGACAAAAGACCTACCATGATGACACTAACACAGCAGACTGAAACCGATGCCATTTGCGCTTGTCTTTTCTCTTATCAGTGTACTAACAGGCGGCTCTGCACTGTTCCCTGGTTTTACCCGTACTGGACCGAACACTGAGCCGATTTCGCCAATCTCTGATCTTCAGTACCAACTGGAGGTCCAAGGCTCATGTCGCTGGTTTCAGTTCTATTTTTCGGACCGACAATCTGACAGTCTGAAAGTTGGGCACTGTCAAATGTGCCTCTAAAAATGAACCATTTCACTCGGGACACCGATTCCATTTAAGGAAAATTCAACGTTTTCATAAAATCGAAATAAAAGTTTACATTTGCAGAAGTTGTTAGTAAAACGTTATATTGTAACGACTTTTTTTTCATGAAACGTATATTCTAAAAACTTCCCTTCTTATTTGAAGTATGTGCTCGGGTATGCAACAGGCATGCGAAAAAAACAATCCCCTTCTGCACCCCTCCCTCCCGCCCGTCTTTCCCCACACCCTCGGGTCTCGCCCCCCCCCCCCCCTCCACCACCGAAACCTTCCCGAAAATCTATCTGGTAGTATCATTCAACGGTTTAGGACATCTTTGAAGGATGGGAAACAGAATGTGGATCATTTGCACGTCGCAGCAGCACTCGAATTTGAAAACAAATGTTTTGTCTTTCTCGCGTCATCAGCCTGTCCCACGCGTCTTACCGGCGCCTGTGTGTGTGGCAG
Organism: Conus canariensis; assembly: GCA_033310375.1. Lineage (NCBI taxonomy): Eukaryota > Metazoa > Mollusca > Gastropoda > Neogastropoda > Conidae > Conus > Conus canariensis. Next base: position 53,895,198 of record CM065728.1, read on the forward strand.
TCGTTTGTGCCGTCATTCTGTTCCTGTGTGTGTGGCAGTCGTTTGTGCCGTCACCTTGCTCCTGGCGGCGTCTTCTGTGCAGTCATTCTGTTCCTGTGTGTGTAGCAGTCGTTTGTGCAGTCATTCTGTTCCTGTGTGTAGCAATCGTTTGTGCAGTCATTCTGTTCCTCTGTGTGTAGCAGTCGTTTGTGCTGTCACCTTGCTCCTGCTGGTGTCTTGTGTGCTGTCATTCTGTTCCTGTGTGTGTAGCAATCGTTTGTGCAGTCATTCTGTTCCTCTGTGTGTAGCAGTCGTTTGTGCTGTCACCTTGCTCCTGCTGGTGTCTTGTGTGCTGTCATTCTGTTCCTCTGTGTGTAGCAGTCGTTTGTGCAGTCATTCTGTTCCTCTGTGTGTAGCAGTCGTTTGTGCTGTCACCTTGCTCCTGCTGGTGTCTTGTGTGCTGTCATTCTGTTCCTCTGTGTGTAGCAGTCGTTTGTGCAGTCATTCTGTTCCTGTGTGTAGCAGTCGTTTGTGCTGTCACCTTGCTCCTGCTGGTGTCTTGTGTGCTGTCATTCTGTTCCTCTGTGTGTGGCAGTCGTTTGTGCGGTCATTCTGTTCCTGTGTGTGTAGAAGTCGTTTGTGCTGTAACCTTGCACCTGGCGGTGTCTTCTGTGCAGTCATTCTGTTCCTGTGTGGGTAGCAGTCGTTTGTGCAGTCGTTCTGTTCCTGTGTGGCAGTCGTTTGTGCAGTCATTCTGTTCCTGTGTGTGTAGCAGTCGTTTGTGCAGTCATTCTGTTCCTCTGTGTGTGGCAGTCGTTTGTGCAGTCCTGTTCCTGTGTGTGTAGCAGTCATTTGTGCAGTCATTCTGTTCCTGTGTGTGTAGTAGCCGTTTGTGCAGTCATTCTGTTTCTGTGTGTGTAGCAGTCGTTTGTGCAGTCATTCTATTCTGTGTGTAGCAGCCGTTTGTGCAGTCATTCTGTTCCTGTGTGTAGCAGTCGTTTGTGTGGTCATTCTGTTCCCCTATGTGTAGCAGCCGTTTGTACAGTCATTCTGTTCCTCTGTGTGTAGCAGTCTGTGTGGTCATTCTGTTCCTCTATGTGTAGCAGTCGTTTGTGCAGTCATTCTGTTCCTCTATGTGTAGCGGTCTTTTGTGCAGTCATTCTCTTCCTGTGTGTGTAGCAGTCGTTTGTGCAGTCATTCTGTTCCTGTGTGTGTAGCAGTCGTTTGTGTGGTCATTCTGTTCCTCTGTGTGTAGCAGTCGTTTGTGCAGTCATTCTGTTCCTCTGTGTGTAGCAGTCGTTTGTGCAGTCGCTCTGTTCCTGTGTGTGTAGTAGTCGTTTGTGCAGTTATTCTGTTCCTGTGTGTGTAGCAGTCGTTTGTGCAGTCACCTTGCTCCTGCTGGTGTCTTCTGTGCAGTCATTCTGTTCCTGGCGTCTCCTCTGGGTTGTCCCGTTGCTGGCGTCTCCTATCGGTTGTCAACTGTTCCCCGTGTCTTCCCTGGGCTCTCCTCCCTGTTCAAACCCATGACATTTGGTCATCTTGTTCGCTCGTGCCTGCGTGTGTCCGTGTGTGTCCGTGTGTGTCCGTGTGTGTGTGTGTGTGTGAGCGAGTTAGTGTTTGCGTACGAGTGTCTGCGGTTGTGTGTCCGCGTTTGTGTATGTATGTGTGTGTCGATATGTGCGTGTCCGCGTGGGTGGGTGTCTGTGTGCGCGCGCCCGCGTGTTACGTGTGTGGCACCAGTGATCCTCGTACCATTGTCAATAAGGTGATAACCTGAAGCCTCACGATAAGGAATCGGTCTGATTGGCTTGCTTATTGCAGTGATACCAGCTTCCCGTGGAAGAAGAAAATCAATGCACCAAGGGGAAAATAAGATGCAATAAATCTTTTTCCTAAAACATTGTCTGCTCCGTTGTTGCAACTGATATCACTGAAGTTTTACACTGGAAGCTTTACATGCATGTACTATAACTCATTACATCTAGATGAGAATGCAAATGTTCCAGAATTTATGTCACTTACCTGGTTCAAATCGTGTAGTACCCTGTCCTCTCTGCTATGGAACCAATGTTGGTGCGCTATGGAATCCTGGTGGCCTGGTACCGGGTCTTCGACAGTGGTCAGTCCCTAAAATACGTCCTGTGAAAGAAAAACCTTAATCATCAGAAACAAGGATATTAAACTCCGTGGAAAAAACGAACATTAAGCCCTGAGAAAAGGAGGCACTAGACTATGTGAAAGTAGTTGCTAAAACGTTTGAAAGGAGAACGCCAAACTCTGTTAATGAAGATAATACCAGGTAAAAATAATTCTGCAGAAAGGACTACGAAAGAAAGGGATCAATAATAAAAACTACTCTGACAGGAAATGTTAAGCGCTATGAAACATGACGTTTAACCCTGAGAAATAAGACAAGACCGTGAAAGGAGGACACTAAATCATCAGAAATGATACTGAACTGGCCAATATCTGTCTCCCAGTTCGAACGTTGCTCGCTTCTGCTAGTGTGTGCGTGTGTATGGTTTTGTGTGTGTGTGCGTGTGGTGTGTGTGTGTGTGTGTGTGTGTGTGTGTGCGCGCGCACGCGCTCGAACACGCGCGCGCATATGCGAGTATATGCGTATACGCACGCGAGTGCGCGTGTACGTGTGTGGTACCAGCGATCCTCATATCTTTATTGCTTTGGTAAAATACCAGCGATCCTCATGTCTTTATTGCTTTGGTAAAAAAGAAATCTATAAAAACGAGTGATCATTTTGCGAAATCCCGGCCTCAAGTGGTAACTTGACCTTTTTCAACCTCACGGTAAGGAATCAGTCTGATTGGCTCACTTATTGTAGTGACACCAGGGCTGGACTGTTTACGGACAGTTTGTATTGAAAAAGGGCTGGACTGTTTACGGACAGTTTGTATTGAAAAAGGGCTGGACTGTTTACGGACAGTTTGTATTGAAAAAGGGCTGGACTGTTTACGGGCAGTTTGTATAGAAAAAGGACTGGACTGTTTACGGACAGTTTGTATTGAAAAAGGGCTGGACTGTTTACGGACAGTTTGTATTGAAAAAGGGCTGGACTGTTTACGGACAGTTTGTATTGAAAAAGGGCTGGACTGTTTACGGGCAGTTTGTATAGAAAAAGGACTGGACTGTTTACGGACAGTTTGTATTGAAAAAGGGCTGGACTGTTTACGGGCAGTTTGTATTGAAAAAGGGCTGGACTGTTTACGGACAGTTTGTATTGAAAAAGGGCTGGACTGTTTACGGACAGTTTGTATTGAAAAAGGGCTGGATTGTTTACGGGAAGTTTGTATAGAAAAAGGGCTGGACTGTCTACGGGAAGTTTGTATTGAAAAAGGGCTGGACTGTTTACGGGCGGGTTGTATAGAAAAAGGACTGGACTGTTTACGGACAGTTTGTATTGAAAAAGGGCTGGACTGTTTACGGGCGGGTTGTATAGAAAAAGGACTGGACTGTTTACGGACAGTTTGTATTGAAAAAGGGCTGGATTGTTTACGGGAAGTTTGTATAGAAAAAGGACTGGACTGTTTACGGACAGTTTGTATTGAAAAAGGGCTGGATTGTTTACGGGAAGTTTGTATAGAAAAAAAGGGCTGGGCTGTTTATGGGTGGTTTGTATAAAAAAAAAAGGGCTGGGCTGTTTACAAGCCGCTATCCAAATGACCAACTGACAAGACAACATGTGTGTATAAAAAAGCACAGGCAGCTTTGCGCGATTTCAGTTTAACCTATACTGAACTGAACAGTGCAAACTTCACCGGTCTGTGTAATCTGAGTTTAACCCATACTGGACTGAACAGTACCAGCTTCACCAGTCTGTATAATCCGAGTCAGCCGGGCAGAATTTCACCTTGAAAACTATGGGTTTACAGCTCATGTCCCAGATGTTACGTTTCAAATACTAGAACATGATTCAGCAATCGGTCCTGCCTAAGAGTGCACCGTGAGTGTGACTCGGTCTACCACCAACTCAACCGAGTCGTGTTGGAAACAGTATTACGACACCTCTATTTTCCCGTTCAGGTTTTGCCGGTTTGTATTCTTCTGACACATAGTGTTTTCCAATCTATTATCAACAATAAGATCTGCCATCAGGCCAAACGTAATCTAATCTTCATAACTTTTACTATCCGCTGATATTTCTTTCACAAATCCTATGCGACTTGGGAGACATAATCCAGCCCCACGTACTGCAACTCGATAGAGTCACCAGGAGATAGATGCCAAAATTTCTTCTTCGTCTCTCAGGGTCTTTTGCATAAGCAAAAGTAACGTCCTTTGTGAGATTTGATCCAAACTTGGAACACTGCGTGAAGTTCACCTTTCACTAACCCGAGTCAGCGTGGGAAATTCAATCTGTTTTCGAAATTAAAGCAAAACATTACACGAAAGTTCAATCTGACAAAGTTGTCCTTAAACAGCTGCTACGACTTTATCAATGACGGGTCTTTTTCATTTACAGTCCCCGCTCACGTATATATACACCTGTACAAAAATTCCTCCGTGTCCCCTCCCTGTTCCCGCTCCCTCCTCATCTCTCTTGTGCCTTTTCCAGACTTTACCTCCATCCCTATCATGCAATGTAATATTTACAACTGTTTGGGACATCTTTGCCAGATGAGACATGTCAGAATACGATTCATGTGCGCACTGCTGAACCTGCTAGGAATATCGGAATTGAAGAAAAGCGTTAATCCAACATTTACTTTCGCGTTATTAGTCAAAGTTGCTCACCTGTATCTCTCCGTGCCGTCAGCTTGTTCCTGGTATGGTTCTTCTGGGCCGTCGCTCTGTTCCCACTGGTCTTCCTCGGCTTGCCATCTGTCCGCCGTGCCTCTCCTTGGTTGCCGTTCGGTTCCCGGCGTTTCTCTGGCTTTCCGTCCTGTTCCTGGCGTTTCTCTGGCTTCGTCCTGTTCCTTGCGTTTCTCTGGCTTTCCGTCCTGTTCCTGGCGTTTCTCTGCCTTTCCGTCCTGTTCCTGGCGTTTCTCTGGCTTCCCTTCCTGTTCCTGCCGCCTCCTCCGGGCCGTCAGTCTTGTTTTATCTGGTGTCTCCTCTGGGTTGTAGTCCTGTTCGTGATGTCTCCGAGCTGTCAACCTGATCCTGGCTGTCTCCTCTTGGCTGTAGTCCTGTTCGTGATGTCTCCGAGCTGTCAACCTGATCCTGGTGTCTCCTCTTAGCTGTAGTCCTGTTCGTGTTGTCTCCGAGCTGTCAACCTGATCCTGGTGTCTCCTCTTGGCTGTAGTCCTGTTCGTGATGCCTCCGAGCTGTTAACCTGATCCTGGTGTCTCCTCTTGGCTGTAGTCCTGTTCGTGATGTCTCCGAGCTGTCAGCCTGATCCTGGTGTCTCCTCTTAGCTGTAGTCCTGTTCGTTATGTCTCCGAGCTGCAACCTGATCCTGGTGTCTCCTCTTAGCTGTAGTCCTGTTCGTGATGTCTCCGAGCTGGCAACCTGATCCAGGCTGTCTCCTCTTGACCGTCATCCCGTTTCCGGCGTCTCTGAAATCAATGTGAAATATAAACCCTACGAAAGGAGGTAACTAAATCTCATCAAAAGAGGTCGAGGATACTAAACTCTATGAGCCTGATAAAACATACAGACGCTACATCTTATGAAACAGGGACAGACAAGAAAAAGTAGAACGCTACATCCTCCGAAAGGGCACTATTTCCGGTGAAACGGATGTAATTCCATGAAAGAACACTTAATCATGTGAAAGGACATAAAACCCTAGGAAAGAATACTAAACCCTCCGGAGGAAGTGGACACCAAAATCAGCAGAATCAATGGGCACTTAACCCCACTAGAGCACTCTGCTGGGTTCATCATACACTAATGCAATATATCAGGAACATTTCAAGCATTTACGAACTTTAAATGATTACCGAAAAAAATCACTGACAATTTTTATGGAGCTGCTACTTTATACGGAGCGATATTATACACATTACGATTTTTTGCGTGTGATTAAACAAAATCCCGCCCCCCTCTACCTGAAAACAATACAACCACCTATTTTCTTTTTTTTCAAAATAAGATTTGAGATACTGTGAACACTATGGCTTTACTAACGTTATGATCAATATTTTACAAGTTTTCTTGTTTCTTTCTTATCTATCGTTATACAGAAAAATCAGAATGCCAAAATTTTTAAAGATCAACATTACTCTACCTGGCTATGGTACACTAAGCAGTCACTCGGCTGTGACGTTCATTCCTGGCAACGTGGACTCCGGGCATTCTCGGTGATCCAGACAGTTCCAGAGTTCATCCAATCATTTATTCCTTACACAAATGACAGACCCGGGAATCTGACTGAGAGGTGAAAACTTTCAGCGTTTGAAATCTTGCCTGTAGGTTAAGCCATGATCAGGACCACTGTTTTCCGGCCTCTTCTTCGTGCCTTATCTTTGTCATGTCCCTTAAAGAAGTGGAGGACTCCGATACGTATCTAGAATGTAGACCTTCAGTGGAACACTTTCACCGGTAACACCTCGGTGACAGGACCAAAAATCTGCGAGAAACCATCCCTGAGGAAATTTCAGGCAAGAACAATGAGGTTACTGTTCTTTTTCAAGTGATTGTACCCCCCACCCCCACCCCCGAGACAAGACCAAGTCTGGTCCGCACCTGGCCGTTGACATATTTACTGATGCCTACAGTTCTGAGGCTTCAGGGACTGTTCTGAAAAGACGAAGATCCTTTGTAAACTGATCCCAGGGTGCACTGCAGTTCCTCAAATTACATCTATCAATGAAAGACAACTGGAGATACGAGCCACTCGATACTACTGAATCATTGGGATAAGGGGGTCCAATCCAGAATGAATGACATTGGTGACACTAGAGGTACAGAGACACTACACATACGGATGTATTGCATCTTGCCTCCCAAGCATATAAACCAACCCACCACATCATCCAGTGACTAACAGCGCTGAACACGTACAGGGACGTCGTTGAAGGATCTGCATGGAAGAGAAACCCGTGTTGTGGTAGCAAGCACAGCACGTTGTTCTGCTCTGTTCCACTGGCGGTTCCAGAGCTCCTTTGCGAGTACAGACCAGGAACGACTTGTGGAACTAGCTCCAGATTCACCACACCAACGAATCTGACGTCAGTTCCACAAGTTACGTATGAGTAACACATTCAACCCATTACCCATGGCAAGGGGTACTCAAGTACCTGGTGATCACAAGGAAACTTCAGGAACAACAAATCTTTCCTGAAGCATAACCTCTGGTAGTTACATGGGTGGTTTGGTTCCAGAACTTTGTGAGTACAGACCAGAAACGACTTGTGGAACTAGCTCCAGATTCACTGAATCAATGAGTCTGACGTCAGTTTCACAAGTTGCGTACGAGCCACGTATTGATCCCATGACCGAGGCAAGGGATACTCAGATGTACCAGGTGATCACTAAGAAACGTTTCAGGAACAAATATTTCCTGAAGCATCCTCTCTGGTAGTTCCATGGGCGGTTCCAGAACTTCGCGAGTGAACACCAGGAACGACTTGTGAAATTAGCTCCAGATTCAAAGCATCAAAGAATCTGACGTTAGTTCCACAGGTCACGTACGAGCCACACATTTATCCCATTACCGAAGGCAAGGGATACTCAGAAGTACCAGGTGGTCACTAGGAAACCCTTCAGGAACAACAACCTTTCCTGAAGCATCTCCTCTGGTACCGCTGTTCTGCAGCTTCGTTCCACGGACACCTGGCACCGGGAACCGGAGCAGCCCTGCCTGGCACAGGAAGGCCATAGGCTTTGTGCTCCATACACCACAGATCTGATGCCTGTGGCCTTCAGTCTTTTCATCACCCTCTGGCAGTTGGTGCCCTGATAAGCCGACGTGACCACACAGTGGATTCCATGGAAAAACAGATCCACTCTGACCTCATGATATGAATGCTACACGCCAGAGGCATACGTCTTCGATGTCTCCAGCAACACAAAGCACAAGTTCCACATCCACACCGAAGTTCAGCAACATAGCGACCTGCACGTCTTCAGCCTTGTCAGAACTAAATGATAAATTGTAATAGAAAGTGAATTCGACAAGCAATTAAAACCTAACCAACAGCATCACTCCAGACAAGACCCCCCGTCCTTACGATCCACCAACCAAGATGACAGGTCATCTGGGATCGAAGTGTCTGAACATCCCCAGCTATATTCCACAGATAAACTAAAGCTTCGGCACAAAGCGCATCCTACTTCCAGAAACCCCCACCATTCCATGACGAACTTTGATTCAGAATAGTTTAGAGTCTTTAAAAAAAACACGACAAACTGAAAACCAGACTTCACAGTTAATACAGTAACCTCCTGAAAGCATCCTTGAGACAGGCCTCCCACAGATCTCAGCACTACCACCAAGAGGAGGCAAGTGTTAGTTAATCATGTTGGATCTGAATACCAGACGCATTTTCAGTCCAATCCTCGGTAAACAGAGCCAAAAAGGCACAAAGTGCAGATTGAAAAACAAGGCTCTATAATAACCTTGAAACTTTTGATTCTCACGAGATGTTAAATCACTGGAAATCATTCGCCGCTTCCCTGGCCAACCATTTGGAAGGTATAAATGACCTGATGAAACTACTCAGAACTGCTGAATTCACCGAGAATGTGCTGAGCTGCAAACATATGGAATCTATGTTAGTCTGTATCTTCATAGTTAGGGTCAATGTTCAATACAATCATCTACATTCATTGCAAGAAAGGTCAATAGGGGCATTTGTAAAGAACAGCAGGATGTCTAGGAAAACGTTCATGTTAAACGTTACTCTGCGTTCGTAAAAGTGTATAAACAGGCATGAGAAATGACATACTAAGAATTCCGAATCTATCGGTGTATGAATGATTTTAAGTTTATAATGCTTGTGGCGGTGTATGATAATTCAAGTTATAATGCTTGTGGCGGTGTATGATTAATTCTAAGTTTATAATGCTTGTGGCGGTGTATGATTAATTCTAAGTTTATAATGCTTGTGGCGGTGTATGATTAATTCTAAGTTTATAATGCTTGTGGCGGTGTATGATTAATTCTAAGTCGGCCAACATTTTGTTGGTCCGTATCACAGCTTCAGTCATGCGAAGATATCAGCAGTGTGGCAGAACCCCAGAGATCGTGTATACAGAAAGCACATGGAGAGCCTTGTCATCAGCCGCTTGGGCACCACACAGCCAGCTGGGATGAACATCGGAGTCACTGACGTCTAGCTGAGCCAGGGCCCTTCTGCCTTAATCTCTGTCCTGTCCCTCTTTAGCCCCTGTTTCTTTCTCTTTCAGTAGGCAAAATTGTGAATATTTCCATTTATTCCCCTCCTTTTGTGTGTGTGTGTGGTGTGGGTGTGGGGTGGGGGGGTGGGTGTTGTGTGTGTGTGTGTGTGTGGTGTTGTGTTTTGTGGGGGTTGTGGTGGGGAGGGGGGGGGGTGTGCGCGCGTGTGTGTGTTGGTGTCTTTGTGTGAACTGTGGGTGTGTTTTGTGAACTCAATACACCTGAACAGTGATCAGTGACTTTATTTTGGTCCAACTTGATCATTAAATGAAATGTTCTCACCCAATTCTCACAGAGGCTTTCCTGTCTACACTGTCCTCTCCTTTCACTTTGACAACGGGCCTATGGCTTGAAACGTCAGTGTTCTCACTAATGCATTCTACTACCACCAAAAGGTTTTTATAAACTTTATTATTTTTTCATTTTAATTCTAAGTTTATTATGCTTGTGGCGGTGTATGATTAATTGTAAGTTTATAATGCTTGTGCGTAAAAAAAAAAAGTGCTGCACGTTGAATTAAGGCTATACTCACGTTTGTCCCAGTAAAAGATGAGAAAGACGCACAGTGAATGATTCAGAGCATCTTCCATCAAATCCTTTGTGATAGGGGTGGGGGAGGCGTGTTGGTGGTAAATATGGACATAGCCGCACTCATACAAAACATCGATTTTGAAAGAATAAAATCAGAGTTCTGGTTCTTACCTTGACCGTGTGAGCCTGGGGACGCGCGCCATGAGGAAGGGCCGGCTGAAGTCCAGTCAGAGGGTGAAGGGCTGGACAAGTCCACCTGGTCCATTGAAGTGTCCTGCATCATTCACAAAATATCGATATTAATATAGCTTTATTAATTTACAATAATGATGAAATGATAATTATGAGATATAGGTGAGACGATTAAAATCATACGCATACCAAGTTTATCGAATGTTGTAGCGCATCATACTTCAAACCCGACTGAATGGCCGTGCCCCTAATCCCTTTGACATTTGTGAAAGACTGGGCCACCAACCATATCAGAAAGTATCCATCAGCGCTCCCCTGGTCCAGTCCTGTTTCCCCCTTCTGCGGTCTCCTGGTTTTCTTCAAAACGTTTAGTGAGGGTGGGGGTAGGGGGATTTGATGTCCATTCCCGAAGTCTGAACCTGTATTGCTCATGACCGTTTTCAATATCTCTTGCCAACACAAACCTTGCACAGCCCTTTGCGCTGCTCCTTTTAGATTAACAATATGTTGTGTATTCTTTTGTGGTGAACCTTACTGAGAGCCCAGGAAGTGCTGTTTCAGCATTTTTGGGATGTTCCTTTGGATATAATACAACTGAGTGGCAGCCAAATCATCATCTAGATCCATAACCAATTATCAGATCGCATCACAACACGTCCAAGTCCCCTTTCCTTTCCCGTCTTAGCTCTAAAGATGGTTTCCCAAACCAGTGGCATGTTCTACACAGCCAGATATTTCTGGGATGCTTCCTTCCTGTACTGTCAAATCCAGGAACTTTTCCTGCGATGTATTAATTTTAGTCAGCCCGGCTGCTCTGTATTCAGAGATGGTGTTCTGAAGGAGTCGAGGTCAATCGAGCTTTGCTGTTTAGGAATGTATACTCCATCAGCTATCATCCCAGTGGGCGCCGATCCTCAAGTTCCATCTGATCTAATCAGTTTATATGGAGTCACTCAGTCATTGGAACATTTGTTATGCAGCCGACGTTCAAGTATATAACCACTTTGTCTTATCCGTATTGGTATTAATCTTGTTTTTCTATGGCGATGCAGGCCGCAGTCAAGTCCTTGATTTCAAGTAGTGTTTCGCTCGGAGGGTTAAAAATACGGTTCCCTGGATGCTGCTCGAGTTTTTGTTTTTCTACAAGTAGTACTCTTGGGTGTATTCCTCTCATCTTTGCCGATACTATGCTGAGGGCACCGTGTTGTGATTTCAGGTCTTTCCAAAGCTTCTCTTAATCCTCCTCAGCTGATGAGGCAACCTGCATCTGTTTCCTGGGGTCTCTTTCTCTGCTAAATGTTATCCATCTCTCGCTGGCCTCTGGATTTTTGAGGGAGTGCGTTGACCTTTGGTTGTTTCATACCATAGGCGCCCCTCTATGGGCTCCATAAATAATTTCAAATGTGGCCGGTTTGTGCTCCAATATGCTCTTTTCCATTGATGCATCCAGTTTGTGGGGCAATTTTTCAGCTATTTCTCCCATTCCTCTATTGTGTTTGCGGGTGGCAAGTTGAGTTTTTGGCGTATAGTATCGACAGCGTGTACACATTCCTCGCATGAATTATAAGCGTGGATGTTCAAGACACTGGTTTGAATCCTGACCTTGGTTTCCGACACAACTCCTGGCGAAGCGCACTGCTGTTCACCGGTGTCTTCGTACAGCCCTTTTAGTTCTGCGGATCTTCCAAGGCGCTCTCAATGGATGTCCTTTCACAGACATGAACAGTCGACGTGCTTATTACTCAGTCCCATGTGGATTATCAGTCGTGAGTGGGTCCGGTGCTCATGGATTTTTTTTTTCTTTTTCCCTTTCGGTGAAGCATGGGTAATTAAGTAACCTGTGAGTAAGCTGTACCAAAAGACATCCATCTATAACCCGTGTGAGTACACCGCAGAGGTAGAATACTGTGCAGGGGTGAACCACGAAAAATCCCGCCTGTTCACTCTATTCTCTCCAATACAGGCAGGTCAACTGGTTAATCAGGAGAAAACCGGCTGGACTAGTCACTGCAGAGGGGTGGGGGTCTTTTTTCCACCAGAACATAAGATCGGACCAGTTTCCTTCGGGCAACTGCAGCAAGGATGTCCTTTTAATTTGCAGTGCATTTACTGTTAACAATACTCGCAGCCAGCCCTCCAAACTCACGGAAACAGAAGAAAAATGTCAAGAAGAATCCCGACCGACACCTAGTAAGATGCACAAGAATACGGGGGATAGAAAGAGGGGGGTGCGGTAGAGAATGGGAGGGAGGGTGCACTTCCTCCTCCGACAGTCCAGACACCGGGGTTCGTTGGCTCAAGGCGAAGATGGGCGTCACCCGAAGAATCGCTTTGGTTCTAGAGTACCGAGACCTTCCATAAAAAGTGAATTGCTTAGAAAAGTGATGATGGTAGGACGCAGAGTGCCCACCGTGGGGAAAACTATTCTACGGCATGACTTCGAAACCCGTAGATCGCAGTGACCAAGTCTCAGTAGGAATAATGTTAATAGTGAAAAGCTACGGCGCTTGATAGATAGACCCATGCGATTACAAAGTCCTCAGCGCGCGCGCACTTAACACACATGCCTGTACCCACATCCGCACATACGCTCACATACACAAATGAGCCTGCGCGCGCGAGTACACGCATGCACACACACTCGCAAGCGCGCGCAACTACAAACACACGCCACATAATCGCAAGGCAAAAGGAACGAGCATATGAGTCGGTACAAAAGTAGTCTTGACAGACGATTTGAAGGGAGACAAATGCGAAGGGAATAAAGTTCGTTCCATGCAGAGGGCGTTTGAAAAGAGAAAGAACGCTCTTGGGTGGGTGGAGGGGGGGGGGGGGAGGGTGAAGGGGGGGGGGGTAGAATACTGACAGCTGAGATACTCAAAGGGAATTGGATCCAAATTCATGCTACTTCTCTGGCTCATGGGCTCTCTCTCTCTCTCTCTCTCTCTCTCTCTCTCATATCTGTACATCAATCTACATATAAATACTTACAAATATATATGAATATATATATATATATATATATATATATACATACATACATCTCGATCCATCACCTATTGCCTTCCATAAACATCTGCAAATCGAGTATTAATGTTTGATCGAGAATAAGTACAGGCACACCACATGTTCATTACATGCTGTCCGATGCTATCTTCCGAAAAAGGGTCCTTTTGGGGAAGGGGGGGTGCAATTTGGAAAAAAGGTAGTGGACCTGAACAGTAAGGGGGGGGGGGGAATCCAGAACAAATACGTTGGACCGATGAAGGTGGTGTTGGAAAAAAAATAGCACTGAAGTGTTTTCCCTACACTCAAGAAGTTCGTTTATATACCTAGCACTTTTGCACTCACACACGCACTCTACCTTACCTGGCTAGTCCAGACTCTGGCTTGGGGGTTTCGTCAGGATTCTTTCCCAAGCCCTTCACTGGCATGAACTGCCAAGTAAGGTCTCACACAGTGTCACTGTCTTTCTGTCAGTGTCCAGCAGTAGTACTGTCAAAGCCGTCCTAGCCGTTGTAACCGTCTACAGCTGTACTGTCGCAGTGCTAGGGCAAAACTGTCTCCTGTTAACTGGAGGCCCTAGCACTGGTCTGTCACTAGTGTTACTGTCACTGTAGTACGACGTAGCTCCCTAGCTAACTACAAGTTAGCTAGTCTGCTCTCCTCAAGGCCGAGTCTCAAACTCCCTAGCTAACTGCAAGTTAGCTAGTCTGCTCTCCTCAAGGCCTAGCGTCGCACTCCCTAAACTCCCGTGTCGTACTGCCGGAGTTCGTCTGCTTGTTTACCCGAGTGCCAGTGAACACTTCTCACGCGAGGTGCACTTCCGCTGAGCTCGCCTGTGTGCGCAGAAACCGTGCGTCACTACAGCACCATTTAACAAACATTGTCAATCTTCCGATTTCAGGAGAAGCTTCCTTTTGCACATCCCTGCTAGACCAAAGCTGATTTCCGTCATTACGAGCTGCTAAAAAAAAAAAAAAAAAAAAATTGAGGATGCTAACATGTCCCAGTTACATTCAGTACTCTTCCCATTTCAATTAGCTTCAGTATTTGGACGTCAAGATTCTTTTGTGTATGAGAAGGGTACAAAACGTATTCATCCCTATTTCACCGTGTATCTCAAAGTTTCCGCCTTCAATGCCTCCCATCTCCCTCCCAACCCCACCCTTCTACTCCTGTCCCGGCTATCCACAAGATTCCCCGTCCACAAACTGTGTTTTGCCAGTATAATTGAGCTTACCTGCCCAGATACACAAACTTTGTGTTTTGCCAATATAACTGAGCTTACCTTCCCAGATACAAACTTTGTGTTTTGCCAATATAATTGAGCTTACCTGCCCGGATACACAAACTTTGTGTTTTGCCAATATAATTGAGCTTACCTGCCCAGATACACAAGCTTTGTGTTTTGCCAATATAATTGAGCTTACCTGCCCAGATACACAAAACCCGCAAACTGTCATTTGATTTTAATAACGTGGATAAAAAAAAGCATCAGAATGACCGGTTAAAGAAGCTTGCTGAGAGGTCTACCGTCACTACTCAAAACTCCCGTTTCGTGAACGATACAGAATCTTTCCGTTAAAAAGGGACCTTCAATTCGACATGCTTCTGTTCCTCTGAAGCAATAGCAAAACTAACGAATTGATTTCAAATGTGCCTTGAGGCTTATTCAACTGTAAATATGGCTGGTGCGTACCCACCTTATTTCCATGCTTTTTATGTGTATGATTTTCCCGCGACCGCTCTACCCAGTCTTATCGGCCTTGAGTCGTGTTACAGACGTAAAGCGCCTGCTGTTCTTGCCCGACCCGAAAGCTTTGTGGACTGATCGGCGCACAGTCCACGAGTCCCATGATAACGGCACACCCATGAGACCGACCCATTCCAAAAAATGTTTCACAGCCCTCCACGTTTTTCCACATTTTTAAAGTAATGACGATCGTCCGCTGAAAATGAGCAATGTTCAGCGGGCAAAATACGAGGCACATTTAACGTGGACACGGCTGGGCCGGACCTGTGACGTCTTGGAGAACTGTCCACAAGTCTTTTTTTTTTGGCGCGGTGTGACAAAGCGGAGGACACGTGGTTCCACACAAAACGTGCGCACATACCTACGAACAGTTTGCAAGTGGCCGCAAACGAAGGGTATGCCTTGCTTTACTGAATTCAAACAAAAACCTTTCACCTGAGCACACATAGGCGCACGAGGCCATGCATGCACTTGTTCGTTTCCACGTGCATGTGTTCCAAACGAGGCTATACCGCTCATAGATTATCGACACCCTTTCCCCGAACACACCTAAACACGCAGGCACAGGATATGGGCAGCGCACGCGCGCGCGCGAACATACACGCACAAATCCACTGTTCTCTTCGTAAGAAAATCTAAGAAAAAAAAAAAAAGAGAAAAAAAAAGGAAAAACAAAAGTGATCGAAAACGTAAAAAAAAAGAAAGTAACCGATCTGTAATGGGCTATGAGAATATCACTTTCTAGGTACATGTCCACTAAGCAAAGACCGCTTTGAGTGCACGGAAGCGGAAACCAACCATTTGAGAACACTCCAAAGGGGCCGGTGCTCGATCAAGAGACTTCCCGCTGCGGGAGGAATCTGGACCGGCACCGCCTTCCACCATGCAGTGCCTTAGACACGGTGAACCTGTGGCAGTCACTGCCCGCACGGACGATAGGGTTGGGGATCCTTAACCGTCTTGTTTTTCTAACTCGTGTAATTATGGTCGGATAATGCGCATCTAAAATTTTATTTAAAAAAAAAAAAAAGGGGGGGGGGGGGGGGGGGGGGTGAGAAACGAAATTCTGCGAGTCCGAGTTCGTCAAATTAGCATATTGGGTAAATTGACGCCGTTACCACGTGACCAAAAGTTCATTTCAACTTAAGTTTCGCCATTATGAATTGAATACTTGTGCCTAAGTGTGAATGAGTGGATAGCAAATTCAGCATGTCTAACCTGTAGTTAGTTGCAAATTAAAAAAATCAAATTAAGAAAAAACAAAAAGTACATTATTGGGAGAGAAGGAAGCAAGTCAAGTTTGAGGACAAACTATAAGGGGAGGGGAGCAATGGTGTTTGTCGGGCACTCTACACAACTTAGTTATAAACCCCCCCCCCCCCCCCCCCCCCCCCCCCCTCGGAATACAAGCGAATCGATTCTCAGGTTTTAATCTACAGGGGAAAAAATTTCCGGATGGAGAACGTACTTCCAGTCTGAGTGGCGCTAAGCGCTAGTCTTCATCTCCTGTCTTGGGTGGGAACCCTGCTTTTCTTAGCACACCTTCATACAGGCGCGTGACATACCGCAGGTATCCTTGGGATGGACATCCAGGCACATGTTGACAAACTTGAGGATTCTTAAGCGAGTCGAAAGCGAAGAAGTGGGAGGCCTGTGCGAACACTTTTCTCGTTCTCTTTGGTTCGTTAAGAGGATGCATGAGCAGGGAGAAGTAACATACTGCCAGCTTGAGCTGACTCGAATTTTTCGCTGGAGAACCGCATGAAAAGAGGAGAGGGGCGAGAATGCGGTAGAGTTTTCATTAGTGCTCCGACTCTTACCGGACCTTCTGACCAACGGAAACGTTAAGATCATTAACTGAAACACGCTGGAATTGCTTTCCCCTTGCAGGTTTGAGAAGCCACCATGTCTTCTGTAGCCAGACTGATCCGAGTTGTAATAGCATCTATTGTTCAGGAATGAGGGATGCAAAACAAATTTTGCGGCAAGTTGAAACAGGGGAGAGAACAGGGTGGAAGGTGACCCTGCGTGGGAGAAAGGGGCAGAGGAGGGGGGTAGGGAAAAGGGGAGGGAGGCGGCGAAGGCAAGGCGGGGGGGGGGGGGGGGGGGGAGCATAAAGAACATGCTGCTCAGAGACCAACCCCCCTCCCCCGTCCGACCAGCTGCTGGACTTCAGCAGGAAGGTACGGCGAGTTTGTAAGTGTTCGCGTTTTAGGTTTCTGCGCTTCTTTCCGTTAAAAATGTTGAAGCTGAATCTTACAGCATTGAATGTAAATGTTCCCTTAAATTGTCTAAGCCTACTCGACATTTTCTGCGACCAACCTGTAATAACTATTCGACGGGAAAAAAAAAGCGTTATCATGGTTCTCGCTGTAACTGCATGTAGACCCCCCCCCCTCCCTCACACCCCTTAAAAATCGTTGTATAAGACATGTCATTATCAAATACAATGTGCGAATTAAACACTACCTGTTCCACTCAATACAACGAAACCAGGCACCGCATTTACGGTACCAGAAGAAAACTCACCGGCCACGTTCTGCTTTCCGCACATCACAGGTGTACAGCACGTGCATTCTACCCACCGACGGACAGCGGTCTGAAATGAATCGTAGGGATTCAGGGAAAGCGGTGATTGGCAGCCAAGTGATCACGTGGCACGACGAAACTCAAGAGCAAAAGCGCTTAAACAGTGATTGGATGCCGAAGGATCATGTGATACGACAAACTCGTACACATGTGAAACACGACTTGTTGCGACAGACTCAAGAGAAAGTGCTCACAATGGTTGGATGCCGAATGACCATGCGATACGACGAACTCGCACGCACGTGAAACACGTACTTGACGTGCGCAAAGTGCCTCAGACCAAGGTCGTAAACGACTTGGCAAAGCTGCACCTTGTTTCAGTTACGTCACTCAAATCAACATTTAACACGTTACGTAAAAAGACACTTTTCAAAGCTCTGCTTTTGATGTGCTAGTTGTCCTAAAATTCCTACCACTGATCCAGAATATAATATTGGAACTTTTATGTATAATAATTTTCATCAAATTCAACGCATGAACGAACATTATTATGGCGGAGCTAATCTAAAAATAAATCGCT
>CM065728.1:53923059-53938059 GCA_033310375.1 Conus canariensis
CCATGATGAACATCAGAAAGTTGCCTTCATGAAGTTAAAGTTGCCTGATATATGGTTGTGTCAAAAGCCATCAACCTAAATGAAATGGGGAGTGCATACAATGATACTTGGATCAAACAGCCTGGTGTGGTCAGTAGCTTAGATGTAAGCACTATCAGCTGCAGATGCGCATGAGATGTCACAGCTGAAAGTCAGTGAATTCCAGGATATCATTCGTTTGATATTTACTACATGGAACTGAGTGTGACAATTTTTGCCGAAAGATCTTTTCAATGAAAAATATGAAAAATAACCACGTGCATGACAGTACGACTAAAGTTGTCCGCTCCACTTCATGTAACACCTTCAAAAAGGAAATATGAAACTGGCGCATTGCTCAGAATATTGGGATAAGGGCTGCACACATCTCTAGAAAAAAAAACTGCTGCTGACTCTGAATCGAGAAGCATCAATCTTAATACTAAGTAAAATGGAATTCTGACACTCTTAAGACTGGCATTGAAAGATTTGAAAGCTTCCCCGTCAGTTGACTTGTCTGCATCCGAACTGAACACCCAGATGGAGAGATATATATAGTTTTGAGACCAGACCATGCAACAGTGACTGGTGACGCGTTTACACTTTGATGGGACCCAGAACTCTTTTACGCATTTTCACTTTTCAACATTCTGGGCAGAGTGCTTAAGAAAGTACACCAAGATCAAGCAGGAGGACTGGCCCATTGAAGTCACGCATCCAGTGATGCAGCAACACTTGTAGACAGTACCAGTGCAAATCTCATGCCAGAAAGACCTGCTTCAGTTACCCAGCAGTCCAGTTGCTGATTTTCAAAAAATCTCAAGGGGAGTTTCCGAATTAATGGAGCGACAGAGATGGTTATAAATTCGATCGTTGCTTCTTGGAGATTCAGCTTTGTGAAGTCCTGTAAAGACAAGTATATCAATCAGTGAGAAAACAATTATGACCACGTAGCCTTCAACAATAAATATCACAGCTTTTTAACTGAGTTGGATAAAAAGGTCGCACTACAGACCTATTCACACTGCCACCAGTGCTTTATCGGCACACTTGATTAAACACAGAAAATATTCTCCGGGGAAACCTAGGCTTTGCAGACCGGCAGAAATAGTTTTTGAGGGAAAAAATGCTATAGGTTCCAGCCAAGAACGTGGATAGATGGGACATCAATACCTTTTTCTGGAGACATGCTTAAAAGATTTGACCCTGCGGGCACTAATGCTGTTAGGACTGCTTTCAGGGCAACAAGAACCACCTTTGTCCTCTGTGCCGGTTAGTGACATCAAACACCATGTCAGTCTACAATTGTACGCAGCACTTTGTAAAAGCAAACAGAAGTGGGTATATTCTACCATTATAATTTGAATGCTTTGTACATAGGAAACCATGTATAGTGTAGTGCGTCACTTGAAAAATTATACCCAATTGCAAAAACAGAGGAACAATTTAAGACATAACTTTTGATCTTTTTTGCAAAGCAGTGTTAGGGACATTCCAGTAACACTAATAGTTGTACAAAAGAGGTGCTGGAAAGATACAGCATCATTTTCTGCTTATAACGCTCATGCTGTGAGCGCTTCCGAGGCATTCTACAGAGACACTGACTTGGAAATAATATTGGATGTTGTATCTGGTCTAATGATGCCATCTTCAGGAGATCTTATTTCAAACCTGAACATCAGAAGGAAAACATGTCTCAGATCCGTGTGGATGATTATGTGAAAAAAACAACAACTGAAGGTGAGGATTGCCTTTCTTCAAAACTTGGTGTACGGTAGAATGTGTATACCACGACTCGGGGTTCTCGATGCTGAAATCTGACATTAGTTTTCGCCAGCCAATGGTAGACTAAAATAATCACTGTAAATGCGGCCTATGTATTGGAATTATGTTGAGTATGTCATTGAAAGGTGGGTACTCCTGTACCAATAAATGATGCGAGAAATGATCCTGATACCACTTTAGCAAGCCTTATGCTGCATAGCGGAGCACTCCCAGCTCAATCCTGGTGCAGCTTTGTCATGACACATCTCACATGAGCACTCATCACCCGATGACAATAAAAAACAAGCTCGATCAAATGTAGCCTTATGCAGGTCTTGATGGTGGGTTTGCTGATAATGCCCTGAAACGCAAATTTGCTGACATGCTTGAGAAGGCGAGTTTGCTGCTATTACCCTGCATTTTTTGTAAATTTGCCGATGATATCTTGAGATGGTGAGTTCGGCGACCGTGCCTGAAGATAATGAATTTGGTGACAGTGCCTTGGTGTGGTGGATTTGGTGATAGTGTTTTAAAATGATTAGTTTAATGAAAGTGCCTTGAGATGGTGGGACTAGTGACATTGTCTTGAGATGGTGGGGCTGGTGACATTGCATGGGATGTGGGACTGGTGACATTGCATGGGATGTGGGACTGGTGACATTGCCTTGGGATGGTGGGACTGGTGACATTGCCTTGAGATGGCGGGACTGGCGACATTGCCTTGAGATGGCAGGACTGGCGACATTGCATGGGATGTGGGGCTGGTGACATTGCCTTGAGATGGTGGGACTAGTGACATTGCATGGGATGTGGGACTGGTGACATTGCCTTGAGATGGTGAACTAGTGACATTGCATGGGATGTGGGACTGGTGACATTGCCTTGAGATGGTGGGACTAGTGACATTGCATGGGATGTGGGACTGGTGACATTGCATGGGATGTGGGACTGGTGACATTGCATGGGATGTGGGACTGGTGACATTGCCTTGAGATGGTGGGACTGGTGACATTGGCTTGAGATGGTGGGACTGGTGACATTGGCTTGAGATGGTGGGACTGGTGACATTGCCTTGAGATGGTGGGGCTGGTGACATTGCCTTGAGATGGTGGGGCTGGTGACATTGCCTTGAGATGGTGGGGGGCTGGTGACATTGCCTTGAGATGGTGGGGCTGGTGACATTGCCTTGAGATGGTGGGGCTGGTGACATTGCCTTGAGATGGTGGGGGGCTGGTGACATTGCCTTGAGATGGTGGGACTGGTGACATTGCCTTGAGATGGTGGGGCTGGTGACATTGCCTTGAGATGGTGGGGCTGGTGACATTGCCTTGAAATGGTGGGGCTGGTGACATTGCATGGGATGTGGGACTGGTGACATTGGCTTGAGATGGTGGGACTGGTGACATTGCATGGGATGTGGGACTGGTGACATTGGCTTGAGATGGTGGGACTGGTGACATTGGCTTGAGATGGTGGGACTGGTGACATTGCCTTGAAATGGTGGGGCTGGTGACATTGCATGGGATGTGGGACTGGTGACATTGCCTTGAGATGGTGGGACTGGTGACATTGCATGGGATGTGGGACTGGTGACATTGCCTTGAGATGGTGGGGCTGGTGACATTGCCTTGAAATGGTGGGGCTGGTGACATTGCATGGGATGTGGGACTGGTGACATTGGCTTGAGATGGTGGGACTGGTGACATTGCATGGGATGTGGGACTGGTGACATTGGCTTGAGATGGTGGGACTGGTGACATTGGCTTGAGATGGTGGGACTGGTGACATTGCCTTGAAATGGTGGGGCTGGTGACATTGCATGGGATGTGGGACTGGTGACATTGCCTTGAGATGGTGGGACTGGTGACATTGGCTTGAGATGGTGGGACTGGTGACATTGCATGGGATGTGGGACTGGTGACATTGCATGGGATGTGGGACTAGTGACATTGGCTTGAGATGGTGGGACTGGTGACATTGGCTTGAGATGGTGGGACTGGTGACATTGGCTTGAGATGGTGGGACTGGTGACATTGGCTTGAATGGTGGGACTGGTGACATTGGCTTGAGATGGTGGGACTGGTGACATTGGCTTGAGATGGTGGGACTGGTGACATTGCCTTGAGATGGTGGGGCTGGTGACATTGCCTTGAGATGGTGGGACTGGTGACATTGGTTTGAAATGGTGGGACTGGTGACATTTCCTTGAGATGGTGGGACTGGTGACACTGCCTTGAGATGGTGAGTCTGCCGACAGTGTGGTATAATTGGTCTGATGACACTGCCTTGAGATGGTCGGTTTTCAACGGTATGAGATGTTTTAAGTTTGGTGCCATTGCCTTGAGGAGATGATTTCGGCGAGGGTGCCTTAGGATGGTGGACTTAGTCACATTACTTTGACAATAGGGAGATAGTGGCTTTGGCGAACGGTGCTTCGAGACTGTGGCTTTGTGATAGTGCCTTGAAATAGCGTAGTTTACAGACATCGCCTTGAGATGGTGGATTTTGAGACAATACATGGAGATAATGGTTTACTGATGATACCTTTATATGGTGAATTTAGAGACAATGCACGGAATTACTGGCTTACTAGGGGTGTCTTTATATGGTGGATTTAGAGACAATGCACGGAATTACTGGCTTACTAGGAGTGTCTTTATATGGTGAATTTAGAGACAATGCACGGAATTACTGGCTTACTAGGGGTGTCTTTATATGGTGGATTTAGAGACAATGCACGGAATTACTGGCTTACTAGGGGTGTCTTTATATGGTGGATTTAGAGACAATGCACGGAATTACTGGCTTACTAGGGGTGTCTTTATATGGTGGATTTAGAGACAATGCACGGAGATAATGGTTTACTAATGGTGTCTTTAGATGGTGGATGTGGAGACAGCGCCTTAATATGCTAGCTTTGGTGACATCGGGTCGAAATGGTGGGCTTGAGATATTGCCTTGAGATGCTGATTTACTGACAGTGCCTTGAGATGGTGAGTTTGGTGACATTGCCAAGAGTTGATGGGTTCTGTGTCACCGCCTTGAGGTGGTGGGCTTGGGAATAGCGCCTGGAGATTGTGGGTACGATGACATTATCTTGAGATGGTGGGTTTGTTGAAAGTGCCCTGAGATGGTGTGTAAACTGTTTGCTAACTGGGAGATGGTCTCCCCATCCCATCAGCTCACCTCTTCGCCCATCTGGGTTCCCATACCTTGCCTTGCACAAAAACAAAAAACAGATAATCAAACAAACAAACAAACAAAAAACCCACCCTCACGTGAAAAAAAACACCCTCTCACTGAAGGAATACCGATACTGATGAAAACCACACTTCAGCCATTCAGAATAAATCGGGCGAGACGACGACAAACTACTCTTCTGTGTGTACAGGAAGCATCAACTCCCAGCAGGACACAGAGCCCCTCGCGCTGCCATTTACCTGAGACACAGTGGGGATGTCGATGAAGATGTCCACCAGCCTCCATCCCTCGGCCAGGTGATGGTTGAGGGTGGCTCGCCAGTCGCACAGCACGTGCGGCACGGGGCGGAACATGACCTGCGACTTGTAGGTCACCTTACAGGGCACCAGCACAATGTCGTACGTGTACTGCTCTGACGTCAGCTGGCCCGTCATCTCGAAAAACAGGTCCACACGAACCACTGGTATGGCAACAGAATAAAAGCCGTTGTTAAATACATCCCTGAAAAAGAAGAAAACGCTGACAGGTCCAAACTAAAACCAGAAGATACAAGCATTGTTTGGACTCTTTTCACTCATATTTTCCATTTCATTAAAAAAAAAAATTCAAGTTTATGAACTGGTCAACTAGTTAAATCGGGTCGAACGAATTGCTTGTGTACGTTGAACACCATTGATAAGACTGCAGGACAGCCTCTTTGATGAGAAAGGAAATATATATATATATATATATATATATATATATATATATGTGTGTGTGTGTGTGTGTGTGTGTGTGTGTGTGTGTGTGTGTGTGTGTGTACATATATATATATATTTCTTTTTTCAATTTTATTTTCCTTCAATGATCGAAGCGATTGAGAGTCTTAACAATGATTCCATGACAAGACTGGTCACTATTTTACCTTTAATTGTATAAGTAGTCTTTGAACAGACACTAGTAATAAATAACCTACAGAACTATTCTGGAAATTAAACACGTAGACATGTACATACGTAGATATCTATAACTGTCTGTTTACTAAAAGACGACTATGCGCTGTCTGTCTATCTGTCTGTCTGTCTATCTATCTGTTTATCTATCTGTCCGTCTGTTTGTCTGTCTATCTATATACGAGAGTTGGAAAATAAGTCCATGGCCCAACCATGAAGGAGTTGGGTTACATAAATGCAATTTGGCGCACAATTGCACCTGCCTTTAGAAAGATAATGTACAAGATTTGAAGTCTGACGTCAAGCTAATTTTGACGTAACAGGCCGGCAGAGTGACCAACCCTCCCTCTTTGCTTCAAAATGGAGAACCTCCAGAACAGAGCCGTGATATAGTTCCTCTGGCAAAAAGGCTTGTCCCCCAAAGCCATCCATGAAGATATGGAGAAAACATGCGGTGAGTCTGCCCCTTCTTACTTAATGGTTAAGAAGTGGACTGCTGAATTTAGGAGGGGGAGAAAGAGCATTGACGATGATGACCATCCTGGCAGGCCTGTATCACAGTGCAGTGAAGAAACCATTGCGAAAGTTCATGACCTGATAAAGGCAGACCGACGACTGACTATCAGATTCATAGCCAGTGAGGTGGGCGTCTCCCACAACACAGTACTTGCCATCCTGAAAGAACACCTGGCCATGAGGAAGGTATCCACACGCTGGGTACCAAGGCTTCTGACTCTCGACCAGAAACGCACTCGGTTCAACATGTCGCGCGACAGTCTTCGCCTGTTTCACACACCTGGTTCCATCAGTTTACGCCAGAAACAAAAAGATTATCAAAGCAGTGGAAGCACATGGACTCTCCCCCTACCAAGAAAGCCAGGGTCACCATCTCGGCGGGCAAGGTCATGACATCAGTTTTCTGGGATGCGGATGGGTTCCTATTGATTGACTTTCTTGAACACGGGCGCACTGTGACGGGAGAATATTACCCTAATTTACTGCGGCAATTGCGAGCAGCTATCATCGAGATACGCCCTGGAAAGTTGCCAGAGGCGTTCTCTACCTTCAGGATAACGCACCTGCTCACCGCTCCACTATTGCCACGGCAACCATTCGTAACTGTGGATACGAACTGCTCCAACACCCCCCATATTTGCCAGACCTGGCCCCCTTTGATTACTGTCTGTTCTCGTTTCTGAAGAAACACCTTGCTGGAATCAGATTCAGCACAGATGGAGTGATGGAGGCGACAGAGGCGTTCCTGTGGTCCCAAGATAGAACCATCTCCCGCAAAGGGATCCAGATGCTGCAGAAGCGTTGGGAGCGCTGTGTGGCCTTGAGAGGGGACTATGTTGAAAAATAACAGGTGAACAGACTCTTGACGCCTTTCCTTCATACTTGGGCCACGGACGTATTTTCCAATCCTCGTAGCTACCGACCCACCTATATCTCTCTATGTTTATCTAGCTACCTATCTGTCTGTCTATCTATCTATCTATCCATCTATATATCCACCTGTACATTCATGCATAAAATGAATGAGAGAGAGAAGAAGAAGAAGAAGAAGAAGAAGAAGAAGAAGAAGAAGAAATGAAGAAAAAGCGAGTTTAGTACAAAAGAACATAACCATTAAGGCAAAAGCTCTGTCCTACCATCTTCGTATCAGACAGAGAAAGAGACCCTCATAAAGGGGAATAACTGAACATCATTTTAACATCAAGTAGATCGTCAAACAGTGAAATGCAGTATATTACGAGATAGCAATACGTTGCAACTGGAACACCCCGTACACAGAAATCGATAAATGTCACACACACACACACACACACACACACACACACACACACACACACACACACACACACACACACACGTGTTTTAGTAACGTCCTTGTTATGACCGGCTATTCTTCGATGTTTTATAGTTAGTTATCCATTTGTTGCTGTTGCTGTTAATGTTATTCTTATGGATTAGGTTCGTCTAATATCACGATGTGTATAGACGTTAAATTGAAGACCTAACACACACACACACACACACACACACACACACACACACACACACACACACACACACACACACAGAGAGAGAGAGAGAGAGAGAGACAGACAGACAGACAGAGACAGAGAGAGACAGAGACAGAGAGAGACAGAGACACACACACACACACACACACACACACACAGAGAGAGAGAGAGAGAGAGAGAGAGAGAGAGAGAGAGAGAGAGAGAGTCAGTTTAAGTTTCATCAAGGAAATGTCACTGCATGCGGGCAAGTCCATAATATATGCTACACCTCATCTGCTAAGTTTCGAGACCACACGCCACGTGAATTATAGCTAATGGATAAATGAATTGATGATGATTAAGATGCTGGTCTCATGGCTGCAACTTAGCAGACGTCTGACCTGAACATTGGCCCACTGCACTGGAATCTGCCTAACATATTGTCTGTGCTGTTATTATTATCGTGTGTGCGTGTGATAAGAGTACACGTGTGTGTGTATGTGTGTGTTGTGTGCATGGCTGAGTAAGTGTGTCAGTGTATCGGTATGCGTGTGCATATGTGCGTGCGTGTGTGCGTGTGTGTGTGTGTGTGTGTGTGTGTGTGTGTGTGTGTGTGTGTGTGTGTGTGTGTATGTGTGTGTGTGTGTGTGTGTGTGTGTGTGTGTGTGTGTGTGTGCGTGCGCGCGCACGCGCCTCTGTGTGTGTACTTATGTGTATGCATGTGTGTGATATGTGGGCTTGTGTGAACATGTTTCTGCATGCCCGCAGGTGCGCATAAGTGTATACACGTATGTTAATATGTATATGTGCCAGCTTATATGGGCATACACGCATTGTGTGTGCGTGCGCGCGCGCGCGTGTGTGTGTGTGTGTGCGTGTGTGTGTGTATGTGTGCGTGTGCGTGTGTGTATGTGTGTGTGTGTGCGTGTGCGTGTGTGTGTGTATGTCCGTCCGTCTGTCTTTTTAACCGTGCGCGCGCGAGTGTGTGTATGTGCACACGTATGTAAGCGTGTGCCTGCGTGCGTGCTTGTGTGCGTGTGTGTGTGCGCGCACACGCGTGCGTGCGTGTGTTTGCGTGTGCATGTGTGTGTGCATGTGTGTGTGTGTGTGTGTGTGTGTGTGTGTGTGTGTGTGTGTGTGTGTGTGTGTGCCTGTTTGCGTGTGCACACTCACAGACGCACACACGCCAACTCATACACACCACATCTTTGGACTCTTCCCTTGACACACCTGCATTGCTTCATTGATGCACGCTTACCAGTGCGCAAACATGTACAGTAATAACAGGGAATCCTGAGAGGTTAATCAATGTCTTATTTCAACTGACGTGTGTTTGGTCATTTCCATCTGCCATTGGAAAGGCCCAGTATGAGTCTGCCCCGTTTCCTAGGAGTCTTCGCATTGTTAGCCTTGGAGATTATTCCAGTAATTGTTTGGTTGGTGATGTTTTCTTGCTCTTCCTTTTAAGTCCGGATGGTCGTCCAATTTCTCTCTTGATTTTGAGCTCTGAAAGATGGTCTATAGTATAGTGGCTTTGCTCTTGTTTGTTGAGGTGGTTCTTAAAATTTCTTATCAGAACAGATCGGCCAAGCTGTAATCCAGTTCTTATCGTTGCCTCGCCTGCCAGTGTGTGTCTCTCTGTTCCTTTGATATCTGCGTGTCCTGTACATATGAGTCTCTCCAGTAGAAGGCTGCACATTACTTCATGCCAAGTAGGGCTTCCCATTCCACTTTCCCCTTTTTGAAACAGGCTCCTGGAGTCAGTCAGTATCATGGCTTGTTGAGGTCTAAACTATATCTGTGGATAAGAGCCTTGGGGTGCTTGTGTCACTGCCTCTACCTCCTTTGGTAGAACTGAAGTTGTTAAACTATATACACCATTGTCTTCATGGACAGTTCGGCCATTGTGCTTCACTGTGTTACCCCAGCCTGACTTACCTTTGGTGACGGAACCGTCAGTGTATATAATAATATCTTCTTTTATGCCGAGGTTTTCTACCTGAAACTGAATTCCTGCGTTGGTTTTGTCTCTGGCCATTCTCAAGAGTGTCAACCAAGCTCTGGAACGATGGCAGTTTGGTAGAAGTGTTTGAAGTGATCAGTATAGAAGTGTTTGAAGTGATCAGTGTACTTTTCCCATTCATTCGTTGCTTTGAGTTCTGATAACTGGCACATAAGCTGTATATTATCTTCACCCTAGCCCATCCATGATTTTCTACGTCCCAGACGAGTGCCTTTTGTTTCCTTAACGGTCGCATGTAGCGGGTTTTGGTGATTTTCAAGTGCTCTGAAATATGCCTTCACCCTTTCTTGCTTGTGTCTGACTTGCATTTAAGAAAGTTTAAACAGGTATCGCATAGTTTCAAATGGTGTTTCTTTCGTAGATCCTAAGATAAGCCTCATTGCTTTATTTTGAATTCTTTCTCATTTGAATAGATTGCTTTTGGATGTAACGAATTATACTGAGTACAACTGCGTGATATAGTCGGTAGATATGGTGCTGTTCAATTCCTTTAGTTGCCAATACTTTCATGGCAGACAGGCCCTTTTTGCATATAAAAACAAAATCATCAACATGTTTTATAAAGGTCAACAGTCTATCAAAGCCTATACGCAAATAGCGTATGTTGTCTGTTGATTCATTTGCTATTCCATTGCAGAAAACTGGTGAGGGTAATTGTCCTGATATCTTGTAGCTGTATGTGCAGACAAATGTCTGGGCTTTTGTAGGGTTGATGGATGATTCAGTTTGTGGACACCAGTGAGCAATGTTGTTCAACTGCTTCTGAACTGCTGTCGCTCTTTCTTGAACATTCTTTGACGTTTTGTAGATCACACCGTCATCTGCTAGTGTCAGCATTCGAGCCATTCCGTCTCTATTTAAATCTGCAAGACCTTCATTGTAAACATTGTATAAAACAGGGGAGAGAAGAGAAGCTTGTTGCGGTAATCCCATGGGGTGTTTATGAAGCTCAGACAACCCGTCTCCAAATCGTCCTATGACAATTCGCTCCCGAAGTGCTGCCGTAGTCCATCGTTAAAGTGTCCTTCCGACTCCATGGTCAAAGAGTAGCTCAATGAGAAGCGAGAACTGGACTTTGTTGTATGCATCTTCCAGGTCTGTTGCAACAGCCAGTGTTTCTTCCTTTCTTTAAAATTCGTTTTGTACTTCATAGGCAAAAGCGGCCGCATTTTCCCATATACCTTTCTTTGCTCTGTAGCCTCCTTGATTGTCTACTTTCAAAGTCTTCTACGAGCTGTCTGCTGCATTTCGTTCAATGAGCTTTCCTACCATATTTTGCAAAGTGAATATGCGGTAGCCATTTAGCCTATGATGATCTGTTCCTGGTTTGGGTATAGCTTTCAGGTAGCTGTGTGTCCAGTTTTCTGTGACATAGCCTTTGTCAAAACTGTCCAGGTAGAGACCGAAGATTTGGGTTCTGTCTTCTTCTGAGAGCTGTTTAATATCTGGATAACTTACTTTCGCTGGACCTGGTGCTCTGTTTTAGTGCATTTAGCTACAGCTTCATCCAGTTCAGATGCTATGATGTTTCATCATCAATGAAGGTTTGAGCTAGAGGTTGATTTAACTTGGTCAAATATTTCTTCTTGTCCTCACAATTCCCTGATCACTGTGTTCTATGAAACGTGTCAGTAGAGCTGACCCTTTCTCCTCATTTGTCTTGAGCTTTGTGGTCCCATCGGCGTTAAGGATGTCTGGAGTGACGTTTGTACTGTTTCACTTCCATGTGATGTTGAAACTGCCAGAACTGAGTGGGTGTTGTGTCATAAGTAAGTGACTTACAAAACTGTGGCCATTTAATTTCTGTTGCTTCTTCAGCGACTCTTTTGAACAGTTCATTCTTTTGATTCATGTCTGTTTGAATAGCTGGATCAGGGCAAGGTGTTCTTCTGTCTCCCTGCCAAATCCTCACAGCCTTGCGTTTCTCTTCCCAGGCCATTTTGTGTCTCTAGTCCACCAAAGGGATTGACGATTTGTTTAGGTTTAGCATTGGTCTTTTCGCATGTTCTCCTCCTTAACTTTCCTATGATATTTTCTACTTTGTTGTCATATTGACAAAGATCTTTTAATTTCGTTTGTTTTATTTTCGATGGTTTCTGCAATCTGAATGACAGGGAAATGGTTACTTCCGTGATGTAGAAGTGTTCTGCATTCATGTCTGCTGTGAATTTCGGTCCGTTGAGTACAAAGTCAATGACACTGTCAGTGTCATCCTGTCGCCCTATATGTGTTGGAGATGATGTTGTCAGTGCGTTGAGAAGTGCTGAACATCCAAGATATCTTCCAGCGTAGTTCCTTGAGGACTGGTACCATGCTGATACCACAATGCTGACCGTGTATTAAATGACCACATGGTTTTACGAAGTCTCCGAATTCATCCTTTGTTTCTTCCAAGAAGCTCCAAGACGTTTTTGACATGTGGGATCGTGGATGTATGTATGCATTGACGAGTACCAGGCTTTTCTGACTACCATCAGGTCTTTCCACTGTCACACTCATTAGCTCACTTGTGCTGTTACACCATTTTCCTGAATCTATCATGGCCAATCTGTTTTTCAAGTTGTTTCTTATTATCATAGCTAGTCCTCAGCCGTCATACTTTTGACAGATTAAGAAATCATCCAAATGTAATGGTCTGTGGGTTGTACTTCTAGTTTCTTTTAGAAAGAGAACATCAAAGCCAAATGACGTGTGTGTGTGTGTGTGTGTGTGTGTGTGTGTGTGTGTGTGTGTGTGTGTGTGTGTGTGTGTGTGTGAGCGAGTCTATGTGTATATGTGTCTGGATGTGCGTTGGGCAGCTCAGTTTGACAAGTTCTTTTGACTTTCTTGCTATGTAGGGCCGGTTACTTGTTGCAACATAATTATCGTGAGGTGATAAAAAAGAAAAACTGACACTGACTCTGCATTGGTTGATCGAGACAGACAATGAGACAACACCAGAAGAAGGACTCACCTGAAGACGTTCCCCCGGAGCTGTTCGTGCTGACCCCGCAGTCCTCCTGCCCCGTGGCCCCCACACACAGCAGCCTCTCCCCTCCCTGCGCCCCCCGCCGCACGCTCTCCTCCACGTGACTGGTGTTCAGCACGTGCTGCACGCTGCGCGAGAGCAGCCGCCCCTGCACGCGAGTGGCCTGGAGCCAGGCCTTCTCCACCCGCATCTCCACCATGCCGCTGCTGGCCCCGCAGGTGGACGGGCTCCGGCAGAAGATGCCCTGGAAGTCGATGAGCACCGCCAACCCATGAGCGGCCCCGCAATGCCCTGTCCTCTGCAGACCGCCCGGGATACGCGTGAAATGGAGCAGGCGGAATCCTCGGTGGTAAGGCTGTTCCAGCAGCACATAGTGTCCCTCGTCTTCGCTGCTCAGCGAGGGCGTGCGCGTGAAGCCGTCGGCCTGGGGTCGCACCGTGACCTGAGTGTCCACGAAGTGATACTCCAACGGCGGGCCGAAGTAGGCTCGTTCCCGGGCCGGGGAGAAGTAGGAATTGAAGGGGGCTTTGGCCCCTTCCTCCTCTTCTTCCTTGTGCTTCTTGGCGTGCGTGGACCCCATGGTGGAGGGCTGGCAGCCGAGTCGGTGCGCCGCACACCCGCCTGCTAGCAGGAAATGAGTGTGAAGACCTCCCAGGGCTCACGACGGTGGACAACTCAGTGGGGGAAATAAAAGAACTTCTGACACTCCAGCAAAAAAAAAAGAAAAAAAAAAAAGAACGGTTAGGAAACTCTTTGCCGCTTTACCTTTTTAGTAGGATGAATCGCTTCCACCGAACGCGCGTGACTGACAACTTGTGCAGAGCTTGTAATGAGAGAGGAATGACTTTGTTCCAGTGCTCATAGTTTCCCGGAGCGAATCTCACCCGAAAGCATGTACGGAGCCTTCTGTTTCAGCGGCATCTGACTTCACCCACATACACACGCGAGCGCGAACCCTGGAGATAACATTTCCAAAAAAAGTGTGTATTGATTTCTGTACGTAGGCGACGTGTCTGCGCCACTGTCACTGTTCGTTGGCCGTATTGATGGGACAAAGGCAACATCACAAGAGAACGGATCGCCTACATTAAAGCAGACTCGTCCTGACCTACCTTTAGTCGCATGCTGTTCTTGTAAGACATAAAGAAAAAGATGTGCCCTCGCAGGAAAGAGTAATCGATGGTGCGACTGGTATTTCTCATTAGCTGTACCAGTGGAGAAGCAGAAAGTTGATTCTTACAGAATGAAGAGATGAGATTGTTAGTGATATGTATTCTATATTTCTGCAGGGTGGCTGACACTGAGCAAGCTGTCACATCAGCTGACATCAGGACGAACCTGCTCAAAATGACATGTTGAGTCGTCTTTCCCCGTCCTGCACTCTAAAGGTGAGTACCACATGCCGTTTCATAAGTAAATCACATCTCTTTCTTGGTATG
The DNA here is from genome assembly GCA_033310375.1 of Conus canariensis. Classification (NCBI taxonomy): domain Eukaryota; kingdom Metazoa; phylum Mollusca; class Gastropoda; order Neogastropoda; family Conidae; genus Conus; species Conus canariensis. Next base: position 53,937,411 of record CM065728.1, read on the forward strand.
CTGGTGTGGCAGTTGCGAAACACAACAGTAATGCGGCAATGAAATCATTTGAAGGTGTGAACGAAGCTTTGTTTTTTTTTTTTTTTAGAGATGAGGAATGACATGAAGCTTTACTCTTTGATATAACTGACAGAATATGTCTTGTGCGTTACCTTTTTTACTTTGATGTACAAAAACTGTTTTGTTCACCTGCTGTTTTTGATCGTGTCAAAACCTCAGACTCGGTGTTGATGCTGTCTACAGGCCGTGGTAGTCGACACACTGAACGAAATTCTCCCCCATCGCTGGTCGTTTCAATGATCAAGGTCAGAGGCCCTGAAAAAGAGGGAAATCAGTTTCAGTATCAAAAGATAAACTCGTGGATTCATTGATGATGAAGGCGGCAATGTTTATGATGATGATGATGATGATGATGATGATGATGATGATGATGATGATGATGATGGCAATACTTGTGTGTGCATTCATGCAAGATGAATTGACGGTGGGGCGTGACGATGGCTTCATGAAGATTATATCCAGTGATAATACTACCCTCCTTCCCAACCAGACTCCTCATTCCATGCTACATTCACACGCAGAGAGAGAGAGAGAGAGAGAGAGAGAGAGAGAGAGAGAGAGAGAGAGAGAGAGAGAGAGCGAACACAAG
>CM065728.1:53953059-53955559 GCA_033310375.1 Conus canariensis
AAATTCCTTTCCTTGGGACACAGTCAGATTCTCTGGCGAAAATATTATTGCCTGAAATAGTGTAGCCTTTTGGTTTTTTTTTTATAAGTACTCTCCTTGTTATCCTAGTTGTTGCTGTTGTTGTTGTTGTTGTTGTTGTTCTTCTTCTTCTTCTTCTTCTTCTCCTCCTCCTCCTCCTCCTCCTCTTCCTCCTCCTCCTCCTCTTTTTCTTCTTCTTCTTCTTCTTCTTCTTCTTCTTCTTCTTCTTCTTCTTCTTCTTCTTCTTCCTTGTTGTAGTCGTGGTGGTCATCATCATAAATGATAACTGAGGAATGCCCGAATCATGTTTTTTGGCCCATCAATAATTCATCGGGAGTGTAGATATGTACGACTGAATGTGTGCGCAATACGAGGGGCAGTGTTACACGAACTCGAAATCAAATCACTTTTATATAATTATCACCTTTTCATCCAGGGGTTTACAGGGACGGGCACCTGTCCGGCTCAGTCAAGACATGTAATCTCATTGTTCTTGTATGTACCAGCAGCAGGCTCCTAAAACCAGCTGTGGACGTTCCTTGATGAACATGTTAAAGAGGGAAGGGCAGTGAACTGGGGGAACAGTATCGATGACGTGGGCCGGCCGTTGTTTGTGGCCACTCTGTTGCTGGGAAGCCACTCCACAACTCCTTTAACTGACAATCGGAGTTAATGGTATGCCAAACGAACGCATCACCACACCCATCCCTATGTCTTTTCCACGTCGACTGCGCACGAGGGTATGTGCTGTTTTTATACCTTGCTTAACCTGGTTGTCTTCAGCATAATGGAAATCTCCGCTTTTGTGAAAAAATGTACCTCAAAGAATTCATATCCATTATTTGATTGCAGTCATCTTCAAAGGAAAAAAAGTGAAGCAGTAGTTGGCCCTACCCCCACCTCCACCCTTCCCCCACACCTCTCCCCTTTTTTTAAAATGAGCACATCTTTCTATATGTTGATTATCAGTCCCCATGGTTGATAAGATGCCACTAATTTAATGTATCCTGTATCACCGGTATTGATTTTGATAGAAGCATAGTATCCTCAGCACATAGCAGGCATGGGGTTTGAACTTTGATGGTCTCTATAACAAATGGAGAAGTATTATCATGTATTATATCTTGAACGTTTTGTCACGGAAATGTTAAACAATTTACGAAGCATTCCATTTCTTTTTTTCTTCTTGGAAATAAAGCCTCTAATCTTATCCTTTGTTTTCCCTTAAGTCATTGAGTCTGTATAAATTTCTTCCGTTTATGTCAACATCAGTTGGGTTAAAATATATCATGCCATAGATTATTGAAATATGTATTAAAATCAACGAAACAGCTGTAAAGACGTCCTTTTCTCTTGTTTCTATTGTTGTCAATTATCCTGACAAAGATGAATATGTGATCTCTTTTTCCGGAATGCATTCTAAAATCAGCGTGTTCTTTGATTCGCAGTTATTTTTCTAAATGTATTTCCAGTCTGCTGTTGACGAAAGAGCTTTCCCGATGTACCATTGGCAGTTAAACCACGGTAATTATTGGAATTTATTGGATCTTCGTTTTAAGTATGGTATTCCATCTTTCCGTTGACGAGGATAAATTCTGCTTGTAGTATGACGTGGAAAAGCTTGCACTTAACAGCCATCATGCCGGACATCCTAGCTTTAAGCATTTTGTTTGCTCCGCCATCTTGTCCGGAGGTTTTGGTCCTTTAAGATCCTTTACAGTGCGCTTACTGCAAGTCTCTGATAGTGGGAAACCCAAGTTTGGAATTGTCAACTTTCTCGCCTTAGTATTTCTGAACACTTCTTTCCCCTGCCTTCGTCAACTGACACATCAATTCGTATCAAGGAAGAGAACGCAAAGATACACTCGAAGGTGCGGGTAGGACCCAGAGAAGTACTCACATACACCTTCGGGTGTATCCTTCCTTTGCCTTCGTGAACTGAGACGTTAATGCGTATCATACTCTTTGTACTTCTTACCTGTCTTTGTGAAGTAAGATTTCTTTGTTTATCGAATTCTCTGAGTGGGCATTGACGTAGAATGCTCTGTTGCAAAGAACCCTGTACGTTCTTTCGCTGACAGAAAATCTTCCGTACCGTTTGGTGTCGTTTTCCATAGCTGATTTTAAACTATGCACAAGTAATCTTTTTCATGCTTTCGCTTTGTTGTTTTTAACGCTAGTTCGTATATTTTAAGATCAGTGATGCACAATGTACCTGCAGAAAGAACTCCTGTTCGGAGCATTTAACACAAACAGACAGAGAGAGAGAGAGAGAGAGAGAGAGAGAGAGAGAGAGAGAGAGAGAGAGAGAGTTCAGAAACGAAGAGGATACAAACGCAAAACTTGGTCACACCCAGTCAGAAACAGACAGATAGCAAATATCTTAAATGAAATTAGGCCAAACGCAAACATCAGCTACGATAGTTTTTGACGAGCTATGGTCCATACGTTCTAACTCGAAAGATTCCAAATTGTCCTTCAT
>CM065728.1:53968059-53978059 GCA_033310375.1 Conus canariensis
GTTTTAAAAAAAAATCCATGAAACAGTTGTTTTTTTAAAAAAAAAGAATGGTTAACTTTCAGACAAAACCAAATTAACTGCAGGCGTCTCATGCCTATTCAACACTTATCGTCAATAATAAAAAATAAACTCTATTTCAACAAAATCAAAATAAAACATTTAAGTTCACAGGTTTTAATTGGTTAAAAACTTTTCCTGTCCATGAAACGTTAGCTGGATTCAAAAAGTATGGTTAACATGCAGACAAAATTAAAAGTAAAATTATTCATATTCCCGCCAGGCAAAAGGGACGAACAAATTACAAGACAAAAAAGACCAAAGAGGTCGGAACGCGTCGTGTTTTTCTTGTAAACTTGGTTTAATTTTCGCCTGCAATCAACTCACTTTGAAACTAATGTAGACGAAAGTAAACTTGGGAGAAAAAAGTATAAATGCTCCTACTTTCACTCATTTTAATTTGAAATGCGCTGAGATGTGAAAAACACACACATACCGTGAAGACTACCATTCCTTTCAACCGTATAGTCATCCCTAATATCAGTAGGTTTCCACAGTAGAGTCATCCCCACTATTTGGAAGCTACCACTGAACAAGTCAGGTTAAGCATCACTGGGCAAAGATCTAAAGTACTGGTTATGTGCCTTTGAGATGATTTCTGTCAAAGATACTGATCAAGTCATCGTACTTCTCCTTGGTAATGGGATATGGGGCTTTTGACATGTGTTCCAGGCCAATCTCCGCAGGATCTGGGATGGTGTGGACAATTCTCAGTTCTGCACGAGGTTGAACTGGCAGTGATCTTTTGAGTGGTCATAACCAATCTGAACAAGGTTTGGTTCTTTTGAAGACAGCTTGAATTGTTTTCACAACCAGCCACCTGACTTTCTCTTTCTTGGTGTCCAACTTTAACACTGCCACTTCCTTGAAGTAAAAAAAATCAGACTGACCCAGCTCCTCAACAATATACAAGGGTACACGTCGTTTGGCTGTTCTCGTGTTTTGTGCCCACTGGTTTAGTGTTCACCAATATGTGTCTGCGACTCCTTTCAGAAACAGAATGCATGCTTTCATACTTAGCTTTGTCTATGATCACTTACAAAGAAAATATGCCCTATTTCCTCGAACTGAAACCTGCTCAGGGCATACCACAGCATTGTAAGGAAGTTTTTGTTTCTATTTTGTCCTCCACAACTGTAAGAAGACAAAATCACTTTCTTGACACCTTCTTTGCTGATGCGTTCCGGGTATCCGTAAACACACAAGGCAATTTTATTGGATTCCCTCATTGCTGTAGTTTCTGCCCGGACATTACAATATCCTTGTCCGTTTCTGTAATCGGACAGTCAGGTTGTACGTGTTCTGCTTTCTCTTGTGATATAGACATGACTCAACACCCGAGGGGGCAGGCAAAACTTCTTCAGGGTCAAACACTGCAGCTGCATGACTTTAATTATCTTTTAAACTTGCTTTTACTTCATTTTTCAGTTGTCTGCTGTTTTTCTTCATCCGAATGTGCTTTTTGTATTCTTTATCTTCTGCCTGTGTGAAATATCCATTCTCATACACAGCACAAATGTCACATCGGCCTTTCATCCGTTTAAGGAAGCCGATGTTGAATTCACGATTAAACATAATTATTCATGTAGGTGGTTTCACTACCTGGGGCTTTGGATCCTTCCTTGTGTAGCTTTTCAACGTAAGGATCATGCGGTTTTTTGCAGACGGGGGAATTTTCCAAACATTTACTTGTGGAATCTTTCCTTGTCCAGTGACTTTCCACTGTAGAAAAGCTGTTGTTTTGCCATCTGATCTCCTCCTTCTCAGTGTCCTTTGAGTCGCCTCTTTGGCCTTACTTTCCTATCTTTTCTGCGTCACAGGTTCCTAGGCTGTTCTCTTTGTTCGGTGATGTGGGAACAACTGTGTCAGAGATATCTAGAGTATCAAGAAACATCTTCTGACAAACTTTCACTATCTTCCCATGAATGTGTAGAAAGTATTCGTATGTACGTGGAACTTCTTGAATTTGGCCTTGTCATTGTTGGTTGTTTTTTCCCCCTCGATTTCTGGACTATATTACACAAGTGCTGCTTCTTTTGTGTCAGACAACAGTTTCCAGAAACTGACAAAGTTGGGCCCTTTCTTCCTCTGCTATTTTTGCTTTGCATTTATTTCTACACAAATCCCCACACCTTGATTTCAGCTCTCTTTTTCTCTGGGGTTTTCCTGTCCTCAAGACATACGATTGTCCACCGTTTCTTAAAACGCTTTCTTACATTGATTTTCCAGAGATGTTCTTTTCGTAGCCTTTCTCTGGTCTGCCTTGGCTTCTGAGTGGGAAAGGGACACTGACTTGTTGCTTCAACACTGTCATTTAAACAATCGTCAAAGACACAGCAACTTGTTTGTTTAGTTCTCATATGATCTAGGTGTACCATTTCTGGCTGGTTTTCAGTGGATGCATGACTTACTGTTGTAATGTTTTCCCCTACTATGCAATGAGCAAAATCATCGTCCTCATCACAGCTCATTCCAGACGATGAATTTTCTAAATCTCTCATTTCTGCCTTCAACGGAACATACTCATCGCCGTCACTTAGATGGTCTGACAAAGCCTCTGACCCAGTACATTCAGGTGACAAACCCTGTTTGAGTGTTGCAAGTGGGACTTTATCATTCAGTTCATCATCCATTTAAATGTCTGGCTTAGCAGTTGATGAATCATTACCTATTTTAAGGTGGCTAAGTGGAATGTCATCCTCATCGTCACCTTGTCTAAGGTTGCTCACGGGAATATCATCCTTATCCTCAACAGATGACTCTAAATTACGATCATTCACACTTCTCTCCTGTCCAACAGTCTCTTCCGTCACCTTTACACAGGCATGCACATTCACAACTTCAAACAAAGTCTCAGGGGACATCTTCAGCGAATAAGACAAATCATGGGTGAAACCGCTCAAACTGTCCAACGCTTAGCACCACAAGCAGGGCATCAGGATGACACACGCCTCTCTCATCCCTGCTGTGAGAATCAAATACGTCAAATGTGCTTTGAACTTCGATAGTGCCAACACTGTGTGAGGAAAGACATCCCCATAGTGAAAACCGCTGCTCGTTCAATCTGTTCAAAGGCATGTTATAATGTCACTGTGCCCTCTTGTAGTGAAACGCTTATTGTTGCCAAGCACACTATTGCACGTATTGTCGACATGAAGGTTGGTCACGCGGCCATCCTACATGTCAATTTGTACTGCTTCAATGGGCAGAGATGTTATATTGTGAGCATCAACTTTGGGCCAGTACAGTGTGTCTCCCTCAGGCAGTGTGAAATCAACACCGTGCGTGATCCACAGAGACACGTCCTTGACACAGTGATGTGCCACTGCCTGCATTACCAAGGCCGTACACTGCCTCCCCCGACCCTCAAACCTGCTATCCCCTCGGTGACAGTTCCCACGGACGTGGATTCCCACGGCTGGCAAACACTGATAAGTAAAGAAGGAAACAAAGTTAAGAGCTCAAGGAAAATTCAATTCTTGAAAACTTCCATGAGAATTCTTTATGAGGGATGGGAGGAGATGGGGTTATTCATACGAATGGTAGTGAAAAGGAAGGTAGCAACATGCAGTTTTACTCCATTCTAAGATTCTGCTTAGCTGTAAAACTGATCACAAAAAAAATATTATGTGGAATTATATCACTACTAGTTACGATATTACTTGTACAGAAGCATTTTCACACTCAGTTTATATTCTGTTGGCTGTATATTCAGATTTTGAGGTTTACTTACTCATATATTTGGTGATTTGCCACTTCACTTGCAAGCTTGTGGTGCTAAACAACAGCAGCAAAAATCTCATTAGTTGAAATTGTGAATCAGAAATAAAACCAAGTGCACTCGTCCTATGAGAGCAAAGAAAATGCATTCCATGCAAGGTTTTTTTTTTCTCACGAGTTTAGAATAATACGAGTGTAAGTGGAGATAACATCGCTTGTGCAGACAAAAGGAAACAAAATCTTCAATACAAAATCCGAAAGCTGACATGCAACACGTGTAGTTATAGAATATGTGAAAGAACACAGATAATTCGATGTAATTCTGCTTACTGCAGTCATATCCCCACAAGATACACCGCGAGTTGAGTTACAGCACGAATATTTTGATGACAGCATGTTTATTTTTAGGATAATGTGATTTGGACTTGGCTAAGTTATTCCCGTTGGCCCGTTCTTACAGCATACGAAAAATCTCAAAAATGCAAAATATTCGAGTTACGGCAGTTGTATTTCCGGGTGGCGATTTGTGACCGCTCGAAAGACGAGTACATGTATTTGTTGAAGATGTACTTGTCTGTGATGTATTGTGTACGAGTTAAGCGTTACTTCTCTGTCTGGAGTGTTTATTTGTATTTTGCGTTTTGGTTTGATTCCAGGTACTCTTCATTCTGTTTCAGTCCACTGGCCCCCGAGTCTGTCTCGGTCGACGACCAGACGTCAGGGAACGATTGTGACAATGATTATGACTCGGCAGTGGCTATACACGGCAACCGTTGGGTCTCTTCCCTACCGCTTCAAACTGTTTCCTGCTCGTCTGCAGTATTAGCCGGAATGGCCACAGCGTCTGCCTTGATCTATAACGATGTGTGCCGACTGTGAATCAATCGTTTGTGAGCGGCTGGCTACAGCAAAGTACGGCGAACCCGCCATGTTCATATCCAATCCCCCCCCCCCCCCCCCCCCCCCTCTTCCTCTGGCCTGACTCTTTCCCCGCCCTTTCCCACCAAACCTCGCCCTTTATCCCTCTCTCTTCTCCCTTCTTCTTCCCCCTCGCTTCCAAATCCAATTTCGCCTTGGAGACCACCACCACCATGCTGTTTCGAGCAAGTCTAGCTGTTCTGCCAAGCTCTGTAAATAAACGAACTGAGCACATTCAATTAAGGAGACAAACTCATCAGAAGCCAGTGTAAGAAGTCATCATCATGCACCATCGATCGAGACGGCTGTTTCTTGAGTCTGCAGTACAATACAATGTCAACAGCAGGGATAAAAGTCTGCCATTGCTTCTATTTTCAACTCTCCATGCTATACTCTTCACAAGAAGTTGACCAACACAAGTCTCAGATCTGTGCCAAACAGCATCGCTGTTGGCGCCTGTACCATTGACGACCGCGTTCTCTTCACTGACGAGTCAAGGTTTGTACTGGACTTAACAATGGATGTCAGCAAGTATGGAGACAACGTGGACTGCAGACTGTATTGTCGCTGGACATGCCCCTTATGGTGGCTGCAGTTTAATGGTATTTTTCCAGAGGGGCACTCTGACCGCCCATCAGTACCTCAACGAGGTCACCGCACCCCACGTCTTTCCCCTGGGAAAGCAGTACGGTACAGCATTCATGTTGATGGATGACAATGCCCCGATTAATGAAGCAGTCAACATCTGGGATGTTGTACTGGCCAACAACGTCGCCCACTTAGTCTGGTCAACAACATCGCCCACCTTGTCTGGTCAACAACATCGCCCATATTCTCTGTCAACAACATTGCCCACCTAGCCTGTCAAAAATATCGCTCACTTAGTCTGGTCAACAACATCGCCCACCTGGTCTGGTCAACAACATCGCCCACCTAGTCTGGTCAACAACACCGCCCACCTGGTCTGGTCAACAACATCACCCACATGGTCTGGTCAACAACACAGCCCACCTGGTCTGGTCAACAACATCGCCCACCTGGTCTGGTCAACAACATCACCCACCTGGTCTGGTCAACAACATCACCCACCTGGTCTGGTCAACAACACAGCCCACCTGGTCTGGTCAACAACATCGCCCACCTGGTCTGGTCAACAACACAGCCCACCTGGTCTGGTCAACAACATCGCCCACCTGGTCTGGTCAACAACATCACCCATCTGGTCTGGTCAACAACATCGCCCACATGGTCTGGTCAACAACACAGCCCACCTGGTCTGGTCAACAACATCACCCACCTGGTCTGGTCAACAACATCGCCCACCTGGTCTGGTCAACAACATCGCCCACCTGGTCTAGTCGACAACATCGCCCACCTGGTCTGGTCAACAACGTCGCCTGCCTTGTCTGGTCAACAACATCGCCCACCTGGTCTGGTCAACAACATCGCCCACATGGTCTGGTCAACAACATCGCCCACATGGTCTGGTCAACAACATCGCCCACCTGGTCTGGTCAACAACATCGTCCACCTAGTCTGGTCAACAACATCGCCCACCTTGTCTGGTCAACAACATCGCCCACCTGGTCTGGTCAACAACATCGCCCACCTTGTCTGGTCAACCAGATACTGGATCTGAATACAAGAGAACAAGAATGGACATGCTTTGACGAGCTGTCTGCAGCATGGCTGTGTGTCCGCAACCTTCGGAGCCGTTCAGAATGCGCTCGTGGCTCAGTTGGGAGTGATTCCACAACAACAGAACACGGGCTGCTTACTTCCATGCCAGGGCGGTCCACACCTGTATCCAGACCGATGCTGATCACTCAAGAAAACAAAACATCAACAATGTGTTGTAACTACCTTCACCTCAAACTGACACTTTTACTGTTGACTCTTTTGTGTTAACATTTGACTTCAGTACTCGCTGAATTTTAGTTATCTAGGGAGAAAAAAAAATCATGTGGAGTTTGATTTCATATTCATGACAGAGAAAAGGTCAGAAACGAAGTAACAAATCGCCTAATTCACGGGAGATTTTTCATTAAAATCACATTATGGCTTTCACTCGGGTTGACCAACTTTTTGTGAGGAGTATATGTAGAGAGAGTGAGAGAGACAGCGGCGACTTGAACCCTCAGTCCTTGACAGTAATTATTCCCAGACGATTTCAGCTTTTAGCCAAGACGAAACCGCGGCCTAAATCGCGTGCCAGTACGTTGATTTGCATGAGCAGCTCCCAGTGCCAGTGGCATGTTCTGTGGAAATGAATGGCCAGTTGCCACCGTCTTTCTTGGCTTCTGCTTGCCTGTCTGTGTTCTTTTACCTGTCTTTCCTTCATTTTTTTTTTCTATACCCCGTATGTCTGTTTCTGGTATGTGTTCTGCGAGTACCTCCAAGCTCGAGTTTGTGTGCGAATGCTTGTGATTGCGCCAAATCGTGTGTGTGTGTGTGTGTGTGTGTGTGTGTGTGTGTGTGTGTGTGTGTGTGTGTGTGTGTGCGTATGTGTGTGTGTGTGTGTGTGTGTGTGTGTGTGTGTGTGTGTGTGCGTATGTGTGTGTGTGTGTGTGTGTGCGTGCGTGCGTGTGTGTGTGTTGTGTGTGTGTGTGTGTGCGTGTGTGTGTGTGTGTGTGTGTGTGTGTGTGTGTGTGTGTGTGTGTGTGCGCGCGTGTAAACAATCGCGCGAGTTTGTACGTGCACTCTTCGGGGGGGCGCACATGCGGTGTGTGTGTGTATGTGTGAGGGGGGGGGGGGGGGTGCGCGCACGCGCATGTACATTTGTGTGATTGCAAATTTCATGCGTTTTATGTGCTTGTGCGTGTGCGTTTTCGTGCGGATGTGTATATGTTTGTGGATCGTTAACTCACATTCGTGTATTTATGTATGTATGCGTTCGTTTCCGTGCATGCTTGCATAGAGTGTGTGTTTGCACGCGCGAGCACGCGTGTGTGTGCCTGTGGTGTGCCCACGCAAGTGCACGCGTGCGTACACACAACACACACACACACACACACACACACACACACACACACACACATTGCTAGCTAGCTAGCTAGATAGATAGATAGACAGACAGATAGATGGATAGATAGACAGATAGACAGATAGGTAGATAGGTAGGTAAATAGATACAAATTGATAAATAGATAGATAGATAGATATATAAGGATGTTCATTCACATATAATTTAGATACCCGTAGATGAATTAATAAACTTGCTGTTCAACGGGAACAGCCACATTCTACAAACTTCATTCCTTGCAAGAAGCTCATTTTACCTGTTTGAATCACAGTTGTGCCTGTCACAACCTTCGAGAAGAGAAACAGTAATCGAAAAAAAGGAGAACAGAAATGAATACGTGTGGGAAAAAATAAATAAGCAAAAAAAAAAAAAAAGAGAGAGACAAGTGAGTATTAAATTTCAGCTTGAGCAGATGCTGTGAACGAAATAAGGCTGAATCCGCTTAAACTCCCAACATCCTTATTGCAATATTAGAAAGGTCATTTTGAGAGGGAAACAGGGGGAGACAAGGGGGAGGGCACATGAAAACAGAGAACTGTCAAGTGCAGAAGTAGGCAAGGAAAAAAAAACAACAATACAGATGACAGCGAATTACTTTAAAACTAAAAGCAGTTGAACACACACAGGCGCGCGCACGCACGCGCTCGTGCGCACGCGCGCACACGTTTTTGCGGACACCCACACGCATACATATACACACACACATATGCACACGCACACACACACTTACACATATACGCAAGAGCGCACACGCGAGCACACACACAAACACATACACACGCACACGCTCTCGCAAACCTGCCCGCGCGCACGCACATTTAACAGCACTTCAACAAAACTGAAGAGACATTCCAATGCAACGTTATTAAATCGTGTTGAATGCACGGCATGTTAGCAACTATAATGTCGTGTGTTTGAATATCTTAGGCTTTTGGTCCCCATCTGGGTCATCAGTTTGAGTTGTTCGAGGGGAAGGGTTGCGGGGGGGGGGGGGGGGGGGGGGGGATGGCAAACAATGGAGAGATAGGGTAGGGTGGAGGGGAATTCTATTCCGATTCGCAGGATAACAGCACCGATGCTTAAACATTAGAAAATAATAACATTCCCTCTAAATAACAATAAAAAAAGTTGACGCCAAAGACGTCAGCTGTATTATAGTTCTGAATGTTTTCATTTATTCTGAATGTTTTCATTTAAACTACGGCTGAAGGGGATAATTATATAAATGGAAAGGTTACACGCAGCTCGCACCTTAAATAACATAACGCCCAAGTGACAAGACGTTCATTTTCATGGCTTGTTTATAAACTATCATGCATGTTCTGGTGAATTTCTTTATTTCCTTTCTTTTTCTTTTTTTTTTCTATTGTTGTTGTTTTGGTCACCGTTTCAAGGGGTCAAACAGTCTGGACAAGCTTGTTCTGTGGGACATGGTCATCTGCTGTTTGGTTTTCTTCTTATACTGTGCCGGTTGAATCTGAAATACATCACATAAAAACACAGTTTAATAGCATTGGCGTCAATTTATGATTATGTTCATCTTTATCGTCATCATCATCATCTTCACCACCGCTACCACCATCATCGTTACTATTTCAGCCGTTGTCAATGTTCAGTTATGCAATGCAAGATCGTAACGGACTTACACAGTGAGAGTTAAGGTGAGGTGGGGCAGAAAAAAAAAAAAGATCAAGTCCCGGCAAGTAGATGACAGAAAACCAACAATGTCTTCATAGACCTATTGACTGGACAGAGGCACTAAACAGGATTAAGAACATCAAAGAAACAAATCTGAAATGATTCCAGCTGAAATATGCCATAGAATTCTGGTAACAAACAGTGATTGAAAAGTATTTTACTAATTGGTACCTTCACCTGTAATTTCTGTGATAGAAAGAAAAAAAGTGTTCAATTAATCACTGTATATGAGAATGTGAGTTTACGCATACTTTCTCGGAGGAGCTTGAAAGAGTTCTGACAGCAGTCACAGTGTGAAAGACTATCCCTCACTGTGGAGATTATAATCATTCGGAACTGATGAGAAAACAAAACTGGTGATGTATTACATTTGATCATTCTAATGGGAAAATATTTCATTGTGTAGGATTAACGAAACGAAACTAACCTAAACATGTTTTTGAAAGAGCTAGGCTTTAGATATAAAGTGGAGCAATGTATGTTCTTGATGGAGATGAATTATGCAAGTTACCCAACAAAACGGTCCCCATACATGAAATTAAATTGGGGTTAATGGTTATTGTATACAATGTGTATTCCATTTTC
>CM065728.1:53990559-53998059 GCA_033310375.1 Conus canariensis
AATAAACAACCAAACAACCATCCAGCTCACCAACCAAGCAACGCATATCCTACCTGGAAGTGACGTACTTCTCGTACACCTCCTCCCTGGCCTGTCTGGCATCGTCCAGCTGCCGTGACACCTGTTGCAGGCGGTCTTCGGCACATTCAGCACGCCTGGTGCACTCGGAGACTTGTCGACTCAGGTACTCCTTGTCCTGCTTCAGCAGCGCCTCAGACTGCTGAGCCATGGATAGCTGAAAAAAAAAAAATCTAGTTCCACCATAATTGCCTGGACACCTTAAATCACTATCGACACCGACAGGTCAAAGTGTGCCGGGACATACATGTTAAGAACGAGCTTGCTGCTGTCCGTGTTCGTCATTGTAATTCAGTGGTTGGTGTGGAATGATTGGTGATGCCTCTTTTCGCTCCAACTTTCCTGGTGCATGCAGTGTATTTTCGTGTTTTCATAACCTGACGAACGCTGACACAGAGCATCAGTTCTTTAACGCGTGTGTCTGACATTCTGCATGGGTATCTAGGAGAATGAGGTCCGCAGGTCTGAGCATGAGCTGACCCGGATGACAAGGGAAATCCTGCTACGCACTTCATCCACCAGGCGTTGCAGGAGTTTGACTGGACCGGCGACTTTCAGGTTAAGAGCTCAATGTACTAACCACTCAGCTACCGCAAAAGCTTTGTACTTACAGTTTGTTGAATATTGCATGTGCACCTACATGGGTGGCGGTATGAGAATCCAGATGTTAAACGGTGGCCCACAGTTTAACATCTGGATCGTCATACCCCTAGTGTGGGTGAATGTGCAGCAATTCTTCGTATTGCAGTATAACACTTTGTAAAATTTCAACATTTCGGAATCATTATAACAAAAAGAATTTACTATATTGATTATGTTTGATTTCATCTGATTTGACTTGATTTGATGTGATTTGATCTGACGTGCTGCATGGTCGTTATGTCATACATGCAATTGACCAGCTGTAGATGCATAATGTGTTTACTATACTACGTTAACATTTTCTGAAAATAAGAGATAACAGAATTAGAAGCTTCTTATGCAACAAATCATATATCAAATATTTTTTTTGTGATGAACAGCCTTGTATTTTATTTAATTACACTAGTGATGATTTAGAAAAGTTTATGTTCAAACTGTAAGTTTGCGACATTGAAACAAAAGAATGTAGTTTTAGGAAGTTATCATCAGCATATTTATATTCCTCAACTCTTCAGTCTCACGAACGGCCAGCATAAATCTCAGCCTGTTTGGCTTGCTAAATTTTTATGCGTATTACAATGACGTTATCATCTCCCGCAGTGGGACTGTGTGGACTGTTTGGGTTTTTTCTTTCCATCATTTTTCATTTTTACCTTGTCTTCAATGAGGTCTGTTGCCGCTCACTTTGATCTTTGTCTTCAATGAGGTCTGTTTCCGCTCACTTTGATCTTTGTCTTCAATGAGGTCTGTTTCCGCTCACTTTGATCTTTGTCTTCAATGAGGTCTGTTGCCGCTCACTTTGATCTTTGTCTTCAATGAGGTCTGTTTCCGCTCACTTTGATCTTTGTCTTCAATGAGGTCTGTTTCCGCTCACTTTGATCTTTGTCTTCAATGAGGTCTGTTTCCGCTCACTTTGATCTTTGTCTTCAATGAGGTCTGTTTCCGCTCACTTTGATCGTTTCTTTTACTATTGATGTTGCTTTCCACTTACGTGCATTGTTACTTTTACTATTGATATCATTCTAATTGTTATTTTTTCCTATTCATGCTTATCATGATCTGACTTTTGCGCCGAACCAGGATCATCATTCCGTTTTGTACGTTTGGGATTGGCTTAAATAAAAAAATATTAAAAAAAACTCAGGGCCAAAGTTTTAAGTTCTAAAGTCTGAACATAATCACGTGCATGTATGTGTGTGTGCGTGCGTGCGTGCGTGTGCGTGTGTGTGTGTGTGTGTGTGTGTGTGTGTGTGTCGCGCGCGCGCGCGCGCGTGAGGATGCGAGAGAGTGTGTGTGTGTGTGAGTCTGTCTGTGTGTGTGCGCACGTGTGTGTCTGTGTGTGTCTGTGTGAGTGCGTGCATGCGTGCGTGCGTGCGTGCGTGTGTGTGTGTGTGTGTGTGTGTGTGTGTGTGTGTGGTGTGAGAGAGAGAGAGAGAGAGAGAGAGAGAGAGAGAGAGAGAGAGAGAGATGGATTGTTGGCAAGACAGCCAAACACAAGTCAGACAGACCTGCTTGTCCAAATGGTCCCTCTCTTTCCTCAGGTTGTCGTGGACAGCCTCCATTATGTTGAGCTTTCTGTCAGCTTCTGACTGTCCTCTCCTCGCTTCCTCCCTGTCACTGAAAATGAACTATCCCATGTCATTAGTTATGAGGCCAAACAACACTTAGACTTAACCATACGAAGGGATGGAAGGTGGGAGTTTGAGGGTTGGAGGGGATAGGGAATGGGAAGACAGATCAAGGGAAAGAAGAGGATGACACGTTAAGAGATATGAGTACTAATTAAAGATGGCGATGACGATGATGATGATGATGATGATGATGATGATGATGGTGATGGTGGTGGTGGTGGTGGGGGTGGGGGTGGTGGTGGTGGTAGTGATGGTGATTGTCGTTTTCATCGTCGTCGTCGTTGTCGCGGCTGTGATAATTGCTAAGAATAAGAGATCGGACAGGAAAAATCAAAAGACGAGAGAGAGTGAGAGAGAAGGGGCGGAGGGAGGAGGAGGGAGAGGAGAGAGGAGAGAGAGAGAGAGAGAGAGAGAGAGAGAGAGAGAGAGAGAAAGAGAAATACTGCGCACATGTATTAGACGTAAGAGAAACACAGGTGCTTGCGCACTTGTGCATGACCGGGATTTCCTGTTCTTGTAGAAGTTATATTGACCTAACTTATTGCTTGTTTCTGCCTCTCATGTGGACTTGTGTGTTGTGTGTGTGTGTGTGTGTGTGTGTGTGTGTGTGTGTGTGTGTGTGTGTGTGAGAGAGAGAGAGAGAGAGAGAGAGAGAGAGAGAGAGAGAGAGAACTGGGGCCAAATTCAGCGCGAATTCTTCTTCATCATCGTCGTCATCGTCCTCATCGACGTCATCATCATCATCATCATCATCATCATCAACAACATGATCACCATCATCGTTCTTCTTGTTGTTATCTACAAAAAGATACATCACTGACGCTTTAATGTCATGGAAGCTGACTGCTTTACTGTCACCATTCTGAAGCTGTTTCCCGTTTTCCGCATGGTCCTGTGAGACTCGCTGTAACTTGGCACGAAGCTCGGCATTGGCTGCATGTTCTTCTTCTAGTCTCTGAAAACCGCACATGCAAGAAAGGTTAAGTCCAGCGTGTATGTACAGGTTTGGGGCCTCCTTCTCTTTCGAATGTCATGTACCTGTAACTGGCTGTTTCTGCCGCTTTAAGTGTGTGTGTGTGCTACAGCTAGTACAAGTGACATTGGTTTGAAGTTATGCACCCAATACTTATACATGCGCACATAAGCGTGCGCACAGACTCACTCTCTCACTCTCTCTCTCTCACACACACACACACACACACACACATGCACGCGTTTTCATACACAAACACAGGGGCAAGTGCACTCATGCGCGCGCGTGTGTTCGTGTACGCGGCGAGCGAGAAAGCGAGACAGATAGGACCGAGAGAGAGAGAGAGAGAGAGAGAGAGAGAGAGAGAGAGAGAGAGAGAGAGAGAGACGATGTGGCTGTATCTAAAAACATGGAACAAAAATCGAAAGTAATTTCCTGGTCATTACAACGGCATTATTCACAACAAACAACCGTTACAAAAATGAAAGGAAACACGGACCGACGGAGGAAGTCTGAGGAAACGAGATAAGAATGAGCCACAGAAATGAGAAAAGTGCGCTACCCTTTTCAGCTGCATGACTTCATCCGCCGAGGCTGCTAGTTCCTCCTCTTGCGCCCGTCCTGTCGTCTTCAACTGATCTATTTGAATGTGTAGAGGCCGGACCGTGTCATATACCCGTACCTGTAGCACACACATATAAGTCTTCGAATCAACCGCTCACTTGTGCTCTTTCAGTCCGGCACTTACTGCAATAGATAAATCAACAGCTGTCAACATCATGTGTTGTTTCTACATAAGAATGGTTGGGCCGGACGTGGAGGAGGAGGGGTATCCGGGCTTGCTGGAATCCCTATCCCGCTCCCAGGCTGACCAAAAAATGGCATTTTGGCATGATTTCCCCTATACACCCAGTGGGGTTGGACCTTCCCCCCACCCCCACGCCCCCTCCCCCCTTTGGACCTTGCTCTATCACTTAAAACTGATCCGGCTCTGAAAATAGTCTCATCTCAGTTCTAGGTTCACAATACTTTATACTGTTCATCCAAGCTGCAACTACTCCCTAGAGATGAAGAAGCTTGACAGCAATTTCTCACTTACAGCTACGAAGTCCCTCAGCGATAACTCCTCCTCTCGCAGACCTTTGAGCTGGTAGTACCTCTCCGGGGACAGATTGAGATCTCTCAAACTTTGCTGCACATGACCTGCCTTCTCTAACAGCCTCTCGTTGACTGCCTCCAGATGCTCTTGCTTTATTTTGACCAGATCCATTTCCCTGCTGATCGTCTGCTGTCGTTTCATGGCTTCCTCTTGCCCGCTCTGCAGTTCTGTTTCCAAGCGTGTCTGCAGAATCTGCTTCTGGTAGGTGATGTCGTGGAGACGCTCCTCTAACTCCTCAATATGCTGTGCATGTTCCGACTGGAGGCTCTTCAACGCAAGATCCTTCTGTGTCAGCTCTACCCTGAGCAGCTGCATGTCTCGTAGGAGCTTTTTGTGTTGAGCCAGTTGTTCAATACGTCTGTTCTTGTCCTGAGCTTTTCTGACTTCGCTGTCGTCTGACAAAATCAGGTCGTCGGTTGCAAAAGATGTTTCTAGGCTTAGGTCGTCCGAGTCCACATCCTCAAAACATTTGGTTGATGAATCTTTACTCATTTTCGAAGACATTGCATTCAGAGCGTGAAGATTCGACCTCAGCTGCTTAAGACTGGATAGTACCGAGTAACATCCCTAATGTGAGAGACGATGCTAAGGGAGATTAAGCTCACCACAGCTTGAGCTTAAAGGAAGGGAGCGTTCATTTCTCAAATAAGCATACTAGAATTGAGCTTATTACGAATAGCGTTAGATCAATATTAGCCTACAGTTCGATCACTAACTTCAAAGCTGTAATATCAAAAGTGAATTGTTTCCCATGGAAGAGGCATGCCACGAATAATACTTGATAGGCCTGCAACAGAGGAAATACTTTCGGGGAGAAGAACGCAGATATTGTATCTATATTTTACGTATTTATGATATATGATGTCAGGTATATTGACGTCATACAAGCTTTCATGCCTTAATTTTGAAAAGGGCCTTCCACCACAGACAAAGAGGAAACACTTTCGGGGAGAGGAATGCAGATATTGTATCTATAGTTTACGTATTTGCGATATATGATGTCAAGTATGTTGATGTCACACAAGCTGTTATACCTTAAGTTTCTGAAAAGGGCCTTCCACCATGAACAAAGAGGAAATACTTTTGGTGAGAGGAATGCAGATATTGTATCTATAGCTTACGTATTTGCGATATATGATGTCAGGTATGGTGATGTCATACAAGCTGTTACGCCTTAAGTTATTGAAAAGGGCCTTCCACCACGAACAAAGATAGTTTCTTTCCCCCTATCCACCTCCACCCCCCATTCTCTCGCTCCTAATCACTACGATTCCACACAGGCTTTCGTCTAAGAACTTCAGGCTAACAGAACGGTAATCACACCGTTCACTCATATCAAACACGCGTGCATACATCATTGATCCGAATTGGTGGCAGTCTTAAGAAATAACGAAAAATCACACACACACACACACACACACACACACACACACACACACCACACAGACACCTGAGTGCACGCACAAGCGCGCGCGCGCGCGCACACACACACACACACACACACACACACACACACACACACACACACACACACACACACACGTGTTTCACATTTGTTAATTCATTGCCCCCAAACAAAGAACTTGATTATCATGGCTGGTGGTAATACTTCCGATAGATCGACGTCATCACTCTCTAAAATGTTGAATGATTATTCGTTTCTCAGATTAGTTAGTCAAAGTTTCTTACAGAGTCCAGTTGGCATTTTTCTTTAATTGGTTTTATCTAGGGTTTTTTTTTTAAACACGCAGTAGTATTCAAAGTTCTACACGCTTTTCCCCTATCCCTCCACCATTCTTTTCATAAACACACATTCGCATACCACACACACCATTAACACATCGTCTGATATCACTTTTAGTGAGAAGACGTTAAATTGAGGAACAACAACAACAACAACAACAACACAACAACAACACACACACACACACACACACACACACACACACACACACACACACACACACACACACACACCAGTAATAACCAGTAATATGCATCATTACATTGCTAGTTTTTATCAAATAGATTTCTACCGGTAAGAGTAGGAAACACATATTCAAATCCTAGACAGCTACACATGGATCTTCCACAAGGATGATTTATTTCGCCTATTCTATTTAATATTATGTGCAAGAGATCGATCTAAAGATGGGGTTTTAGTTCAATATGCTGACGATATTTGCTTCTGGACGAAAGTAGCTATGAAACGCAAAATTCCAGTTAGGGTCTTGAACTATACCAAAAAACAAACAAACAAACAAACAAAAACAAACAAACAAAAAAAACAACACCAGCATGAACTAGAGAAAATTAACAAGTTTATGAAAGAAAATGATCTAATCTTATCTTTAGAAAAAAACATATCATGTTATTCAGTTCAGGCTATGATCCAGAAAAGCTTCCTAAATTCACTATAGATGGCACTGTCATTAAATACACTCAGATCATTAAATTTCTAGGTGTATATTTGTCTTCAAAACTGTCATGGAATTATCACACAGAATATATCTTAAATAAAGCTAGGAAAGGTCTTAAAGTCATAAAACTAAACAACACTTGGCACAAGACACTAAGGCACCTACATTTCTTGCTACATCTCTTGTGCTTTCAAGGCTGACCTATGCCCAAGAAGTTTTCTTCAGCGCTCCACAGCATTTGTTACAAAAGCTCCAAAGCATAGATTGCAAAGCATCTGAACTCGCTCTTGGTGTACCCACGCACGGATCAACTTTAGGAAGCTACAGAGAAACAAGTATTTTGGCCTCTTGACGAACAGAGAAAACTTTCGGCTATAACATTTGTCATAAAAGCTGTTTCTAACACCTTTTGTGCAACTGAAGTTACTTTAAGTTCACAAACATAGTTTGCAAAAAGAGCTAAAACAATACAATCGTTAACATCTATGAATACATTTGCTTCTGACATCTTAAGTTCAAAATATTAAGTGAAAAAAAGATTACAGTTAAAACTTCCTTTTCGCCATTTCCAGCATGGGAACAATATAAACCAGAGTC
>CM065728.1:54000559-54023059 GCA_033310375.1 Conus canariensis
ATACTCCTACGTCATATGAGACCTACTCCCACGTCGTATGTAGGCCTACTCTCACGTCATATGCAACCTACTTTCACGTCATATACAACCTACTCCCACGTCATATATAGACCTACTCCCATGTCATATGTACACCTATTCTCATGTCATATATACACCTATTCCGACATTATATGTACACCTACTTCCACGTCATATATAGGCCTACTCCCACGTCATATATAGGCGTACTCCCACGTCATATATAGATCTACTCCCATGTCATATATAGGCCTACTCCCACGTCATATATAGGCGTACTCCCACGTCATATATAGATCTACTCCCATGTCATATGTAGAACTACTCCCACGTCATATGTAGACATACTCTTACGTCGTATGTAGGCATACTCCTACATCATATGAGACCTACTTCCACGTCTTATATAGACCTACTCCCACGTCATATGTAGACCTGCTCGCAAGTCATATGTAGACCTACTCTTACGCCATATACTACCTACTCCACGTCATATATAGACCCACTCCCATGTCCTATGTACACCTACTCCCACGTCATATATAAACCTATTCCGACGTTATATGTGCACCTACTTCCACGTCATATATAGGCCTACTCCCACGTCATATATAGACCTACTCCCACGTCATATATAAACCTACTCCCACGTCATATATAGACCTACTCCCACGTCATATATATGCCTACTCCCACGTCATATATAGACCTACTCCCATGTCATATGTAGAACTACTCCCACGTCATATGTAGATCTACGCTCACGTCATATGCAGGAATACTCCAAAGCCATATGAGACCTACTCCCACGTCGTATGTAGGCCTACTTTCACGTCATATGCAACCTACTCTCACTTCATATATAGACCTGCACCTACGTCATATATAGACTTACTCCCACGTCATAGGTAGACCTACTACCATGTCATATTTTGACTATTCCCACGTCATATATGGACCTACTCCCACGTTGTATACAGTCATACCCTAGCTTGTCCTGCAACAGCCCATGTTCGGCCAGTCCACAGGGGGCAAGAAATTACAAGTCGTTTCAGCCGATAGACAACTTTAAAATTTGCATTTGTTTGAAATCACGTGTCCTTGCTGGACAGAACATAGTATAGTCAACATGTGTGCCGGGTTAACTCAAGGATGCAAAGGAGACACGTAAGCCTTCTTTCACCATCTACATCTTAGTTTATGCTAATTAAAGGAAGATGAGGAGTGAATCTTAAGTACGGTAAGGATGGGTTTGGTAGCCGGAAGGGGTATGCAAGGGATGGAGTGTGTGTGGTTGTGTGTGTGTGTGTGTGTGTGTGTGTGTGTGTGTGCGTGCGTGAGAGAGAGAGAGAGAGAGAGAGAGAGAGAGAGAGAGAGAGAGAGAAGAAGGAAAAGGTGACGAAAAGGTAACATTGGTCGACAATAAAATGCTAATTGATCAACAATAAAATGCGAACCTGTGTGTGTGCGTGTGCTTGTGCGTGTGTGTGTGTGTGTGTGTGTGTGTGTGTGTGTGCGTGCGCGCGCGCATGTGTGTGTTTAAGAGAGAAAGAGAGAGAGATGTCTTTCTTCCAACTTTTCCCACTACACTTCGTCTTTCTGTGTTTGCGCTAAAAAGGCGATAAGTCACCAATGAAATGCAAGCTCATGAGTTTTCACGAGTGAAAAAAGTCTTTAGACCATTTGTCTATTACAACGCCACGATGTTCTGTACTTGTGCTGAAAAGTTGGTCAATCAACAATGAAACGCAAGTTTACCCACCCCCCACCTCTCCTGTAAAATAAATGTCTCTGTTCGACCTTTCTTCCAAATACACTTCCACATCTTTCTGTATTCTTTTCTTCACCAAGGATTTCCTCAGGTCTGTCTTGGGAGTATTTTCATGTATGTCCACTTCAAATTTCTTTAGATACACCCAAGCGCTATTGGAATTTTCCAACAGTGTCTTCTGTTTGTTTGTTCAGCTGGTTTTGTTTTAAATGTTTAGCTCTATGTAACAAAGCAAACACATTTTCAGACCAAATTTATTCATGGTATTTTTCACGGTCGTAGGAGACATCCCTAAGTAAGTTACATACCGCATACACCAAGCACGTACAAGGGGTAGGCTTAGTCTTCGTCTGTTTCCTTCAGGTTTTCAGGCTCAGCAACTAGAGGCAATTGCTTCACAATTAAAGCCTAAAAGGTTTGAAAACGCACCCTGTTTTCCAAAAGCAAATGTCAAGCACATTTTGATGCAAGTCTGACCTGACACCCCATAACCTTGGGTGTATCAACCACCATATTCAAAGTAAATATCTTTTAAATTTCGCGACAGTCAAATGAATTTTTGAAAATGTTAGTACTGGTTGATCGTTTAGTGGATTCTCTGCGTTTATTCCATACATTAGTCACTCTATTACTGAATGTGATTTGTTTTAAGACAGTGTGGCAGCATTTCTTGAAGATTTCTTGTAGTGTTATGGTTAGAAGCAGTAAAAAAAGTTATGTATTGGAATCTGATGTCATCTGTCTGGCACAGGTCTTCCCTTATTTTCCTTGCCCTTAAAGAGGGTGAACCCTTAAAATCCAATCTCTCTAAATAAATGATTCCATATGTCAGTAATTGACTTTTCTTTTCAGTGTGCTAAACAATGACATTTATGAGCATTAAAATACAAAATCCTGTCCTCATTCTCTCAAGGCATTGTTACCTACATATATTTCATCACCCTTGTTTAATGTGTTTTAAACTTTTGAGTCGCCTTCAAAAATGTTACACAAGTTTTTGTCTAGATTACCGCTTTATTTTACTTAAACAGTGATAGGCACTGACACACACATGTGTGTGGAATGTTCGATGTTCAACACATACAAGCACACACACATGAATATGCGCGGGTGCACAATCTCTCATCATACACATGAATTACCATCACAAACACAAACACGCACACACACACAAACACATATGCACGATTCTTTCACTGCAGTGGGCCATCACTTTAGGTGGGTGTATATGCACTGGATTCACCCTGCTGGATGTCACTCAACTGGAGACTGCTTAATTAAGTGGGATGACACCAGTTACACCTATGCTTGCCTCACTGCATTTTTTGGTATGCAGACTTCATCCGGATGGTAACATGTGCCTTCTGTTACTCTGATGCAGAAATCATCAAGAGTGTCACAGCAGAATGTCTGAAAATATGAAAACAGCATGTCTGAAATGTATATTACGAGTGGGAAGTTCAAATTCATGTAAACAGCATATGACTCAACAGACACTAAACCTACCAAGAAGGCCGTCTCACACAGTTTTTTAAAGCAAAATTTAAATTGTAATTATGCAACACCTTTTTTCTTTAACCTTTTAAAGAACATTTCTTCTTTAACATGTAAAAAATAGGTTGCATGATTAGTTTCACATTTGCCTTAAACATTTGTGAAAAGGCTTGATTCTGTTGAGTTACATTGTGTTCACAGGTACCTAGTCCGGTTGTCATATGCTCAGAATGTGTTCTGGAAAGTGGAAAATTTTCATACTTTAACCTGACTTAGTCTTCTATCTCAGAGATATACCTCCGCACTCTAAGAGTTCACTCTAATGTAGGAGTGGGCCAATAATTCAATAACACATCTGTACCATTGTCTATTTTCTGCAGTTCCACATGGTGAAAATTAAAAGCCTTGAAAATGAAGGATTTTCAAAAGATTGTCATTGATTCAATATATCTCAGCTGTCTTTAATTAAACAAGACTGTAAGTGACAGTGGTTGATCATGCTGCATCAAGTTCGTATCTATTTTGTCCTTCTCCAAAATGAAAACCTTCAGTCTCTGGATTGTAAGCAACCCAGCATGCATGGGAAAGGTAGCATGTTGTCTAAACAGCACACAAGACTTGCTCCTATCTACACAATTTTAATTATCTGAATGAGGATAAAACCAGTAGACTGCAATTGAATGATGTTATTTTTCTTGGTGATTGTTGACAGCAACTGGTCATAATTGTATTTTTATCTGTTGTCTTTTTTGCTATGTTTCTTTTGTAAAACTAAAAAAGAAATGCTGTAGGGAACATTCTACATTCTTCTTTAGTTAAGAGTGAGTTTGAGTGTACTTACAGAATAATAAGACACATCTGACTATAAATAGTTAGGTTTTTGATTAACGTCCAATTTCTCAGTGCATGGATCAAAACAGCCAAAAGATCATGAGATATCAAGGTAAAAATCTAATTCTGTTTGTCATCAAATTTCTTCTGACTCAAAACCTATAAAAGGTAATCAGTTACGTACTTTCAACAATACACTTTCAAAAACACGTCTTACAAGACTCATATACTGAGACCTTTACTGGGCCTCACTTCTGACTGTATGCAGGTCTGTCATGAGCCACTAAAGTTTCTTTTAACAGAGACTTTACTATGTCTCACTCTCTGCAAGTAATGTGGACCTTCCAAGGCCCATGCTCATCAAATGAAAGCTTCTGTGAAAAGTATGGGTCACGAGAGACCTGCATCAAGTACTCAAGAATGGCGTTTGGTAAAGGTTGATTACTGTTTCATGTCTCTTGAACCAATACATCATTTTGTGATTCAATCTGATACAAGAACTCAACAGAACCAGCTTCTTGCTGAAACTGTTCCCCGTTTCCCTATTCGTCACTGGTGTTGTGATCCATGCATCCTACTACTGTGAATTTCTGTCAGGTATTACTACTGTGAATCTTTATAATGAATCTCTGTCAATCATGGTTGAGTACTTTCTTTTCTTTCTGTCCTTTCATGGTAATCTAAAATACTCTCAAAGATGCTGTGATTAATATTCAGAGATACATTACAAAGGCATTCTCTCTCTCTCTCTCTTTCTCTCTCTCTTTCTCCGTCTCAACATTCTTGCCTAAAACATAACAAAGAGAGAAAAAGTTACAGAAGACAGCCAGTTCTGCTGTTTAATCTACCTCAGTACCTGTGTTAGAAATGACAGAAACGCTTTATTTGCATGAACTCAGTTCTCAGATAAAAGAACACTCTCACAATCACCAACAATTATCAACATCAATATCACCATCGTCTCTCCTTTTCTCTATTTCAATGTCCTGCCAGAAAACAATTTGCCTGGTTGCTACTTGTGAAAATGACTGAATTATGTAGTCCATAATTGACCAATACAAAATTTCACACAGCATATTGCTGAATGGTTCAAACTCTGTATTTAATTCCATAGACTTTAATTAGACTTTAATAACTTATGTCAGCAACAAAGGACAAGGTTTAACATGAGATTTAAACTCCAACGAACAAGATTTAATTTCACTGACCTAAGCTCATATAAAGTGAAATATTTTATGGTTTATCTATTCATATAATAAATATCAGTCACAAAACTATTTCCTGGCTACAAAAAAACTTTAAAAAATATTGTTTCTTTTTTTTTGACTGGCTGTTACTTCCATTTGAAATATTGCCTTTCCTTGCTCAAAGTCTTTTCAAAAGTAGAAAAAAAAACTGGTATCACAGTATTTGATGAAAATAGCATCTGCATCAGCTACAATACCTAGCTTAATACTCTTACAGTTGTACAAAATTATTTTAACACTGAAGCATAATGGGCTAAGGAGGCAGACAGTGAATGCAAATTCCATTTGAGACAGGCAAGATACACCAATATGTAAATATCCTGATGACATTTCTGGTCTTGGTAGCACCGCTGAGACCTATCTTCTTTTCTCTTTCAGACAGCACTGACTGCTGAGCAGTAACACATGCTTGCAGCAGGTGGACCTGCTTTGAAGTTTGCTTTGGGTGGAGATTTCGCTGCATCAACAATCCCATCTTAGAGTCAGGAAGAATTTTGTCAAGATGACCTATGTTTTCTTTGGCATTTCACTGCTCTGGTCTACCTCTTCTTTGAGGTTTCACGACATTTCACGACTGATCTCACTGCGTGAATTTGCACAAACACACAACTTTGGGAGTCTTCCATACCCGTTTCTATCCAATCCAGGTAATGAAATGTCCCAAAACGAAGAGTTCATTTCCACAAATGAATGCTTTCCCACAAAGACTTCATCATGTAAATGCACAAATGTGAATTTTACTAGGCAGGTATTAATCGCTTTTTTTATATTCAAAAGTAGATAAAGTTTAAACAAGAGCTCAAATGACTCATACAAAAGGGAAATAACCACTTTTCATGCAGCTCAGTGGACTTAGTTCATTCCAGGCACAAGCCAATATATCACTCAATGATGTACAGGTTTACAAGATCAAGGACCATTAACCATTTAAAGATAATGGACCATTAACCCTCTCACCCATCCCCATAACCTCGCCCCCCCCCCCACCCCTTTGCCCTGCCTCTTCCCACCCCCCTCCCCCAACCCCCTCCATTCTATGGCTTTAATTATGACACGGTTTTTGCAGTTGGCTGATCACAACTGGCAGATGCCATGACAGACGCTTTCCTCCTCTGCGGCCTGAGAGGAACAACAACATCTGGGTCGTACATGACGTTGTTCTCCAAGTGAGTATCCTTGGTGATCTTCAATGCTGCACACAGAATATATCAAAATGTGAGTTGATACACACTTTTAATCAACATTTTCAACCTCGCGCCCAAGCAATCCTCTGGCGCGTCTAACAAGTATTCCTAGCCTGTGCATAAGCATCTAAACTCATTTCATGAAGCTGGTCTCAAATCTTATATATATGCATCTACTTATTAACAGGAAACCCTGCCTATTCAAATCACCTCAATTTGTATGACATTTCTGTGATTTTTTTTTCAAGTCATCATGACCTAACAACAGAGGCTGACAGCCAAATTCTTGATAAGATCTTAATGAATTATGGCAGTTGTTTTGATGATTTGATGGTGATTAATCAACGATTCCTTCTGACATAGATCACTGAAGAAATGTCACCACTGTCAAAGTCTGTGTTCACCAATCCGAGAGAAACCTGCTAGACAAAAAAGATTGTCAAGGCTGTAAATGTGAAAGGTTGTCTCAAAAATAAAACAGCAGCTACTAGAGTGTGCAGTGATGAACATCCATATTTAGCAAAGCCAAAGGAAAATGATCAGTTACATGCCAAAGTCAAGGTTCTGGAGCATGATAAAGTTTGTTTACTGCTAGCATTAACAAAATGAAGTTATGTAAAAAGTAAACAAACGTTTGACTTTGTCAAAGCATCAAAAGTAAAAAAAAAAAAAAAAGTATCATGTTACTTGAAATGTTGATATATTACAGAACAACCATATTGTAACAACTGCATACTTTTTTTTCTAATTCACTATTAACTGAAAAGTTTTCTGAGATTGTTGAGTTTCAGCGTAGCACCCCCACAATTCGCCCAAACCTGATGGCTGTCCAGGGTGTGCACACAGAAGGGTTAAAAAGTGTTAAACTGATTTTTCTTGCAGATTAGCACAAATGGGGTTTTGGAAAGTCTGTATCATTTAAAAAAACAACAACAAACAAACAAAAACAAACCATTTAACTGCAAATGTAATTTATATGCGAGGACAAGTGCACCACTGACTACAAAATCAGGACATGAGCACTAAAAATAAAATGTAAACAAGTTGGGTATTTTTTGCTCCCATAAGAAAACCTAACACAGAGTAACTTGTATTCAAGGCCGGTCTTGAATACAAGTTACTCTGTGTCTGGTTTTCTTATGGGAGCAAAAAATACCCAACTTGTTTACTGTTTATCGTTTACTGTTCCCTGCCTCATTTCATTTCCGATTTTGTTTTGATTAAATTGAGGTTATTTGTATTTGTTTCTGTCCGTCTGTGTGTTTGTCTTTTGATCTCCCTTGCATCTTTGGGTGGATCCTCAGGCGTAGGCTCAAAAATTGTCCCTTACATTTTAAACTATTTGCGTAATGTCTCTAGTTTTTCAGCAACTTTTTTCCTCCCCACACTTTCGTTTAGTTTCGTTTACTACTCTTCGCTGGCTGCTTTGGGGGGTGCTATTGGATTCTTTTTTGCACCCTTGGTGGTGAGAACACCACAGTATTATGGACTGTGGTGTGTCTCTATTTGACGCCAGGAGCGCAGACACAACCAGCCGTGTCTCCCTGATGAGTCCGACCCAGCGGACGAAAGGCCTCGGAGCAGGCAATACAAATATATCTGCCTTCAAAAGGGATTGCGATGGTTCCCTTATGCAGCTAGTGAAGAGTTTTTATATCTGTAACATATTTTCTTAATTTCATATTCCCAGTTTCTCCATCTTTAAATTCTGCCCCTCCCCCCCCCCCCCCCCCCCTCCTCCTTAAGTCCAAATCTTTGCCAAGTCATTACTATGAAGATAGTTCAGTTGTTGGCCTGCGCTTGTTTTTTCCCCCACTATTAGATTGTTCGTCTATGTATTTGTCTGACTTTATTCAAGTTTAAAAGGCTGTGCCGGTCTTGAATACAAGTTACTCTGTGTTAGGTTTTCTTATGGGAGCAAAAAATACCCAACTTGTTTACTGTTTATCGTTTACTGTTCCCTGCCTCATTTCATTTCCGATAAAAAAAAATGCTCTGAAAATGCACATTGCAAGCTTGCACATATCTGCACTCAATAGTAAACAGCAGGACTCCATCATCCACATGATTTTAACATAATGCAGAGTCAATAAACAACACAACTCCATTTTCTGAATGATTTTAAGATACCGAATGGAAGTTTCTGTGCAAGTTACACTGTCTTTATAGAGGAATATCATCAAAAATCCAATGCCAAGCGAACTAAAAATACCATAAAAAAAACAACTACCAAGAGGATGATGTGTTTTGTCTGATAAAAGTTTGTATTCATGACTCTTAAAATCCACAAAGAGATTTCAGTTACAGTTTGAATATTCCATGTATACAAGACCTAAACATTTCGAGATTGTAACCTATGCAACAACCTTTATCCAATGTTCTAAAACAAAAAAAAAAGATTAAGGGTATGATACTACTACATGATTACATTCTATAAACATTTCATCCGCAGTTTAAAGAACAACAAACACCAGAGACTGTAGTATCAAGAGTTATACTTATAGCAGCAGTTGCTGCATAAGTTCCAGGACACAAGAAACAAAAACAACTTTACGTTTCATCCAATAAGCTCAGGCATGAAACCAAACCACAGAAGAAAATACAGTAAATTTTGTCATCTTTTCACACACACACACACACACACACACACACACACACCAGACCTGTTTACCCAAAATTTGTGCACCTGTAATATCTCAGACAAAAACCTGTACTTTGAAAAAAAACAACAACGTATTCTTCATATTCACAATACTTTCACAACTTCTGAAGGTTTGGAAGAGCCAGCCATTGGCGCGTAAGACCGCTTCATCGCCATCTTTGACAAGCACGGTCGTTGAGTTCCCCCGTTTTGGGCTTCTCTTAGACACCAGAAAACTTAGATTTTCCACAGGCCGTCAGCTAAATATAGCACCCCGCTTTGGACCAGTCACTACTAACGTGCATATTGTGACCCCCACAGTCAAGCGAAAGAGGAGAGATGCTAGCCTGCCATTGCAGAGTGTGGTGCTGTCTCTGCTGAATTTGTGCAGAAGTGCGAATTTCAGTGTGTTTTGGATACTTCTGTTCATCATCTTTGCCTGTTTCTGTTTTTATATAGTCTTAGCTCTGCAAAGAAGTAGACAGGATATCTCTTACGTCCAAATCTTCAGAGTGCTATCGCCATCAGTGAGAACAACTGGAAAAATGTTGCTTCTTTGAGATTAGTAGAAATCAAGCATTTTGATGTTTGTTGACAAAATTAAAACTTAAATTTTGATCTTTTGGATGTTTTGTCCGCTCTAACAATTGTTCACAGGAAAGTTTTTAGTTTCAAGTATTAAGTTATCAAAGTCATATATCGGCAACAAGCTGCTGGAAGGCTATACGTGGGGTTGTTAGAGTGGTGAAAACCGTGTTTGTTGCCAGCTCAGTAAGCCGTTCCATGTCTGATGTCACGGCCTGTGTCCGATTAACACGGTAGGCCTACTGTGCTCTCTATGAAGCAGACAACAGGTTTCGTGCTCTCTCTCTCTCTCTCTCTGGCTGTATGTCTCTCTCTCTCTCTCTCTCTCTCTCTCTCAAAAACATGCATACTCATGTACACGCGTGCACGCGTATGCACACACACACACGCATACATGTGTGCGCACATTCAAACAAACACACACACATACACACACACACATACACACACATCCCGCTCCTCCATGAGTACTTGCTGGCTGGCAACCAACACAACAATTTCCAGATCAATTCACAGGAGAGTGATAAAAAGAATGAGTCTGTGAGACTTATTAGTTGTTTGCATAAAGGGAAACAGCAATACTATAATCCTCTTCCATTTAATGGGACAGTCCATGATAATAACATGTTGAGCTGAGTTATAACACTGATGGATACATCCTACATCGACTATGGTCGACTATGCGCAATGATCGTGAGTACAAAATCTCTTTGTCTCCGTCTGTCCGTCTCTGTCCTGTCTTGCATTCTCTTTCGCCCCCTCTCAAGTTGCTTTGATTCTCTCTCTCCCTCTTTCTCCCCCCCCCCCCCACACATGCTTGTGCGTGTGTGCATGTGTGTGTGTGTGTGTGTGTGTGTGTGTGTGTGTGTGTGTGTGTGTGTGTGTGTGTGTGTGTAAAAACTCAGCATGTTACAAACGCAGCATAAAAAAGCATGAAACATGCAAACCAAAATCTGTTCATGTTTATGTGGAAATTAAATATGTTACAATCACAGCAACAAAAAAAAAAACACACATGAAACACACAAAGCAAATTGTGTTGGCTAGTAGTGTGTGTTTACGACTACATCTGGTGAACGGGCTTGACAACATTTTAACAGCAACCAGCGACCGTAAGTATTGCCATAAGTAATACACTTTTTCTCTGTCTCAGTCTCTCTCCTTCTCTCTCTCTCTCTCTCTCTCTGTTTTGCCCTCTCTCTCTCTCTTCTTTCTTTCTGTGCCTGTCTGTCACTGTCTCTCTCTCTCTCTTTTTTGGTGTGTGTATGTGTGTGTGTGTTTTGCTCTCTCTCTCTCTCTCTCTTTCCCGCCTTCGGCCCAGCAGAACAAATAGTCAGTGGCCTAGTTTCTGTTAAGCCAGCACATGATTCGGCGTGTACTTCGCAGCAGATCAGTTGGCAGATCAATTGGCGCGCATGGGAACACGGGCGATGTGAGAGGGATGGGACCGGGGTGGGGGGGAGGTGGGAGGGTTAGGGGAGAGTGGGCACTCGAGTTAAAAAAAGGTGGGCCTGCCTCGCCCGACTGAGAGGTCGTGAACTGGAGTGCCGTGCAAGGTAAAAGATGCAAGGCACGCTGGGAAATGCCTTCTTACTGCTTTTGACCGAAACGGTAGCAGACCAAACTTCGCATTTAACAATTTTCTTTCTTTGATTTTTTTCCCGTAAAGCTGTAATTCCTGTAATTTCGATTTTTTTCTGTAAAAATTACAGCAAAATCGTAAGGGTAAACAGGTCTGCACACACACACACACACACACACACACACACACACACACACACTGTTGTATAAACCATGGAATGGTGCACTGATACAAAAATGTTCTGCCTCTGCTTTATATTTGTATACAAGCGCAAGCTTCGCATACGAATACATGCACACACATAGGAAAGTTCTAACAGAACTAAATTCATTTTGGTAACTTACCATAGTATGATCCATCCTCTGAAAGCTTTGCTTGGACAACAGTCTTCCGAAGGAGATGAGCAGAATCACTTGCCCACTGGATATACTGGCAGAAAAAACAAAAATGAATATCCTGTATACTGCAATCATGACTGCTGATACAGATGCTAGTCACTGTCATCTTAAAATCTTTTTAACAACCTGGATGGGAAGGTCAGGTGATCGTGAAAGATAGCTGTACCTTAATCATAAATACTTCCTGGTGAATTTGTAACATATCAGCCTTTATTTTCCATTTTCAGTGACCTTGATTCCACTTATATCATTTTTCAGATCCAACAAAATCAACTATGCCATCCTAAACTTGGCTAAAATACTCACAGAAATTTGTTTCTTTCAGACTGCAATGTGCCATCTGTCGTTCCACCTACTCACTAGTATTTCAAAGGAAACCATAGGCACTACTCAATTCAATAAATAAAAAGTTCTTTTGCAAATTTTTCAACTCAAGAAAAATCAACTTCTGTTAGTTGTCGTCAGTCTGAAAAAAAGATAGATATAAATAGACAGACACGTAGATAGATAAATAGATAGATTGATAGATATAAACATAAGTCTACATCTCTCTCTATGTATGTATGTATGCGTGTGTTTATGTATGTATGTAGAGAGAGCGAGAGAGAGAGAGATCTGTACAAGAGATCATAAGATCTCCACAGTAAGTACATTATATATATTTCTAAGAAATCAGAATTCCTCACATTTTTTTATATTTTGTGCCATTAATGATCAGCCTCAAATAAATCTCTTCATAGCTTAAATGTGAGGACATACAAATATTATGCAAGAAATGAAGCAGAAAAATGGATAATCCCAACAGTTGACATTTCAGAGGGTTTGTAAAATACAGTCACAATAAAGGTATTTTAATATGTTCATACTCTAATTCATACTTGTTCAAGATTACTGTTTTATGCATAAAATGTACAAAGCACACACACACGTCTGTGTGTGTGTGTGTGTGTGTGTGTGTGTGTGTGTGTGTGTGTGTGTGTGTGTGTGTGTGTAATTCCACTACAATCCATACAACTCACAGAATATGGTCACATTCATGTATGCATCCTTCTGTACCACATGCATGATTTTCAGATCAAGAGTTGAAAAAATCTTTACCACACACACAGTTTTCAGATCAAGCGTTGAATTTCTAAAAAAAAAAAAAAAAATGGATTCTCACCTCTTCTATCTTCTGGGGATCTGTTTCATCTTTCTTCCCTTTGAATTCCTGGTTGATTTTTAACTTCCCTGCTGTTAACAAAGAAAGCAACTAATAACTGATATATTTCAAATACATTGAAACTTATGGCCCTTACCAGTCAGTACTTGAAGCATTATTAATTCACCAATGTTTTCATACACACACACACACACACACACACACACACACACACACACACACACACACATTCACACACACACACACACACACACACACACACACACACACACACACACACACACACACACGCAAGAAGAAAGTAAGCTCTCCTGCCCCTTCCCATCTTGACAAGACAAAAGTATTCACAAGCTCACTCCACACACACACACACACACACACACACACACACACACACACACACACACACACACACTCACACACATACACACACAAGAAGAAAGTAAGCTCTCCTGCCCCTTCCCATCTTGACAAGACAAAAGTATTCACTTGACAAGCTCACTCCACACACACACACACACACACACACACACACACACAATCATCAGAACAAATTTTTGAAGTAACTGGATCACACTAACGGACTTATAACATCCCTGAAGTATGCATTTATATAAACTACATTTAATGTTGATGTAATATGCACCATGGTCATTGTTGGCCTGGAGTGTTGCACTGACAATAATAATAATGGATATTTCTAGAGTGCTTTTCTCTTGTCAGAAAGCTCCAAGCCCTTTACAATAAACATAATACACATGAATAAACACCACTTATTAACACATTAATTCACATAACACATATACCAAAAGGGAAATAACATAATACACATGAATAAACACCACTTATTAACACATTAATTCACATCACACACCTACCAAAAGGGAAATAAACGGACGTATGAAAAGAAAGATCATCCCTACACTATAGGATACTTATTCACATGCACACTAACCGACGCTCGCTCTCTCTCTCCTACTCTCTCTCTCCCCCTACCCCCCTCACACACACACAAACACACACACACACGCACGCACACACACACACACACACACACACACACACACACACACACACACACATGCACACACACACACACTCACACACAGACAGACTGAGATCAAAAGCTCAGTTACTGAAAACCTTAGAACAGTGTATCATACCAACAGGCAATTAGGGTATGTAATTTGTTTTGTGCACACAAATGTTTGGTTTGTGTACTGAGCTGATTTGGTTGAGACTTAAGTTTGTTTGTTTGTTTGATTTGATTGAGGCTTAAGTTTGTTTGCTTGTTTGGTTTGTGTACTGAGCTGATCTGGTTGAGGCTTAAACTTTGTTTTACAGAATAAATGATTGAAGCAAATAAACCACTTGGTATCTGATGATACAACTGTATTGTGTTGAGATTTGGATAAAAACATAGCCATACTGTGCGATAGTGTGTCAATCACATAAGTGACAATATACTTTGACAGCAAGGCCTGAATCACACACACACACACCACACACACACACACACACACACACACACACACACACACACACACATTCTCTCTCTCTCTCTTTCCTGTTCTCTTAAAAAATCTTTCAAAAAGGAAAAAAGAAAAAAATGAAAGAAAAAAAAACCAGACGAACAAATTCAGCTACAATTATTCTAAAATCTGTGGAACTGTCCAGTTATGCAAGCAAAGAACAACATTAATTTATATTTAAAAAAATCTAAATTTGAGCAAAGTTTATCATTAAAGAGACTCAAACAGACTTTGAGCTCAAGGTAATGCAAAAAAAAAAACCCCAAAACGAACGATCTTGTAATAACTGAAAGTATCTGGGAAACACACAGACATTTTAAATGTGAATCATCAGTATTAGATGCCTGGAGATTCTATTACATGTGAATAATTAGACACCAGCAGATTCAATTCTATATCAATGCAATTGGCAAATAAGATATAGCAAACAAACAATAATTAGACGCCCAACATAGTCCTGTCTTGTGTTCATACTTCATGCCCAGTACCTGCCAATGCTTCAGTGTCTCCAGCAAACACAGTCTGGCAAGTTCTGTGAATTTCTTTGAACACTGACAATACCTAGAGACAGAAACAGAAACCAGATTAGGGTTTACAAGCAGAGGGCAAGAAGAAAAATATATATAAGTTACACCCATGACTATGAGCTGTTTCTTACTTCCCTAAGATTATCTGTTAACTAATAGTAAATACTTAAGACAATTGTCATCTAAGTAAAATCCAAAACAGGTCTTCATAAAAAAAACAAAAAACAAACAAACAAAACAAAGAAAATCACAACTGCACCTCATGGAATACTTGAATCATAGGTGGCTACTTTTTCTATGCAATTAAGAAAAATAGAAATTAGACTTAATATGGAAATCTTGAAAATTGCAAACTACATTACAATTTCAGAATGAGAGAAAGAGATTGAGCGCACACATGCATACATGCGTGAGCCCCTGATGCTGAAGGGTTTTTACACCTTTGATAAGTAAAATCTTGGCATTTGGAGACGAACTACCTCCTTTTTTACCATGCAATCCACAAGACCCCTGTAACTGGCATTAATGTTACTGACCTGTATGCAGTAGAGTTCAATTAAACATCGCTCATCTTCTCAAAAACTTCTGAAAATTCCTAGGCGCTCGTTAAAGACAGTCGGTGAGAGAGCATTTAGCTTTAGTGCGCCCACTCTTTGGAATTCTCTTCCTGACAGCTTACGTGACCTGCCTACATTATCTAAATTCAAGTCAGAGTTAAAAACATACTTCTTTAGGAAAGCCTTCTTCAACCATAATATCTGAATGCTGTGTCTGTTATTATGACCTGACTTTTTATGTACTGCATGCATAACTGTATTATTTACGCTTGAACCGATGAACTTGATAAGTGCGCCTGTGTCGGTAGGGGGGGGTGTGTGTGTGTGTGTGTGTGTGTGTGTGAACACATGTTAGTGCGAGTGTTTGAGTGTGTGCTGAGTGCAGTGAGTTGATCCCAAGAATTGCGCTATATAAAATCCATACATTATTATTATTATTATTAATTCAAGAAACCAGATGCAACAATAATTTTTGTTGACTGTAAGTATCATGTATTTATCACTTCTGAAACTTATGAAGACAGCTTGCAGTTTGGACTCAAGAAATAGTTTGTGGTAACCAGAATTTGTGCATCTGCTGTTAGAAGACCTCCCTTGTATGAAAAACTAGACTTTTTTTTTTCCACTGCAGCAAAAAACTTGTGTGGTCTTGTTTATTCCAGCAGGAAGTTCAGCCTGCCACCCTGTATCTCAGGGGGAAGGGATGGGAGTGGCATATGGATGGGGTGGAGGTTATTGGTGCAACAGGTATGTGACTTGGCTCATAGATTTGAATTAAGTTATAAACTGACACTTGAATTTACATCTTGAAGTTGAACCCCTCACATGTGTTGTTTTTGAAGAATCCAACAAATTTCAATCAATTTACTAGGAAAATGAAGATGGCTAAATTCTGGGCACTAGCTGATTTCTAGTGGAAGCAAAAATAAATAGTTATGTGATATGTACATATTTTTGTTTACTTGTTATGATACAGGTTCTAATAAACCTTACATTAAATATGTTGTATTAATAGTACTCTGGGGTGTCCAGCTTAAAGATATACCAATCTCCTGATTACCATTTAAATCAGATGTAAAATACAAGAGTTGTTAAGATCAGTGGGCATGATTACTTTGCTGAAATAAATCAAGATAAAATCTGTCATATGAACAGAATGTTTTAAACAAATATAGACTGAACTATTTGAGTTCATTTTGCCTATCAAAGTAACCAACTGGTGTTTCGTCACACAATAAACAACCAGGAATCACAAACTGCCCAATTAAAGTGATCTTTCAGCTTGCATTAACTGACAAGATATAAGCGCTATGAATGTACTTGTATTTGTAATTGAGGACAATACTTTTAACCATTTTTTCTTTCCTACTTTCTTCTTCTTCTTCTTTTCTTTCTTTCTGCAAGCATATACCTACAAACCTATTTACCCTTTTGTTTCCTTGATTGGCCAGAATTCGACAAATTTACAACAACAAAAAATTGGTGAAAACATGATGAATAAAAAAAAAAAAGTAATAATAAATTTTACACAAAAAGAGGGGAAAAATTCTCGAGACGAGATACTTGAGTGGTAACTGAACTTGAGGATTCCAACAACTGTAAAATGGGAATGTACAGGTCAGAGTTCCGGGTTACAGCAAAGGTCAAGAAGTAACAATCCAGTTTGAACAGATGAAAATCACCTTGGCTCTGTGGGAAAAAAAAAATTTTGAATGTGAAATTGAAAAAGATGGTTTTATCCTGGAATTTGGGGTTAGAAAATAAGTTCAATGCCACATATGTCAACAAAAATAGCAGAATGATGCATGACATGTGAACTCCTTGTGTTTCTAAAGCATTGGTAGGGCCTAAAGATTTTGGAGTGAAAAGTCAAGCAGACGACAGGAAAATGAAGGGTCATGTGGATCATGCTTGCACGGAAAAAGAAACGGACATAGGATCTGCCTCAGACTCAGGTATGGTATGGTCAAAGGCTGGACTGTGTGATGAATATATGTTTTGGTGAAGGATGATCTTCTGATGGCCAGGTGCAGCTTTGAGTGTCATAGAGAATATATATATAGCGTTTTGGGCCTAAATAGTAACCATGGACTCGGACCAAATCTGACCAAACATCGACAACTCTTGCTTACTTCCGCATGTGAAATGACGTCAGACAGTGTCAATTTTTTTTACAGAAACAAAATCAGCAAGAGAGCATAAGTCTATGCCAAAGTATGCTGATGAATCAGGTTTGAAAGTAATTTGTGTCAGAAAGAACCTATTTCACTGTAGTTCATGTAAGATTAGAACGTTACTATGTCACCATCTGAACATTTCTTTACCACAATTAATCAAAGGCACACACTCAGGAAGAAGCCTCTACTGTGTGATGACATGTTAAAATGAAACATGTACTGAACACTGGCATTGATCCCTGTATCTTCATTAGGCTCAACAAATGGTAATTGGTATTGTGACTACTGGCTGAAGCAACATTTGCACATTCTCTCAGCAAAATGATCAAGGAATGATCAGTTTGGAAGAGAAAAATCTTGATCAGATGGAGTACTCAGTATGCAGGCAGGTGGAGTAATCAGGATGCAGTTTTACTGAAACGTTCGGGAAAAATTTACCTGAACATTTCCATGATTTCCAGATCTCTGGACAAGCAGTGAGGTCAAATTCTGGTTTCTTGTCTTTCCAGACATTTGGTTTCATCCACATGTCTGTGAATATGCATACTCTGTGTGTGTGTGTGTGTGTGTGTGTGTGTGTGTGTGTGTGTGTGTGTGTGTGTGTGTGAGTGTGTGTGCCTTTGATTAATTGTGGTAAAGAAATGTTCATATGGTGACATAGTTATGTATATACAGTAACAACAACAACAACAACACACACACACACAAACACACACACCAACGCATACACACCCACATCTGTGGGCCTTCCGCTTTACACACTTGCATAGCTTCATTGATGCAACCTCATCAGTGCACATCTGTTTAGAACAAAAAAACAGGAGGTCCTGAGAGAATTATCAAAGCCTATTCAGTTGACATGTGTTTGATCATTTGTGCCTCAGCTTGCCATTGGAAAGGCCCAGTATGTGTCTGGCCAATTGTCTTGGAATCTTGGCAGTTTTGGCTTTATGCCTATTCCAATATTTTTTTGGTTGGGGATGCTTCTCGCCCTTCCTTTATGTCTGGATGTGCCGCCACTCCCTTCTTCTTCTTCTTCTTCTTCCTTTGAGTGTCCACATTCAACAATTTGATTTTTCTGACACTATTCAGGTTGGGGCTCGCCCGGTGAAGAAGGAAAAAAAAAAAAAAAAAAAAAAGGATCAGAGCAGCAGTTGCACTCTTGACTGGAAGGTGTCAAGAGTGGGGGTGGCCACAGTCTCTGCTGGCAACTCATTCCAGTCTGATTGTTCTGGCGAAGAATGAGTTCTGCCGGTACTGTGTGCAGCACTGGATGGCAGAGTACTGTTGGTCATGTCCTCTTCTTTGGTGGACCGGAGCTGGATGAAGTTTGTTGTGGCTGACTGTGACCATGTTATTGCGAATCTTGTACAGCATTGTCAGACGTGCTAACTGCCAGCGTCGCTGAAGGGAGGGCCATCCCAGTCGAGAAAGCATGTTATTCACACTTGAGGTGTTGTGGTAGCGGTTCAATACGAAGCGAGCCGCGCTGAACTCTGTATTGCTTCCATTCTGTCCACATTCCTCTGTGTATGGGGGTCCCACACAGAGCTGGCATATTCCAAAAGGGGCCTGACAAATGTCAGGTAAGCCCTCTCTCTCAACTCTGTGGGGGCAGCTTTCAAGTTCCCCCTTGATTTTGAGCTCTGAATGATGGTCTATAATTTCTTGGTTTTTGGACAAGCAAGCCGTTAGTGAAAATTCAAGAGCAGTAATTACTGTAATAGAACGTCAGTTTTAAGATAAACAGGCTGCTCTTCATGCTGTCACTTGTGAACCTTAACCTTCAGTTTTATGTTTAAAACGGGTTTTAGAAATAAACCAAAAATCTGCGCCATGTCCATCAAGTGTTCGTTATCAATTTTACTCTTAAATTCATAGGAACAGCAAGCCTGTCTCTTAATCTACTCATCTTCTTCTTCCATAGAGCGACCACAATCAACATTCTGATTCTTATCTCGAAAGACTAACTGTTGCCTCTGGCCCACCTTTGTACCAATCTGTTGCTACACACGACAGTCAAAAGATGCCAAATGACCATACTAACTTACCCGACCTCGCGTTACTGAGGCCATCGTGGGTGGATGATAGTTTTATCCTTGAAGTTCAATAACGTCCCGTTTGTTTTTGGCTTAGCCTGTGGGGGTTATCCTTCCTGATGATGGGTCTTTATACCCCAAGCGAAAGGAGACAATTGTTGACTAGTATATCTTCATCAGTCATTACAAACAAAAGACATCAAAACAATGCTGCCCAGATCACAGTAAGCTTGGAAACGCTGCCTTTTCAGTTCAAGCATACTTTCTTATGCTGACTATGATCTAGGAAGTGTTGTTTCGCGCATTGTTCTCTGTTGTTTTGTGCATTTTGCGGTTTGATCTTGAAATTCAGCAAATGTGGTGTATCCTATATGGACTAGTCCGCATGCAGTGACACCTTGATGAAACTAAAACTGAAACTGTCTGTTGTTTATAACGAATGAAGGAGACATGAGATGTTCAAAATTTACTTTGCCATTGCGTGTCATATATCAAACAGAAAGAAGAATGAAGAAAAGAAGAAAAACAACACAAAACAAACAAACAAACAACAAAAACAACAACAACAACAACAACAACAAAAAACCGAAGGTGCGGGTGGAACACAGAGAAGCACTATCCTCAAATGCCAAATAAACCAGCTGGGAGCAACCCTGCACCACCCTTGGAAGCCTGCGCTGTGTTCACATAGGATGCAGGCACGCACTGAGCATTCCATTAAAGACGTCAAGGGACATAAGTTTACCTTGGCAGATGCCTTTCTCTAATGGCCACTGGATGTGACACGACAGAACCTCCACGGGAGCGTTCCCATGGGTGCACCAGCCCAAATTTCATGACTGCAGAGCCCACCGGCAACCCCCCCCTCCCCTCCCCTCCCCTCCCCCATCAAGCAACTGCCGTGTGCATCCCGCAGCCTCATCGCTGTTCCGCTGACAAGTGAAGACAGTACAACAGGCACCGGCCAAGTTTTCGCCATGTCTTACGTGCTCTCTGAAGAGAATCCCAGATCACATCAAGTAAGAGTTACTTTGAACTTTATTTTGTGCATGGTGTTTGAGTTTGTTTCTTTGTTTGTTTTTGGCTTGTTTCCAGTAACTCTGATGTCTGTTTTGTCAACATCCATAATATGAGTTTGTTTTTAATCAGTTGAGATCCATTAGGCTTCTTGTGGAATGTTCGAAAGTCTGAAAAATGCACCATCTCGCAATTTTAAAGAAAGTTAAACAACAGTTCTGGATCTGACCTGTAATCTGGACCCGAACCAAAATTAACTGCGATTGCCTACGGGCTACATTCCTCTCTTTCCACCAAGTTTCCTTTGAACTGTGTGTGTGTGTGTGTGTGTGTGTGTGTGTGTGTGTGTGTGTTTGAGTGTGATAGTGTGATATTTGTAAAAGTATTATTGATTCACTTCAACAAAAAAAATACCAGGATGAATGGCATAGTGCCCTTGAAAATAGCAGAAAACGTTCACTGTGTAAAACCAAGACCAACTTTTACAATTACCTGGTATTTGTGCATTTTGATTTATTAGCGCGAGCGTATGTCTGTGTATGTGTGTGTGCAGGACAGGGGTAGGGGTGGGGGCGAAAAGGAAGGTTATCATGACAACGCCTATTAGCATAGATGCAATATTCACGTGTTCTTCGTTATTTTCGGTCTGTTTGCAGATAGTTTTGTGTTGTAGAAGAGTTTACACTTTCAGTGACAAAACTGGGGTTAGCCTGCTGTTGGCCTATTGGATCATGCAGCGTTGTTCTCTTGGTCTCGGGTCCTGGGTTTAATTCCTGGTTGAGACAACCACGTTTCAGAATATTTATCTTCAGAGTCTTCTTGTAGACTTCAGCCTGCATCAGATACTTCGCCTGACACTGTAAAACAGGCCCTCGCAAGACTAATGCATGCCTTAAAAAAAAAGAAAGATAGGAAGAAAGAAGAAAAGAGAAAGACTAAAACAGGAGAAAAATATCAGCAAGCATGTAAACCCCTGCTTCCTTTATTCGCCGTGTGCTGGTTGGATTCGAATGATAAAGTCACACACACACACACACACACACACACACACAACATACACACACACACACACACACACACACACACACACACACACACACACACACACGTGCACTCTCTCTCTCTCTCTCTCTCTCTCTCTCTCTCTCTCTCTCTCTCTCTCTCGCGAATGACCTCGTAAAATAGACTGAACTAAATCATATGTCGCTTCACCCTAAAAAAAAAACTAAATCCATGCTTATCACAACCAGGCAAAAAAGACAAAATCTCACTATTAAGTTTCCTCCTGTACATCTTAAAAATGAACCCGTTGAACAGGTTACATACCTCAAAGTGCTAGGAATAACAACTGATAACAATATGAGTTGGCAAGCTCACATAACCTCACTATGCAAAAAAGTTTCACAGAAAGTTTATCAACTCTCCAAAATCAAACGCTTCCTCGACCTGCATTCACGCAAGCTCTTTTTCCTGTTTCATATTCAATCATACATAGACTATGGATCTACTCTATGGGACTGTGCTAGCGCTGACACCCTCAAACCATTGCTAAGCCTACACAAGCGAGCACTCAAATTAGTCCTCCTAAAAAGCAGTAGTCTTCTGGACTCGGACTATAAAAAGATTCAAGTTCTCCCATTAAATCTGAGATTAGAACACAACAAAGGGATCATAATGCACAAGACTGTGTCTGGGAAGGCACCCTCAACATTAGT
The DNA here is from genome assembly GCA_033310375.1 of Conus canariensis. Taxonomy (NCBI): domain Eukaryota; kingdom Metazoa; phylum Mollusca; class Gastropoda; order Neogastropoda; family Conidae; genus Conus; species Conus canariensis. Next base: position 54,023,040 of record CM065728.1, read on the forward strand.
TCACAGATTCTCAATGAATT
>CM065728.1:54025559-54030559 GCA_033310375.1 Conus canariensis
CTATTCATTTATTTATTCATTCGTTCTAAGAGGCAGTCAGCCAACTTTCTGACAAATTCAGCAAATTTCGTAATGTAATTTGAAATGTGAAGACCGTTAAACTCATGCATGATAGTCTAACTTAAATCCAGAGAACTTGTCTCCCCTGTTTTTTCAACTACTAAGAAAAATAATCAACATTGTACAGAATCCATAAACAAAGCATCACTCTGTAATAAATGACCATACATATGTATATGTCACGTTTGCCTTCACATTTAAGTAAATAAAGTAAAGACAGATAGGATTACCTACTATGAATGAACTGAAAGACCTGATCGACAAATCAGAGCAAATACAGTATTGGAATACAACATTTCAATCAACTCTATCCCGAAGACATGAGTCCAATGGATACAAAAAGGCGACCAAGAAAAAGAAAAACTGATGTGCAATGCAGGTCAATATGACATGAGAATAAGGGATATTAAGAAATTATTCACTGGATGGTAAAAAAAATCGGCAAAAACGTCCTCGTCTCATTTTTGGCTTAGAAAATTCAGCATCAGATTAGAAGCATGTCTGGGGCAAAGGACGTTACTGAAGAAACACGATTGAGAGTTATCCACCGGAAAATCTTACACAATATTCATCTAACAAATATTCTTCTCAATGAAATGCAAGTAAAAGCTAACAACCGATGCTCTTATCGTCCTGACAAATGTTGATTACACTGAGAATTTTTCTGTTAATGCACAAAAGTTTTGGTATTTTATTGAGGAATTTATTTATCTAAAAACAGACAGAAGAATAAAGCTGTAAGTAGCCGATATTTTGTTGGAGTAAACAGATCTAGTCAAAATCGAGTAAACTATAAATGTGTTAATTTCGTTATTTTATCAGCTTAGGTGTGTATAAGCATTCTCAAGAAAACGGACTCTGTTCTCTCTTTACAACTTATTTTTGAAAATCAGCTAAACATTAGACCTCTAACTTAACACACACCCATACACAGAGAAAAAGGAAAAAATTAAATTAAAAGAAAAGGAATGTGGGAAAAAAAACTGGAGGTTGGACGCCCCACAAAGAAGAAGAAGAAGAAGAAGAAAGAAGAAGAAGAAGAAGAAGAAGAAGAAAGTAAACACAGATATTTTTTTTGTTTAGGACTTGTAAATGTAGATGCAGAAAGAGCCAACTAAATTGGCATCTTCTATGCGAGCAGATTATCCGCAACAGCTTTGCTTATGGGTGAATTACATGATCCATTAAAATGCAGAAAAAAAAATCTTTGAGAAACATTGGGAAGATAACGGCCACCACTGGTGTTCACTACCACCACTTTTCCCGTGTTTTAATGCATGGTCGAAACTTCCCATTTTTATTAGTAGCTTACAAGAGTTGGTAGAAACGAGGAAAGAGAAAATACAGTATCCAAAATGGGAATGACTTCATCATACACTATGCCAAGTTAAAGGCACTTAGTGTTCTCAACGTAGAAAGCCGAGAAGAACCTGGACAGAGAAAGAAGCTTGAAGCCTGTCCATATCCCACAGCTCACGGACTATTCAGACTCCGGCCTGTGAACAACATATATCCGTATACCTGTCAGCACCAACATGACAATGACTCAAAGCACAGCGTCGACGCTGTGTTGCTGCACTATATCAGTGTGAGATTATTTTTTATCATCGGAAAAAGAGAAACCGCACTATAAGTTTTAAGTTACAGTTGTTTGCTTTGCTTTACCTGGAAGAATTTGAGAGTTGTTTAAGAAATTACGAGTTTTCCAGCATTAAGAGTATCTGCTGGCATTGGGAAATTCTTGAACCAAAATAGACGTCTGAATAGTTAAGAGCCCAAGACTATGACGACGTTAATCTCACCACTTGTTTAGCTGTCCACATCATTGGCCACACTTGGCACAGAATGTCTAGACATCGGCTGACAAGCAGCTGCCGTAGTCATCGTGGCAATCGGAAACATCGCCGCCGTCAGCAGAAGGGTGGCTGGTGAGAGGGATGGTGGAGATGTCCACTTTCTGGTCGGACCAGCTCACGCAGATGCACGTGCCACGTGTGACCAGCTGCAACTTGTTGGTGCTCGTCTGCGACTGACCCTGTGCGTCCATCACTCTCTCCATTAAAGTGTGCACTATTGGCTCTTTCTTCATTTCCTCCATCTCCACTGCCCCTCCGTCCTGGCTCGGCTCTGCCGCGGTTTGGAAAGCGTCTTCCATGTTGTCAAGGCTTACCTGGAATGAAAGAATTCCGTTGTGTTGTTGCTTCAGCAGACTGTTTTGAATCTGTACTCAAAATGGAGGAAACATGTCTGAAACGAAATGCTGCTAAAATATCACTGATCATTGTAAGATCTTCAGTTAATCGCTGATTTTAAAGCGGCAGCGTTAAAACGGAGAATGTTATGTAGCAGTTCCGTTTTTAGGTCATTTGTGTTTTGCAGCCTCGTGACTTCCATGGTCTTATAAATATCATGACTTGACTCGGACTGAGTTAAAGACTACCGTGAAAGAACAACATGTCCCTAAAAGCTTTCGCTATGAGAACATAAAACTCAACCATTACGATTGGACTGAGTGTCTGCATGATTTCTTCAATTATATTCATCAAATCTTAAATATCTTGCTTGCCCGGCGCAGCACGAGACGATTTGGCTTAATGCAATGCTTAAAATCGTTGGGGAAAAAATGCCAAATATCGGCCTACACTTTATAGTGAACACACCTAAACAACAACAACAGCAACAACAACAACAACAAACAGAATAACGACAATATAACAAGCAGTATACTTTGTAACGCTGCGAATAGCTGAAAGAAAGAAAGAAAGAAAGAAAGAAAAGGATAAAAGAAGAAGAGTAATACAGACCATCAATTTATTAATACTGGAGAATCGCGGGGAGGAGGGGGGGGGGGGGGGGGGGGGGTTGTGCGGTTATTGCTTTTGGTCTTTTTCTTCTTATCTTTATTTTCAGTATATAGATTTCCAGTGACAGTGCTTTTAAGATACAGACCTCGAAAGCATAGGAATTGCTAGATCTTCGTTTGAAGTAGACAGGCACCACGCCACTGGGAACTGTCAATGTCGTGCGGATCTCCAAATCAATCACGTGACATTCCTGTCGCGCCAACAACTGGGCATGCGCCTTCCATGATGGCATGACTTCCACCTGGCGTAGACATGAAAACAATAATTGTTACTGTCAGGAGCCGAGGAGGAGTGGGGGAGTTCCACCCACCCACCTCTCTCCAACCGACAGCCCACTCACTTAAGCATACAAAGGAACACAGAAAATGGGGGAGGTTGATCAGTGGGGGAAGGGGGGGGGGGGGTCGGCTGATTCATAGTGTTTATACGAAATGTAATGTAAGCAAAGTTTTCAGTCAAAGAAGTTACATCAATAGAGGTGTTAGCAGCGTGGGCCTAGGTATTGTACACACACGTACGCGCGTACGCCTCCCCCCCCCCCTCCCTCCGACCCCCCCCCCCCCCCCCACACACACACACATACATACGCCCGCGATTTTCATTCTCCCAAATAGCTCGTGGTCCAGCGGATGCCAGTTTAGGTGCAACGCCAAAAAGTCACATTGCTGAGACTATGACAATCATCCCTGAATTTATGGATGGTCAGACGCTGTAAACGTGTATTGTTAATCAAGCAGTGTGTGTGTGTGTGTGTGTGTGTGTGTGTGTGTGTGTGTGTGTGTGTGTGTGTGTGTGTGTGCGTGCGCGCGCGCGCGCGTGTGTGTGTGTGTGTGTGTGTACTTGCACGCAAGCGCGTGCGTGCTCGCAGTCATTCAGGCACACAAAATCGTTTGGGCTGCTCTCCCCGAGGACAGCGTGTCATCACAGTGCAAGACCATCCCGGTTACCTGGCAAAGTGGATTTGCATGCAGAGTTTTGCCAGGAACACATCGATCTCTTGTCGCCGTAGGTTTCTTTACGTATGCTAGCTTATCATGCTGCACATGCGATCTCGGTTTAATGTCTCATTTGAAAGACTAGGACTCAGACCATCATTTTAAGTCTAATGGAGAAGGGAAGAAGTGGGAAAACTGCCTCAAGCGTACTTGGATCCACAGACTCAAGATTTTTCACGCTCCCTTGTCAAATACATTACCCACAAATCCACCTGCTAGCTTGCTGCTTTTGCTCACCTGCGAATTGACCTGCCACTCCAGCATCTCTCTGAAGATCCCGCCCTTGACCCTGTCGACCTTGAAGCTGGGGTCACGACCTACTCGGTGGTGGAGGAAGTGAGGCGGAAAGGTCAGGTCAAGGTCAACGCTGTTGGAGATAGTGTAGGTCTGGGTAAGGTCCACCGCTATCCAGGCGGTCGTGTGCCGGACTCCGCGAAATGTATGACACTGCTTCGTTTCTGACCTGACCATTGGAGGCAAGATTGATTAAATTGAGATACACTTGTACAGAGACTGGTATAGAAAGTCAGATAAGATGTAGGATAGGGATGTTTGGGTATACGTACGTAGTTTTGTTATTTTGCCATATGCAAAACATGCAGTTGTTTACTTATTTTGGTGGGTAGGTTTGTAACTGCATGACATAATTTTGTCAGCTGTAGTCAGGCCTGACTTATTTATTGAAACAATCGTTTAGAGAGGAGGTGAGTTGGTTAACAACTTTATTTCTTAATTGATATTCAGCTCAGTAAAACACATTGAAATAATCATATCTCATCAGCCTGCACCTCAAACAGCATGAATTTAAACTCGGAGGCAAACAGTATTGGTAAAGCACAGATTCAAATAACGATTTTTTTCAACTGATCAATTAAAAATAACTAAGACCTTGAAGTTTTGTTATTTCAAAAGGTTCTTTTTCGGAAAATGCACTCATATAGACCAGCTATCCTCAATATTATGGCAGTGTTTAAACATCTCTCTTGACCCGCTTGTGTGACGCGAGCTTCTTAAACAGTCCAGTGAGTTTTAATTGACACACCCTTCGCCAGAAGCAAAAGGATCTCAAAGTTTGTGATGG
>CM065728.1:54038059-54103059 GCA_033310375.1 Conus canariensis
GAACACGAGCCGAACAAGAGCAGCTAAGGCAAAGGCACAGGAAGAGCACACAGCAGCGAACAGAGAAGTAAAGAGGAGCATCAAGAAGGACAAGAGGGACTACTTTGATGACCTGGCCAATCAAGCAGAGGCAGCAGCCGGACAGGGGAACCTGAAGGACCTGTACCTGGTGACCAAGAAGCTGACGGGTAAGTTCCAGCAGACAGACAAGCCAGTGAAGGACAAGAACGGAAACCCACTGACAACAACCGTGGAACAGCTGAAACGATGGGCAGAACACTTTGGGGAGCTGTTGAACCGCCCCGCCCCTGATGCACCACCAGACATCCCACCCGCAGAGACAGAACTGCCCATCAACTGCGACAAACCCTCAAAGGCAGAGATCAAGAAGGCCATCATGACTCTGAAAAGTGGGAAGGCTGCAGGGCCGGACGAGATACCAGCAGAGGCCATCAAAGCAGACATAGAGACAGCTGTCAACATGCTATACAGCCTCTTCAGCGGAAAGAAGGAATCATCATCAAGCTGCCGAAGAAAGGAAACCTCAGGGACCGCAGCAACTACCGAGGGATCATGCTCCTGTCAACGCCAGGCAAGGTTCTCAACAGGGTTCTACTGGAGAGAATGAAAGAGGCTGTCGACCCCAAGCTTCGAGACCTGCAGGCAGGCTTCCGGCGGAACAAATCATGTGCTGACCAGATCGCCAGCCTGCGCATCATCGTGGAGCAGTCGCTGGAGTGGAACTCCCCCCCTCTACATCAACTTCATAGATTATGAGAAGGCCTTCGACAGTGTGGACAGAGAGATGCTGTGGAAGCTGCTGAGGCATTACGGAGTCCCCGAGAAGATCATCTCCCTCATCCGGTGCACCTACCAGGACATGAACTGCAGGATTGCCCACGCCGGCCAGCTGTCCGAAAGTTTCGAGGTGAAGACCGGAGTTCGGCAGGGGTGCCTGCTGTCGCCGTTCTTCTTCCTCCTGGTCATTGACTGGATCATGAAGACCACTACAACAGGCAGGAACAACGGTATACAGTGGACACTCTGGACGCAGCTTGACGACCTCGACTTCGCTGACGACCTGGCGCTCCTGTCACACAGCCACAGCCAGATGCAGGACAAGACCACTCGCTTGGAGACCACATTAGCCGGGACAGGGCTCAAGATTAACAGGAAGAAGACCAAGCTGATGAAAATCAACACCACTGCCAACACATCAGTCACAGTCGGCGGAGAGCCCATCAGGGAGGTGGAGTCTTTCGTCTACCTGGGAAGCGTGGTTGACCAACAGGGAGGCACGGACCGAGACGTCACAGCCAGAATCGGCAAGGCAAGAGCAGCTTTCGTCATGCTCAAGAACATCTGGGCATCTGGAGGAATCAGCATAAGAACCAAACTCCGCATCTTCAACTCCAATGTGAAATCAATTCTGCTCTACGGATGCGAGACATGGCGGACAACACAGACGATGCAACAAAAGATTCAGACGTTCTTCAACACCTGTCTGAGGCGCATGTACAAAATCCGATGGCAAGACAAGATCCGAAACGAAGATCTGTGGGAGCGTGCGGGACAGGAACCAGTGGCCAAGCAGATACTGCGAAGGAAGTGGGGTTGGATCGGACACACCCTCAGGAAGCCAGCATCCAGCACCACACGCCAAGCCCTGACCTGGAACCCGCAGGGAAAGAGAAAGAGAGGCCGGCCTCGCAACAGCTGGAGGCGAGACACTGAGGCCGAGTTGAAACAACTAGGGACCAACTGGAGTGAAATGGCCAGAACAGCCCAGAACAGAGTGCGATGGCGAAGGGTCGTCGATGGCCTATGCTCCACCGGGAGCGATGGGCATAATGAATTGTTCCATTGGGATATAAATTAGTTTAGCTCTGCCTTTGAAGAAGGTATTAAGTTTAATAAAGGCTCTTCTCTCTTCTAAGGATTTCCATTCTAATTTCCTCATGTTCTTCCTAGTATTCCCTTTCTCTCTGATATGGTTCCCTGTCACGAACCGTGCTGCGCTCTTCTGTATCTTTTCGAGGTTATCAATGCCCTTTAGATTGTAAGGATCCCAGACTGAACAACCATATTCCAGTACTGGTCTAACCAGTGTTTTATAGCAGTCGTCCTTAACCTTTTGGGGGCAGTCGTTGATGTTCCTGTATAAGAGAGCTAAGATGTTGTTTGCTTTCTTACATACTAAATTGTAATGTTCTTTCCATTTGAGACGACTATCTATAATCACGCCTAAATATTTGCAGCATTGGTATCTTTAAGAATAGTATTGTGAATAGAGTATTCTGATCTAGTTGGTGAACGTTTATTACATATACACAACACTTGGCACTTCTGGGGATGAAATTCCATTTTCCAAGTTCTTTCCCACTCTTGTAAGGCATTTAGATCTTCTTGTAGAATGCGTGTATCATTCTTGCTTCTGATTGTTCTATATACTAAGTGTCATATGCAAAAAGCCTTATAGTAGTTCCAGGAGAGAGATTTCTTCTTATGTCATTTATATAAATTAAGAAAAACAAGGGCCCCAGAACAGTTCCCTGTGGTACACCTGACAAGACTGGTTTACAATGGGATGACGACCCTTCCACAATAACTTTCTGCGTTCTCCCAACGAGGAATGATCTAGACCATTTTAGCAAAGAACCGCCAATGCCGATGTGTTCTAATTTAAGTAGCAGGCCCTCATGGTCAATCTTATGAAAGGCTTTAGAAAAGTCTAATAAAATTGCATCTATTTACTGTCTGTTGCTAAGACAGTTATTAAAATCATTGAGAGTTGTTATAAGTTTAGTCTCACAACTCCTTCGCTGTCTAAAACCATGCTGGGCGTTATTTAAAAAGTCATATTTATCAAGATGGTCCATTATGCTACTATATATTATATGTTCAAGTAATTTTGCTGATATGGATGTAAGAGATACAGGTCTATAGTTCTCTGCTTTTGTTTTGTCACCCTTTTTGAATAAAGGGACAATGCTAGCATCTCGCCACTCATCAGGTATTACTCCCTAATCCAGTGAAGCTTGGAAAAGTAGTTGGTATACCTCAGTCAATTCATTGGCACATAATTTTAAGTGCTTGCCAGGAATGCCATCAGGACCAGTAGCTTTGTTTTCATTGATGTTGGTCAGTAACTTAAATACTCCTGTTTTGCTTACTTTAATATTTTGCATTTCGGGGAGCTTATCATCATCCTTTAGTCTAACATTAATTAGAGGCTTGGGATTTGAGAAAACCGAACAAAACTGATTGTTTAGCAAATTTGCTTTTCCTTCAGGGTCCTGTATGAGGTTATTCTGATTATTTCTCAGGTCTGGAATCCCAATATTGTGCTGTCTCTTACACCCTATGTAAGACCATAATTTCTTGTTTTATGACCACCTTCTGAAATCATCGAATTAACATAACTGGAGTGGGCAAGCCTACATTCCTTCTGACACCTTCTCTTAATATGTTTATACCTAATCAGTAATCTTTCTGAATTAGGGTGTAGTTTCAATTTCTTAAAGAACCGATCTTTCCTTCTCAACAAACGTTTCGTTTTTGTATTAATCCATGGCTGGTGGTTCTTGCTTGAGGTTATTTTAGTTGGTATGTTGTCATTCATAATAAATTCCAAGTTAGTTTTTATGCACTTCCAAAGGTAACTGACATTATCTTTAGCACTATGCGACCTAAAAAAAAAGACGACTGAAATCATGAGTATCCCTGCGTAATTTTGGTAAGTCTGCTTGGTTCCAGAGTCTGATGGTACGGTTAGGGGGGTTTCTTCGAAAAGGTTGAAAGTTGCTCTCTAAGAGAATTATATCATGATCACCCAGGCCTGCAATTAATTCCTGATTGCCAAAAGCGCCTGGACAATTGGTAAAAAGTTAATCCAAGAATGCATTGCCACGTGTTGGTATTTCAACTGACTGCACTAATCCAAGGTCTTTGGTGGTATAAAAAAACCCCTGAGAATTAATGTTTTTATTATATTGATTACCAGGTATGGCATCTTCACGCCAGTCTCTCTCTCTCTCTCTCTCTCTCTCTCTCTCTCTCTCTCTCTCTCTCTCTCTCTCTCTCTCTCTCATTGTCAGTATTTGTCAGAATTGTCAGTATGAATGTGTTGAAATAATGTATGCATGACAATGACAGATTGTAAGACTAGGCTTTGGCCTAAAATCTTCATCCTTGTGTATTAAAGATCAATCAATCAATCAATCTCTCTCTCTCTCTCTCTCTCTCTCTCTCTCTCTCTCTCTCTCTCTCTCTCTCTCTCTCTCTCTCTCTGTGTGTGCAGCAGATGGAATCTGAAAACTTTTCTTTTCCCGGCCTTGAAACTGACACTCTAAGTAATGTACCGTTTACCGAGGTGGAGTTGAAATGATTCTAAACGTCTCGGACATTGATCAGGCGTATGGACATTTTTAAATAGCAAATTCGCGAGCACCCTGACGATTTTTGTTTGTGTTTAGGTTCTCGATTAAAAAGAGGTTGTTCTAACGCTAACATAACTCTATCCCTAACCCTAATCATACACCGTTTTAAAAAAGCAAATTGAAGGGGAGGGGGGGGGGGGGGGGGAGGGGGTATCTGCTAGCGGTGTTTTCCTACCTGAGAATGAAGTTTTTGCAATTTTCCTGTTGAACGACTGTTTGGATTATCACGTGATATCCGCCATTTTCAAGTTGCAGGTTGCTGGCTAAAGTAGAGGCAAGATGGGGATGGTTGTTGAAGATTTTATTGGCCGAAAAGCTACTTTTCGTGTCAAACACGGGAATGACCTTCTCTCAGGAGAAATACAGAATGTTGATGTGGATCACAGAACAATCATATTCTACAAAGGTAAAGCGAATTTCCGCAGTTTTATTCTTTGAGTCTTTCTCCGTTCAGTGATTTGTTTTGAGTTCTGTACAGTAGTACTGAATAGTATCTTGCTTCAAAGCATTTTGTGTTAGAAACGAGGTGGCGCGGATTCCCGCTTGTTTGGTGGGTGTCAGCATGTCATAGTACATCCTAGCGTCGAACAATGCGATGTTTGGGAAAAAGACGATAATTCTCTATGCTCTCTTGGGGCATACTCGTAGACGTTTGCGAGGGAAAATTGACGACAGTAACGTCATGAATGTAATTCACACACTGGTGTCCGAAATTTACTTAACTTTGTGCGATTGGTATTTATAAATAACTGATCAAAACGCTGAACCTTCAACTGTCAGAAATGCTCGAAGAAGCAGTCAAAAAGTTAATTTGAATTTTTATTCAACAATCTACATTATGATTATATATGAATACGTAATAAAAGAGCATGGTTGAACACGGGCCGGTTTCATGTGGCGTTCGTAGCCCATCCTCGTAACTGTTTTCGTAACATAGTTCGTAAGCCCAAAATCCATGTTTCGTACATCAGTTACGCCGGTTTCACGACACACGTACGAACTTGTTCTTTGCTATGTTGGGCACAAGCGCGTGATTTCCCGCTTCTTTCGGAAATTACCCAATACGTGCGATGGAAATGGCGGCGACTGGCAGCAACGAATTCCATACCACAAATATTGATTGTGTGTAGTTAGGAGTAAAACTTAATAATTAGTCTGCATTTGTCTTCAGTTAACTTGTGTAAACACACACACACACACACACACACACACACACACACACACACACACACACACTCGTCAGTATTCAAGCATAAGATTTCTTTCCTATGCTGTCTAATGTCTTAGTGGCCGTTCGGGCTCCCATGATCACGCACAGCGATCTTCATGCCTACATTTCTGACTTCCTTGTCTGAGGGCAACTTATGGTTTATCCTGTTTCAAAGCATGTAATAAACAAAGTTGGAGCCATTTCTTCCTGCAAGGAAGGATTAGTTTTCATCACTGGTCAGGGAATTGGCTGTCAGTAGACTCTCACATTCCTTTAGAGAGAGGAGTGGTGGAGGGGAAAGGGAGGGTAGGGGAGCTAAGGGAGAAAAAGAAGTAGAAAAAGAAGGAATAAAGGGATGGAGAAGGGATAGCTGAGAAAAAGGCAAACTTTGTGAGGGAAGGGAAGACTGGTGTGTGGTGTGTGTGTGTGTGTGTGTGTGTGTGTGTGTTGTGTGATAGAGAGTTCATATTCTTTGTAGTTCAGCCAACCACAAGTCATAATTAGCTCTCTCTCTATTTATGTTTGTGTATGTGCGTGCGCGCGCGCGAGAGAGAAAAGTGTGTACGTGTGTATGTTCGTGTATGTGTGTGTGTGTGCGTGCGCGTGTATGTTGTAAACATGAAGAGAGTCGACGATAGTATTGAGGGGGGAGTCAGAGAGAGAGAGAGAGAGAGTCAAAATAAGTTTTAAGTACTGTAATGTGTGTGTGTGTGCAGGTTCATGTATCAGGTGGGGAATGTTTCCAGGACATTCTCTTGTTTTTGTCCAAATGCTCCAAATTTTGCACATCCCAGTCTTTGAAAAAATTTGAGAAAACCCAGAGCTCTCTGATATTTCTTTTCCCAGAATTTATTTTAATTTCCTGAAGATTCGGTTGCACTTCAGTTTCTGTTATGATTTTTGTCACAATAATTCCAAATTCTAGAATTGCGTAGTTCAGTACGAGCTGCAAGCAAACTGAGCGTGGAGTTCACAGCTGTCAAGAGCTTTCTTATTACACAGCATCACAAATGGAAGATAAACTAAAATTTTGTATTCTGGATATTCGGGACAGCACATGTTAATTTTACAAGCATTGGAAAAAGAGTAACAAAGTATTTTGCCACGATTCTACTGCAGCTTGTTTTGAGCATTGGCTGTTAAGACCATTTTGTAGTCTCGTGTGCAGCGTCAATACACGCCTGCAAAAAAAAAAAATCAATCTTTCGAAAGTGGCAAGGTTCAATTTACAGCTATTCACAAGTTAAACACCAATTATTAGTCAAACTACTCACACACACACACACACACACACACACACACACACGGATGCACACTGCTCACACCTCATCCACCCAACACCCCATGCCCCTGCATGCACTGCTATACCCTCTTTTGCTGTCCCTTCCCCCCCACATGCAAACACAGACAATTGATAACATTTGTAACACGAAAACAGAGATTGGAAAGGGGTTAGGCCACAAACAGAAAGAAAGAGCCATGTAGGAGCATACCTTCACAAACTTACCATGTGCGTTCAGGCACACACACACACACACACACACACACACACACACACACACAACACACACACATGGGCATGCGTGCACGCGCACTCGCGTGCACACCAAAATGTTCACCAATAACTTCTTGAAATCTGCCATTTACATAAAATCGCAAGGCAAACAGTATCTGTATTGTGGGTGGAAGGCAGTCTCGTCTGGAGAATGAAAATCACTGATGACAGTACCAGGGTGATTGGGATGGGGCTAGGTTGCGCAGAGAGACAGAAAGAGAGAGAAATGTAGGAACTTTACCGTTACAAACTTCTCACATGCACACGCTTGGTGTGATCACAGACAATTTGACGTGTTCTCAGAAAATCTTGTCTAATAAAATGAGTTCATGGAACGCGGTCAGCCTTCTCTTCTTTTTCTGTGAAGCTCGTGGGTCACACACACCTTAAATATACAGACACCCTCCACACAAACAGTCTGGATGCTGATAAAGCTGAGCAGCTGTGCTGTCGGCGTGGCTACGAACAGAGTTAGTGGTGGGAGGTAGCACCACTAAAGTTACGAACTTATTTACGTACAAAATCTCTCTACGTAGTCGTCATGAAACACTTTTTTCACTGCTATGAACTTTTTTCCACTACGAACTAGTTCGTATCTGCAAAGAAGGTGTCATGAAACCGGCCCCTGGACAGTACAGCTGCTGAAAAGGATCTGGGGGTCACCATGGACCCAGAATTAAGCTTTGATTCACATATAACAAATAATTATTGTGAAAAAAGGAAATAAAATTTCTGGTCTGCTTTTGAGAACTATTACAAATAAGTCTCCTGAAATAATGGTTCCATTATTCAAAGTTTTAGTTAGGCCTATTCTTGAATTTGGGAACTCAGTATGGTGCGCCTACTTAAAAAAAAAGTACATGAATATGATTGAAGGCGTTCAACGTAGATTTACCAAGTGTATACTGGTACTGGAGATTTTGGTTACGAGAAGCGTATGGCTCTACTTAGGTTGCCCAGCCTAGAATTCAGGTGACTAAGAGGTGATCTTATCGAAGTATATAAGATCATGCACAATATTTACGATCCCTCCACTACTTCCTCCCTGTTCACCATGGCTAACTATGATAAGACTTGACGGCACAACTTCAAACATAAAAAGACCAACTTCATAACTAACCAGTTCCACAGGTTTTTTTTACTAATCGTTAATCTGTGGAACAACCTTACATATGGTACCATTAATGCATCATCAGTTAACGCCTTCAAAAATCAAATTGACAAAACTTTTAAGGACCGAGTATTTTCCATTGATTTAAATCTTTACTGAAGCTGTAATGAATGTAGTAATAGTATACACTATGCCTGATTTAACCAAGGGACAGTCACAGTGCAGTGATCCAAAAGCATATTAATGGACACTAACAATGAGGGCAAAAGGCTTTTAGCCTATAGCCAAACATTTCTGTGATTTATCAACAGATGATCTGCTTTGCGTGACTTGTCTGTCAAGTGAGTGTATTGAACTTAATCATGAACAATGTATCCATCATTCTCTTGAGTAGGGTTTTTGAAGATCGGTTTACCTGTACAGGGCATAAGATTGCTGATGCGACAGATTTTTTTGCGTTAAATTTTGAAATGATGCGTTATGTATCATGCTCATGCACCAGGCTGTCTCATACCTGTCATGGTAATGCTGAGATGGGAATCCATTCTTCTCTGTCTCCTCAATCTTGTGAAACATCAGAAATCCACAAATCAAGCCTATCTATTGCACCGTAGTTCAGTCTGAAACATTATTAATCAGCTTTTGATCAATTTGAAATCAAAACAAGTCTCTAGGATTTGAGGAAGAATTGTGTCCATTTGTGTTTTTGCAAATGTGGCCTAGCTGCATTCTTTATGCTGTGCAGTGACAATAACTGAATAAGAAAAATGCCAGCGAAGGCAAAACAGAAACTACAGAAGAATTACAAACTCTTGAAACTGGTCAAAAGTGCTTGGACAAGATTTTTTTTTTTCTAAAGCAAGTCAAATATTATACCCATTTTTAAGGTAAACTTGATCATAATGATTCTTCATTCATATGTAAGTGATGAATACATCTACATACTTTCTCTCTCTCTCTCTGTTGCGTGCTTTCTCTCTCACTTACTCTCTTACACACTCATGTATACACACACACACACATACATGATACACACACATAAACACACACACACACACACACACACACACACACACATGGATACATTTTGATTAAGAAAAACAAAAAACCCTCAACACATTCAGAGTGACTTACGAACAAACACTCTCTCCTTCTCTGTCTCTCTCTTGCAACACACACACACTTACACACACACACATGATGATACAGAGTGTCATAACACATGCACAACCCACCTGCCTCCCATTCGCACACATTTTGATAGTTTGCACCCAGACAGTATCCACAAGCTGACGATTCAGAGCAAACTTACTGTGCTTATCATTAATAACTGGTTAAAATACTAAATAGCATGAGAGCTCAGAGTTACCAACATAAGTTTGTCGCGTGGCTTTGGTTTTTGTCCCTTCACTTTAAACTGCCATGGGACATTAACAAAAATGTTAAGCTCTACCAATACGATTTTTCTGTAAGTAGCATAGAAAAAGTGGTAAGATACAGTATGATATTGCCAAACAAAATTTTTAAAAAACTTGTCAAAATATGGATGGGAGGGAGAGTGTGGTGGGGGAATCAAAGTGTTGAGCCCAGTTGTGAATTGATCTTGATTCAATACCTCATTTACCTATGATTCAGAACTTGATCAAATCAGTTGTTCATCACCAAAAGCAGCTTTAGACTTAAGTTTCATCGTGTGCTGCAATCTTGATTTGGCACAGTGATTTAGCAGAACTTGACGCAACAGTCATGTTTATCACAGTGTAAACTTGCAGACATTTGACCAGATTTTGTTGCTGAGTTTTTAAGTAAATCAGCGTTTTAGCCTTTTTTAATCAAACAAGTCTTCGTTGGTCAGCAGTTTAACAACCAAATCGATTAGGCTTTTTCACTAACTTCGAAACTTGAGAGATCACAAGATACAAGTTTTAAAATTTGATCAAGGCAGCTTTATTGATGTTGATCTCAGAATGCTTTTGCACAAAATATATTTCTTTCTGTACCAAAGCAGAACTGTTTATCCATACAATTTTTCCACATACTGCAAAGAAAAATCTGTAGTGAAGTGGTTAGCGTCGCAGACTCCCTGCTGGGAGGTCGTGGGTTCGATTCCCATCATAGTCACGTGGGATTTTTCTGCTGCTGTCTTTGCCTGGAGGAGGCTGAGTTGTTTCATATCTCTTCTCAGACTTCTGTCATTTACTGAGGAAATGTTTGGCTATTTTGTGGTATAAAAATAGTTTCCATTTTTTCTTAAATTCATTTTTGTTTTGTTAATTTTTTTTATGAAAAAAATTCTAATGACACTTTACATATTTGCTGATGGGTTATCACTTTGCCGGTCAATCTTTCTTTCAGTGTCAGATAGTGAAATACTATCCACACAATAGCTATTTAAGTGTTTTTCAGAGTTTAATTTATATACCCATGTTGAAAGTGACAGCTGATCAACGTAATATTTTATATCATACAGTTTACATGCAGAACATTTGTGTTTCATCATCTGCATTGCATCCCATGCATGCATCACAAAGAAAAACAATAGATGATGCCAACACTGTGATAAATCATTGAAAAACTGTTCCATCTTTTCATTTTGACATAACTTCTTATAAAGAAACATTTATGTTGGTTATAACTTCTAATTTTGTCAATTTGTGTTTCAGTGACTGTCCATGAACCAGGGAAACCACCCAAAGTTTTGGGAGGCCTTCAACAGTATCACATTGATGAACTAGTGGACTGTAAGTTGAAAGTTACTATAATGTCAGTATGATCTGTATTGCAGAGGGTTTTTGATATTGAAAAAAAGAAAAAAAAGCGTCCTCAAGATACTGGCCCACAGGTCTCTTGGACAAACTGAAAATAATCAAATCTTCACCTCCCAGAAGTTTATCAGTCGGTCATGAATTTGATTCTTGCTGAGGTTGGTTTGTCTGAGAGACTAGAATTCATTTTGTTTAATACCAGAAGGCCTATGATTCCATGTACACTTTCTGTGCACTTTGTGTCAAGTTTTGTTAACTGCAATGGCATATGGTTGCTGTACCCACCATTTGTCACTTTGGTGTAACTATCCATATGAAGCTGAAGGGAGCAGTTTGCATATATACCTTTGGTTGGTTCCTCTTTTATCAGTTTTTATTTCCTGATGAAAAATCAGTTCACTATGTATTTAATGTTCAACATTTCTTTAAACTGAAATCTTTTAGATTGGCTGTAACAGTTGATGGAAGTTGACAACCAGTGTATTACACCAACAGTTCTCTTGAGAAATACAACGCTAATATTGATAAAGACAATACAAGAACATGCCTCTGTAGTCTGATGATTTGTTTGTGATGAAAGACTGCAAATTTGGGGGATGAGGAGTTTCGGGGTGTTAGTTTTGCAGTATATGCATGAGCTTTATGTATGTTTGATGTGCGAGTGCAAGTATGCATGTGCATGTGTGCTCATTGCTTTAGAACAGACTTGAGTTATTTTTCGCCAAGTGATTTCATCTGAATTTGGAAACGTTGTCAGTGAATGGCAACCATTACTGCAGTAAATTTTGCAGATATTTGACCCCGGCATCTTGAAAACCAGATGATGAAATTATATAACAACTTTTTCAACCAGTCAGAGGACTTAAGAATCTGTTGGTCAGATCTGAAATATATGCATAATATTAATAGATGCCCAGCTGCGTGATGTCAGTAGGGTGCTACCTATCAGCCAAACAGCTTTTCTGCTAGAAAATATTATTAACAGTTGAGAAGCTGATCACAGATAGAAAAGTTACCAATGTCTGTTTTTGAAATCAAAACGACTACATGTATCATATTGTATGTAAGAAGTCTTTGAAGACTTTGCCTGGCTTAGACTTGAAAAAGAGCTCAAATCAGGAAAATGAATGTGACTTCACTAGATGGTGTTAGGTATAATAAGATGAATAAAAACAAGAAGTCAGCATGGATCGGGCAACAGGAGTGTTGCGTTTCACCCACATTTATGTTGTTTTAGTTTTATTCAGATGAAACTGGTGACAAACAGGATTGTATCATCTGCCTTTTTTTTTTTTTTTAGTGAATGCACTTACTTTTCAGCACAAAATATTACAGCATTTAGAAAAAAAAGTCATTAAGAAATATTGATAGATTCCTCAAATTTTTACTCTCATATCATGGTTTGAGCTTGTTAAATGAGTTTGGATTGATTTTTTGGTTTTGTTTTGTTGTGGTTAAATTCTTTGTCATGGTGCTTGTAATTGATAAATTGAAAAGTAGGACGTTTATAGAAAAAAAGACAAGCTGACCACTGGAAAACAGTAAGATGTTTATTCCTGAATTGTAGAGCTTCAGTTTTTTGGTGTGGGCCTGCAGCGTTAGCTTAAAAGAATTTTTAAGTGAGGCATAGAATTCAGGTGCACATCGATTCTGAAAGTTGAGTTAGATCATTGTGACAAGACAATGTTAGCATTAAAAACAGTCCGAGGTGGCAGATTTTGACATGGTGAAAAACCTTTCGAGCAGAAGTGCATTGCAGAGTTTTATGTTTCATAATATTTACTGGGTATTGGTTGTAACTGTAAGTTCTGTCCAGGACGGGGGAAATCGTGATGGTATTGCTTAAGTGCACTAAGTTGATGTATTATTGGTCAGGCTTAACACACCGAGGTTATCTTTGCACTCATACACGCATATGCACACTCATGCGCCCACCAAACATTCACCTCTCTCTGGGAATGGGATGTCACGCATTCGTTTCTCTCCTAACACGACTGAGCACAAGAAATACAATTTCTATGCTACTATAATCAAACATGAAAAATCCAGTTACACAAAATGAACAAATCAACACATAAAAGATCAATACTTCCTAATCCCGGGTTATAATAAAAATGACTTCTTACCTGGCCAGGTTTTCACACACACAACCACGCTTTCACACCACACCACAGTTCTTGAAAAGTCTCTCCACGTCTTCTTCAGCACTGCTTGATGGTGATGCCCTTGGTTGACTGGCTCCAGGTTTCAGGACTGGGTCTTCATGGTCGTCTCTGGGATCTCGACGTAGAACTCTTCTTCTTCGTCTCCTTCACCCACCTCTGGGTTCAAATTCAGTTTGTCTGCCTTCACCCACCTCTGGGCTTCAAACTTAGTTTTCTTCTCTTCCAGCTTGTCCTTCCCTAAGACTTTGCTGTCTCGTCTATCTCCCAGACCACGTTTCTCTCGACCCGTTCTCTGTCCTGCCCACCCATCTCTCTTCTCTCTCTCTCTCCTCTGCCTTCTCTCTCTCTCTCTCTCTCTCTCTCTCTCTCTCTCCTGGTGTTCCTCTCCACTCTCGTTGTTCTCCCTCACTTTATATAGGGAGGGAAACAAAGGATTCCCTTCAGGCCATGCCTTTGTCCATGCTGCTTCTCAAACCCTCCTGTTCACAAGTACCCTGAATTCTCCGTTCGCTACATTCTTCACACATCTGCATTTACACACATCCCTACCTAATTGATTAGCAAACAAACACTTGGCACTAGATGGACATCGAAAATTCCCGCCGACTTCGGAGGCCACTTTAACACAGTAATTATCTTAAAGAGGGCTACGATAACAACATCCACGCACATTCAACCAGCCTGACAATAGAACCATCCCAGTGACCCACGGCAATACCATCCGAACGAGTCCAAGACTCCTGCTCTTCACTGACTGTTTACAAAAGAACCTCAGCTGACTGAGTATTTAGCGCTCACTTGGTGCACCGAGGTCCTAGTGGTTACATTCCTCTCCCCTTTCGCTGTCGGGCAGGTCCGAACTCCTTACTACCTTAGGTGCCATCTGTCACCTGACCGCTTCGTCCTCCTTGACACGGTTCGACCGTGTGCGATGGGTAAGGCACACTTGTTAATGGTTCTATTACCTATTTGTATACTACGTACAACGTCCCTTTTGCCTCTAAGCGTTTAATGCCTTTTGTGAGAGGTTTCATGCACTTGACAAGTTCTAATATACTGTCCACATTGAATTGACTTTCAGCGAACAGCGTCAGAGTTCATACTACAGTCAGTTTATTATTTTCTTTAAGCAAGTATATTTGTGCCACTAAGCTGAATGGGTATCTTTGTTTTTAAAGCAGACCTCATATTTTCACTAACATTAGTAACAATCGGCCACTTTTATCTCAGATACCCCCAAACATTCTGAAGCAGACTTGCTTTTCACAGTTCTTGAACTGTGAATTCAAAGTCTAGATATTCTTATCAGTGGTTTAGTGAGCAGGGAATGTGTATTTCGGGTTTTAGTCTGCTATAGCTGTTTAAAAACATGTGAAAGACAAAGAGCTGAAGAACCTGAGATGTTAAAGCTGCATTGTTATCATTGTTTACTTGATGGATTGTCATTCTTTCTTTTCTTTTTTTTTGTTTGAAATAAATCTATTTAACCTTTGAGCTGCTTTTGTCTGTACTCCAGTGGACGTATTGGATAATGTCAACTTAGCACTCAAAGAGGCATCCTTAGGGGAGGCATATGAGCGGTGAGTGACACAAAGCTCTGTAGGTGTGTATGTGTGTGTGCATTTTGTGTCTGTGTGTGTGTGCATGTGTATAATTTGTGTGTGTGTGTGTGTGTGTAATTGGTAATGCACTGTATGAGTTGCAAAAACATTGGCTATTCCACTTCAAAGTGGTTAAACTGTATACAAAATATTTCTGTTGAGAAACAGACTATGCCATTGACAAGCATGTTTCCAGTGACGTTTGCTTTTCTCTCCAAGGTAATTATATTCGTTCATGGCATGAATTTGTAGACCTTTGAATGTCTGTTTTATACTGATACAAAAACAATGATTTGAAACAAGAAAAGTATATCTGTTTATACTGATATGAAAACGATTTGAAACAAGAAAAGTATGTTTATCAATGGCCAGATTTCAGTGTTTTTCCATTGATTGAATTAGAATATAGCAGCCATAAACTGATGATTGAGATTGTAGACAGATTTGGGTTTTGCATGCCAGGAACGGCTTTGTCGAGAATATGATGTAAAAAAAGAGAGAGATTAATACCTAGAAAGTTACGTACATTGTTGTTAAATCAGTTTATGATTTTTGCAGCTTATTTTCAGGTGGAAAGAAAACATTGTTGAATTTGAGTTAATTTACTAAATTAAGAAAGTTTGTGTAACGTTCTCAGTTTTGCCATTCAGTCTCCGCTCATTTGATTGTTTAATCATTTGGTTACAACTGACTGCCAGTTTGTTTATTGCTTCAAATGATACGTGGTTTTCACTGTTTATTTTTCAATTGACATCTTTTGAATCTTTACATGTGTGTATATGTGTTTTACTGCTGTTACTGGTACTTGTCCATACATGACAAACATGAATGTTTTGTGTCGCCTGTTTGTTTACATTTCCACAACATCCACATCTTTTTACCTGATGCAGTGATGACATCTTTGAATTCTGGTTCTTTGGCAATGAAGTTCAAGTATTGATTTATGAATTGACCGAACGTGTCATGGATTTTTCAGTTTCAGTATTGTTTAAAACATTGATCCATTGAATATTGTCATTTGGATAAATAGTCTTGCAGAGAAGATGGCATAGTTATGTAGATATGTGTGTATGTATGTATGTGGATGTAGGATTGTACAGTGTTTTTCTGTTGGTACTTTGTAACCTATGCATTTAGTAAGAATTCATCATCTTATTAACTGTGTTAAGAAAGAAAACAAAATTGTAACTCCAGTGGTTCATGGTAAGATTTGTAGATTTTGTGCACAGACATGACACCAAGTCGAAGAAGAAAAGTCTCCGTCTTGACAAAGAAGGGCCCCACCATCTACAGAACCTAACGGAGTTTGATGCGACTTTGATCTACATGTTGAATATTGTGGAGAAAGAAATGGGTCTGTATAGCTTTTGTTCTATTTTTTTTTCATTTCGTGTTTGTTCTTAGACTCATATTAAATGTGATATTTAGCACATCTGTGTAAGTCACATGTTATTAAATGAACATGTTACCCTTGTAATGTTAATAAATCTACGAGAGTATGTGGAGGCTCTTGGCACGCTTGAGTATACACTGCTTGGTTGATTTTAAAAAGAAGGTGTACATCCACCAATGGGGTAGTTTTTTAACAGTTGTACACAAAATGGGGAAAATGTTCAGCCAGCAATTGACACAGCATTACAAGCAGCAAGAAAAGTTATGCATTTGATGTCAGATAAAATCAAAATAATTATGAATACAGAGTTCTTTCAGACCTGTGCACCCGTACACTTTAGGTATGGTTTTTATCCACCTTTACATCGCACGTTCACATAAAAGATATATCTAAAAGACTAAAAATGAAGAGTATCACAGTTAATATGAAAGCCAGTGTGTTTTTCTTTTCTGTTTTCTTTTTCTTTTTTTTTCATGGTTTCATAATCAGCCTGTAAGGTTTATAATTGTCATGCTCTAGTGTTCACTTCTAATAGTCAAGGTTTTATAATCGGCCTGTTAGGTTTATTATTGTCATGCTCTGATATTTAATTCTAGCAGTCAAATCTAAGTGATCTCCAGCAGTGAGTGAGAAGAAACTTTCCGGGGTAGAAACAGTGGAAAGAGTTGAAGATGCCAGAACATACCAGTTGTCAGGAAAATGCTCTTTTCCTGTGGTAAAAGAGATGTTCCAGGAGCAAATATCTTGAAGAAAGTCTTTATATTTGCATGTGTAATGTGTTCCATATCTAATTAGGAACCACATATAAGAAGGCAGTTGCATCAGAAGTGTTGTTTAAAGAACCATCCAGTAGTTGATGATGCAGTTCATCTTCACAATTGTTCCTACCATCCTCATTATGTTACAGAGCGCACCAAAGATGAGAATGGCCAGTATGAGTCCAAGCTTCCCCCTGACTGCACATTGCTAGACAACTGTAACAGCGAGCTCTTCAGAAGTGCTGTAAGTTTATTTTGTTGTCGTTAACTACATGTTGGTGTTTTTTTTTTTTTTTTTACATCACACTGAAGTAGTTACCAAATTATATCTCAGAGTGCCAAAGGAAGTTAAGACATTGGGGCCAAATTAATATCTTTTAGTGCCAAATGAACCATGAATTAGGGAAAACAGTCAGAAATGAGGTTTAGATAATGTTGGTTTTTCCCAAATCTGGCTTAGAAAATGTCAGTTTTCCCAAATCCTACTCAGCCACATTTTGATAACTTCCAGCACAGTGAAGGATTTAATTTCTTGAATAATGAAGCAAAAACAGTTTGAAACATTCTTACCTTTGTTACTAATATTTGGTAGATGAATTATCTGTACATTTACTTTGTGATTGATGTTGGATTCGTGATGCATTACTATTTTATGTTACAGATTTTTATACCATTGTTATTTGTGGATTTTACAGATGAATCATCTGAAGAAGTGTTCCACTGTAGGGGTAGCATTCGAAGGTGTGAATTTAGGACGCAATGGACAACTGAGCTGGATCTTGGTAAGAGGATATGTGGCTGCACACACACATGCTGACATGGAAACACATACAGACACACACTCATACACACACACACACGCACGCACGCACGCATACATACATATATATATATATATAGATAGAGACACACACACAAACACGCGCCCGCACGCGCACCACACACACACACACATGCATGCACGCACGCGAGCGCGTGCACACACACACTCTCACACACACACACACACACACACACACACACACACACACACACACACACACACACCCCACACACATATTGTATTTTGGTATTGAGCAGACTTTGGGAGGACTCCAGTTTTAAACAGTTCTTTCAGGACTTGATGCCTACAACCCTATGGGTACTAAAGCATAGGCTTTTAGATTAAACGCATAAAACAGGCATGGCAGTATGCTTTGTGTAACATGTAAAGTTAAACACCAAACGAACTTTTATTGGTATGTTAAAACAAAACCCTAGGCTAAACCTTGACAGAAGTTTACATTAGTGGACCTGGCAGTATTTTGAGAAGCGCCGTTTAAGACTGTACAAAACGCATACATAACTAGAACAAATTCTGTGGACCTCAGCACAAATCACACCTTTGCATTTTTTTTTTTTTTTTTAGGTAATCTGAAACCAATTCACTGAATTTGAAACATGCACATAGGCTTATGCAGATAAGAATAGAGCAATTTTTTTGTTCTTAATGAAAAGGATGTCTTATTCTTGTGCTCTTAGTGCCACTGTGTGCAGGAGTCGGTTGTCACAGATGCAGGTATTTGCAATGTCGAAACAGAATGGGAAAAATACAAACCGAAACTAAAAGAAAGGCATAGTGATAAGATACTCAGTTTCATATGGATATTGAATTCCGTGGATCAGTAATTATCCATGGCCCTGTTTGGAAAATCAGTTAGCAGCAGTTTTGTTTTTGACAGGTTTCCACAGGGCACCACACAATGTTCTTTGATGTCAAGACCATGGGCAAAGAGGGTTACAGTGCTGGCATCAGGGATTTTTTGCAGTCCCCCAAAGTCATGAAGGTAAGTTTGGTGTAACTAGGCACAATTTTGCAGCCAACGAGATAGATCTAAGCTTGTTTTATGTCAGTTTAAGTGTATATGAAGCGTATTTGGTCTAAGCTAAAATCTGCGTAGATTGACTGCCCATGTCTAGTGGCCTGTTTTCCCCCTTTTTTTGTGTGTGTACTGTCTTATGTTTTGTGCCTTGCATTACTCATTCTGGGCAGTTCCATGCATACCCACATGAGACCTGCTTATCCATGTGATTTCGAAATATTTTGTTCTCTGTTCTCATGTTTGGCAAAAATACAAGGAAGATGATGAATTAATGGGAAAAAAGTGAAAAAGAAAAAAAGGGAAGACCTAGAGACGAATTTCTGAAGCGATAATTGCACTTGTGGAGACTTTGACCAGAGAATGACTGCTCTCACTAACTTCTGCATGTGGAATGGCATCAGGCTGTATCTGTTGCTTCAACAACATGGCCTGAAACATAGAAAAGAAAAGAAAATGGTGAGAAAGCACGAACTTGTGCCAAAGTGTTCTGATGAGTCAGATTTAAAAGTAATTTGTATTAGAAGAATGATATTCTTACCATAGCTTGTGCAAGATCAGGTGGTTGCTACTGGGAAGAAACAGCTACTGATGTGTGATGGCAGGTAAAAATGAAATGAATGCCTCACACCTTACACACTACCCTCTTCCCTCCTTGCGTAATTTGGAAGATGAAACATTGAAATCCACATTCTCTCTCTGCTTTTGGAAGATATGTACACATTCTTTGTAGAAAGTATGCTCAGTTCTGTTGAAAAGAACGTTAGTGGCAGTTTTAGGGTATACAGGTCTGCCACATCCAGTTTGTTTCATAGTTTAGCAATGCACTCGGAGATACACCAGTGAGTGGTGAACATAGAACTTTATATGGTTCCAGTTAGTCTTACCATTTGAGCCCATAGCACTCTGAAAGGAGCCAGCAAGGGCTGAACAATTCTACAAATAAAAGTCTGTAATGGACTTGAACCCTGGCTAGAGTATGTTATATATGTATGCATTTTTTATTGCATCAGTACTACTCCCTAGCAGTACTAGTAGGTGATGCTACTGATGGGAGTGCTGTCAAGTCTGTTTCCTAAAATCAGTGATGGTATATTAGCAGTAAAAAGGGGTCATTGTGTAATGTTTGTGATTGATTACTTTATTACAACTTTATTCCCATAATCTATTGGCTGTAGGGACAGGGAACTATCAGTTCACGTGTTTATAGGTCATGGCATGATGGAAGGCAAGCCCGTCTTTACCTTACCGCCACCTTTAATTTTTCCTGAACTGAATCAGGTACTCATTTACTGCTGGGTGGATGGAAGGTTTTCGAGCAGAAAGGATCCACCCCCATGAATGGTTTGAAGGCATGATCTTCAGCACAATAGGCAGACACTCTGACCATTTGGTTACGGGACCATCTGTTTTGTGTATAGACTGAACAAACTGCGAGGCTCTGGAAGAGATGAAAGATCCTGACAGAATGTGTTTGTAAAATTTCATAGTATGGGTTTTGTTTGTTTGTTTGTTAGCTGAAAAGGTGCTTTTACTGCTGAAAGTCTGGCGCTCCGTATTGTTTAGTGGAGTGAAATGTAATGAACCTGTTTTGTGATTTCTACCTTTATTTTTAGATTGTGAAATGAATAATTTAGTGGAATATAAATTCAATCTTTTAGTCATTGTAAACACCTACTCTTCTTAATACGTAGACAGTGACATGCAATCCTTTGTTTTGCTTTCCTTGATCCAATACTCTTTTCAGGCTTTTGAAAAAAATCTTTTTTGTTATTCCATCTGCTTTGTCTTTATTTCAGGTGATTCATGATTGTCGTCGTCCTTCAGACATACTTTATCATCAGTATGACACAAAGCTGGTCAATGTTTTTGACACACAGGTATGTGGCTAGATATATCTTGCTCTTTCCCCCAGTAATCTTGATTAATGACTTTTGACCATCGCAGTCATTTATCTCATTTCTGTGCGCATGTTTATAGTTCATTTCACAGACTGCCACTGAAGTTTGAAGCTAATGGAAGCACACCTGTAGAGCTTGCACCGCTGGCTGAACTGTCATGTTTAAAGTGGACAGTTCTGAGCTGAAAAGTGGTACTTAAACATTTTATGGAGGGGGTGGCGGGGCATAAGTGGAAGTACTCTACAGATGGCAGCCACTTCTGCTGTAGCAGGTGTCTTCAAAGGTTGCATCTTGCCACTCAGAGCTTCCCAAATAACTCATACAGAAATCAAATGTAGGGTCACCCTTGTTGGGTGAATATGGGCAGATCTGCACTGGGCTAGTAGTGGCACATAGGCTAGTTTTTGAAATGATGTGAAAAATATTAACAAAGAAATGTTTGTATATGATTCTGTCTGGACAGTACAAGCTGATTTACTAGATAGAAAAAAAAAAGCTCCTGAATGGGACATGTTATTGTTCATGTAACTAGTATTATGAATAGTTGGAAAGATGAAAAAGACACGACAGAGATGAAGGAAGAAATGTAAGTAAACGATTTCCTTTGCACAGTTTTTAGAACGTTTAACAAACTGGATTACCACACACACACAACACATATGCACACACATACACACACACACATGCATGCATGCTAGCACGCACTCATGCACGCACACACACATTGCACACAAAACTGTGATCAAAACTTTGTACAAACTCATACAAATCTGCATTTTCATACGCTCACATGCACTTGGATGCACACACACACATGTGCACATACACACACACATGCACACGCACACACACGCAGAGTATTTACAGAAAACAAACAGTGTTGGTTGTGTTTCAGGTTGGTGCTGTGCACTGTTTCAAGGTGCGGAAGAACAGCTTACCACGCTATGTCACAAATTTAGCCGAGTGTTTACGCAGTGAACTACAACTAAGTGAGGAAGATATTCATGTTCCATTTCTCAGGGGACATGACCCCCAGGTATGACAATTAAGTTCTTTGCTAGACCAATAAGAAATCACTGATTAGTTAATTAGTTGTATATTTTGCTTTCTTTTATTTGAGAACTGCATTTAAGTCTATAGTTGTTTACTACTTCTTTTGAATGAAAAGGCATAGAATAATGTATTTTAGGACTCTTTCCTCAAATTCCTCAAAAGGAATGCTAGCAGTGTGTAGAGCACAGTCCTGCCAACTCTTTTTGCTTGGACGTAATTGATCATGCCAGTGTAAAAGCTAATAAGCTTTAGGCTTATTAGCAGTAGAATTATGACCCGTTTGATTAAAAAGCCCTTTTTTAAGTTCAGTTTTTTGTTGTTTTTATTTGTTTTGAGATGCTTAGCATTGCATTTTACTCTCTTGAGCACGACAGGTGGGTTGCAAACAGAGTTCCAAAACCAAAATATGCACACTTTGTCAGAATTGCTGCATTGCAGTGTGCTACCAGTCAGACACGTTACTCTGCTGAGAATTGACCAGTGATATTTATTGATGCATTGAAAACAAATTTGCCGGTGAAGACCAACAAGTCACAGATTGTAAAGCATTTTTGTCATGTGGAAACAGACCTATCCAGTGATGGGAAAAAACAGTTATCTATGTGTGTGTCATAAAGAAACCACCAATCTAACAGAAAATCAAGGATGAGTTTGTAAAGGGCATCTGTGTTATGAGATTTCAAACTTAGGAGTTCATCATACTGGTTGAAAATCTACTGCATTGCAAAAGCCGGTGCAGGGATCGGGGCGGGTTCAGGGCCTCAAAGCTGCTTTCTTGATGCAGACTTTTCAAATGACCTAAGAAAGCGGAAGAGTGTTGTACATTGTTTTCTTCAAAATATACAGAAATGAACACCTCTGCAACCTTCACTTTTAATTCAGAGTTTTATTGTGGATTAGTAACAATTTTTTTTCTCTTTTTTTTCTTTTTAACTGTTGAAATATTTCTAAAATGATTGCTCTGAAAAGTTTTGGATTACTCTTTAAATTTGTGAAATATTACACATAGTTTTTATTCTGGATTAGGGTTGGCAGGTCTGAGTGGTAGTCTGAGTGGTATTTTTTTTTCTTGTTTTATTTTTGTGCTGTCGTTTCAACTTTTTTTCTTTTCTTCAGAAATTGTTTTCATTTCTATTTGATACTGTCTGACTTTATTTATTGGATGAAATGGTTGGTCTTTTTAAAAAAAATATTTTGGATACAGTATTGTCAATGCTGATATTTTGACTGATACAGCAATTACTGACTACAGCAATTACTGAGTACAGTACAGCAATTACTGACTACAGCAGTTACCGAGTACAGTAATATGTTATTGAGGTCTACTACTTTCCGTGTGTGTTATTCTGAAAATCTTTCATTAAAATTCAAGGAAATAGGAATTTAACTGTTTCCGCCCAGTGCACGATCTCTGGCCGGGCGCATATGAATGCAGATTGCCGCTTGCACCCAATCAGAGGTCGGGCGTCAAATCTTTGTAAAAAAAAATCTCGCACATTCGACCCTTATTCTGTGCATAGATAGTAAGCACAGGATTAGAGTTTTGAAGCATTTCCTTCTTATTTCATGTGCTGGTTTGAGTAAGCAGACTTAGAATGACTTGGCGAGAGTTGTCTCAGTTTTTTCTCTTCTGTCACCATAAGCCAGTAAAGTGATGTTACAGTATGGCAAATCTGAGATGAAATCATAGTGGGCGATCATAACATTTAGCTCTAAGAGTATAGATACAGAAGCCACGTAAATTTACTTGATTGCATACAATAAACTTGATTATGAAAGAATTATGCTTTCTTTACATTTTTATCAAGATCGTTATAATACAATCTAAAGAAGTGATGGAGGATCTGTTTGGCTTTCATTTATTTTGGTATTACACACCAATGAATGATTCAAATGCAGTGAAAATTTGATATGTTGAAGAGAATGTATAACTGTAGCTGTGTGCCCTTTTTATGTGGTCATTCAGAGTTTTGACAGTTTAAATAAAATATTAGCCTTTTGACTGAACGGCCAAACCATACCAGACTGAGAGGGTTAAACAGGTGGGCAGGATGTTGGGGCTGAAAGGGTTAATTGTAAAGCTAATCTTAGTAACATTTTGTAGAAAACCAAACTATGAATTGTCTGTCATTTTCACAGAAAGATGAAGAGGTATGGACTTTGCGACCAGCCCCAAGCATTGTGTACCGGTGGATGCACAAACACAGTCAGCACTTACTGGCTCTTCGAGACCGGCAGATGGAGCTGATGATGAAAGAGTACAGCATGGGTGTTGACCTTTACCTGAAGAGTTTACGTGACCTCTTCAACAGTGAAGCTGAAACTAGAATGGTGAGTTCAGTAAGATATTCTTGATTTAGTCTGTTTGCATGGAAGCATGATATGAAGGAATGCGAAGATGGAACTGTCATGATTTATTGAAAGAGACTTTAAAAGTAATTTTAAGTAATTCCGCTGGTGAACATGAACAAACAAATAACAAGACAAAACATGACATATTTCGACCTCATAGGTCTTCTTCAGGCAAGATAAACAACATTCATGACAATGAAAACAAAGGAGCAATCACTTCTTGAATTCGGTACAAGATGGGTGTCCATGTTAACCTTTCTATCCCCGTTCCGCCCTTTTCCGCCCGACCCGTCAGGCTCCTGATCCGCCCTGTACCGCCCGTTCCTCAGTAGGCTGATTGTCTCGGGTGTGCCTCCCTTATTTGGGTTGACCACAGTAATAAGACAAACCGGTCGTTATCCGGGTCTTTCCTACCTTTCTCAGCGCCATTTGTAAAAGCGGTTTGTGGCTTTTTTGATTTTTAATCGATTTTTTTTTGTCATCCCATCGACTTCCGACTACGATCGAAATGTCGCACTCTGACAGTGACAGTGACATGAGCTTGACTGTGGACCAAATGTTCAATATGAATGTGTTGCCGACCGAAAATGATGACTGGAATCAATCGGACATTGATCTTGACTCTGTAGACAGCGACAGTGACTATGAAGTTGCAGAAGGAGTGAATGCGAGTAGTGACAGTGACTCGGACATAGGCGACGCAGGTGACGCAGGTGCTACTGATGTCGGTGGATGTGCACAGTCATCGCAGTGGTCAAACGACGACTTTCGGACTGAAGTTCGTGTGTTTGATGCATACAGGGCCCCCCCACGTCCACAAGTGAATCTTCGAACACCTTTTGATTATTTTTCACTTGTTTTTCCTTCGGACGCATTCCATCTCATGGTCAGGGAAACCAACCTGTATGCAAGACAAACGCTCATGGCTGCTGGTCTTCCTGAGGATAAGTTTCAGCCAACCACTGTGGATGAAATCAGAGCTTTTGTTGGTCTTCTCATGTTTATGAACATGGCCCCTGTTCCTCATCGTGATTTTTATTGAAAAGACTCTTCTCCTTTCTTCAATCCCTGGGTGTCGAGTGTCATGTTGAAGAACAGGTTTGAACAGCTGAACCAGTATTTTCACCTCGCTGATACCACTCAGTTTGTTCCCAGAGGTCAGGCTGGGTATGACCCCCTGTTCAAAGTCAGACCTCTCATTTCCATGACTCAAGAATGTTTTGCTATGCATTTTCTACCTGGGCAAAACATCACAGTAGATGAGGCAATGATCAAGTTCAAGGGTCGTTGTGGTTTTCTGCAGTACGTGCCTGCAAAACCAACAAAGTGGGGCCTCAAGGTGTGGGCTTTGTGTGATGCCGATTCTTTTTATATGCTGAATTATTCAGTATATACTGGGAAGACCAATGATGTGCCTGCTGGGACAGGTGATGCCCTAGGGGATCGTGTCGTCAAACACTTGGCAGAACCCCATTATTTCAAGTGGCACACCGTCTACTTTGATAATTATTTCACGTCAGTCCCCCTCATTCAATATCTGTTTCAGAAGAAAACCTTGGCATGTGGGACTGTGCGAAACAACTGGAAGGGTCTGCCACAGGATATGAAGCCAGCAAAATGTGTCAAAAAGTCTGGGGACACAAAGCGCTGGTTTCGTGAGATTGGCTATGATGATTTGAAGGGCAAGCTTCAGGCTGTTGCTTGGTTTGACCGTCGTAAGGTCACCCTTCTTACTTCTGTCCATGATGGAACCGATGGAGAGCTTGTCAGAAAAGGTGCAGGGGGTGTTGAAAAAGCCAGGTATTCTAGGCCCCTGGCTGTGGCTGATTACACCAAGAACTACAACGGTGTTGACAAGCATGATCAATTGCGATCATATTATTGTTCCAAGCAGAAATTCATGAAGTGGTGGAAATATATGTTCTTCTTCTGCCTGGACACTGCTGCAGTAAATGCCTTTGTAATCTACAAAAACTCTGCAGATGCCCCACTGAAACTGCATGTGGATTTTCACACTGTGATTGTCATGGGCATGGTGAATGGTTTCAAGGGTCGAAAACGGATCGGCCGTCCCGTCGTTCATGACAATCCAGACAAGCACAAACACACTCCTTCCAAAATCCAGTCTGCCAGAGGCAAGAAGGACTGTGTCTGTTGCAAGAAGGAAGGCAGGAAAACCCCAACAGGCAATGCCATCCAGTCAACACATGAGTGTGTGATGTGTAAGGTGGCTTTGTGCAAGGATCGTGGCTGCTTTTTTTCTTTTCACCAGCAGTGAGTAGGTTCCTACACACTCATTCTTAGCAGTACACCTGATACTTGACTAAATCAAGGACTGGACTTTGTCATTTTTGTTTTGTACAGACTGTTTTGGGGTTGACTAAATATTGAAAGTGCCACATACAAAAGTACTGGAGTTTGTGCATGTAAGAAAAGTGCACAATGGAAAGAAAATTTCATGTCAGTGATCTGTGTGTGACAAAAGTGATCAAAAGCAAGAACATTTCCAGTGAGTGAGTGACTGTTGTTTGTGTGTGATCACATTTGGATTATATAATTCATTACATCTGGAACCATATGGTGAGTACAACAAAAATATTTGAGTGTTTTGTGTTGTGATGCCTGCCTCTCTTCCTTCCTACTAACACCTGCATATAGTTAGAAATATTATCAGTCATAGGAATTCTTTTTCTCACAAACACAAACTAACTCATGCAGATCAAAAAGCATGCACTCCAATACATTTTCAGTAAATATGGTATGATTTTGACCTGTTTTTTTTTTTTTTGATTATTTTTTTCCTGCTATGTAACTGCTAGGTGACTTAAAAGCGTCACAAAAATTTCACGTATATTCCTAGCTACCTGTGTAACTACTAACACCTCACAACACCCATCAGTTCTTTTCAGATGGTGAACCTGACCACTTGCCACCAAAAAGGTAGGTGTTATAAAGTTGATGGGTGTTGTATTGCCTGTCTATCACCTATTTCACTGACGTAGGTGTGTTTTCCAGGTAAAATCAGGTGTGTGAGTGTTGAGTCATAAAAATATTTTCACATCCCCCTGAAATAACAAGTGCAAACCAAAGTTCAGCTTTCCATAGATTTTTGCTGAAAATTTGAAGTCTTTATATCCATTAGTTTATTTTTTACAATTTTTTAAAGTCAGTACCCCAATTCGGGCAGCTAATTCCAATATAAACTTAGTAGTCTAGGCGACTTCTGTCATACGAAATACAGGACAATGAAGGTTAACCGGCAGAGGTACTTAAAATTACTTTTAAAATTTGTTTCAATTTCCACCTGCAGTCACCTCATTTTGAAACTGACTATTAGTGAAGCAGGTTTTGATATATGCCTTTCAGTACACTTCAAAAAATTCATTTTTCACTTGAATACAGTTGGCAGGTTTAAAGTATTTGTTTTGTGCCCATAGTATACCATAGACATGACATGTAGGTGTGCACTTTTGTAGGATTGAATACACTAATGTAGCATGCATTGAGAAAACAAAACTGTGAGCATTGTTGCCTGCATGTGGATAGGTAGTATTGATTGTGATTGGTCTGCTGATGGGATGAAAGAATTGGCTGTTGGATAAACTGAACGGGTATAGAAGGGATGGGATGACTGACTGAACTGATCTTGCCAAAAGATCTGTCAAGTGCACATGACCTAATTCCTTAATGCCTTCAGTATCTTCTCTTTCTTACAGACGATGCAGCATATGCTTCCCACGGAGTACACTGATCTGACCTTGCTGGTGAAGGCCTGGCTGAGAGAAGACGAGACGGCAAGGAATGGAAGGTGTGCCAAGCCAGGAAAAGCCCGAAACGGCTTGGTGGATAACTGGACTGGTTATACCCACCCAAAGGTGATCGGCAGTCGTGACACTATCTGGCACATGCGACCTTCCCCAAGGGAGATGGAACAAGGTAGGTAGACGTTTGGCTTCTCTGCAGATCAAATCTTTTGAGCTTAAGGCAAGAGGTGGCACGAAAATTAAACCAATGTTCTTTTAAAACTTCTTCATTTTTTTTCTATTGTTTATGTTAAAAAACGTGGAAAAAAAACATATTAGGGTGATTTCAAAGCTCTTGTGTGATTTGGGGACCACAAATGGGGGCAAAATGATGAAAAATGAAAAAAAAACCGGTTTATAACAAGAACTGTATTTCTATCATAGCAGACATGTTTGGCACTTGAAACATGACTTTTCTTGTTTTGCTGAGCTATAGTAATGCAATTACAAAAGGATTTTTGTATATCTAAACTGTTTTTTTCTCAATTTTTTTTTTTCATAAGTGGCCATCAGGCTTCGTGTTTCATTGCTTTTGAATTTTTCAAATAGAAATAGCAAATGACAAGTGCTGTTTTGACTTATAAATAAAATGTAATTGCATGCAAAAATCATTTCTTATCAAAAGAAAAAAATTACCAAGCTAGCTAGTCTTAATCCAGAGATATTGTGTTCCTTGCACATCAACAATTGTCGAAAAAAATGATTTTGAGAAAACGATGTTACCTCCTTCAAATAAAGTCATTTAAAACTACAAAAAATGTGAAAATAGACAAATTGAACACCACAGATGGTTTCAACAGACTTTCTTGACAAAATGTGAAAATAGACAAATTGAACACCACAGATGGTTTCAACAGACTTTCTTGAGCACGAAAACACATAAAACCCAAAACATAATTTTTGAAAGAAAATGGTGAAATTTTCGTGCCACCTCTCCCCTTAATGGGTGATTTATATGTGAGGGAAAAAAGCTTTTTCCCAAATAACTTTTTGTGAAATTACTCTGACATAATGTATAGTGCACACACTCAAACCATTCCTGTGTACACATACTAGCACGCATGCGCACACGCACACGCACGCACACACACACACACACACACACACACACACACAGTGTGTGCATACACCAGTGCATGCAGTGTGTTATGCGGGCACTTGGCAACTCTTGCTGGGGTCCGTCAAAAAAACTGCCTGCACTCACTGGAAGATCTTTCGCAGTAGCATAGATTCATGCTGAAAATATGCATGATTTCAATGATGTCCACTTACTGGCAACTCACCTGTTGGAAAGAGTGGTACCATACAGTCTGGTTTCATCCACTTTACGGATGAATTTCTGACAGTGTAGCTGAAAAGCCTGACCAACACTGAGTGTGTCTGCACTTTACTGGCCAGGCTGATGCCAGGATATACTGTGAAAGAAAGCATACAGTACAGCCCTGTCATACGGTCTCAGACCAGAATGCAACTCCGAAGAATACTTAGCATCAGCTTTGTCATCCTCATCCTCATTGACCTAAATAAAAATGAAAAGATTAAAGAAAGTCTCAAATTCTGTGGCCCATGATCCCCATGGTGACCTCAGTTTTTGTTTTTTATAGTTTTCTTTGCAAGTCCATGACGTATGGTTATTGTTGCTGGATGGTGAAACTGGCACCCTCCAGAGGGGGGTGTTTAGTCGTGCTGACGCATGTCTAAGCATTTGTGGTCGATAGTAAATGAAAAAAAATATGTGATGCTGAGAAAAGGATGGATCAGAAGCTACCTACCAAAGTTTGAGGTTTTCATATGAAAATGTTGGTGAGAAAATGTTGCGTAAATCTCAGTGTTCATGTTTTAATTATGTATCCTAAATGTATTCATTGCAGTTAGAATTATTTAGAAGCCACTCACCATTTGTTTTTCCTTTCAAAATAAACGGTGAGAAACTTTTCACACACGCACGCAGGCACACACACACACACACTTCAGGTCAGTTTAGTTCTCAAAAGACTACTGGAAGGGTAATATAAGTATTTACCAAAAAGTGCATTTTCTGGCTTTCACAGATTTCTTTCCTTTCACCAGAGAAAACCTCTCAGAGCAGGGGAAAGAGGAACGACACAGTGAATCGTGTGCCAGAAACTCGCTCAGGGGAAGACTTGATGAAAGATACACCTCAGGATCCCTTGTCTTCAGGGCAGCCTGTGCGAAGAAATGGTCAGCTGGACAATTCCATGTCAGGAACACCTAAAGGATCTGACAGGAAGATGTCATCATCTACAGCATCTGATTCTGCCGAGGAAAACAAACCAAGAACTTCCACAGCAACACTGGCTTCAGATTCTGATACAACGGAGAGAAAGGTTTCTGTTGAGGTAAATGGTGCTTTGAAAGCAGAAAGTAATCCCAGCCAGAGAGACAAAGTGGCTGCTTTGCTCAGTGAAGTAGCCAAAGAACATAGAGAAAAAGAAGAGACTGCAATCACTACTCACACATTAAATTACGTCTTCAGACCAGCAGGAGAACTTGTGCAGGCAAAGTCAAAAAAGAAACAGAAGCAATTAGAGTCTTCAAAGACTATGCCCACAGGTGATCTGGCAAGCAAGAGTGTGAAAACCTGTTCAGTTCCCAAGACTCAGATTGATGAAAATGAATTTGATACAATTCCGTTCCAGTCAAAGCTGTCAGAAATGAATCGTTCCAGGCAGCCGACTTACAGCAGCGGCTTTGTGATTGCGCCCAATGAAGAAAGTTTGCCTCAGGATAAAGATGGCTTTGACATCACAACTTTCAAAGAAGGTGTACCACCACCACCATATTATGTTAGCAAGCAGACTGGTAAATCTGACGTTCAGAATGCACTGGCAGCAATACTACCTCGTGTTGATGACCAGTCTCTGCTCCTTGATGGATCGCGTGCTTGCCCTTCGGCAAGGCATTTGCAGCAGAAAAATTGTGAGAATACTAATGGAGTTGCTAGCAGTGGGTCTAATGCCGAGCCAGTGGCATGTGAAACCAAGAATAACCCTGCTCAGTTTAGATTGCTTACCAGAAATGAGCTTGTAAGTTTACATAATTGTGCTCTGAACTCTGATGCTGTCAAATCTGCTGAGAATCTGTCACATTTATCAGTCAAGGCGCCTCAAAATGCGAGTGAAACAGTACAAAAAGGTACCATATCTGCTAAGAATGGTTTACATGCACAGGATAATTCACATTCATCAACATCTGTGACAGTGCTGAAGGGAACATCATCATCCAGTTTCTCATCAGCTTCATCATCTCAAGTTGTTCCTTTCTCTGCTAAGCAGGCAAGCCCTATTTCAGAAGTAGGGACAACTAACAGTGTTTCGTGTGCATCAACTCCAAACACTGAAACAGGGAGTAGCCAGTCTTCACGAACCAGCTCTCCGTCTGCAGGGAACGCCTGTGCTCAGTCATCACGGGCTGGTGCCAATGGTTTCTCCACAGCTGAAATAAAAAGAGCGCTTGCAAATGGTGAATCTGTCCTGTCCATCTTAGGCTTCAAGAAGTCGCCACAGCAAATCATGTCATCTAAGTTGAAGTCCATTGAAGATCAGAAACACAAATAAGGCTGGACAGATTGTTGATCACTGTGAATGAACACTGACATAGACTGACGGAAGTGCTTGCAGTTTCAAGTGATTCTGTTAACGTGCATGATTCAGTACTGTTAAAGAGTATTTTTTAATTTGTGTGTTATGGAAATTGGTACTGACAGTTGTTGTTTTTTTTCACAGCGAGGCAGAAGCATTTATAAACAAGTTAGTTAAGTAACGATTGATCCCATAATGAGAGTTGGAAATAATAGTCAAGTAGTGGGAACACTGGATTCACAGTTTGAGGGTTGCATGTTTGATCTTTTGCTGTGTTTGTATTAGTGTCATGAACACTTGACTACAAGAATAATAAGGAATTGTTAGGCATGTGTCCATCATGACAACAGTGACTTATTTCTATGATAAAACATGGATGAGATGGACATTTTACATCGGTGCTGTTGTGCAAATGACTTGGCTTGATGGTTTGTGGTTTCTCAGTATCTGAGCAGAAGCTGCTTTCTTTTTTTGCTGGTTTCAAGGCCACTAAGTAATATTTCAATAAATCGGTGATTTTGTAAAATTATTATTAAATATGACGTCAGTTTCAGCTGTTTAAAACTGAATTAAACTTATCCGTTAAAAAGGGCTTGTTTACAACAGTAAAGGAAAACAAAGCAAATTGAAAACATGAGCAAAACTTTTCATGCTGACTGTAATCTGGAGAGAGTTGCTTTGTGCATTTTTATCTCTGTTCCTTTTTCCATCTGAAGAAGACATGTATGTTGAAAATTTACTTATTTTTTTTATTTTATTGTGCATTGAAAAGGCAGTAATTTGCACCTTACCATTGCATGCTCATTTGTATTTTGGCTCATGATTTAGTCATAATTCGGCTCATGTCTGTACAAAACAGATTTTTGAAAGTTCTTTGATCTAGAGAAAAAGACAGTTATTATCTTGTGACTTGTTGCTTTACTTTAGATGACTAGAACCCGTTTGCACTTCATTTTGTTATGCTCATGCTGCATTAATTACTTGACTTTCCATGCTTAGTTGTGTTCATGAAGGTAGCGATTGTTCTTTCAGTGCAGAAGTTGTCAGTGTGCTGTTGGTATTTTAACCAAAACTCTTTGTTTACTCTTGTGTTCTCTCCTAGCTTCACTATGGTGATGCAGTCTTAGCTGTCGCCCCAGAGTAACTGCTTCAAGTCTAGAATACTGCTGTTAGGCTGAATTTTAAATCTTCCAAACAGGAACGTACCAGACCTTTTTAGAAATGTTTGCACTGGCTCCCTGTTCAGTCAAGAATTTTCAACAAACTTCCCTCTGGCTCATATCCAGTGCAGGTTCTGACCCTAGATACTTGTGACATACCTGGTCTTTTATCTCCCATCACATGATCTCTGGCCTGATGTTGATAATCTCATTTTCCATGTTCCGTCTGTCAGAACAAAATCTTTTTGTCTGTGTTCCTTTTCTTGTCAGGGACCAACAGTTTGAACATACTTTCATTCATGGGTATACTCGCCACTTCACAACTTCTTTGAAATCTCAGAAGGCCTATTTGTTTAGATAGAACTGAACTTTTTTCTTCTTAACAAATGGTTTTGAAACCATTTTGTATCTACAGTGTATCATTTATCTTGTGTGTGCACATGTGTATTTGGTGGAGGAGGTGGGAAGGAGGGAGAAGTAGGAATGGAGCTAGGGTTGAATTGGTGGATATTTTGTGTGTGTGTGTGTGTGTGTGTGTGTGTGTGTGTGTGTGTGTGTGTGTGTGTGTGAGTTCTTCAATTTAACGTCTGTTCACTTTAAGTGATATTAGTGTGTGTGTGTGTGTGTGTGTGTACACTCACCACACACACATACAATGGGCCTGTTGGGTTTTTTTTTCTGTGCAACTTTAAATGATTTTCACCAATCAAAATACAACCAACCACTCTTTCACTAAAGAGATAGATTATGTAAGATGCATGCAGATAGATTATGTAAGATGCATGCATGTATCTGCTTTATTGGGCAGTAAGACCAAACACATGAAAGATAAGATAATGTTGCTTATAGCCCAGCCGACCGCAAGAGGCCACATCAGGGCTGTGAAAACACATGAAAAGTTTGGTTGAAAATGAGTGATTTTTACTGCTCCCAGCTCATATTCAAGCAGCAACATTTGTATGGCAAATACATTTGCTTTTCTTTTTTCGTTTAAAAAAAAAACAACCTTTTTTTAAGGTGGCTGTAATTAATCACAGGGAAAAGAAGAATGCAGTTTTAGAGCAAAATATTGACATAAAGATGTGTTTCAGTACTTCATGAAGTGACCATCCGACCTGATGAATCGCTTGTTTGTAATGGTTATTCAAGCTCAACATACAGGTGCATTCTTATCTTCATACCTGTAGTATTCACTGGGAAAATAATGGTGAATGGCTGTAGATGTTAAACTGGTATATCTGGGCTGTAACTTTTAGAATTTATATACTTTTTTATCATGCGTAGGATTCCCTATCCAAACCTAGGTGATGCAGCCTCCAAAATCATTTTTGGCAGCTTGTCTGCAAATTCAGGCTGTCAGGGGGGTATGATTCTGCGGATCTATTCATAAATAATACATCAGTTTACATCACATCTTTCCAGCCGTCAGTCATTGTGGACCTTCTGTTTAAACCCCATGCCAGTGGGTTCTTTGTTTTCTTCCTGCACAACCACTGGCTCAGTGTTCTTCCTTTCTTGTTTTGATTTTTCACGCAGGGTGCAATGCATATCAGCTGCCAAACTGGCCTTCTCTGAAGAAAGTTGGTGACAGGATTTTATGTGTGCAAGATGTAATGTGTGCATTCGCGCACACAACGTTGGGTTTATAGTCTCATTTGCATGACACTTAGGGAAATGGAGTCGGAACCAATGTTAACTCCTTGAGAAAAATGGCTTGGTGGAGATTCGAACCAGCAACCCCAGGATCACCAAGACTATGAGGACAGCGCTCAACCAACTGAGCTGTTGAAGTCCCTGCTATTATGAGCTATAGTATGGCATTTTTAAACGAGTATATCATTGTGTGACATGCCTGATAAGAAAGAGCTTAGAAATCCTGTTCTTAATTGTGTGGCCCTCTTTGGTATGGGTATTTCACCAGGGAACAGTGTTGTGTAATGTTGGACTTAGACTTGAAATAAAGTGTGCAGGTGGAAAGAAAGTCTGGTACTGTCCTTTGACGAGGTTTTTAAAATGCATTGAAGCACCTGAAAAGTCACTTTCAAGTATAATACTCATTTTTTTGTATAGACAATGGGCAGTTGAATCTCATACTACCGGAAACATTTTTTGCTTGCCTTTTTGCGGCTGTGTCTACTTGCTCAATAAAAAGAAAGGTGCTATGGGGTAGTATCTAACAAAAACCAATGTGCATGCCTTTCATATGTAGAGAGTGTATTAAATGATTTTGTCATCAGATGCACCTCTGGTAGTAGACTTGTTTGGGCTCGTTTACATGCTGCACAATTAGTCATCTTCTTCATTCTTCTCATTTTTATGGATGTGTTCTTCATGATTTTCAATATTATTATTGTGAATTAGAATATCAAATACTGCTTATTAAATAAATGGTCAAGGTGTTTACAATGCACAAAGGTGTTCAGCAAAATGCACAACAAATAAGAAAAATATAACAATCATGCACACAACATGCTGTGACGAAATGCTCACAGCACATCCAACTGTACAACCACCATCAATCCAGCATCTTTTCTTCCATCTCCATCCATCTGCCACCTCACAAACAAAAAACTATTGACCTCAAGATAACCAACACTTGAAATTGTCTGGAACCAAGCAGTCATGACACTCCCAAACAACACCAGCACATTTTGTGTGTGTCAGGAGTTTTCGGGTTTGATTTGAAAGAGGGCAGGGTGACATTATCTTAAATTGATCATTGATATGAGATTTGATTCCAAATGAAAAAGTCTTGACCATATTTTGAGTACAAAGGAAATTAGAAAAAGACAAGTATCAGATAAAGATGGAATTAAAGGGAGATTGCCCAGGGCTCCCCCTCAGCTGCTGGTGAAGAGGGTGGGTTCACCCCCTATCTGAAATTCTAGAGGGTATTTTCACCCTCACTTTCAAACTTTAGAGGGTGATTTTATTAAGACTTGCCGCAACTTATCTACAGCATACTCTTGGTGACTGGTCTCTGTACCAAATGCACAGAACATGTGCAGGTTCTTTTAACGCAAAGTAGTGTACCAAAGAATCATTCATGCAACAAAAATGAACACACCAAACACTAGCAAATTCTCTTTACTTTTCATTTTTCACTTTGTGATTTTCTCATGTTTGTGTGTGTCACTGTGTGTGTGTGTGTGTGTGTGTGTGTGTGTGTGTGTGTGTGTGTGTGTGTGTGTGTGTGTGACTGCTGTAATTTTACTTAAATATCACTATGTGATCAGAGTTGGTACACCTGCTGTACTGCTTGTTCAAGTTGTTGCTCAATTGGCAGCAAAAATATTTATATCAAACTGATTCAAATCAAAACAAAAATGTCCATGAATAAGTCACTAAACTAACACACGTTTAAAATTAGAAGTTGGTGAAATCATGATTCTTTACAATCTTCTGATCTGTCGTCTTCTTCTCAGTTTTAGATTATTTCCGTTCACTGCCACGGTCTTCCTCTGTATTGTTGTCAGGATTTGGTTTTCGTTTCAACCACTGGTGAAGTAGAGACGCCATCTTCACCGGTCGCAGAAAAAGAGAACCCTGACTCTGAATGAGACAGTGCCAGTATTCTCTTAGGGGCCAGATAATTGACCAATGAAAAACACGCATCTAAACTAAAGCAATGATGCGCAGCTACTTTTATTGCAGCCTGTTGGTCAAGACCTAGTAGTCTCGTTGTGCGAATGGGCAACACAGACACGCACGACGCAAGAAGCGAGGCTATTTTTACTGCGGTTGGTTCTGAGAACTTGCGGTCACGCAGACCACACGGCCAGCCTGAACAAACAGCAGACGCGTTCAAAGAAATCTTAGAGGGTGATTCCACCTCCAGATTTTAATTTTAGAGGGTGAAGCTCACGCGTGAAACACAATTCTAGGGGGTGAAATAAAGTTCTAGTGAATGACGCGCATTCTGCGCGTCATGGGGAGGCCTGTTGCATTAAATCGGCAAATGAGAAAAGTTTCTAGGGGTGAAGGTGGCTTTTTTCATGTTTGGCAGTGACTGGGCTACCTTCTTCTGAATGAAGATATAGGCATTGGTGAATTTGTAAACATCATGGATTCCCACAAGTTTAAAAATACAAATAGAAATGTTAGGAAAAAAATTAATGTTCACTTTTGTAGGGGGATAAAAAAAACAAGCAAATGATTGACAAGATGACAATAATCTGTTTGTTCAGACAAGGTTGAGACTTATTACAATTTGTGTAATGGTAAGAAGAACAAATGGTAAACACACACTTTTCATGTTTGTTTCTAAGTAAGGTGACTGCAGGTGGAAATTGGTGCTAACTTAAAACAAAATTACTATTCTGCTGAATGAAAGAGACAAACGGATTACAAGACAAAACACGATGCTTTCGACCTCTTTGGTCTTCTTCAGGCAAGACAAACAACATTCAAGACAATGAAGATGAAGAACGAACAATTACTTTCTCCTCAAATTGGATGCAAATGCCCTGATCAGTTTTGCACCCAATTTGAGGAGATAACCGATTGTTCACTCTTCATTTTGATTGTCTTCCAGGCTGCATTTCCAGGTTGGTATTGTTCTTGGAAAGAAACTAAACTTAAATGTGTAAGTTTTGGTGGAAAACAGCTCGAACTTTTGGGAATGCCTAGCATGTATTGTCCTTGAAAACAAACAGGGAAAAAGTCCGCTTTGATAGAGAAACAAGACTATGCAGCACAAACGAAAAGGAAAATTGAATATTGGTGGTATACTTTGGCAGCACACCTTTCCCATGGTGGAGAGTAGCCTTTATTTTTTTACATCAGCTGTTTGTTATGGTCATTTGGCAGCTCAGTATTTCAAAGTTTATTTTCATATTAACTTTGCCTGCATTCATTGAAGTTTGAAAGGTCACAACAGATGATCATGACGAAAGCATCGGCTACGCACAGATAATTGGTTGCAATAGGACCAGTTCATGATTCTGAACCCTCCATTAGTTCTGAACTCGGTGGTGCTCTGTAAATGTATTTAGTATGCTAATTACAAGGGAAAGAGAACACTATGCAGAAAGAAGATTGTATTTCAAACATGGAAGTATTTGAATATGATTTGGATGTATGTAGTCTTGAGGTCTTGTTTTCCTCATCAGTTTCCTCCCACTGACCACATCTCTTGCTGGGGTCCACAACTGTATTCCTTCATCAGTTGTGTGTGAACTGTGATGGTATGTCGTTCACTGGTTACCAGTTATGCCCTGATTGATTCATAGTCTTCAAGAGCAATGTCGCTATTGAAAGAGCTGTCAGTGTCCTCATTCTCGTGAGTTCAAATATCCTTTGCAACTGAGGATAGCATGACTGGTGCGATGGGTTGATACAGCCATTTGTTGGTCAGATATCGACTAAGTATTATCCATGAACCCTGCGGTTTCCCTCCATTCCCCCACTGTCCAGCCCAGTCTGCATGCACTGAAACCTCCTTGATGACACTGGAACTGATGTAACTGTTGGCTGAGCTGGTTCTCTGGAAGACTAATTGGGGTACCTGTAGGGGGTGGATGATTAAGTGGATATGGTATGGAGAAAGATGAGAGAGGGGGAAAAAAGTTAGTATGATGCCTCTTCAGAAGGGGGTGTTCTAACACATAATTATGGTGAGAGGCTTCCACAGGCGGTTTTGGTCGCAGGAAATGATTTTTCTCTCTTTAAGACAAACATGGCCCAGCAGGAAAGGGAGAATTATGAATGCCGCAAGGGTATGATGTGTTGCATTCAGGTATTTAGCAGTGCATATTCTTTTCAGATTTCTGCATAAAATGTATCTTTAGAAAGTAATCAAGTGTGTTCCACACTCAGTTGAGAGACTGATACAGTTTTATGTTCCTGCTGCAAGCATGTCTGCTTGCACGAAAAAATTACTTGCCATTTACTGACTGCTGATAGATATAGAAAGGGTAAGAAAGTTTTTTGTTGTTGGGCTGTAGCTGGTGACATGTAGTGTGCACATGCCAGATGGTATTGCGAAATAGTGGTGTACTGTTCTGAAGACAGTTCTTGTCAGCATTGCTGAACAACACAGTGGTGTATCCCTGCCAGTTTTCTTGTTTGTTGTTTTTATATAACAGTTATTGTTGTTTATTGTATGAGTTAATTTACCTTCGGGGGCCTGCGTGGTCAGCTGGGCTTTACACAGCTTGAATACTCTGCTGGCAAATTTCAGGTGGAAGTGTATCATTTGTTTCTGAATGTATTCTTGTACCTTTTGCTTTCTGTCTTGCTTATGTGCTGGACCAACAAAACATTTCAGTTAAATACAAGAACTAAAAATACTATATTCCTTGATTCAGGGTTTGATCTACAGTGTAGAAAAATGGTGAAAGGATTCGATTAAGTTTTTGCCTTTTGTGTTGCTTTTTTTTTTTTAAACAACGGGATTTGTTACTGTCCTTTTTCCACGTTGCTTGATTTGATTTGTTTGACAGGTAAAAACAAAATGAGAATATTTTAAGATGTATGTTAGCAGCATGTTTTGTTGGTTTTTCTTTCTTTCTTTGCTTTTTAATAATAATGCATGCAATTGTGTCTCTCAGATGATTTGACTATATTATTGTTCAAGCATGATTGAAAGCCCTGAGACAGCCTTCAAGGTTTACTGGGCTATAAAATGGTAT
The DNA here is from genome assembly GCA_033310375.1 of Conus canariensis. Lineage (NCBI taxonomy): Eukaryota > Metazoa > Mollusca > Gastropoda > Neogastropoda > Conidae > Conus > Conus canariensis. The sequence goes on from CM065728.1 coordinate 54,077,419, forward strand.
ATTGACTGATTTATTTGCATGACTAAATGCTCCAAGGTACAAGGTTTTACAGTCCTTCCTTTTTTTCCGAAAGCTTGCACAAGCGATGTATGTTTTCGGTTGACATACTCTTTTCACAAATAAACATACGTGAAACCACCAGGAACTTGGGCACAGTTCCCAACATGTAGCCTTTTTGATCTTGAACATTGTCAAACAAATCACATAGATGAACAGAAGCAAATACAGGTAACCTTGGTTTGATCGACATGAAAGGAAATCTACAATGGGTGGATTATTCCCTGTCTTTTCAGCTTGATGACAATCCTGAAAGGATGAAACAAGGCTCAAATTGAGCTTACAGTATTAATGAAAAGGGTTGTATGTAAGCAATTTGTAAACTACTTTGAGCTAAGTTACCATTAGTGATTGCAAATCATGAAAGTTTGTTAATAGCCAAGCAGTGTTGTGTCTTTGGGACGATAAGACATGAAATATTTGCCCTGCTCTCATCAACTTTTCTCACATTACTTCCCATGCATTCATTGACACCAGCATGTTTACTCGCAGATCCACATATATAAGACATGCATGAACACACTCTGACAGTGAGTGACAAACACAAGCGCTCACACACACATACACTCACTCAAACACACACACACACACACACACACACACACCACACACACACACACACACACACACACACACACACACCACACACACACTCAATGACCTTTATATATCTCCTATTCTTAAATGATGAATCAATGCAGAGCTTGGTATTGGTAAGTGTGCAGTTTTGCAGAAAAGCAGATCTGTGAACACATAGTCTGTGTTCAGTTACAGTGGATCCACATTTTTTTTTCTCTGAATACATGTTCAGTTAAAGTGGATCCACATTTTCTTTTTATTTCTTTTCAAAAGCTTGTTCGTTGTTGTATGTTTCCATGATCATTAGTGTAGAGAAACACAGCAGGAATTAATTTAGTTTTTTACTGGGTGATGCTTTGACTACATATGTAGGTGTACTGCTGTTTTAGTCTCCTATAAATAAAATCTGCTTTATAAAACCGCTTCCTCAACCTGTTGATCCTGCTTACATATGCAAAGTGATGGCAACAAGCTGTATGTATACTTGTTCACATTCTCTCTGTTTCATTCATTCACGATAGTGATGGGTGAATAGGTATGTGTGCCTTGACTGTTTGAGTGAGAATTTTAAAATCCTGTCGGGTTCAAAGGACGTGCTTACACATGGAGCTGGTACAGAAGCTGTGGCACTTTCTGTGCCCATACTGCTTAACAGAGAGACATCACTTAGGACTTGGCGATGTTCACATCACCATGAGGAAAAAAACCCACAATAGCTCCGAAAGTGCCCAGAAAAGATAATATTGGATAAGAACAAATTGTAATTCAAAAAGATGTCACCAGAAAACGGTACCAAATTAATTGACAGTAATCATTTGGTGGAGTTTGAAGGAAAACAGAATTCAGCTGTAACAGTAGGCATGGTCAGCTCAGCTGTATCATAACCCAGTCACCGACACAGACTAAGAGTTACTCATGTCGTAATGACTATTAGGAGAGAGGCTGTCAATGTCCTGTGTTGATTGACCAAATAAGTATTTTTCTGGAAGATAGGAACTAACGCTTTCAGTTTCAAAGTGAGGTGACGTTGTGTGAGAGAGAGAGAGAATGTGTGTGTGTGTGTGTGTGTGCAGAACATGAGAAGATAAGTGAATGCTTGTTCTTCGTTTTCATTGTCCTGAACGTTGTTTATCTTGCCTGAAGAAGACCTGAGAGGTCAAAACGTGTTGTCTGGTAACTTGTTTGCCCATGTTTTTGGCAGACTCTCTAAGAATTCTTAAAATAACGCTTACAGCTTCAGGAGTTTTTGGTTCCTCCCACTGCTTTCCTCCTTCACATTCACACAGACAAGCACATGTACACTAGCTTACTCCCCTCCACAGTGGATGCTTCTCTTTGATGCCACGTGGAAGTCAAGATGTTCTTCGAGTCTTACTAGCCTTCAGGATTTTGAGATATTCAGTAATTCTTCCATGCATTATTTGAAAAATTGACAAAATAACTTGAGCAGTTCTTACTTCTAAATTCTGTGTGTGTGAACATATATGTACAGTTACCTTGTGTTGAAGTAACCTGAAAAGTTAAAAGAATAAAATCACAAATTCAATAAACCATAAGCACAAAAATAACGAGAGGCCGCATTTTTTTATCCAGACTTGCTGAAAAAAAGATGTAATAGTATATTTTGATACTGTTGCTTTGGTTCTAGAATCATATTTTGGGGATATTACTGTCACTGCTGTTTAAAACGATTATGTTGGAACTATCAGAAAATTGTGGCTCCCTCAGTTTAGACTTCTTTGTCATATATATTCACTGTATGTGAACAGTCTCATTGATAGAAAAGCAAAATTTTCATTCTTTCAGCTTCCTGGTTTCAAATGTAAAACAAAATTTTCTTAAACAAGGAGACTGTATCAGAAAAGTAGTTAAGGACTCAGAATCAAAACTTACTTGGAGAATATTTTGACAGGATCGCCCTGTCTTCATCAGCTCACTGTTGCTGTTGTGGCAGCAAGGCCTGGTGGGGCAACAGTTGTTCCACCAGGCCTCGCTTCCACAACAGCAACAGTGAGCTGATGAAGACAGGGCGATCCTGCCGAAATATTCTCCAAGTAAGTTTTGATTCTGAGTCCTTAACTACTTTTCTAATGTTGAATCCAGAATCCAGAAACCTGCATTCTTATATTAGGAGACTGTACTTATACTGTGAAGATAATGATTGGTAGCAAATGTGCAAAGATAGGGGTGATGCTTTCATGTCTGCTTATTTCAGTTTTGAAAGAGTGTGTTCATTAGATTAACTTGTTGCTTTTATTTCAAGACAGACATTTTCATTTAGTTTTTTGTTTGCTTGAACTATGCATTGGGTACCATATCAGATTCTTTTAGTTAGGAACAAGGTGTTCCTCAAAAAAACATTCTTTCCCCATTATTATTTTGAATGAAACTCAGTCCTATCGTCACGAAGGGATCAGAAGTTTTATTGTTGATTTCTCTTTTGCCATCAAAGGCAAGTTTTTTCCTTCTGTGCAAAGCACAGTATAGTGATGTGTTAATGACATCCAGAATGGGTTATGAGGTGGTCAATTGTTGTGCAAAGAAAGCTATGGAAAATCCAGATAAACTTTCTCATTTTGCTCTGTTTACTGATTGATTTGAAACCTCTAGTTAACAAGTATGTGAAAAGAATATAGATGAAGGATTGGGTTGAGGAAACTGTCAGCAAACTTTATGAAATATAAGCAGTTTAGTCACGAAAAAAAAAGAAGAAGAAAACTTCCATCGGACCTTTCTTCCACTCATCAAGACAAGAGAAGTGGCAGTTCTTTCTTGTCTCTATATTTGACACAGTTGACAAATTCATTCCATAAATTTTTTCTTTTGTTTTTAAATGTGAAACGTTTTCATTGAATGTGATGAGCTCTATGAAAGTAGAGGACATTTTTTCATAAATGCCTCTTTACCAGCTATTCAGGGATGTTCCCGTGTCACAAATTTGAGGGTTTTATAGGGAAAGAAAAAAGAGAAAAAAAGTAAAGGAAAGAAGAAAAGATTAAAAAAAAAAAGCTAGTTGCTTTTTTTTCCACATATTGAAACTTGATTTTATTCAAACGATGATGAACCAGTGATTAGAGCTGAGATCACCTTCAGTGTTGGACAGGATTTTCTGTTGTAAATGTCTGTCCGATCAGCCCTTTTGTATTCTGTCGTACTACAATGTATCTAGAACCATGCACTGCAGTTAACCATGCAGATGTGCACTGTTCAGTGTTTTACTGCTGGATTGTTTTCAGAATTGAATGTTATTGATGTTTCACTTTCACTGCTGGTTTAAATCAGATGGCATTCAAGTTGTGAATTTGATTCCAATTTGTCATGTTGGTACTTAATGCTGAACAAACTAAACAAGTTGCCATACAAGTGTTTTTTAAGCTATGGAAAAAAAACTTAATACGATTAGATTGAAAAATGATTGTGCCATGTTTGTTTGCTTTTTCTAAAGATGATTTTGTGCTCAAGCTACTCGTATGCAGCTACATCTAGGTTGATCTAGTCACAGCCCCAGTACAGGCAGTACATTGGGAGCAGTCATGTCTAGTCAGCTCATTAGAGGATACGCATCATTGCTGCCGATGCATTTGATGCTGTTCAGTGATTCCTGTTCTGATCCAATAGACACAGGATACCACCTGCTTGGCCCCCTAATGATACCAGTAGTTGCTTTATCTTGCTTTGCAGTGGCATCAGCATGTGTGAGAGTCCACCGTCATGAATTTGCTGCTGATACCATTGACTTTGACACAGGTTTCCCAAGGGCATGCATGTGGAGAGGACATTGAAATTTGGGTCACCATGAAAGCAGGGCTTGGAGGGCCAAAGAATTTGATCAAGAAGAACAAGATGATCAGTGAGGATTATGAAGAGCATGCATGCGGAGGTCCGTCTGTAAGGACAGAGAGATGTGGGACAAGTTTCATGAAAAACACATTGTACTGAATAATATTTCAAACCATTTCATTATGGTCAGTGAATAATCAGTGTTATATTTTGTAAGCCAGAAAAAAACACATTGTACTGAATAATATTTCAAACCATTTCATTATGGTCAGTGAATAATCAGTGGTATATTTTGTAAGCCAGAAAAAAACACATTGTACTGAATAATATTTCAAACCATTTCATTATGGTCAGTGAATAATCAGTGTTATATTTTGTAAGCCAGAAAAAAACACGTTGTACTGAATAATATTTCAAACCATTTCATTATGGTCAGTGAATAATCAGTGGTATATTTTGTAAGCCAGAAAAAAAAACACGTTGTACTGAATAATATTCCAAACCATTTCATTATGGTCAGTGAATAATCAGTGTTATATTTAGTAAACCAGACTAGTAGAGCTGAAAACTGGTTTTGATATAGTAATCATGGCGAATAATCATTTCAAGAAAGCTATACCTATTTTGGAAAAGTCGGACTGTCACATAGAACATCAGGGCAATGGTATGATTGAAATTGTCCTGCCAGAAGAAGACCCAATTGGTCGAAACGCTTTGAGTCTGTTTCGTAATGTGTTCTTACATTTGGTGGATCTGTAATACTGTTTTAGTTTGCTTGCTTGTTTGTGTTTTTAGCTTCAACATGTTTTCAGTCCTGAAATGACCTCCACAGTCGGCTGGGCTGTAAATAAATGTGTGTGCCTGTATAGGCACACATACATACGTGCATGTGCACTCACTGTATACTACTTTCGATGAATAGATTTAAACAGAGGGCGTTGATGCACTCATTTACGCAAACACACACGCTTTATGCTGTTTTAACTAACCATCAGATATGGGGATTCATTTGATACCCCCTACCACCAAACCAGTCTCAACTCTCATGCGAACCCCCCCCCCCCCCCCCCCCCCACTACAGACTGAAATAAGTGGTGTATCTCCATTTGGGGCGTTTTAACTTCTTTTGTTGTTGGAAAAATACATTTTCAGTGAGCAGCACTAATTTTTGTTGTAGAATGCTAGAATATTGATTAAATTGTGTAGAAATCAAGGTTTCATAGACTGAATGTGTCTATCTTTGTAAACACTCAAATCCATTTTCTGAAACTGTATCACTGCACTCTTCAGATGGCCGAAACTTTCTTGTTTGTTACCCCTGCATTGTTCATTCTCATACGAAGTTAATCAGAAAAGATTGCACCCTGCCCCCCCCCCCCCCCCCCCTCTCCCTCACACACACACACACAGAGGTTTTAAGTTTGTAGTTATGAGGGTGGTCAATCCTGCATGCTACTTTTGAATTTTTTCCTGATTTGTTTACATTCTCAGTCAAATCTGATATGCAGAAGATCGATGGTATGTGACCCTTGAAAGACCTTGTCATGTTTTTTGTTGGCGTCATGTGTTCACAACATCACTCGCAAGAAGTGTAATATATTAGAATGATAAAGGTATCCCAAGAAAGACTCGAGTCAAACGCCTGTGGTTCCAACGCTCAGTTCAAGACAAAAGTACACAGTTTCCCTCTCCTTCCTCCGACAGTTGTGCTTTGAGGAACTTGACCTTGGTGCGGCACAATGACTGGAGATGACCTTTGCGATAGCCAGGCACAGACAGCATTCATACAGCTTGAGTCTGCATGTAGGAGCATGAGTTTGACCATAGCGAGAACATTTACAAGCATCTGTGCTTGTACTGTTGACTTGCTGACTGTGAGGTGACCGAGTGCTTTGAGTTGCGCTTGGCTTTCCATCGTGCCCGCACTTACAGTGACATGGTGTGCTTCTCTTCCTTTCAATGTAATTGTGAAAAACAGACGACGCTTGCATGCCAGCAAGTAGCACCTCCGTCTGAATCTTCTTACTTTCCCAAAATAGATTCATGCACGAGTGCAATTTCTATGGCCTTGGCAAATGTCAGTTGTTTCACTTCTGTTAATTTCCTCTGCTTCTCCTTATCAGATATTCCCAGTGCAAAAATTTCAGGTAATACCTGGTCTAGGAAAGTGTCAAACTTGCATTCTGCTGCTATTTTCAGTTCAGCTACAAAGTTGGTAACATTTCCTGTGTCCTTTTGCTGCCTTGTGTAAAACTTTGCTGTATGTGAAAGGATTGAGTCTGTTGGTTGAAGATGTTATTTCAGTGTTTGATGCAACTCCTCAGTGGATTTTGTTGACAGAAGAGTTGTGCAAGCAGTGATTTTAAAAGTTTGAAAGTTTTAGGCCCAACTACCACCATGAACTTTGCTCTAAGAGTGCATGCAGTCTTTTAAAATGAGTCCACATCAGTAGATGAACAAACTGAGACATGGTGAAACAAGCAAAAATGTTGCCACAATAAAAGAAAAAGGTTAGATCTGACCTGCATTCAATGATGGCACAGTCCACTTTGTCGAGCCTAGTGCACTGAACAAGAACTTGAAATCTTGATGAGTCTTCTTGTTGCTGATCAAAGTAAATGCACAAAATTCCACTCTACCTCATCAGTCTTCAACGCAGTAGGTCCCATTGTTATGTCCTTTGTTAGAGCCACTTATTCAGAACAAAACACACAAGAACAGTTTAAGATTTGATTCTAAGGTTTATTCTGCTAGGATTGGAGTCTGCTGAGGGATGGACTTGCTGGGTTTGAAGGAAGGAATGCCAAGTGGAGATTTGGAGGGAAACTGCTTAGTTTTGTCAGGAAGTGGGCATGGGAGCTACAGGCACTTGACCCGAGTCTTTTTTGGGATACATTTATCAGTCTAATACATAACAGACTTAGTGCTAGCTTGACTGCGGACTTGGCTATGATCATGGACTGTTCTGCACCAACAGACATGAATTAACTTGACTTTCATTAAACACTGTCGTGTTTTGTAGGTTTATTGTTATTTGTGGGTGATTCATCGCATGGATCCTTTATTTGACTGTCTGAACTTCGCTATGCTGATAAAAGAAAATTCTACAGTTGTCTTCACAAATCAGCTGTCCTCAGAAGATCTACATGTAAGTGCAAAACTACTAATTTACATGCACACTCAAAGTTAAAACTGGTTTTGTGGTTGAGGTATCATGAAAATGAAGTATTTGTTCATACCAGCCGCCTCGGCGAAGTCTCCCAGCTGGGAGGTTGTGGGTTCAGTTCCCATCAGTCATGTGGGATTTTTCTTCCCTGACCGGCTCCTCCCAGAGTTGAGTTTGCTACAGGCTCAGTTGGAAAGACTGGGACCACACAGTCGAGTTTCATCCACTTAATGGATGCATCTCTGAGAGTGTTGCTCAAATTTCCTGACCAACGCTGCAGGTGTCAGTATCTCTTGGGCCTGGTTGACACCAGGATATGTTACGAAAAGAAGCGTAGAGTACAGCCCTGTCATGCAGTCTCAGACTGGAATGGAAACCCGTAGCGTCATCTATATCATCATCATTCTCATCGATCAGCATGAAAAAAAAAGTCTCAAATTCTGTGGCCCTTCATGCCCTGCTCTCATGGTGACCTCAGTTTTGATGTCCTCTCCACATCTGTGGCCTTGGTTTGGTTCTGTCGGGGTTACCGGTATTGGCAAGTCCATGGGGGCTGTCGTTAAACGGACATGGTGGCGCCCTCCAGAGGAAGACCTCACTCACGCTAGCTGGCTCCAAGACTAAGTAATTATTGTCATCAGTAAGGGGGCTTAGTGGGTGGTGTCCTGTGTATGTTGAATCAGAACAGACATCACTGAACACCTCCGAAGTGACTAGGCTGCAGTGCAGTGTCTCCTTCATTGGTTGCCTTTTGACGACTTGATATTGATTGCTCCCTGTGGATGGCTGGTGCCAGGGCTGCGGCAGGACTGACCAGGGTGTGGCTGTGGACGGGGTGTCGGAATGAGCAGTGTGGGTGCACTGCTACTGAGGTGGGACAGCAACCAAAAAAAAAAAAAAAAAAAAAATTTGTTCATGGACAGATACCTACACATGCTTAAGTCCCTTCTAAATGTTCTTCTTTCGACTCGTCATATGGGTCGTGTTATATTACTTTAATTGATGTTATCATTGTTGAAGTTGTCCAAGTATAGTTGAGCTTACCCTGTTTTTCCATATATGCAGACAAAACTATTTGCATGGGTCATTCAGCTGCCTATATAGTAATCCAATGGAATTGTTGAGAACATAGGAGAAGAATGTTGAACTTCATGCTATCAGATATTGTAACAGTTCTTACAGTGTGTTTGACAGTGAAATACAGTATATCATTGTTAACAGTTGAAATATTTGATTAAAGAATATATAATTGTTGCTGTACTGACACCATTTTTGTTTTCTATGAATAAAAGCCAAGGTGCTGGCTGTAAAGTTGTCCGTGGCGGTGCAGAATATTTGACCAAAAGATTGTGAGAATGCAGTGTGAACAGCCATGAGGTGTTGATCTGTGGTCAGTGACAATCACAAGACAATGCATCTAAAGACTTTTTCTGGAACATTTTGCCTTTGTCTATACTTTACTTGATTCATCAAGTTTCTTTTTTGTTTTTGTTTTTGAAAGTTCATCACAATTGGAAAATTGAGTCACGACACCCTTCGGAGGAGACCTAAACTTATGCTGGCTCTGCGACAAAGCGGTGTCTTCAGGAGGAGAGTAGCAGTAGGTGTCCTGTCTCTACTGGATCAGAACAGGCACCCCTGAATACTTTCAAAGTGTCCTGGCAACATGGATAGCCTCATGGTTGCTCATTGTGAACACCTAAGAGTGCGACTGGAGGAATTGGATGTGGCTGTGTTTGGAGTGTAAGGAATGCTCAGAGAGCAGATTGGAAGTAATGCTTTGAGGGAGGCGTGGAAGATGTGACGAAACAAAAACGAATGCTTGGGATTTTTAAAGATAAAATGTCATGAGGAGTTACAGCCGTGAAATTCTTTTCATTGCTATTCCTTAAACTTCTTTTTCTTTTTTTTTCTAAAAAAAAAAATTCAGCTATAAAAAGGAAACGATCTGAGGGGGAAAAACATTAAGTTGCTTTCTTCATGTAAACAATTACTTTGCTGTAAAACAATGCAGTAACTCACGTTTTCTCTTCCTTTTTGGAAAAAAAAAAAAAAAAATTCTATGCTAAATGAATTCCTGATCAAATGATCTATGTCAATCAAATAGTTTTTGTCAAAATTTTTTTCTCAAAGATGGCATACATAGATGATTCCAACATGCACAGACACACAGACACAGACATACGCACACACAAATGCATGCACGCATTTAAACACACAATACATGGAATTAACCTGATCAAATCAATGCTTTATTTTTCACTGAAAAGCTTCTCTTTCACTCTATTAATCAACATAACGGAAAACATTTTAAGAATACTTGTACCAAAAATTTTGAGAGAGAGAGAGAGAGAGAAGACCGCAAGAGCAGATGTTCCATAATCATCATTGTGATGGATATAGAATATCTGCTCTTTGTCTTCTCTCTCATCCAATATGATGTAAAGTTCAACTATGTCAGCTTCAGTAGCTTTTGCAGCCATGGTGAAACGTTAAAATGCCCATAACTTCAAACTAATGCCACTCACAGTACCAAATCACCCAACACTTGGAAACAGACAGAAGGCACACAGGCCAAACAAGGAAACTTCCATTAAAAAAGGCAGTTCCAAGCCTGCACGTATGCCCTGACTTGACAACCAGACGGCAACAATGGCAGAAGAAATTTCTTTAAAAAAAAGAAAAAGGAAAAACATACTGTTTATATCTTCTTGCTTCATTTCAGATTTAATTTCAGGTCAGCCATAGCATGGTTGTCTGTAACTGATTCGGATCTTTGTGAAAGTGCATGTGAAGGTGCACAAGGCTAAAGGCATCAGTCAGTCTTGAATCATTTCTTTTGTCACTTATATTTCAAGGTAAACTGATGCAACAAGCAGCATTAGTTTTGAGTTATGGCCTTGTACTTGTTTCACCATAGTAGCAAAAATTACTTCTGACAGAAATTACAGTTAGAAACATCCTCTGCCTCATTTACTTTTTTCTTTTTTTGGAGGGAGGGGTAACTTTTCCCTCATTTTAATTCTTTGGGACAATTTTTCTCTTAAAAAAAGAAAAAAACTTTTTTTCTCCTTTTTTTCTGCTCCATTTTCTGTGCCCCCTCAGTGACATCAACCTTCACGCCACTCATACCAGCCATCCCATGTACAGTCCCAACCAGATGCCACTCATTTCCATCATTCCATTTACAAGCTGCACCCAGGATCGTCCTGTTGCAGTCACAGCATTGGCAGTACACTGGGATCAATTAATAGCAGCAAGTCATGAGGCAGTCCAGTAGGGGGGGGGGCCTCTGAACTGCTGCTGAATCAAATTTGAAAAATTACTGATAAAGCTCCGCCCCCAAAAATGTTCACAAACGAATCACAAGACAAAACATGACATGTTTCGACCTCTTAGGTCTTCTTCAGGCACAATACACAACACTCTGGACAATGAAAATGAACGAGCAATCACTTATCTCCATCCAAATTGGTGCAAGATGGGTGTTGAATGATTCAACGCCTATCTTGTGCCTGAAGAAGACCTAAGAGGCTGAAACGCGTTATGTTTTGTGATTCGTTTGTCAACATTTTGTGGGCAGAGCTTTATCAATAATTTTTCTAATTTGTTTAGATTTTCGCCTGCAGTTGCCTCACTTTGCTACTAGATCTATGCTGCTGAATCATTTTAGTGGTGTTCAGTGCTGCCTATTGTGATCCAACATAAGCGAGACATGGCCTTCTAAGCCCCCAACTGACAATAGTTTCTTGGTCACAAAGCCAGAGTGGGTGAACATCTCCGTTTGAAGGGTTATACCATGTCCATCCAGTGAACCTGCCGGTACCAAAGGTTTTGTCAATGCTATCACCAATATTGCAGAGAGTAAGAAACTGATCTTTGTGACAAATATTAGGTGAGGTTTTAACCTGAATTCATGTTCCACGTGCACAGGTAAATTTAACAATTCAGAAGGCATGTTATTAGATCTCGATAATGATTGTCAAAAAGGCTCAAGAGACAAACCTGGAATTCTGGAAAATTAATAAAAAAACTTAAGAGAATGAACAACCTGTTAGACTCACAGAAAGGGAAATATGTGGAATTGTGTGAAAATTTTCCACCAATCAACATACGATTCATTTGAAAAATGTGGCTGCAGTTTGTATCAGGCATTGAGGAAAGACGTATCTAGGATTTAAACATTTGGAGGTGTTTTCTGTAACAAACATCTGAAGCAAATGTATCCATCATTCCCTTATCCCCTCCTGCCCCAGAAAAAGTAATGCCGCAGGGAGACAGCTCTATGTTTTCTGTTCCTGTGCACAGGCAAAAAATATGAGACTGAACTTCAGTGCGTAAGTTAAAGATACTGTACACTTCGCTTCTTACTTTAACATATTTGCAGAGAGTGGTTGGTAATCCGGGGCAAGTGTAACAAGAACAGATACATGACAGTATCACGGTATTTTTGACATTTGATGTTATCAACAGAAATAATGAACACCCACTGCAAACTCAGAGGAAAAGAATGGCTCATGTCAGCTGGAGCATGTGTGTGTGTTTGTTTTGAGAGGACCTTTGCCATATGACCTTGGGCCAATAAAATCATAAATCTCTTGAAACATTCAAGAAATTTTCTGGGTTTTGATATTTGTAAAAAAAAACAAACAAAAAAATCCCCACCAACAATTAGCTATCTGTTTGCCAATTTTGGTGTATGTGCCTCAAAAGGGAAAGAAATAATCAGTTTCATCAACTGACCTGTACACTTTCAATGATGCAGGTTGAGGAGGACCCATACTTTAAAGAGTGGCAATTGGAAATGGCAGTGTTTTGATTACGGATTGTGGGTGACCCTCATCATCACTTAAGGTAGAAACTCTTGAGGACTGTTGAAGTGTATGGGTCTTGCATGACCCTCATTACCTACAGATGGATAAAAACAGTAAACGCACACCATAACGCGTACGTAAACCGCATGGGTCACAGGCAAACCGCATTGCTGGAAAAAAGTAGTCAAAAGTGACAAACAGTACAAAACTATGACAACAGTATAAAACTATGAAAACTGTCCCCTGTTACAACGCTTGTGATACGGCTGCTGTGGTTAGTTGGGCTTTAGACAAAACCATTCATCTTGACCTGTAATGGATAAGCTGGACAAACTATGGGATTTTTTTTCTTTTTTTTTTTTTGCAATATAGACTGTTTTGTTTTATACAGCACACCGAAGTTTGCTGAAATCAGAGAATCAAGCTCTGTGATTTATAATCAAGGTACACATGTCGATAAAAAAAAGGACAACAAACCCAATGACCAGAGTGATATTCTGAAAATCAGTCTCCTTCGACAGTCAACTGGCTCAAAACGAATCTGAACCCAAGCAAACAACAGAAGAAAACAGGAATATGAAGCAACATTTCGAACAGACTCGGCAAAAGCAGGTTGTGGTATTCACAGCGATCGGTATCATCCACCAAAATCTCACTGAGTCTGTGTTGCATGCACTGGATAACCTGTGGATCTGGAGTGGTGGAAGGGGTGGAAAGAGGAGTTGACTAAAATTTACGAAGCATGGAAAGTTGGGAGATGCGGGTGGGGTTTGAAGAAGTGATTAAAAATTGAGAGAAATGGCGGAATAGAAAAAAAAAGTATTGATAGGGGAACATGTGGATCAGAGGTAAACCATGTTGCTAATCTAACCAGACATAATCTCATTTGCTTCACAAGAGAGAATTTGTCCTGAGGTGGATACGACCACTTCTCTGCAAAGAGAGACAGAATGAGGGAGGAGGGGAAAAAATTTATTGATCCACAATGGTATACTTTCCAGTTCTCAAAGACTGATTTTTTTTATTCATCAGAATTCACAATATTCTGCTCCCATTCTACAAGAAATGCACACAAACAAACTATTCACATAATCATAAAACGCCTTATTTACAAGAAATGCACTCGAAGTGAGTGTTGCGTATATGAAAAAGTGTATTATATTTATACATGTCCATCTGATGAAAAAAATTTTTTTGTAGATATATGTCTGCATATAAAATTACTTCATTAAAAAAAGTGCAGCAAAGTGTAATTGTGGTGAAATATTCAGTACTGAACATTAGAAGAGCATAAAATTATCAGTGACTAATCAAAACAACATAAGGGAGTGCATACACAATAATCTTGTTTGTGCACAACATGTAAAACGTAATGGGGAAACTGATAAAAGAAATTAAGTTTTAGTTAATCCCTGGGAGACAACGTTTTGATTGTAAGACAGCTGTGTTTACAGATCTAGAAATATCACAGAACAAAGGCAAAAAAAAAAGTGGAAGAACTTTTCATCCACACAAAATATCCGTTAAACACAACATATATTTGACCAAACTGATAAGTTTTGTGTACTGCCATCCACAAACACCTCAAACTATCCCTGCAAATAGATTACTGCTGGTTTATGTTTTCACCCACGTAAACTTTCACATTTCGTTTATGTACATTTTAGTTAGCAACACAGACCTGTAATTCACCAAAATATTCATACACCCCCCGCCCCCCCCCCCCCCCACACACCCCCCCCCCCCCCCCTCAAAAAAAAAAAAATCCCCAAAGCACCATATGTTCTTTTTGCAAAACTTTTCAAAACCCTTGTTTGATCTGCTATAGATCAAAGCAAAAAGTAATAACATTCTCTATCGGACTCGGTTTTGGGCTTCCGTGTTTTGGCGCTAGATTTGGCTACAATTTGTATTCATGCAACTGAAGATTGGGATCCATATCCTCATATACCAATTTCACACCAGAATGGATAAGAAACATGTTGTAATATTGAGTTTTAATCCGTAAATGCAGCCTCTCCCCACAGTTCAGTAAACGCAATCTTTTTACAAAGAACCCCTGACATCATTTACATGTACAGACATATTACTACTTGCTGCCATGTCAACGTCTTATGTTTTTGGTGAAAAGACAAGAAAAAAGCAGAAAAACATGTCCACTACATACTCCGTTGTTTTTTTCAACTGTAGGAATACGCACACAACCCACCCACAATAATCCTCCCTTGCCTTCATAAAAAGATTTTCTTGGATATATAAACTAGAAACACATACACAAAAAAAATCAAACCAACATCATATGCCTTTCATTCAGTAACTGAAACACACATACATACACAGGCGCACATGCGTGTACACAGGCACTCACACACACATGCATGTGCTCATGCACTCACACTATGTATGACCATGCTCACATACACATACATGCACATATATATCCACAAGAACTCCATGAGCCTTTGTTCAAGCAAAGCTAAGTCCTGCACAAAACCAACCAAACAAAAACCTACCCACCCATCCCAGCCCCCTCCGCCCCACCCTCCCTCCCCCCAGACAAAACCCCCCACACCAAACAGAGAAAGCAACCCCTCCTACCTGCCCTTCTCTTCGTGTACATGCTGATGTACATAAAGCCAAGGAACAATTACTGTAATTTTGCTTTATTTTCATAACCATCTGGAGTGGATCTTCTTCCCCATTTGTAGCCCAAAAGCAAAACATCTACATTTCTTCATCTTCATTATCCAAACTGTGTGAGTTTTGATGCATAGGTAATTCATATCATTCTACGGATTGAGCACGTCATCATCAGTTTTGACTTATATTTGGCATTGCATAAATAATCTTTGAATTCTGAATCACAGATTAAATGCTGATTACACAAGGAAGCACTAAGTAAGTTTGGTTTTGGGGATTTCAATAATACCAAAAGAAAAAAATGACAATCATAATTCAACAATAGAAAGGTTTTCTATTAAAAATAAAACAAAAAAACCCCCAAAGATGTTTTCCCATTCCGTAAAAAAAAAAAATGTATACCTCCACAGTGTTGTCACACCTTTCTCCTTCTCCATAAATTACCTTGTAAGCGCCCAGTATAACTGCCCACCTCCAGTTTCAATCCAGTATCATGCGTAGGGTATAGTATCTAGTAAAAGCTAACCCTCCACTTTGCAAAATTCGAGTACGTTTGAGGAAGAAATGACATTACATGTACATGCGCGCGCGCGCGCGCACACACACACACACACACACTCACACACACACACACACACACACACACACACACACATGGGTCTATACATTCTCGCTCACTCGCTCTTTCCATTGTTTGTGTGTGCCCCCTTGTAACAGAGAGAAAGTGTGTATCTCAGGTGTGGTGTGTGTGTGTGTGTGTGTGTGTGTGTGTGTTGGCCTGTGTGTGTGTGTGTGTGTGTGTGTGTGTGTGTTGGTCTGTGTGTGTGTGTGTGTGTGTGTGTGTGTGTGTGTGTGTGTGTGTTTGTGTGTGAGCAAGCCCACATGCTTTCCTGTGTGCCAGTAGGAGGAAACGAGAAGAAATCTTGAAAAAGAAAATTGCTCGTCTCTGTGAAAGCCCTCAGCATATCAGAACAGAAGCATTGCCTCTTTGAAAATGGATGGACCACAAGACATATGGGATCAGTACCTTGTAAACACCCATCCCCAATTTTTGGATAATTTTACACCAAGAGGCCAGCACCTTATAAATGCCTACCCTGAATTTTAAAGGCAATGTTTTGAAAAGAGGCAGTGGTCACTTACAAGGTACTTAGCTCTCCTACTATTCTGAATTTCATCAGCCTATTAAACCTGTGCAATTTTGGGGGGGGGGGGGGGGGGGGGGGGAGGGGGGGGGGTGAAAGGATTATGCAATTCATATTCCTGTTATACTCTGATACCTTAAAACAGAATGGAAAAAAAGAAAAATCAAGACATAAAACAACTTTAAGCAGATTTCATTTTTTTGTGGACCACCTACAAATGTTTTATAATACATTCAAACTCGTATATTATGTCTTATTATTTACAGACAAACTGGGAGTTACTTACTTATTCATTTATTTATACTGGTGTAATCAAAACTGGCAGTTACTTATTGATCTATTACTGGTGAAATCAACATATCCTAAGCCTTTCTTTTTTCTTTTACTCCCTTCTTCTGCCCACCATGGAGTGGACCATTCCTTCATTACCCCCCAAAGCCATATATCACATGGCCACACAAAACCTGCTCTGTTCACACAGCCTCTAAGCTGGGAAGACTTTTCACCCCGGCAGTTTTCTTGATGGGGCCTTTCTTTGGATCGATGATCCGCTGATCATTGGGAATGTTTCTGAAACACACCACAAACAGAAAACTTGCTATGTGTAAAAACTAGACAGACGGACACGCCAAGCCCAAAATCTTTCTATCAGGAGCAGATGATGTAAAAATCAGGAACAAAACAAACTTCTAAAGAATCTTGCAGAACACACAATATTTTCATTTATGTGATACGGTGCATGTTTATTTGTTCACTCACTTACATCATCACAGCCACAGTGACTGATGGAGAGTGGGCTCTTGCAGATCGTGCCCAAATGAAAGTTTTCCTCTTTCTCTTCTTGTTGCAGACATAGCTACTGTACATCATATAGTAACTTAAGGTATGGCAGTGACAATTTCTTCTTGTGTGTGTGTGTGTGTGTGTGTGTATGTATGTGTGTGTGTGTGTGTGTGTGTGTGTGTGTGTGTGCACACGCGCATGTGTATGTGTGTGTGTGTGTTTTCTTTTTTAGGCGGGATGCATTAATTTGCTTGCCATGGCTATGGCTGTTTGTTTTGTGTTTTCTCTGAACTTTAGTTCAATCCGGTATTCTTCTAAGCTGTTTATGGACCGACATACATCTGCAGTGTTTGAATTACAGCTTCCTATCAGATGTCAGATTTGTCCACCTGTTAAAAACAGTGCTTCCAATTGTTTTTGTGGTAAGTTTTTTTTCTTTTTTTTTTTTTTTTTTTTTTTTTACATTTGCAACTTGCAATTTTGAAACCCAGAGAAGCCATTGATTTCAATGTTTCCTCATAAAAAATATGGCTCCTCTAGGACAGTATGCATCACTGCTATCACACAAAACAATTTGTTGAATATGTGACAAGATATCTCAGTTAATTATATGTGTTAGGATACTTGTGCGATACACTTACTAAAAGCAGAAACCATGCATACAGGGTCCACTCAATTATCTGTTATAGAGACAACATTTGTTTCGACTGGCCGGCATTGTTTTCAGACTCTGAGTCAAGCCCTAACCAGAAGCCCAACCAACGATAATGAACATGGCCATGGTGTCTACCTTAATACCACTAATCAATCAGTGGAAATTTCTCATTACCATACGACCTGCATTTTTTTTTTCTTTTCTCTCATCTTTGTCACCTAAACATGCCATTCCTCTTGTCTGTTTGCTAATGTAGAACACCTTGAGGCATAAATACCCACAGTCCTTTTAAACATTCCAACAAACATAACCTCAGCCCTCACCCTGTGGTGTCACGGTGACTGCGTGGAGTACTGCCACCATCTTGGGCTGGTGGCGGCATTGTCATTCTCTGCCTGCTCTTCATCTCAGCAATGGTTCCTTTGGCAGCATTGATTTCTAGGGCATACTGTTTGCGCTCGTCATTCGCCTTGTGGTAAGCCTGAAACCATAATGAAGACCGTTGTTATTTGTCAGACTGAAATGACAACTGTAAAGCAAGATCAGTTTCAAAGTGAGGTGACTGCGGATAGAAACTGAAGCAAAAAAAATTACTACGCCCCTGAACGAAAGAAGTAAACAGCCAAATAAAATAAAAGTGTCAAGTAATTTGCTTGTTTCTTTTGTCTGGCAGCAGTACAAACAAGTTCAATTTGTGAACCTGAAATGACAGTGTAAACAAGTTTGATTTGTTTCCCTGAAATGACATTATAAGAAAGTTTGACCTGTCAACCTGAAATGACATTATAAGAAAGTTTGACCTGTCAACCTGAAATGACATTATAAGAAAGTTTGACCTGTCAACCTGAAATGACATTATAAGAAAGTTTGACCTGTCAACCTGAAATGACAATGAAAAAAAGTTTAATTTGTTACCCAGAAATAACATAAAAAAAGAAACTTCAATTTTGACGATCTGAAATGACAATGAAAGCAAGTTTAATCTGTTGCTGTGAAATCAGATGGATTAAAGGGAAGTTCAGTTCCAGTTTCAGTTCCATCAAGGATCAGGTCTCACTGCATACGGACAAGTCCATATATGCTACACCACATCCACTAAGTATTGAGACCACACTGCGCATGATTTAAAGCTGATGGATTAATGAATTAATGACTAAGATGAGAGAATTTAAGAAAAGGGTCTTGTGGCTATGACTTAGCAGATATTTGACCTACGCATTAGCCCAACACACTGGTCAGACCTCGAGTACCTAAAATTGGTTGTGCCATGATTTTCATTGTATGTCTGTGTGGTGAGTGCTAGAGAGAGGGAGCTGGGGAAGAGAGGACAATGGAGTTCAGTTATTATTCACCCTCCCAATGCCCCCCCCCCCCCCCCCCCACACACACACACACACAACAAACATGCACACACATGCTCGCTCGCACACACACACACAGTTACACACACACACACTTCCACTCACACACACACACACACACACACACACACACACACACACACACACACACAGCAACTAAATCAATGACTATGTATCTGAAAATGAAAAATTAAACAGTCAAAGAACAAGGTAAGCATGCATTACAAAATTATAGGAAGAACCAAACCTACATCACTCCTGTGGTTCTAACTCAACTGTTGTTGACAGCCCAAATCTAAATGATACACACAATACTATGATGCAACCTGATAAATGATAAGCATTTAAAAAAAAGTACCTTAGATTCCTGGTCCAGTCGCCATTCCAGGTCTTTCAGTTGGTTGGCGAGAAGATTTTTTTCCCTCTCCAGGGCCTTGATCATCTGGGGGCTGGCCTGAAAACAGTGTAATGCATACACACGTGCACACACACACACACACACAAACACGCATGTATATGCACATATATGCATACAAACACACATACATGCATATGCACAAACATACACTCATACACACACACACACACACACACACCACACACACACACACACAGAGGAGCATATACAGGAATGTACATAAGCTCACGATACTGTACACACTAGCACTCTGACACTGTGAGACATTACAAAGACAATGACTGAATCAATGTGAAATGTGTCCTACTACATAGAATCAGAACAGCAGTAAAATATATGGCAAAACAGAATAGATGATAAATCTACAGCAGACTTTAAATCAGAGAAACAATCAAAAGGTATGTCAAAATAGAATAAATGATAGTTTTAAAACAGATTTAAAATAACGACAAATGTTTTCATTACTGTGAGATTGTAGCCCCCTTTTGATGGGACGAGGAAGACCACGTGACTTGATATCATGGTCTGTTTTGTCATGTTTCACATGGGAGGGTGTGTGTTCATGCAGGGGAAGAAATAATACCTTTCAAGTGTACACCAAGTGTTGTTGCTATCAAATCCATACACCTCCTAGTGAAGTTGCTCTCTGTCAAATCTTTATATATATCAACTTGCATTTAGTAACGTTTTAGCAGTCAAGGGGTTAACAAGGGAAAATAGGGTTCACACTCATAGTTAAAAAAAACAAACTTGAAAGTAATGAACATAAATTACTCCCAGTGAGAATGGATACAATACACATACACACATAAACACACAGTCACTTACGTCAGCCATGTCATCAAAATTGCGGTTGTCTCTTGGGGTCTTATTAGCTGTAACAAAGAAATGCCAGAAATACTATTGATTAGGATTTCAGAATGGAAACTAAACGAAATAAAACCAAACAATCAAAACTGTAGTAAAGTCACATTTCATTCATTACAACACCTTTCGGATTCTCAATCATTCATTTAGACACAGACACAGACACAGACAGACAGATGCATGCATACACACATACACAGAGAGATACAGACAGACAGAATGACAGACTTAGAGAAAGAGAAAGAGACAGACAGAAAGGCTGAGAAAGACAGACATTAAGACTCAGAAAGAGGTAGAGAGGAAGGCAGCGGGGTGGGGGTGGGAGTTGGGGTGGGACTCATGCAGTCAGTCCAGGTAAGTTTTCCAACCCTGAAAAGAACAGTTTATACAACTTGATGTCCAGAAGCAAATATCTGGTGAATCGCACATGTCAATCACAGGTAATGAGACAAAAAAGAAAAAGCACGCACATGTATGTATTTATTCTATTCACATATACACACCTTCGCGGAGATTGCGGCGAGCATCCTCCACTTTGTCTTGGAGCATAATCACCTGCCGCTCCAGTTGCTGGTTCATCTCCTGCTGTGTCTCGTAACGTGTCTTCCATTCATTGCCTGCAGCATACAATACGTTACGTGTGTCTGCTCTATGATTGTCCATAGTACGTGTGTGTGTGTGTGTGTGTGTGTTGTGTGTGTGTGTGTGTGTGTGTGTGTGTGTAGTGTGTGTGTGTGTGTATGTGTGTGTGTGTGTGTGTGTGTGTGTGTGTGTGTGTGTGTGTGTGTGTGTGTGTGTGCGTGCATGCGTGCGTGCGTGCGTGCATGCGTACGTGTGTGCGTGCATGCATGTGTGTGTGTGTGTGTGTATGTGTGTATTGTTGAGTGTAATTTACCCCCAACAAGGAAAAGTTGAGATTCTGGTCAACAAAAATTGTTTAGCTAATCATAATTTTCTTTAATCTGACACTCATTTGACCTAAAAATATAACACCTAGTTCCTTAAAGTTTGGGATAAGTTTATTTGATTGTTATGGTAACCATATCTTTTCCTTTCATTTTAACATGGAATATGCACATATAGCTCACCTGTATATGCACCATATTTTACATCAGACCATATCATCATTTCTGGTAAAGTTAGCTTACATCAAAATACAGTATCATCTATCAGTTATAAGATTTGATCATGTGCACAATTTAAATGGTTTCAATATTCACATACTTGAATTATTAAAGATAACTGATTTGTTCAATTCCAAGACAGCTTCTGTTACAATTCAGCCGGGCTATGAATAGCATGAACCAAATGCACTTTTTTGTTTCCATGTTTAAATTCTACCATAACACCAATATAGATGGCTTTAAACTAATTGCACTAACAGCATAGAAATATATTAATAGTTTATTCATTCAGTTAATGTGAATTTTAAAGCCTTGAATGATTCAGGATAAATACCCTTTACAGTTTAAAACTTCAGTTTAGAGTCATAAATTAAAGTATGTTTCACATCCTTTTTTTTCTTTCATTCTTTTCTTTTCTTTGTCTTTCAATTTTTTTTTCTTTTTACAAATCCCATACAATTAAATCTACTTAGGTGATGCCCTATTGTCAGGCAAGACTTATCTCATTAAGTTGAAAAGATTTTTGACAATCCATTTTCACTCAGAGCTCACTGTCAGATGCGTCTCCCATCACAAAATGAGTGTGGTGTGAACTTTTGATTTTAATTTTTTTCTATCTAATCAAAGAATTTTAAATGCTCTCTCTCTCTGTCTGTCTCTCTTTCTTTTTGTAATTTCTGTCACAAAATACAACATGCACATACTTATGCTTGTAAGTGTAATTATACAGTGAAATGGGATAATCTGAATTTACTTTCATGTTATTAGTATCCTGATCATTAGCAGAAGTTTAGAATCATTTACTGCACATCTGGAAGTTTTGATTATTTCCTGAATGATGTGTAAAGTGCAAAGTAAGTTGTTTCCTTACATGCAGAATTTTTGTAATATATCATTAAGTGAACTACAACTTCATATGCCTATTGTTATTAGTGTTGTTAACAGTGTCTAAATGGCTGATTAAAGGTATTGGAAAAAAAAAAGAACCATGCAACAAACCATCAGTAAAAAAACACATTTTCATAATAAAGGAAAAAATTGCCTCTGTGGCTAAGAAAATAAAATATGCAAGAAATTAGTAACGAATGTTATAAAAGAAAAGAATCTAAACCAACTGTTATGATGAACTGAAGTCTACAGAAAGCAAACTATTTAAAGTTCTTGATAACTACTGCATGAAAAATGGATATATGTAATCAAGACAAAATGAATAAACAGTGACCTTGTCCAGAAAGAAGAGCAGTGAAGTAACTATCAATAGCAATAGTTTTGTTGACAAATGTTGCATTTACTAAAACTCACTCACTGATATTCAAGGGATCAAAATTGTTCGATGACATACAGACATACTACGGCAATAAACCTTGACTGTCTTTTGAAATTGTCTTACAAATTAAAAAAGCGCCTTAAAAAAGATGCTGGACTGACATAGCTATGGCTTAGAACTGTCAGCAGTTTTCTTGCTACAAATGCTGCTCTGAGTGCCATTCATTACATTTTGTACTTTAAATGTTGATAATCATGTTGATAAAAGCTTAAAAGAAAGAATATCATATTATTCCATGGACTAAAGGGACAAACAAACTACAAGACAAAAAAAAATGATACATCTCAACCTATGAGTTTGGCCTTCTTCAGGCAGGAACAAAATTCAGGATAATGAAAAATGAGCGATCACTTATCTTCTCAAATTGGGCGCACAATGGATGTTGGTTCATTTTTTCTTTTGAACACACGTCTTGCAGCACTATTTTCAATTCTTTGCAGACAGGTATCTTTTTTTTTTGCCAGAAGACTGGAAAACAGAGTTACAGAAATAAAGGCTGGTCCTTCTAGTTTCAGGGACCGATCTGGATAATAGATTTTCAGAAATCTGATGAGCAAATGATTGACTGGTTTGATAAAACATTCTTGTTTTGCTTTGCCAATGGATCTTGACGTATAGCAATAGTTAACATGATGACCTCTTAGCACGTAAGTTAATCATGTGATATATCTTGACCAAACATTAAGGCAGCATGTTACCACATTCTCTCTTGCCTCTTGTAAAATAATCTCTGGATTGTAATCAACTTGACAACTGATACAGTGTATACACTACAGCATGTCAACCTTTAATGAAAAAAGTAATGGTAGATGATTTTCATGCTTTTTCTTGCGTGCAAAAGAAACAGTCACTTGTGTGTGCAAATCCATTCACACACACACACACACACACACACACACACACACCACACACACACAGAGGCCCACCTGCACCAGCATGCGCACACACTCACTGAGAATTGCTTGTGAATGATGGAAAATGGAAAAAGTTCTGTTTTAATTGATCATTTTATCTTCTAACTTATCTATAAACTTATTCATTCCTTCATCCATGAAGTTCATTGATTTTTTTTTTTTTTTTTTGAAATGGAAAAGCTTGAGAGGTAACAAAGGAAGAGAAAAAGAAACAATAATGCTTGCAAACTGAGAAGATACAGAAGACACAGTGCACTAACTGAGAGGGAAAAAAATTACTTATGCACCATACCCAAACAGCACACACAAGCACACCCCACCTGCTGAGAAAATGCAAGTACAATCCAATGCTAAGCAAAAATAACCACAAAATCTTTATGCAGATTTCAGACCACAGTCAGGAACAGAAAACAGCAAAACCCCCTGTTAAACATTCTCCTAAGAAAAACTCAATTCATTTCGTAGTTCTGATTTTTCTTTTAGTCACATTTCTGTTTTTTTTTTGTCTATACACTAGGTTAGCCCTTTAGTTAAGACCAGCCTCTGATAAAAGCCCTCTTAAAAATTCTTAGACCCTTACTGAAAGGTTCCAATGCATCATAAAAGATGAAAGACAAGTTTGAGTGTATTCCTGACCAATGAAACAACTCATAGTGTAGTGTGTTATATCTCTACTTTCAAACATGGAACTCTGGAATACATAAAGCTCTTACATTACATATTAATATGGGAATCTGTTTATCAGTGGAAGAACAGCTGATGATCAAATATACAAGGGATTAGAATTGCATGCACATGTTACAATACAAACAATAAAAGGGAGTTAGGAGAGAGAGAGAGAGAGAGAGAGAGAGATGAAAAGAAGGTACTAGATTTATGTACACATTTGACATACTAATGGAAGTGGGGTAAACGGAAAATGGATCGTAAACAGCAGGGCTGGGTCTGATTGTTTAATTTCAGTTTTTGAAGAAAATCAGATGTGCAGTATCAGACAATCAAAATTAAGAAAAGGATGAAAAAACAACAGAAGGATATGTAATTCTGAATCTGTCTTTGCCTCTGTTTAAACACTAACAACTGTTTGACAGCAGACACACTAATAATACTGTACACAAAACCCAGCTGCTGCATTAAACAGAGCTTTGATTGCTCAAATGAAAGTGTATCAATGGACCAAAGATATATTTGTCTTTAATTTTGATTTTCTTGTACAGAAACATAGTGTTTGGGCCTTGGCTGAGTATGAGATTCAACGTGTGTGTGTGTGTGTGTGTGTGTGTGTGTGTGGATGTGAATGCATGTGTGTGTTTGTGTGTGTGTGTGTGTGTGTGTGTGTGTGTGTGTGTATGCATGTGTGTATGTGTGTGTATGCATGTGTGTGTGTGTGCATGTATTCTCTACATTTTCCATAAAGTTAAACTGCATTAGCCTTTGAGTTCCATTTCCATAATTGTATCAATATTTCCCACACAAGGCAGAATGTCATGTGTTTGTTAAGAAAATACATAAAATAAAAAAGAAAACAGCATGTCTCTTTCAAAAATAACATATTAAAATAGAAATAAGTGATACAGCATATACTCATGGGTAAGTTTGAAAGAGAACACCATTTTCTCGGTTGAAAGAGAATTTTGTAAAAACCAGCTATCGGAGTCAGAAACTCACTGTGAACAGTAAATATCAACCAGGTTATAACACCCCCTTTCTCTCCCCTTCCTCCCATCAAACACATACATGAATACACACACATGCCCCTTCATACACACAGTCTCTCTCAGCCTCCCCCCCCCCCAACACACACACAAGCATATGCAAATATTCACTGCCAAACCCAAACAGTCAGAGCAAGAAAATACCTTCATTTTCAATGGAATCAAAGCGTTTTTCCAGTTCCTCAATTGTTGCCTTCAGTTCGGCTGCTGACTGATCCAGCATTTCCCTTTTCAAAAATAAAATCAAAGCAACAAATTCTCAGTATTTTCAATAGACTTAATGTACCCCCCCCCCC
>CM065728.1:54105559-54110559 GCA_033310375.1 Conus canariensis
ATCTGGTTGCTTGGTTATATCCGGCGTGGCGTGTCCCCCCCCCCCCTCCCCCCCCCTCCCCCCCCCCATCTCGCTGTCTCTCTCTGTCTCTCTGTCTCTCTCTCTCTCTGTCTCTCTCTCTCTCTCCACACACACACACACACACACACACACACACACACACACACACGTGCGAGCGCGCGCGCGCACGCACGCACACACACACACACACACACACACACACACACACACACACACACACACACACACACACACACGTGCGCGCCCGCATACATGGGCAGTAATTGAGCTCGTTTCCTGGGCTGTTATTTACTTTGATATAAATGATCTGTAAAAAATTTCCAGAATGTGACTGTAAATTGATGTAAACAGATCACACAGGCCTACACTGCGGTTTGAAAGCTTAGAAACCGATAATAGGTAAAACAGGCAAACAAGATTCGCTGTATAATTCTGAAGACTTCAGAAGAGTAGACTGTCAGAAGAAATTACACAGTGCCACGATTTGAAGGTGGGAGGAGGAGAGGGGGGGGGGGGGGGGGGGGGGGGAGGGTGCTGCACTGTTCGTTTACTGTTTCACATTGTTAGGTCATTGGAGTATGCACTTGTATAGAAATAAAGTCTTAAATAATTGATTTTAAAAGACGTGCACTCTGCCGTACTGGAGAGCCTTTTTTGTGCTTGTGAACGCTTAATAAGAAAAAAAAAAGCAGAAATAGTAAGTGTCTCAATTAGGTCTTCAAAAGACAATGATTATTTTTACTTTTTCTCCATCATTACAGCGAAAGTCATTGTGTGTTTGTACAAGTGTTCCTTATTATTAGCAGTTCACGCTAGGTCACAATATGCTGTTAATGGAAAGACAGTTACAATGTCAGAGATGTGAATGTTCACATTCTATGAAACAACAGAAAAGAATGACCATTGCCACACTGGACGAAAAACAAAAATCCCTCAAATTCTCACATTCTCATTCTGTGAAACAACAGATGATTGTTGCTACAGCTGGACGAAAAAAAAAAAAAAAAAAAAAAAAAAAAAAGCTCAACAATGATCAGTGAAGAGAGAGATCTCAAAAGGATAATGATTTTGTATTTCATCCTCGAAACACAGCAGTCCACTTGATTACACAAAGGCACTCTACTGCATGTACGTGCAGCAGTTCCGTCAAACTCCTTAGTTGGTTCTCTCCGATAGGTATCTCCAAATGAGTTCTGGCTCGCTGCAGTGTCCTCATCTCCAAAATACTGAGGTTTACACTTCTCTTTGGAAGCCAGAATGGTTGCCAGTGACGACGGCGTAATCTCATTTTCTTCCTCTGTTATCTTCAGTTTTGCTGGATTTCTTTCAACTTCTTGATTTATTTCAATTTTTCGCTTTAGCGACTTTGCGACTTGCAGACGCCATGATGAAATGGCCTATTAAATCAAAGCCTTACACCCTGACACCCTCCTTCCTCTTCACCCCACCCTCGTCCTCCTGGCATCTCTCCTCCGTCTATAGTGTCTGAACCTGACCCCACGTAAGTTGACTGCTCTGCTTCGATAATCATAGGCACTCGCATTACAGGACATGAGAATACGGTTTTATTGCTTATGAATTACAGAGGTGACGTTTACCACACACAAAAAACATACAGTAAAAAATACTGCGTACTTTCAATCTACCTGTACGAAGCTGTGTAAGGAAATGAAACAATCCTAGGTTATGCAGCTATTCAACAAAATGTATAAACGTGTGATTGCTATTTAGAGCAACGCATAGAAAGCAACATTCCCTGTGCTATGCGGACGTTCCTCCATCTCCCCAGAATAGCAAGTGATCGTTTGAAGCAATAAACATCGCAGGGAACTAACCTACCAATTCCGAGAAAATGGTTCCCGAACACAAAAGTAACCACTTCGTTATATCCGGCATAAACTCTTCACAGGGCCGAACATAGGACTCGCTACAGGCAGCTGATTCATTATAACCGGCGTGATCGCCCGCTGGGGACCCCAAAACCATTTCGTTATTATAAGCGGCATTTCACACACACACACACACACACACACACACACACACACACACACACACACAACACACACACACACGCACGCACGCACGCACTCACGCACGCACACACACACGCAACACACACACAACACACACACACACACACACACACACACACACACACACACACACACACACACAAAGACACACACACACAGACAAAGACACACACACACACACACACACACACACACACACACACACACACACACACACACACAGAGGCGCGGACTAAAGACTAAACGCAGACAAACGCATGGATAAAGAGGTAAATTTAGACCAGCTCACAATGTACAAGTGAGGCAACTCTGCAAGATCTCTTTCAAATCAAAGTTTTGACGAGTTACTTCCCTTACACTGAGAGGCTCAAAATAAGCGAAGTTACCGTGCACTGATGATGAGTTGAATGCGGGAGGGATCTATCTATCTATCTATCTATCTATCTATCTATCTATCTATCTATCTATCTATCGATCGATCGATCGATCGATCGGTCTGTCTGTCTGTCTGTCTTTCTCTCTCTCTCTCTCTCTCTCTCTCTCTCTCTCTCTCCTCTCTCTCTCTCTCTCTCTCTCTCTCTCTCTCTCTCTCTCTAAAAGGACGAGAAAGCCATGTTATACCTGCCGACCACGGAGAATTGGAGCTGATAGATTGAAAGAGGAAACGAAACAACAACAACAAAAACAACAGGAAAAAAAAAAGGAAATTGAAAAGTTATATAAATCATTAAAAGTTCGAAGCGCTACCAAAAGTGTCGGTTGATGTTAAGTATATTAAGATGTGGAAACAGAGACTTATCACACCACCCAAGTTAGTAGAAGTTCGAATCAATCATCTAATTGATTTATTTGTTTCTTTCTTTCTTTCAGACCTGCGTGTGCGTGAGGTACGTGGATGGATTCAATGGATTTCTACACCAGACTAAAAGCTGACATTCATTCTAAGCCAGCACATCTCGCGTGTGTGCACAGAATGTCTGTCTGTCTGTCTGTCTGTCCGCATGTCTCTCTCTCTCTCTCTCTCTCTCTCTCTCTCTCTCTCTCTCTCTCTCACGCGCGCGCACACTCACGGAACCACGCAAACAAAGAGACACACAGACAGACACACGCATGCATGCACGCACGTGAGCGCACGCACTCACGCATACACACACGCACACACACACGCACGCACGCACGCACGCGCGTGCGCGCGCGCGCACACACACACACACACACGCACACGCACGCACGCACGCACGCACGCACGCACGCACACACACACACACACACACACACACACACACACACACACACACACACACACACACACACACAGCAACGTGTTCATCTGTACACAGGCTACTTTTTGAAGATCAATTCATGTTTCGACGCCAGATGAAAAGTCTCAGCATTACGAATGCAGCACCCCCTCCACATATTCCTCCTCCCCTCCTCTTCATCCCCCTCCTCTTCATTTTTTTTGTTTTTGTTTTGTTGTTTCTCCCCAAGACAAGCCTTCTTATGTGCGTGTCAGTCCACCAAGGAAGCCCCATCAACGTGAGGTTGTGAAAAGGTTAAAACAAGAGCCCTGTTTCTCTTGCTTCTCTTTTTCACTCTCTTCCTCGCTTTATTTACCCTTCTTCTTCATCATCATCATCATCATCATCATCATCATCATCATCATCATCATCGTCATCTTCTTCTTCTTCTTCTTCTTCTTCTTCTTCTTCTTCTGACACCATCCTTTTTGATCTTTTTCTCTCAATGGTAGCCTATCAAGTTCGTTTTTTTTTTTTCCTCCAAAGTGGTCGTCGTTGCCTTTATTGTCACTGTTATCATTGTCGTTGTAGTCGTCGTCGTCGTCGTTACTGTCATCATCAATATCGCCGTTGTCGTCGTCGTCGTCGTCATCACCACCACCACCTTCATCATCATCATCATCATCATCATCATCATCATCATCATCATCATCATCAGTCAATCTTGTTGTTGTTGTTGTTGTTGAGAGTCAACGCCAAGAGTGGCGCTGATCTGCTGATCTTCCCAGTGGCAGAGCCCCGCGGACAAGCTGGCAGCCCAGAGCCCTGTTCCCATCATCACAGCCTTCAGAAGTGGCTAATGGCTGCACCCCCCACACTGCCCCCTGCTCAGCCCGGTGCTCCGTGTGCCTCACATCTTTAATATACATGACTGCCTCCTGCCCGTCTGCAGCCCACATCAAAGCAGCCAGATTAAAAAAAAAAGAAAAGAAAAACCCACACACAAAAAACAAATCAAGGCTTTGTGGTTTCCCCTCACTCCCCCCCCCCCCCCCCCCCCCGACTCCAATTCATCAACCTCCACATCCCCACCCTCTCCCTCCTTCCCCATTTCCTTTCAGCTTGCACCCGTTTCACTCCTCACCAAATACTGCTAACAGGGAAGAGACTGATCGGTAGGTGTCCTTACACAGCAGGAGAGCAGGGCACACAACAACAACAACAACAACAACAACAACAACAACAACAACAACAACAACAACCACTCCTCACCAAATACTGCTAACAGGGAAGAAACTGATCAGTAGGTGTCCGTACAGAGCAGGAAAGCAGGGTAACAACAACAACAACAACAACAACAACCGGAAGTTTAGCCCCTCTCCTCACCTCCTTCCCCCCCCCCCCCCTATCTTTCACCGCTTCTCGCTTCTCGCTGTGTTCTTTCCGCGCACTCACTGTGCTGACTTCAAGCCTGTTCTACGTCCCACACATTTTTTTTTCCTTTGCGTCAAGCATTATTCAGTGAATGTAGTCGGGGAGCATCCAGAAATGTTCTACCAATGCCAAAGGCACGTGCGTCAAAGTCGTCTCACACACGGTAGAGTAATTAGTCCCATAAGGGCGAAGAGTGCTGCGAAACACATACCCTGCGCCATCTTTCGTTTAGTGACGTAACTTTACTCTTTCAGCCCCAATCAAAAGGCAT
>CM065728.1:54133059-54138059 GCA_033310375.1 Conus canariensis
TCCTATCACTCGATTTCAAAATACAGTATGTAAAACATTACGACGCTTCCTGTATGAGCCCTATCAATATCAGCGGAATCCCAGCAGATTTCGCACCACTGATCTTAACTGCCTGTGAATGAACGCTTATCAACCCGTCGTTTCTGAGGCAGGTGATTTGCTCCTTGGTGTAAAACAAAGCAAAATGGTTGTAGTTTTAAACATGTAGATGTTACCGGTTCTTCTCACGGTTAAGAGTTACCGGTTTTACCGTGGAAGTTTTGGGGTAAAAATACAAATACGGAGCCTTTGCTGCAGCGTCAATGCAACACTAGTGTGAAAGTGCAGATAGCGACCAATCACATTCACATAAATGAAATTTAATACGTCGGATTTATTCATTTGTCATCAAAAGCGAATAAGTGTATATTATAAACAAACTAATGCAAGAACAGTAAGAACGACAGAGCAGCAGCAGTGATTGCCACAATACCAAAACAATGGCAACAGCTCAAACAATGAATGTCAACAACAGTGGGACACATTACAGTAATGATTTTAGCAACACCTGGTTTTACGGACGAATCATTGGCGCGCATCTGATATTTTACTGGACTAATACGGGGTTCTGTCGTGCCCTCGGTATAGCACGTGTCACTCAAATTAAAGCAAGCCAAATCAAACAGTGCCAACCCACATGAATGTAACCCAAGTCAAGCCGACAAATTGATCCGCCTACACAGACAGATGGACAGATAGACAGAGAGGCGCCAATTGATTATTTGGCGATTAATCAAAGTAACACTCGATTCGTGTCTGTCTGTCTGTCTGTTGTCTGTCTGTCTGTCTGTTTGTCTGTTCTCTCTCTCTCTCTCTCTCTCTCTCTCTCTCTCTCTCTCTCTCTCTGTGAATATGGCAACATCAAAATGTATAAACCAGACATGGTAATCCTGATGTATATTGTGTAATCGTAGCATTAGTGTGTTTAGTAACATTAATTCAATTCCAGAGCAAGAGCCAGATATCTTCTTGCCTACCCATTATCCTTGGTAATGAAAATTATCAGTCGATCGCTTAATCAGCGCTCAGTTAGAAAAGAAAAGGCAGAAAGAAAAGGCAGGTTCCTTTTTATGTTACTCTGTGCTTGATTTTTTTTTTTTTTTTTAAATTCTGACATGCAGTTCTGTTGCGAATACCTGTTGGAGTGTTTACCTCGTCTTAATTGATGAAGCATCATCGACTCTTTGAACCATATATTAATGTTGTGTTCTATATTGAAATATTTTTTGTATGGCGGCAAAGATTATCAGTTCCTCTGTGCACTTGGTCTGTAGGCGACAGCTGATGTGTGTTGAATCTTTGAGTGTTTGGATGTGCTAAGAATGAAAAGTACAATTTATCAGTGTGTTTTCAACAAGTGTTTTCTGTTAATAAAGGTTATAGAGATATTGTGCAGTAAACAATACAGTGAATGGAAAGCTGCAACAAATAGTACACTAAGCCGTCAACATTCACATACGATAGATGATGCAAAATTGCAATGGTTTTAAGTGAAAAAAAATCAGATGCTTAAACATAAATGTTTTCTCGAAAGAGATTAATGTCGTAAATAACGATCACAACTTTTGTGGTGAGTATGGAAACAATATTGATCATGTATTTCGGAATATTATTATGTTAAAATATTCTGGAACTTTCTCGATGTGAGATTAACAAAGTCGTTTGTTTTACTTGTCAACGACATCATAATTGCTGTTAATTGTTTTTAAAATTGTTATTTGATAATACTCTTTGCATAGTATTACATACAGCCTCGAACCCCTCCCCCCCAACCTCCTTTCCATCATTAAGTATATTCCTGAATGAACGAAAGTTTGGTACAAAATGAAAGAATACCTGGCATATTTCAAGTTAATCTGCGTGTCTTAGATTTGAAAAAAAGAAACCTTCCTTCCACAGTTAAGCGTACTCCTAAATGAACGAAAAAGTCGATGACAAATCGAAGAACACCTTGCATATTTAAAGTTAAGCCATGCTGATTTCTCTGCCGAATGGATAGTCTGCAAATCATTATTCATTACTAGTCAATAATTCATTAATGATTTATTATTTTTACTGAATAATAATTCAAGCGTGATGTATATCGCGATACATGACTATACAATTCTGTACAGTTCAGTAACTTACTATTTCCAGATATTTGCACACAAAGCCTACTTACTGGTGTGTGTGTGTGTGTGTGTGTGTGTGTGTGTGTGTGTGTGTGTGTGTGTGTGTGTGTGTGAATAACCTGAGGCTGTGTCGATCTGCTTTTTAGAATGAAGACGGGTGTAATATATACTTGTAAGTATAATCATAATGAAATCTAACGAGTGTGTTCTCTCTGTCTGTCTATCTCTCTGCATCCCTCCCCCCTCCCCCTTCTTTCCCTCTGTCTCTCCGCCTCATTGTTTCTGTCTGCCTCTCTCTCTGTCTTTCTGTCACTGTCTTTGTCTCTATCTGTGTCTCTCTGTTTCTGTCTGTCTGTCTGTCTGTCTCTCGCTTCCTCCTCCCCCCTTTTCCTCTTTGCTTTAAGACTTATTTCACTTCAAGCGCGGCAATAAGTTGTCGTGGTTTTTTTTTACTGCATTTAGTTTCCTTCTTCTTCTTTTGCCTTGTCTGTTTCATGATTTATGTCAGTTTTAAGTTAATGTTAAAACAAATTAAAACAACATTAATCTTCTTCCCCCACTTCCTCTTCCGCTATGTGTGTGAGTTGATGACGGAGTAGTCAAATGAGAATTGTTACAGAACAACATTCTTGTAATCAGAACAATCGTTTTGTATCATTTTAGTATATATTGTATAATCATACTATGAGCGTATCAGGACAATACCAGGCCGAGATTGAAAAAGGTGTCTTCCTGCTTCTCTGTTACTCTTTGGGATAAATGTTATCGATCGATCAATCAGTCAATTGATCAATCGATCAATCAATCGATCGATCAACCAACCAATCAACCAATCAGCCAATCAATCAATCAATCAGTCAATCAGTCAATCATCAATCAATCAATCAATCAATCATCAATCAAATTAATCAGTCTATCAGTCAGTCAGTCTATCAGTCAGTCAGTCAGTCTGTCAGTAAGTGGGTGAGTTTGTCAATTCCTCTCTCCCCTGTCTCTGTTTCCCAGTCTCTCTGCCTTTCTGTGTGTTTTCTCTGTGCGTCTGTCTGTCTGTCTGTCTCTCCCCCCGTCTATATTTCTGTTAAAGTGAATGGTATCGTTTAGACAAGGCGAATTGGTAGTGTGCTTATTAGTGTGTGTGTGTTGTGTGTGTGTGTGTGTGTGTGTGTGTGTGTGTGTGTGTGTGTGTGTGTATGCACGCGAGTGTGTGTGTGTGTGTGTGTGTGTGTGTGTGTGTGTGTGTGTGTGTGTGTGTGTGTGTGCTCGTGTAAGAGAGAGAGAGAGAGAGAGAGAGAGAGAGAGAGAGAGAGAGAGAGAGAGAGAGCGTGTGCGTGCGTGTGTGTACAGACAGGAAGTTCTGGGCTGGCTTTGGCGATGCCGAGATCGATGAAGGCACGCTTTGAATTGAACTTCGTTGTCATATGAGGAGGAGAAAAAGTCTTACGCTTCTAGTAAAGACTTAATTAAACTTCAGAGACGATGTGGAAATGGATTGCTTCGTGTCTATACCCAGTATCCAGTCCGTGTATCTGAGTCAGCAAGGTAATTCCGAGAATCAGTACCAGTGAGTGGATGTTTAAAGCTGTAGATAGTAGTAATGACTCGGGGAAACTTAGTTCGTCATGATTAGTCCAGCTTGTTCAGTGAAAGTTAAGCCTTGATACCAATCGTTTCTTCGGTAGGTGAAGCCCCTGCCCTCGCTTTCCTTCTATAAACAGAATTAGCTAACCAGTGATTCATCTGAGAGTTCATAAGTTTAAAACAGACGCCGTAGCTAAAAACAAAACAAAAACAGTAAGACATTTTGATGGGACGAAGTGTCAGTACGCTTAGGAAAGAAACGTTTGCTGCACGGGTTCTTCCGTTAAAAGAAGCATTATGGCTGGCAAACTACACATGACTGAAATAAGTCATGTAACTGTTTATTTCAGTGTGAATGCTCTCGGAAAATCAGTAGGACATTTTGAATTCTATAGGAGAAAGCGCGAAGATGCTTTAAAAAAACAAGTTTTTTGTTATCATGGAACATAAATTCGGAAAAAAATCACCCTCCCTGCTCCCCCCCCCCCCTCCCCCCCCTCGCCCCTTACTCCAAAACAAAAAACAACACACACATACACAAAACAATATGGACTGTCGCTGGAAAATTGTACAGAGCTGAAATAATCAGAAGATTTTTTTTTTCAAATAAAATGATCTAATTTTGCTGGCTTAATCGGTTGGTATGGAGTAGACTTTAAATTTGTAGCTGCTGTTCAGAGCTAGTGACTAGTCTCTGTCCCGATGTGTGACGATGCAGCCGTTTTGGTTTTTAATTGTCCCCCACCATTCCGGTGCAGCCCCACACAGAAGATACTGCACTGAGAACAAATTCAGGATTTTTTTTTTTTTTTTGGACGGCGTGGTTTAGAATAGGCCGTCAGAGTTACTTCTTTCAAAGAGAACAGTGGACAGTGTGAATGAGAGATAAGGCACACGCATGCGCGCTGGTGTGAAACACCATTTTCAGTGGAAGTCCACAAAACGGCAGTAACTGTACGCAGCTTGGTAATTTAAACTGACCACCGAGTCCGACTGGGCAAAAACTCGCAAGAACGTGGTGCCCATTTGATTGGAACCATTTTGATCCTTTTAGGGGGCAGTCATCCAGTGTCCGATGTCTGTTGCATAGATGAAGCCCTTCTGCCTAACTGAATTGTCTGACAGTTTTTTTTTTTTTTTTGCTGTCCCATCTTCTGTGCCACCTTAGTGGCAGTAAACCCATGCCGCTCATTCCAACACCCCATCCACAGCCACACCCGGTCAGTCCCAGCCCCAGCCCCGGCACCGTCATTTCCCCAGGAAGCAGTCAAC
>CM065728.1:54148059-54150559 GCA_033310375.1 Conus canariensis
TCAAAAGAAAGATAGAGAAAGAAAGAACAGACCAGAAAAGGATAATGATGATAAGAAGGAGAAAAGGAGGAGAAAAGGACGAGGAGGAGGAGGAGGAAGAAGATGAAGATGGAGGAGGAGGAGGAGAAGGAGGAAGAGGAGGAGAAGGAGGAGGAGGAGGAAGAGGAGGAGAAAAAAAACAAAAAACCTGGTGATGATGATGATAGAGAGAAAGTCAGCCAGCTGAAGTTGCAACAGTATTCATCCCCATTCATTTGGCTGAAGGTCTTTGACGTGTTTGCTTCTCCTTTGCTCGAGACGTGATTGATACAGTTAAAAGGGCACTTTTCTTGTCTTTCGTGAGCCTTCTCCATTTTCTGTCTATTTGACCCTATATTTGCCATTGTGTTCCTGTTTTTCTTTATGCCATTCTTTTCTTTCTGTGTTTCTTTCTCTCTTTTATAATTTTTTCTTGAAGTATAATTTTCGTTTCTTTACGCTTGTGCAGTGCTATATTTCTTTCTGTTTTGTCTATGAAGTTTAGATGTGTACATAGCGGGGCACACAGACACACAAGCACGCACGCACACAGACACACAAACACACACGCAGACACACAAACAAACAAACACCCAGACATAGACAAAGACCGACAGACCGAAAGACAGACAGACAGCCCGACACACATACAGACACACACACACATGCACGCAGGCACACACAGACACAGACTCACATACACACACGCACACACACACACACACACACACACACACACACACACACACACACACACACACACACACACACGCACGTCCGCACTCACGTCCGCACTCACGCATGCAAGCCCGTACGCACGCACGCACGCACGCATGCACGCACGCACGGCACACGCACACACACACACACACACACACACACACACACACACACACACACATACACACACACACACACACACACACGCACACACACACACGATAGCGTGTGCGTGCTTGTGCTCGAACACACGATTAAAAAAAATCTTAACAAAATCAACAATATATGACAAAGGAATCTTTTACCTATGCTAATCTCTCCTCCCAACCCCCTTCCACCATCCCCTAACCCCTTTACTGATTTCATCTTCTGCGTCTGCGTCTGTCCGATTGTTTCCCCCTCCTCTGTTTCCTTCCATCCCGCTTTCTTTGTCTCTTCTGTCTCCATCTACCTGTCTACCTGGGTAGCTGCTATTCTTTAGGCCATTTACCTATTTTCCTACTTCGGTGTGTATTTCTTTTTTTCAGTTTGCGAGTGTTTTTGTATTCAGTTCGATCGATTGAAACGGCTGAGAGAGAGAGAGAGAGAGAGAGAGAGAGAGAGAGAGAGAGAGAGGAGAGAGAGAGAAAGAGAGAGAGAGAGAGAGAGAGAGTGTGTGTGTGTGTGTGTGTGTGTGTTTTTCCCCCACTTTTGCTTCACCCAAAAACAGACCCAGATTTCAGAGACGAGTCCAGATCAGTTTTCAGTGAACAGTCTGTCCTTTCAGTCAACTCAACAACGTTATTCAGAAAAAAAAAACAAAAAAAAAACAAAACAGAAGCCCCGTGGAGCAGCACACAGGGCTAATGATTTTAGACACTCAAACCGCGCGTGGAATTTAGCAAGCTGGTGCCGACACGGACTACCCTGCACTGTCGCCCAACAACCAGAGTCAGAACCCGTCGCGGAGCATCGATAACTTGTGACAAAATATGGGTGTGGCTGCACTGGAAAGAGGCACTGGGACAGACTTACATTTTGTCTGATTTTGTTACAAGTGATAGGAACCTCGAATCTTGTGGGCTTACACTTGCTCGTTTGTTAAAGAGGAAAGAGAATGTTGATTTTTGCCGCCCCCGTTCCCATTTCTCATGGTAGCAGGCTCAATTCTAAAAACCACCACCACCACAACAACAACAATATCGTTGTTGCTGACTGCAGTAAACAATCGTAAACAAGAAACGAATTATCTCCCTTGCTTCGTCCATTTCCAGTAGGCTAATCCAGACGATATGGGAGTGGTTTTCCTCGACGAATTGTTTGCCTCCACAGAATCAGATGCAACTGTTTTAGGTATTTGGATTCAAAATGTGTTGATGGCAATGAACAAAAAATACTGTAGCTTCCCCTGAAACCGCCCCCCCCCCCCCTTTTTTTTTTAATGGAAGATCTACGAACTTCGCCGTCATCACTGATTAATCATAGTGATAATCTCTCAAATCGTTTATCTTTAGAGGAGTAATCCGGATTTGGACTGAAGAATTCTCTTTCCAATTGAGTGAGGCTTGTTTTCTTATGTTCCACCTGCAAAATGTACTTGTCTTTCCACTGTGTGTATGTGTTGAGATTATTTGTCTTCCACTTATGTGCATGTTATTATTATTGAAACCAAACAAAAATGGACTCGGTGAATCGAGAGAGAGAGAGAGAGAGAGAGAGAGAGAGAGAGAGAGAGAGAGAGAGAGAGAGAGAGAGAGAGAGAGCGCATTCCACATGTTCTTAG
>CM065728.1:54155559-54158059 GCA_033310375.1 Conus canariensis
AAACAAAACGAAAGAAAAACTGAACATACTTTCTTTCTTTGTCTGTCTTTTAAACTCGGACACAATTTCTAAACTTGTATCTACTGATTTAATGGGGTAATTAAAAAAGGCGTCTTTCTTTCCGTTCTTGCTCTCTTTCTTCCCATCCTTCCTTCCTGCTTTCTTTTACTTACTTTCTCCTCCCTGCAAAACACACACTTAGTTGTTCCTGTCTTCCCGTTGAACAGTTGGAACGATAGAATTCCCATGAGGTATATAGCTCTGGGAATAAAATGCCGCATCTCAGTGAACAGAATACAGATAGGTGAAGACAAAACTTTTCATGGAAGAAAATACAGTCCAGAGAATAAATCACACTTAGCTTAATACAGTCCAGAGAATAAATCACACTTAGCTTAATACAGTCCAGAGAATAAATCACACTTAGCCTAATACAGTCCACAGAATAAATCACACTTAGCTTAGTACAGTCCACAGAATAAATCACACTTAGCTTAATACAATCCACAGAATAAATCACACTTAGCTTAATACAGTCCAGAGAATAAATCACACTTAGCTTAATACAGTCCAGAGAATAAATCACACTTAGCTTAATACAGTCCAGAGAATAAATCACACTTAGCTTAATACAGTCCAGAGAATAAATCACACTTAGCTTAATACAGTCCAGAGAATAAATCACACTTAGCTTAAAGCCAGTGATTGGAATACACCTGGATAAATACATCACGGATCAGATAATACAGCTCGGGGAACAGAATACGGCTCGGTGTTATTATATTATTATATTATATTATACTGGGTATTTATATAGCGCCTATCCTCGGTCACAGACCAAGCTCTAAGCGCTTTACAATAAACACACTACCTCACTCGCTCAACGGGCTGCCTACCCAGGTAGGGCCGGCCGAAGAGCAGCCTACTGGCGCTCATTCAGTCGTTTCCCGTACCATTCAAATATCAGTCACTCATTTTTCATTTATCTCATTTATTCCTCCAGTTTCTCACATAGGATGCATGCGATCGTTTATACGTGTCCTCCATTTCCACCGGTACACGATGGCACATGACAACAGTAAGTGACAATTTTTGTGGCTTGGTAAGAAATACCAGGCGGCTATCTTCAATCTACATCAATTTTGCCAGGGCAGCGGGGAACACCCTGCTCTTTTCGATTTTCAACTGCCGTGGGTTCTTTAACGTGTGCAGGGGGCCAGGAAGGCACACAGGTCCGACTCGCTTATAGTCCCCATCCGATGGACTTGACGTTCAATTCGATTTGTCATTCAAACTGGGAAAGAAAGGGCGAGAAAGGCAGGGCTCGAACCCGCGGACTTCTCACACGTTGGATTGGCAGGCGAACGTCTTAACCACTCTGCCACCTTTCTTCTTTTTTTGTTCATACAATACGAGCAATTTAAGTCATTGAATACAGCACAGCTCGGTGAATAGAGTGCAAGTCAGTGTGAAGAACCACAGTGTAATGCAGCTCAGTGAGTTCAGCATGACTCTAAAAACAGAAAGCAGAATTGAATACGACGAAACTAAATGAATAGAATACAACACAGCGAATACAATATATAGTTCAGAGAATAGAGTACAAAGTGCAGCTTGGTTTTTAAAGAGAATGCAGCCAGCTGAGATCATTGAGTAGAATGTATTTCGGCAAATTGGTCATTGAAGGCAACACAGCCGGGCCAGTACACTGAATAGAACGCTGCTCAGTGAATATGATGCAGTGGCTGAGGTCAGTGAATAGAATACAGCCCGAAAAGTAGAATGAATAGACTTCCGCTCAGTGAACAGCATAGAGCTCAGCGGAATAGTACGTGTTTCAAAGAAAAGAATAGACCTCGGTGAAGAGAACTCACATCAGTGAATAGAAAAAAAAGCTGTAATATAGCTACGTGAATAGAATACAATTGATTGAATAGACTGCAGTTCGGCGAATATAATACAGATCGGTGAATAGAACACAGACCAGTGAGTTGAATACAGCACAGCAAATGAAACACAACTCTGTGGGGGCACTCATTGAGTGCGGAATCCTATCGTTTACCGACACAGCTGAAAGACATGCCAAAGTGGTATGGGGATGAAAGATTGGAAGTGACTAGGTGGGACACTAAGGTGGGGAAGAGAGAGAGAGAGAGAGAAGAGAGAGAGAGAAGAGAGAGAGAGAGGAGAGAGAGGCGCCACACGCACACGCAGAACGTTGAGGTTTGACAAACTAAGGAAATGCTGACCCTTCGGATCCTAAGAAAACTGTTGGTCGGAGGAACAGCTTGGTTGAAGACTAGTCTGCCGTCCAAAACTGGCCAATGGTGGCTTCTTTTCCTGGTCTTCCTGCTCCATTGCAATAAAAATGGATGTTGAATCCATGATGTAATGGAAAATGGCCAAAATGTGTGCATTTGTATGCTTTGTGTTATCCTGCGTTTGGAAACCTTATGGCAAGTAATTGTAGGACTTTGTGTATGTGTATGTTTGAGTTTGT
>CM065728.1:54163059-54173059 GCA_033310375.1 Conus canariensis
CGGTCTGGTCGCCTTCCTCAAAAGAAAAGAATTCTTCATAAAAAAAAGAAGGGAACCTGATTTCCCTGTCTGCTGTGCCTAGTGTTTTATTTATTAGGCTCAGGAGGTTACATTTTCGTCTTCTTCTGTTTTGTCCGTCTCTTAGCAGGATTACCCGGAAACTACAGAACTTTGTTTTACCAAACTTCCTTTAAGAGACAGAATGTGGCCCTGGGACGAACGCAT
Organism: Conus canariensis; assembly: GCA_033310375.1. Lineage (NCBI taxonomy): Eukaryota > Metazoa > Mollusca > Gastropoda > Neogastropoda > Conidae > Conus > Conus canariensis. Next base: position 54,163,285 of record CM065728.1, read on the forward strand.
GAAATTTGGGGGGTGGGGGTGATCTGTGGTTTGCATCCGGATTCATTGGCGGATTCTGGATCTTCCTTATTAGACTAGCCTACATAATTTTGACTTGCTTCACAAGAAAAATGGAAGGACGTTTCTGCGGATGTGACAAAACCAGTGACGTAAAAAAAGTTTTTCACCATAAAGATGACAACACTTGCAAGCTGGCGTCGCATGTGCTCCAGCTAAGCTGTCAAACTGGCAACTTAGGTGTCAAAATTATATTAATGTGTTATCTGTGCAACTTTTTTTTTTCAAAGAGGGCTGTTCGACCTTGATAAAGTCTGCACTACTCGTTTGCCCAAATGGTTTAGAAGAACTTTCTTTTCCTTTTTGTTTTGTTTTGTTTTTTGTTTTGTTAAATCGAATTATGTAGACACCTCTGTCTGGGGTGAATAATTATATCACCTACGCAGCTTCACCCTCGCCGCCTTATCCCCACCCCTGACTCCCCTGCCCCTCTCATCCCAGCTCAGCCTTCTACAGCTTCCCTCAAAGACTGTTCTCTGTGTCTGTGGGTCAGCCAATGTGTCTTGGGTCCGTCTGTCTCCCAAGTCTCTTACATTGTTAAGCACGTGAACTGTTGTAAATAGTTTACCGAAATGCGGGGGTTATTGGAGTTCCTTCGTGTGTGTGTGTGTGGTGTGTGTGTGTGTGTGTGTGTGTGTGTGTGTGTGTGTGTGTGTGTGTGTTCTAGTTGACTAAGTGCACAAGTAAACGCCAACAGCTTCGTCAGACGCAAAAACTAAATAAGGTGTACATTTTCTTGTTCAGCGCATACGACTTTCAGCCCCCCCCCCCCCCCCCCCAGCGCAATCTTTCGCCCTTCTTGCGTGTTTTTTTTTTTGATATACAATACAATTGTAGTGTAAACTTGTTCAAAATATTTGATATGAGGGCAACAACTGAAACTGCTGTTTTTGTTTGTAATTTTTCTTGTTTAAAAAGGAAGAATGCTTTGTACAGTTTAAGAATGGCTGAAATAACCGGTGAAGAAGATCTGGACAGCGATCGTCTCCGTTCATTGTTGGACTTGAAAACTGTGGGGAAACGCAGGTTGTGAATGGTCATTTGTTACGCTTGCCCGATGACTTAAAAGCAGTTACTAGTTTCCTTTCACGAGTAAGCACGACAGTCCGCGGGACAAAAGCTCTCACAGCCCTGTGCAGATTATTTACACACACACACACACACACACACACACACACACACACACACTCACACAAACACACCACACACACACACACACACACACACACACACACACACACACATATACACACACACACGCGCGCACGCACGCACGCACGCTCACACACACACATACACACACACACACACGCGCGCGCGCGCGCGCGCGCACGCACGCACGCACGCTCACACACACATACACACACACACACCACGCACGCACGCTCACACACACACACACACACACACACACACACGCACACACACACACACACGCACGCACGCACGCACGCACGCTCACACACACATACACACACACACACACACTCACACACACGCACGCACGCACGCACGCACGCACGCACGCACGCACGCACGTACTCGCGCGCGCGCGCGCGCGCGCGCGCCGCGCGCGCACACACACACACACACACACACACAGAGAATCAGACAAAAAAACAGAAGTCTTCGGGAAAAGATGTCTGTCGCAGGTAACGTATCTGTAGTGACTATCGATTACACACCACTAGGTGAGCCTTTGTGAAAGACGATGCGGGTGGAGCGAAGTACGAGTGACAGAGACGGCCCAGAGAAACACTTAACGTCTTTCATGCTGTCGCTCATGGGTAACGGAATACCCCGTCATTTCCCACCCCTTTGCTTTTGACCTCGGTGCCTGTGTATTTGGGGTGTAATGTTGCCACCATGTTCTCAATGGAGGTTTCTACTCAATGGAGCGCCATGCGTGTCCGAAAGAAAAGTGGATACAGTATGAAATAAAGACGCTATTTACTTTTTTTTTTTTTTGCTGTCCCAACCTCTGCGCCACCTCAGAGGCAGTGCACCCACGCCGCTCATTCCGACACCCCGTCCGCAGCCGCAGCCCGGTCGGCCCCGCCGCAGCCCCGGCACCGGCAATCCACAGGGAGCAGTCAATCTCAAGTCGTCAAGAGGCAACCCACCGGAGGAGACACTGCACTGCTGCCGAGTCACTTCGGTGGTGTTCAGTGGCGCCTGTTCTGATCTAACATAGCAGGACACCACCTACTAAGCCCCTACTGACGACAATAATTGCTTAGTCGCGGAGTCGGCATGAGTGAGCTGTCCCTCCGGAGGGCGCCACCACGTCCGTCCAACGACAGCCCCCATGGACTCGCCGATACCGGTGACCCCGACGGAACCAAACCAAGGCCACAGACGCGGAGAGGACATCGAAATTGAGGTCACCATGAGAGCAGGGCATGAAGGGCCACAGAACTTGAGATATTTTTTTATGCTGATCGATGAGAATGAGGATGATTAAGATGATGCTACGGATTTCCATTTCGGTCTGAGACTACATGACAGGGCTGTACTCTACGCTTCCTTTCATAATATATCCCGGCGTCAACCAGGCCCGAGAGATACAGGCACCTGCAGTGTTGGTCAGGAAATTTGAGTAACACTCTCAGAAACGCATCCATTTAAGTGGATGAAACTCGACTGTGTGGTCCCAGTCTTCCCAACTGAGTCCGCAGCAAACTCAACTCTGGGTAGGAGCCGGTCGGGGCAGAAAAACCCACATGACTCTGATGGGATTCGAACCGACGACCTCCCAGCCGGGAGTCCGCGACGCTAACCACTTCGCCACGGCGGCTGGTAAAAAGACGCTATTTACAGTTTATGCATTATCTGACTGATTGATCTTGTTGGTTTCGTAAACAGTTTTCTTTTAAATCACAGTGATGTGTACAAACTAACGTGCATATACACAAAGCATCAGCAAGGCGAAGCTTACGATGTGTAAGATCACTATACGTAAATTAAATACATGTATCAACAACAGCGGCCATTAATAGTCATAATTAACCAGCCGCCGTGGCGAAGTGGTTAGCGTCGCGGACTCCCGGCTGGGAGGTCGCGGGTTCGATTCCCATCAGAGTGATGTAGGATTTCTGCCCCGACCGGCTCCTACCCAGAGTTAAGTTTGCTACGGGCTCAGTTAGGAAGACTAGGACCACACAGTCGGGTTTCATCCACTTAATGGATGGGTCTCTGAGAGTGTTGCTCAAATATCCTGACCAACACTGCAGGTGTCTGTATCTCTCGGGCCTGGTTGACGCTGGGATATATTATGAAAGGAAGGTATAGTACAGCCCTGATATGCAGTCTCAGACCGAAATGAAAATCCGTAGCATCATCTTTATCATCCTCATTCTCATCAATCAGCATAGAAAAAAGTCTCAAATTCTGTGGCCCTTCATGCCCTGCTCTCATGGCGACCTCAATTTCGATGTCTTCTCCTCGTCTGTGACCTTGGTTTGGTTCCGTCGGGTCACCGGTATTGGCGAGTCCATGGGGCTGTCGTTGGACGGACGTGGTGGCGCCCTCCGGAGGGAGAGCTCACTCATGCCGGCTCCGCGACTAAGCAATTATTGTCGTCAGTAGGGGGCTTAGTAGGTGGTGTCCTGCGTATGTTGGATCAGAACAGGCGCCACTGAACACCACCGAAGTGACTCGGCAGCAGTGCAGTGTCTCCTCCGGTGGGTTGCCACTTGACGACTTGAGATTGACTGCTCCCCGTGGATTGCCGGTGCCGGGGCTGCGGCGGGGCCGACCGGGCTGTTGGATTGAGCGGCGTGGGTGCACTGCCATTGAGGTGGCGCAGAAGTTGGGACAGCAAAAAAAAAAAAAAAAAAAAAAAAAAAAAAAGAAGTCACAATTACTGAACAATGCGTGTTAATGAAACTGTTGAGGAAAATGGAAAGGGGAAAACGGGACAGGTTACAAAACTGAATGATCATGTTTCCACAGACTTGGAGCGACCTGTACTTAACACAAGCATGGTCGTGGTGCGTATGATCTAATTTGCCCTGATGGCCTGTGTACGGAAGAAAGCGCTGTTAATTTCGCTGAAATTAAAAGCCGGATTGAGGACACCTTCAAAATGTTTAAAACTTCAGCTAAAATGTTGATGGTCGCTTAGTTTTTTTTCTGCCAGAATGAACTTGGTAGCTCGAGCTTGTTGAAAAATGCCAGATATTTGTTGCATTTTCATGTAAGCAATACTGATTCTGAAGATGACATATCTTTTAAAGAAAAATTGTAAAATCATGTAACAGAATGTGATCCGTTTAATTTGTACCGCTTTCATGTATATGTATGTGTATACATATGCAGGTTATCTTTTTTAACGTGATTTAGAGGGAGATGAATGCTTAGAAAAAACGTAAGTTGTTTACTAAGCAGAAAGCATGCTTTGTTGTAGATCTTCGTTATATTCATCCTGTGCGGCTAGAACTAACTCTAGTGCAAAATGAATAATTCAGACTCATTAAACTGGTCAATTACACCTTATTTACAAGAAGAGACATGTTTATATTGTCCAGTTTAATCAGTGATAATGTTTCTGAAAATTGTGATACACACCAAAGGTAGTCGGTGAAACTATAATTCATTGTTGTCAATGTGCAAAATCTCAACTGCCATTGCTTTCAAATTTCAAATTCCCGTGTTATTAGAGGTTTAAAATGTGATGATTTGATGCATTAGTCTTTGATAGAAAACTCGTGGCTAAGGTAAGAAATGATCATCCTCATTGTTTTATTCTTATGCAGACCGAAATACAATAGACAGACAGACAGATAGACAGAGAAGCAGACAGCAGACAGACAGACACACGCACGCGCGCACGCACGCACGCACGCATACACGCACACACGTACGCACACACACGCACACACGCACACACGCACACGCATGCATGCACGCACGCACGCACGCACACAACACACACACACTCACACACACACACACACACACACACACACACACACACACACACACACACACACACACACCGCGCGCGCGCGCGCGCGCACGCACGCACACACATACACACACACTCAAGCGCGCGTGCGCGCTTAGGCATGCACGCACGCAGCAACATAAGCAGAGCATAGTGAGACTATTTTCAGAACCAGATTTAGTGTACATCGTAGGTTCTCCAATTGATGTTGTTACTCTATCATGTCTTTGTTGGACCTGTCGCAGCATCTTTCTTTCCATTTTATGGCGTCTTTCTTCTTGCTGCTCCTCACCCAATACCAGACAAACTGGGTAAAGCTAAAACATGATGTCTACCATATCACGAAGACTAAAGTTTGTCAAGATATGTTAGGGTGAAGGATGAGTGTTTCACTTACTGGCGTGCATATGAGAGACACAATTTCACAATGCAACAGAACGTACTTTGTAATGAATACCATAGCTATTTTTGAAAAGGCACGAGAACATAAATCTGAAACACGTTGCTTGATTTTCACAAATTGTTTCTTCTGGAAAGCGTTCGAAGTGTTTTTTTTTTTTTAATATATAATTTTTTTTTTATAACATGTGCAGACCCAGCCAGGTGATTCACAAATGATTGTCCCAGCGATGATACTTCGGAATGGTAAGTTCAGAACTCATTCGTCGCCGTTTGAAAAAAAAAAAATAAAATAAAAAAAACGTCACAGTGACAGCAGTATCAACGATTCATGTGCGGCCTAAGAATCTATTTATATTCTGCATTTTCCACACTTGAATGGTATCAAGGTGAGTAACTGTGTAAGCTGTTCCATATACATTAAAGATACATTGAGTTAAAAATCGTATTTGTTACAAATACGTGAAAAAGGTTCGACGACTCCGACAGAATCCTCGTTAATGGATAGGTGAGTGTGTCAGGTTATATAAATTGTAAGGGGATTTTTGGGTTTAGAATTGTGAAATAAGTTGGGAGGAAACAGTAGTATCAACGACAATACTGATAGCAACAGCGACAAGAAGAAGAAGAAGAAGAAGAAGAAGAAGAAGAAGAAGAAGAAGAAGGAGAAGAAGTAAGAAGCAAACAAAAATAATAATAAAAACGACAAACAACCCTCAGCAACAAGGCAAGAACAACAAACAACAACAAAGTGATATATCAATACAAACAAGCACATTGTGATTTTACCAATCATGATGAAAAAGTGCACGTACAAGAGAGGTCGGCTGGGCTATAAGCAACATTATCTTATCTTATCTTATCGTACAAGAGAGGGACGTACAGGTGAAGCAGTTATTATTAACGTTGAAGTGGATGTTGTTGCTCACAGTCACTCCAGGACCGTATTTTGCAAACTTACTCCTAGTAATCAGGCGGTGTTCAGAAACAATCTTTAAAGTTTGTCAGTCACAAACCCACATTCGACAGGTAGCCTAATTTCCTTGGTCTCCCCCATCTATTCATAGATTATGGGATATGTCGCTTTTACACTGGAGTGGAACGATGATTTCTGATGCAGTCCCGCCTTCTTAAAATAACTGGAGCTCGTGGTAGTTTTTGTTTTGTCGTTCAGAGTTTAGGATAACGTCAGACATCTTTTTTTCTCTTCTTCTTCTTTTCCTGTCTTCTGCTCTTCTTTTTGAGTAGCATACTCTGTCTGTCTGTCTCTCTGTCTCTGTCTGTCTGTCAGTCTGTCTGTCTGTCAGTCTCTCTCTCGCTGTGTGTGCGTGTGCGTGCGTGCGTGCGTGTGTGTGTGTGTGTGTGTGTGTGTGTGTGTGTGTGTGTGTGTGTGTGTGTGTGTGTGTGTGCCTGCTCGCGTGTCTTTCTCCCTCCCTCACTCACTCCCCGTTTGGAGAAGTAAAGCTCAAATATACAGTTACGGTTTACACACACACACACACACACACAACACACACACACACACACACACACACACACACACACACACAAATGCGCGCGAGCACATGCACGCACAGTGTGCCACACACACACACACACACACACACACACAACAGGCACACGCACACGCACGCGCGCATGCACGCACGTGTGTACCACACACACACACACACACACACACACACACACACACACACACACACTTCCTTTTCCTTTTCTCTGTTTTGTTTTTAACTCTCCTCACTCCTCAATTCCTCTTTCATAAAATTGTCATTCTCATGCTGTTGGGTGTTAGGGCAGTAATTTTTTATTTTTTTATTTTTTATTTTTTTGCTTTTATCTGTTTGTAATGTCTGGAGGAGAAATTTTGTGAACATTTCATTTCTTCGTTTTGTATTGTATATTAAATCTGCGTTACTTTGCACATTGTTTTGAGTGTTCATTTGTATTTCGTTCTGAAGATCTTGTTAAGTTTGCTCTTCAAGAGAAAGGATGAAAGAGAAAGACGAGAGAGAAAAAAGGGTGACACATAAGAAGAAATGCATGAGAGAGAAAAAAAATACAAACTGCAGGCCTGAACACACACACACACACACGTACGCGCGCGCGCGCGCGCGCGTGCACACACACACACACACAGAGAGAGAGAGAGAGAGAGAGAGAGAGAGAGAGAGAGAGAGAGAGAGAGAGAGGGGAGAGAGATCCCAGCATATTTATTTTACTTCTTGGCCGCAGACCATAAAAATGGTGAGTTTTATGTCAAATGGATATGGTTATTAAATGAATATTCGAAGTGTAAACCCATTCTATATATCTGAGCTTTACTTCTCTTAATCTGTTTTGTAAATTTGCGGCCTCTTAAACGCCCGTACGCTGTGAAACGGGTTAAATACCGTTTTGTGTCTTTAGGAGGTTTTGTGATCCAAACGGGGAGGGGGGGGGGGGGGGGGGCGGGGACGCACACACACAGGCGCGCGCGCGCGCACACACACACACACACACACACACACACACACACAAGCGAGAGAGAGAGAGAGGGCGAGAGAGAGAGAGAGAGAGAGAGAGAGAGAGAGAGACGTATGTGTGTGGTGTTTGTGTGTGCATGTGTGCGTGCGTGCGTGTGTATGTGTGTGTGCGTGTGTATGTGTGTGTGTGTGTGTGTGTGTGTGTGTGTGTGTGTGTGTGTGTGTGTGTGTGTGTGTGGAGAGTGAGTGCTCGCGTGCGCGCACGCGCGCACAAAGCCGGTTGCTTAACCAAACAAAATTACAGACCTAATTTTTTTAGAGCCAAAGATCAATATCCTCTGTTACTGGTCAGGCTGATTTCCCGGCACGTTCCTTGAACACGATATCCACAGAGAATAATTATAGTCCTTGAACACGATATCCACAGAGAATAATTATAGTCCTTGAACACGATATCCACAGAGAATAATTATAGTCCTTGAAGAAAAGCGCCGGGCAGGGAGATGCATTTACCTCCAAACCAGCCCCTCCTGATGATTGTTAAAATCAATGGGGTAAGCACGTGACCCGGCTTAATGTGTCCGCCTGTCCTTATACTGAGGAGCAAAACCGCTGCTTCCAGAGGGTATGGGATCTGTATTTGGTATCCGCCCCTCCCCTCCCCCCAGCCCCCCCCCCCTTCCCCTATACCACCTCTTCCCTCTCTCTCCCTATTACCACCCCTTCCCACTCCCTAGCTTCAGACTCCCTGAACTGGGTAACAGTCTTGGCAAGCTTCTTGGCAGTCCCCTTTCCCCCATCCTCCTCCCCCACCCCGAAACTCCAGCACTATTAAGACAGTGTACTGCCTCCCGTATGTCTCGCCTTCTCTGAATGTCGGAATTTAGCGAGGCCTTTTTTGGTGTATTATTATGTTTAATTGAATTGGTGGAAAATCATGAATTGAACTGAACATTTTGGTCAGAAGGAGAATTTTTCGATCGAGAGCTGGAGCAGTTGTTATGGACTCTTGCCTTTTTAATGTCGTGTGATCGTTTTATGTACTGTTCTGATCAGACTATAAACTTTTGGCGCTCGTTGTTACCCCATCAAGATCTGTGTATGTGTGTTAACGTAGTATGATCTTGTTGTGTGTCATGATGGTCAGACTGCCTAGTCAATCACTTCGCGAAATAAGTGAACAGTTTAAGTTCTTTTGTGTTGAGACTGGTTTCACCGCGTACCATGCATTTTTTGCGTCTTTTTATTTCCTATATTGCTCGAAGCGACATGTTTTGACTGAAACGTATTTTCTGTTTGTTAAATGTAGTGTGTGTGTGTGTGTGTGTGTGTGTGTGTGTGTGTGTGTGTGTGTGTGTGTGTGTGAGTGGAGAGAGAGAGAGAGAGAGAGAGAGAGAGAGAGAGAGAGACTAGGTGGGGTGGGGGGAGAGGGGGAAAGGGAATAAAACCAGGGAGTGCGGGTGTGTGAAAATATATATTTAAGGAAGAGTCCGTCAGCACCTTGTCAAAACTTCTAAGGCTTGATTTTACCGATTAAGATCAGGTTTCCGATGGCGATGAGGATAAGACATCCGACAAAAGGTAGGCAACTCGCTGAAACGCCCACCGGTCCAGAAGGTGCTCGTTCGAATCCCGACAAAGCTAGGGGAAAAAAAGGACATCTAAGTGTAACATGACCTGGATGTGACCCCTGCCCCTTTGAAGGCGTTCAGGTCCGAAACACTTGTCTTAGGGGAGCTTCTTCTCTGAAGACCCCCTGCAGTCAAACTGTGCCAAGAGTTTCTCCCTATTGTCAGTGTTACATGTAGGAAGAATGAAGCGTTTCTGAATGGAATCGAAGCGAAGGAATAACAACGGACAAGGTACAGAATGAAAACGGTCAGACGTTAGCCTCTACCTAAAAGTA
>CM065728.1:54178059-54185559 GCA_033310375.1 Conus canariensis
CTCAAGCGCTCCCACCTCCACCCCTACCGCCCTCTCATAAAAAAAGGTTCTAGTTGTAACAACAGTATGGATGGCTGTGACTCAAAACTTTGTGCACAGATATATTTTTTAAAAATCCACTTGTTAGGACTGAGATTAAGGCGCTGCACGTACTAAAAGGTTACCTCAAACCGATGATTTAGTTCTCTGTCTGTCTGTCTGTCTGTCTGTCTGTCTGTCTGTCTGTTCTCTCTCCTCCTCTCTCTCTCTCTCTCTCTCTCTCTCTCTCCTCTCTCTCAGTGCGCGCGTGCGTGCTTGCGCACGTGTACGCATTGTATAGATGTCTTGGAAAGACTAAAGGGGCACCCAAGGTCACAGAAAAAAGTGTGTGTGTGTGTGTATGTGTGTGTGAGGGGGGTGAGGCGAAGGAGGGGGGGGGGGAAGGGGGGGACGGGAGGTGAGAGTGGGAGGGGAAAAGGATGGAAGTAGGGGATATGGAATGGGGCGGGGATGGGGGAACCAGGGAAAGGGGATTGGTGGACAGCAAAGGGACAGAATAGTGGCCCCAAACGGATGCCATTGAACGCATATGACGTGCCAAAAAGGCGTCTGTCACTAGCTGTTGAAAGCCCTTCCACTCCTGCCAGACCATGAGCGGAGCCGCGACCAGACAGGAAAAGCGTGACGATCTGCTGGGGAAGCCTATATTGCCACTGTCGTCAGTACAGTGGCACCCTCCCATGAAGACCCTCCCAGTACAGATTCCCTCCACCTTGAAAGACTTGCTCCTCTGGAGCATCTGTTTTTCATCAACAGGTACCAGATCTCCAGAGCTAGTGTTCCCGATTCGAAATGGATGGTACAGTTGCTAGAGAATCGACGACAGCCCAGGACCGTATTGTTCGATGTCCTGTACGGATGGTAGTTGATCCCCCTGCCACCTCTGGCACATACACACCACCACTACACCTTACCACACTTCCCCGCACGCGTTCCCATGCATTAGGTTATAAGAGAAAGTTTTTGCATGCTTTGAAAAAAATCTGTGTTGATCGTGCATTTTGTGTGTATAAAAGAACTCAGGCTGCAATGGGCTTGTCCCTGGAAAAACTCTGTACAAAATCCACTTTTGTGGGTAAACAAAAGGACACACAGACACTATGGGGGAAAAAAGGCGTACAATTACATCGACGGGCTATTTGCGGAGGAGAGTAGCCCGAATTTCACACAGTCTGTTCTGACAAAAATCTGCACAATACAATACAAGTTGAAACCGATCTTTCAAAGGTTGTTAGGAGGCTGTTATCGAGGGGTCCCGCTGTCTCTATTGATCCTACCGCTTCCCGGTCTCTGCCCTCGACCAGCCGTCGGTCAGTCACTCTGCCCTTCGGGGAATAGAAACTTGAGAGGTAGCGAGGGGAAGGAGGGAGAGTGGTGAGGGAAGTGGGCGGGGTAAGAATTGTAGGGCGAGGGGTAGGGAGGCGGTGGGTGGGTTGTGGGGGGGGGGGGGGGGGACGGGTGGAACGTTTCATCGTGTCCATTAACTCAATTGGCAGGCAGAGACAGGGGCTGAGCCAGGCTAACAAGATCAAGCCACTTTGAGGAAGGAACGGGAGAGCAGTTCGTGGTTTTTTTTTTTTCTTCTTCTTCCTTTTCTAGTCATCAAGGGCAGAGAAGAAAGGCAGGCAGGACAAAACGATAAACAGGGACACGCATACGTGATCTACGCTGCCTCGTGACGTCAAAGGACATACACTTCTATAACATCTCGTGGCGACCGGTGACGTGCTTTTCTTCCTCTTCCTATGGCGTCACGTGTGACATTTGCTCCTTTCATGATACCACGTGACCTGCTTTTCCTCAAAGTCTCAAGAACTTAACGTGACTTCCGATAGACGTATGGAAATCGATGTCATCTTGCCGAGCCCAGTATGGGGACTACACCAGTCTGTGGAGCCCCCACGTGTCTTATAAAGGTTTTCGATGTGTCGCATGGACGCAGAAACGCTAAAGTACCCCCGTATTCATTTATTTATTTATTATCTTTTTTATGTTCAGACCAACTGCCGCCCCCACATCATGAACAGTAAGGAAATTAGCATGTTTTGCTTGAAGAGAAGCAGCTGAAAAATAGGAGGGTCTATCACCACAGAAGCGTCATGACTTGATGACGATGAAAACCCTGAACAGAACGCGAGGAGCGACGCTGTCACTATGACGGGGAAAGACCAAGCTTCGCTCTTCCATTGCCAGAGCCATCCAGGCCATCAGACTTCTGCTGTCAAGAATTTTGCCGCGGTACTTAGTTCCCTTCTTACATAGTTGTGCCCGTTTTTCCGCTGATTCCAAAACTTTGGACAGCACATTGATTTAGCATAGCAAGAAACTGACATGTGGTGGTAAAAAGTAGCAGAAAAACAGGATGAGGATGGGGAGGAGGATGAGAAAAGAAATGAGTGACTTTATTAATAGTTTAGCCGTAGTGTTGAAAACCCCCTCTCTCTAGTCTCCTCTCACTCTCTCTCTGTCTGTGTGTGTGTGTGTGTGTGTGTGTGTGTGTGTGTGTGTGTGTGTGTGTGTGTGTGCACGCGCGGCGTTCAAGCATGGTGTAAAGCCTTATGTGTATGTACAGGAACACAAATAATGGGGACTTCATGATCATGAGCATTAAAAAAACAAACAAACAAAACAACTACCGTATAGAATAAAGCTTACAACGGCGGTGGAAACTGATCACCGAAATTATTATTATTTTTTTTTTACATAATGGTAAACAGTAACAAACGTCAGAAAGATTAGGCGAGTCTGCATAAATGAAGATATGGTGAACTGTAAGTTCTGTCTGGAAAACCGGCTTGTGACAAGATGATATGATTGAAAACAGTCAGCATACTATAGACGGGCAAAAAAAAAAAACGTTTTCAGAGGGTGGGGTGGGGTGGGGTGGTGGTGGTGGGAGCTTATCAAATCGCATACTTTGCGTGGGCCTGTATAGGCCCTATATAGGCGACCACAAAAGTTAGGGAACAGTTAGAAAATCAGGTACCATTTTTCAAATGTCATGAAATGTATTTTCTTAATTTTTTTTGTGCATGTATTACACTTTCAACACTTGTTAGTGTATACTAGTGTACGCGATGAAATGTCAAGACAAAACAAAAACCAGAGAGTTTCAGAAATCAGATGATTGTGCCAAATATCACTCTTCCGTGCTTAACTTTTGTTGCAGGCTTTTTTTTTTTTTTAAACGGGAAATAGGAAATGGATGTTCATAAAATGATGCAAACGTTTTGGGTCGGTTGGGAGGATAAACAAAAGTAATTGATTATTAGCTAGACTGGAAAAAAACAACAACAAAAAAACGATGGAGAAAAAAAATAGCGTTCACCCAGTCAATAAACAAGCCAATCAGTAAGTCAATAGTCTACACACCAAACTACCCATTCAGCCTCCTATTCAGCTGTCTCCGCGGGGATGCCGGGGGCTCTTCCAATACAAATAACTCTCCCGTCTTCTGGAAGTTCTGTGCTCTTAACCTCCTAATTTGTGTCGCTCTCTTTGACTCTGCCGGTCTTTTTTTTAATTGTTGGTAATTATCTTTAACGTTCTTTACTGTCGTGTTCCGTTTTTTTCTGACTTTGTGGATCATTTTGATGTCCTAGTTCTAGAAACTTTTTAAGATTTTTCTTTTTTCTGATGGTAAGTTTTATGGCCTGTAGTCCGTAGATTAGATCGTGAAAATTGTACACACTGTTCAGAACGGACACTGTCAGAATTTCTATGTCTTCAGCTTTTCTTTTTTAATGTATTTTTGTCATTTAACTGTTTTCCTTTTTTACGCTTTTCTTTTTAATCTGGGAGTGAGATATCGCGAGGAATTTCAGGCGCCCTCTTTTAGCACAGCCTGGTGTTTGGCTTTCAGCTATAAGTATTCTGTGGTTAAGCTGCCGTGTCATTTGCTACATTTGTTGTCTGTTTCTTTTTCAGGATATAATCCTAAATGATCTGATCTGTTCAGGACGAGACTTCGACAGCCCTGAATAGGCTCTGTGTGGCCGGCTGGGCAATGCTAATGAACACTTGAAGCTTGAAACCTACTCACGCCACCAAAGTCAGGAAGCAACGTCATTCATCGCACAAGCGTTTGGGAGTTGAACAGAAGCGAAAATGGTCTGATGTGACCGGAAGTTGCACGTCAGTTGAGAGTACAGGCACTGTTTGCAGATGTAAATACTCGTAGCAGGCCTTGTAAAGTAAACTGAGCCCAGGGAGACACACAGAAGCTATGAACGTTTTCAAGTTTGGTTTGCCTGTGTTGTTTTGATGTCTTTTTTTTTAAAGTCAAAGTCGATGTCATTAGAGTGTAAAGGCATCGGAGTCAGATACGGAAATGGTGGCACTCTGGTGAAAAGAAAAAAGACACACACACGCGCGCGCGCGCGCGCGCGCACACAGACACACACACACACACACACACACACACACACACACACACACACACACACACACACAAGAAAAGAATTCCACGCCCTCGGTTGGTGCCGGTCCTTTGAACAGACCACACGTAGAAATCAGACCTCATGATTATAATTATTAGAGATTCTTTCAGAGTCGCTTTCGAATTTACATTCATCCTCCGAGTATTTAAAAAGCACGAAGGCAACCAGTGTTAATACATTCGATCAAGTGAGAAAATGAAAAATGTCTTCACATGTTAAACTACAAAGAAATGAAAAAGGTAAAGACTAGAATACCTCCACTCTACACCCCCCCCCCCCTTTCCCTCACACCCACACGACTTTTCTTTTTCGCTTAAGGGGAGCACTTACGTAGCTTAGAATGTTCGTCTTCCATATTCCCTTATACCTACTTTTTTGTCGTTCTGTTTATGATTATAGGAAGAGAGATCAGCTTTTCTGGAATCGTATCGTGTATGGCGGCTATTACTGGGGCGTCTGGGTATTGTAAATTGATCGTCCCCACCGGCTGAAATCGAATTAGTTGCTGCCGACTTCTTTCATAATTCAGTGCCCCCCCCCTCTCTCTCTCTCTCTCTCTCTCTCTCTCTCCCTCTTCTTACATAAAGTGAGTGAGTGGCGTTGTCACGCGTCGGATGGGGAGGTAAACCAAGACTCAGTCTGGAACACCCCCTCTCCCTTCTCCATCCTCTCCCTGTCCTCCCACTCCCCCCCCCCCCCCCAGTCTCTCCCTTTCCCTTTTCCCCAGTCCTTGATTGCATTGGTAAGAGAGAATGGTTTGTTGTGGTCTTTCCGCCGTTATGATCCATCGGTCACAGAGACCGGCTTTGTTCGATCGGTCTGCTCATTCAGTATTCCCTGTAGTCTGTCGCATGGGTAGTTGCTCTAAAAGCGTATCCTGGCTCTGTTCAAAGAGTCTAGTGGCAGAGCAACTCTCTGTTTCTGACCCTCCTCGCGCCCACCTTAACACCCCCCCCCCCCGCCTCTCTCTGTCTCCGTCTCTCTCTCTCTCTCTGTCTCTCTCTCCGTCTCTCTCTCTCTCTCTCTCTGTCTCTGTCTCCGTCTCTCTCTCTCTCTCTGTCTATCTCTCTCTCTCTCTGTCTCTGTCTCCGTCTCTCTCTCTCTCTGTCTGTCTCTCTCTCTCTCTCTCTCTGTCTCCGTCTCTCTCTCTCTCTCTCTCTCTCTCTCTGTCTCTGTCTCCGTCTCTCTCTCTCTCTCTCTCTCTCTCTCTCTGTCTATCTCTCTCTCTCTCTGTCTCTGTCTCCGTCTCTCTCTCTCTGTCTGTCTGTCTGTCTGTCTTTGTCTGTCTGTCTGTCTTTCTCTCACTGTCTCTGTCTCTCTTCTCTCTCTCTGTCTCTGTTAGTCTGTCTGGGGACACTAAAACCAATTTATAGTGATAAACTAAGATTATTTCCCACCAAAATGTAAGGCAGACAGAAGACTGTTTTGCCAGTTTTATGAATTCAAGCAATCTTTGGCATAGATTGTTCGGGAACTGAAACAAAGCAAAAATGACAAAAGGAAGATAGCCTCCAGCTCACAACCCCTCATTACCACATCCATCCACTCCACTGCCCCCTTCCCACCCCCACTTCAGCCCCCGTCCCTCTCCCACCCAACTCCACCTACCCCCCCCCCCCCCCCCCATCCAAAAATGAACAAGGGTAATGAAAACGGAAAGGAAATGTACAAAAGGAAGAAAATCTTTCCTGCAGTATCTTAAAATGTCACACACACACACACACACACACACACACACACACACACACACACACACACACACACACACGCACAGAGAGAGAGAGAGAGAGAGAGAGAGAGAGAGAGAGAGAGAGAACTTTTCTGAATTGACATTCCAGTTTTGATGTTTTCACTTCTTTCTTTCTTTCCTTCCAGTCTTACATTCTTGTTTCTTTTGTTATTTTTTTCCCTTCACTTCCTTTTTCTTCCTCACTTCTTCCGAAGTGATGTCTTCATTTGTTTCGTTCTTTTCTCCCTTTCTTGCATTCTGCTTTCATTTGTTCCTTTCTTCTTTCACTTTTTCTGTCTCCCTTCCTTCCTTTAATGTTCCTTTTCTTGAAACAGCTAGAAAGCGTGAGATGATGAACGTAACAGAGGAATCTGGAGGGAAGGGGAGGAGAACGCAGAGAGAGGGGTGGGGGCAGGACAGGAATGGGTGTGTCTTTGTCTCACTCCGCTGGCACGTGCACCGACTTCCTCACGTTGCAACACGCCCGCAGCTGTCATTAGTTCGCTTGATTGCTTACGGGGCGGTGATTATCACACGGTCCGAGCGGATCCTCTTGTCACCTCGGTCCAGTCTGGACATTAGTGGGATGGTGGGGGTGGGGGTGGGGTGGAGGGACGGGTGGGAGGTTGCTTCAGGAGACTGTGATCCTTTGGACAGAGGCTTTGTTCTGGTTAAGGTCATCTTGTCGGTGTTCAACCTACACACACACACACACACACACACACAGAGAGAGAGAGAGAGAACCAGGGAGATGATGGGAGAGGAACGGGGAGAGAAGACGAAGTGGGAGAAGGTGGTGGAACATCTCGAAGCTTTCTGTGCAGAGAATGGCATGAGTCACGGTCGTTAATCAATCCCCGCCCCGCCGCTTTGAATTATACACAATTATCTGTCGGTCTGGGGCAATGTATCGTCCTTTATCTTCATATTAAGTTACCGAATATACCTTTCAAATCATGCAACACAACCTTCGTAGGAACAAATTGTAGATTCAGATTATTTTTTTTAATTTTTAACTCCGCACGCTGGAAACATGTGCCACACAGTTTTTCTTTGATTGTTTGTATTCATTCTGTGGGCTCTTTGTTCGACCACCAAGTGAAGTGTTTCTGCTAAAGAGGTCTAGGATGGCAAACAATGCTGGTAACGTTTCAAGCTCTGTTCTGTCACAGAATTTCTTTTCAGTGGACAATGTATGTAATCAAGACTTTCATCATTCTTCAAATTTGCAATGTTCTAACCACAAAGCTATCAGCTGCATAAAAACTAGTCTTCACCAGTGCATGCACTTTT
>CM065728.1:54190559-54200559 GCA_033310375.1 Conus canariensis
GTGTCTATGGGTCCTGTTTCAGTTCATCATCTATTGTTAGATTGTCCTGTTAACTGAACTGTAGCAGGAGAAACGGATGAATGTTGGAAAATATCAAAATGAAAGTTGTATTTTGTATTACTGATATTGCAGCTGTTGTTGCGCAATCTGAAGTTGCCAGATTATTATGACGATCCTAAAACTTAGAGTTCTAGGGTCTATATCATAAGTTCTGTGTATACACTGAGAATTATTGAGAAGTGTTTTAAATCGTTTTTCGTCTAATAGCATCTGTGATAAAGAGACGTTAAAGACAACCACTAAAATGAACTGAAATGAACTGAGCTGAACTGAACTGAAAACAATTGTGTGTGCAAACCAACTGCCGCTTACAGTAATACTACTTGATCAGCAGGAAATGACATAAACATTTCCAGAAAATCCACAGAAGACATAGCACCATGTCTTCTCTGATCTGTTACATCTTGATTTAATTTGTGTAAGAACAAAGAAAACAGAGCAGGGCTACTAATATCTTCCTATCAGATTTCACATCTCTTGTGCAATTTATGTAAACGATGAGTTTGTCACCACACCTAATTCTTGTTTTAACTAATTCATACAGACCTCTGACACTTTAAAGTATATTTCCCGTAACCCTTTTAAAAAAAAATCTGAATAGGTAACAATAACTTTCTATCAATTGCACGAAACGCCTTTTTCAAAGTCATTAAACGCTACATACGGCTTGCGATTAGACAGAAACTGGCTCTGATCGAGAGCCAAACAGAGCAAGCATGTGATGTTTAGTAACATTGTTTGAATCCAGCTTGACATTTACCTGTTACGTTTTTACAGTCTACATCTTCCTGGAATCTGCGATTGAGGATAAGAATATTCTACTACCAGTATTATGAATAATGATGATGATGATGATGATGATGATGATGATGATGATGATGATGATGATGAGAACAAGAAGAAGAAGAAGAAGAAAAGAAAGAAAGAAATACATTTCTGTACCGTTTTCTGAAGCCCATAGCGCTTTATAATATATACAAAAATGCGAGAAAAGTAAATAGTACAGACAAATTACACATTATACCATATAGCTTACAATAAGCTTAAGCCAATGCAACTTATTTCTGTCATTTAAAATATATTGAAATGCATGGACTACTCGCATAGACCATTCTTGTATATTAACAGAATACTCTTAAAACACATTTCTATGCGCATCGGCTTGCACACACAACACACACACACACACACACACACACACACACACACACACACACACACTCACACACACACACACACACACACACACACACACACACACACACACACACACACACACACACACACTCACCTCTCTCTCTCTCTCTCTCTCTCACACACACACACACACACACACACACACAATGCATTTACATACTTATCTTTTTCAAACTCTCTCATTCACCACACACACACACACACACACACCACGCACGCACGCACGCACGCACGCAGCACGCACGCACGCACCGCACGCACACACACACACACATGCATGCACGCATAACCCCGCTGCCAACCTGACACAAGCGTGCACGGACACAAAGACAATACACAAAAGGGCAGAAAGAGAAATCCATTGGCAGCTATTTAAAAGCTTTCCTGCAAAGGTGGGTTTTTAGGTTCGATCAGAAGGCGTGGAGAAAAGAATAATGGCTGATAGAAAAGCCGGCTGTGGATCGCAGATTAGGTTACATAAGGCTCAAAGAGCGCGTCCATCTTGTTGTTTTCCTTTCAGCCTAAGGGATTTGCAAACTATTGTCAGCAGAAAAGCGAAGAGTTCTGGATGGGAGTGTAGGGTTGAAGTACCTCTGATAAATACAGAGGAGCCTTTTCAGTAACGATCTGAAAGCATAGACAGCATATTTTGTACTGAAATTTCTGTTTTACGGGAAGATGATGAAGTTCTTTGAGAAGCGGCTTAATGTGCGTGAGATACTGGCGAATGGAGTTCATGCATCTGATACCAATTATGCTGTTTCACATGTTTTCATAACACGTTGCTTTCATGTCAGACCGTTATTAAACAGAAAGCTGAGGTTTCGAACTATATGAGAAAATTCAGAGTTGATGTTTTAGTGACATAGTTGTCGGAAGAGATGAAACAGTGCTGGAGGAAGCGGCGTAGAGAATCTGACAGCCTTGAAGTATTCTTGAAGTGATTCAGTTAGTTCGTAGTTGTTCTCAGATGTTTTGGATTGATGGAGTTGCGTACCGTCTGCAAACATTTCGTTTGCTGAGAGTTTCTCAATTAGGCTAATGAGAGGAGTTGTAGACATGATAAACAATTATTAGCGTTACTTACGTTTCATCCTTCGTTAAATATAGGGTTGGAGTGTAACAGATTCACATTGCTATTCAGGAATAATACCCTTATCATCAACAAAGCATTTAAAATATTATAAGAAGTCTGTGATATTTGTACGACGAGCTTTTAAAAAGTCACCAGTAATACCACCGGGCCTGCTGCTTTGTGATTCTGAGAGAGAGAGAGAGAGAGAGAGAGAGAGAGAGAGAGAGAGAGAGAAGAGGAGAGAGAGAGAGAGAGAAGGGGAGCAGGGCGAGAGAGAGACTCTCTCTCCAGAGACGTAGAGGAAATCCTTCACGTCTCTGCTCTCTCTGTCCATCTGTCTGTCTATCACTCTCAAATGCACGCACGCATACAAAACATGGGGATGTGTGCGCGCACATACATGCGAATTCGTGCTCATCCATATTATCACTCACGGACGCGCGCGCGCGCACGCACACAGGCACGCACGTGCGCGCACACACACATGCACGCACACACGCGCGCGCGCTACACATTTTCCAGACATGTTCTAGGACCTTGGCATTAGCTATGAAAAAAAAAAAATCATCGGTCAGTTCACAACGTCATTCCGAGTAGATTTTATGGTCAAAGAGCTTTAAAAGTCCTTCATTCGTTCATCCATCCGTCTATATGTATTTGTCAATCTCGTGATCTTTCTGTCTGCCTGCCTGCCTGTCTGTTTCTTTATGTTTGTCTGTCTGTCTGTCCGTCTGTCTATCTATCTATCTGTCTATCTTCCTGTCCGTCAGTTTGTCTATCTATTGGTCTGGCTATCTATAAATCTGTCTATTCATCCGTAAATCTATTCATCTATCTGGCTGTCTATATGTCTGTCTGTCTGTCCGTCCGTCCATCCATCCTTCCATCCATCCATCTGCCTACCTGTCTGTCTATCTATTATCCATCGGTCGTCTGTCTGTCTGTCCATCTATCTATATACCTGCTTGCCTGCCTGCCAGGCAGTCTGTCTGTCTTTCTATCCATCTACCTGTCTATCATCTATCTGTCTAAGTATCTATCTATCTATCTGTACCTGTCTGTCTTTCTATCTGTATATCTACCTATCTGTCTGTCTGTCTGTCTGTCTATCTATATCTTCTATCTATCTATCTATCTATCTATCATCTATCTATCATCATCTGTCGATCTATCTTCTATCATCTATATCAGTGTTATATCTCTGTTATCCGTCTGTCTGTATATCTGTATATCTGACTGGTCTTTCGATGAGACAAAGGCCAGTGAAATCGAGACAGAATTCGTTGAGACGATCCCAAGGAGGCGATGTCCGATAAACGTCACATGAAAAGACGGCGATCGCCCACTCTCACTCTTTCTCTCACTGTGTGTTGTTGTGTGTGTGTGTGTGTGTGTGTGTGTGTGTGTGTGTGTGTGTGTGTGTGTGCGCGCGCGCGCGCGCGCCACTCTTTCTGTCAGCTCTTCTCTGACACCCCACTCAAGAAACCTTTTCCTGTCACTCCCACGCCGATATCCTCTCTGTCAGACAGACAGGCAGACAGACACACACGCACACACACACACGGGCGTGCGCGCATGCACACACACATACGCATGCGCGCATGCACACGCACACACAGAGGCGCGCGCACGCGCACGCACACACACAACACATACACAACATACACACACACACGTGCATACATGCACGCGCTTGCTTGCTCACTCTCTCTCCAACACCATCACACACACACACACACAACACACACACCACCCCACTTACATCTCATACACACACACACACACACACACACACACACACACACACACACACGTGCATACATGCACGCGCTTGCTTGCTCACACACATCCTCTCTCACACACACACACACACACACACACACACACACACACACACACACACACACACTTCGTCTTGCTAACCTACAATCGTCTCAGTGGGATTCGTCTTAGTGGGGTGTCCCCTTATCCGGCTTCGTCTCATTGGCATCGGCTTATTGAGTTTTGTCTCAAAGGGACTATGATCATCTATTTGTCAATGTCTCTGTTTTCGGTCTACTATTAATCTCTCTCTCTCTCTCTCTCTCTCTCTCTCTCTCTCTCTCTCTCTCTCTCCTCTCTCTCAGTATATTTCTCTGTCTACCTATGCTCCGTCCATGTCTGTCTATACTCGTCTTCTTCCCTTTCTTCCATCTTCTCTCTCTCTCTCTCTCTCTCTCTCTCTCTCTCTCTCTCTCTCTCTCTCTCTCTCCCTCTTCTGCGTGTATATGTGTGTGTACGTGCGCGCGCGCATGTGTGTTATTATGGGAGGTTTGGGAAGGAAGTTACCGGGGGAGGAGGTGTGTATGTAAGCTAAGCGCAGGGGCGGTGTGAATACATGTACTTTGTATCATATGCAGGCTGTTGCGACAAGCTGAATCAACAGCAGCGAAACCCGACTATTTTTTGTCCTTTACAAAGGACAGCCATTAGCTTAAAACCGGTGTAGGGTGCCGTAATCACTCCACACCTGAAATCAGTCTCCGTCAGGTGAGAAAGGGCACGTGCCCAAACGCGCCTCCAGGTAAGTAAACCCAGACTGACACTCTTCCCCCCTCTTGCCTCCTTCCTTTGCTCCCCCACCCCTCCCCTTCAGAATTTTTAGTGTCCCAAACGGAAAAAACATGTCAATCAAAAAGCATATTGCTCTTGAATTTGATTGAGGAGTGATCCCGACCTTGCTAAAACTACTGATAGCCCTGTTCCCAAACCACAGCCTGGTGGATGATCGTGGGCATCGATCACAGGCACGTGCCTATTTCCACCTCCCTGTCATGTAGGCCGGGTAAGTTTGGGCCGTGCCTACATTCCCTCCATGGGGTGCTTATTGACCATACTCCAAACAGCTCGCTGGGGAATGGTTTAGGAACAGGGTGGAAGGTAGCCCTGTCTCAGATCCAGAATCCCTTCCTCCAACATCAAATTCAGGTGCATTGTAGTTTGATTTGTGTTGTCGTTTAGGACGCTTTGAGAATTTTGAAGGAGGGGAGTGATTTGGGAACAGAGGGGAGAGTGATTTGGGAACAAAGGGGGAAGTCAGTCTGGAGTTACTCCCAGAGCGATGGGTTTGGGCACGTGCCCTGTCGCACCTGCCAAGGAATGGTTTTGGGCGTGGACTGATTACGGATCATTACACCAGTCTGCCTGTGAGTTACTGCCGTCAGGTATACACTGCATCGTCTTTACTACATCGCAAAAGACACGTTAACACTGTTTAAAAGAACGGATGGTGGTACTTCCACCTTATGATTTAATGTGCCCTAAAAGCTTTGCATTTGTTGTTACCGCGTCTCCCGAAAGAGGGGCATCACTAAGTTGTGCTAATTTGAGCATGTTACGTAATGGAAGAGATTCCTCACCGTGTTTTGTTTCTGTGGACCTGACTGAACAAACTATAGTGTCAGAATCTTCAACTTGATGAAGGCGGACACTCAAAGAAAGAAGAAGAAGAAGGAGGACGAGGACGAAGATCTAATGTCACAATGTTACGGCTTTTGTGAATATAGCGTCAGAATCAGCTTTACTTTTATTGCCGTAAAATTCATGGTAGACTTATCTTACAGTACTCTAACACCCAATAAAGGGATCACCGCACACTTTGTATTAATACAGCGATATACTAAATCAGTTGTTAGATATTGTGTATATTTCACAACAGCTATCAATCAAACATTTGATTTACTCACCATGTAAAATCGTTTACTCTGTCTTGGTGTGATTCAGTGGGTGGTTGTGGCAAATGTATCTTACGTTAGGTTAAAGATTTAAGTCCTATAGACAAATGGCCATAGGCCATTGGCCGGTCAGAGGTTCGCTGTTCAAGGGCACGGCATGATGGAGGGCTCAGCCCATCCTTTTCCTTCTGGTACCTTGTTTTCTTCTCCTGAACCTCATCTCGTGCCTTTTTAATGCTGGATGGACAGAGAGGGTTTTCAAGCTGAAAACATCCGGTCTTTCAAGTGGGTCCAACTCACTATCGTCAGCTCCTCAGGCAAAGCTCTACACGACTTCAGGCTCCGCCCCTGCCTCGTAAGTTTACATGCGTAAAATCTGATTTTAGCTATAAAGAGTGCCGCTCTAGCTCTCAACAGTGAGGTCATTATTTGTTTTTTCAAAATCGGTCATAAGAAGCCAACTGTGGTCCAAACATAAACCAGTTACATGTGCATAACTCCAATCTCATGCTGCTTCCGGTACCCATTCGTCTACCACATAGGCAGACAGAAAGCACACGGAGCAAACGTGGACACTTCTCTTTTTCATTTGAAAAGGACGTTCTGCTCTTGTCCATGTGCCCCGAGCTGAGACATGTACTCAAGAACAACATCGGCAGAAGAAACTAGAAGGTCACTCGGCAGATGGTAGAACTCTGGCGAAGTCGATCGAACCTTGGGTCCTCCCCTGTGAGTCGGTCGGACCTGTTTACCGTCCACTTTGAGTGTCATGAACTACACTTTTGAAGGCCTCAGGCCACCATCACACTTTCATACACTAGATTCCACTCAACTTATCTCCAAAATTACTCTTTTGGAAGAGGCTCTTCTGTAGTGTCACTGAGCTATTGAGAACACAGCTGGCTCGTTCAACACAATCATGAGCGCCCACCGCAGTTGAGTGTGCTCCCAACAGCACTGTATTACTGTAGCTTTACTGGGTATTTATGTTGCTGAATGGCATTGGGTGAAGGGGATTACCAATCCATGAGAGTGTTGGGACGATCACCTCTAGAACAGTTGAGTAGCTGTAAGTATGAAAGTACCTCTGGCTTTTGGCGGTGCATCCTCTGATAGACACTTTTCAGCCGCAATAACTTTTCAGCTTGCCACAGTATATTTAGGTATCTGACGGGGTAAACAGGCCTGGCCGTGTCAAGATTGAAGACAAAATCATGTTAGCACTAGGGGAAGTAATCATTGAAGCTTATTCATTTATTGAAAAATTGAAGAAAAAAAACAAACAAAAACAAACATGCAAAACAATAAAATATCAACGTATATATCCCTAGAAAACTTCAACACTCCTGAAAAATAAACAACCTTTCACTAAATAGTTTTTTTATTTGATGTAGAAACTTCACACTGTTTTAATTTAGTAAAGTGAGTCTAAAACCTTATCAATAATGTGAAAAGACACTGGATGAGCTTTTCGTCGTCAAGGGATATAACAGTCGGCATGAACTGAAGCAATTATTCTCTATGTACACGTTAATTTTGCTGAACAATTTTGGATCCGCAGTTTTATCCGTATAAGCGACACGGATCCACTTCAAGAGTTAGTTGGTTCTTTCTCTGACTACACTCCATCGTTCCACCACGTTCAGTCAAAATCGGTTTCGTAGTTTTCGCGCCATCCTGCTCCAGACGAAGCCAACGTATTGAACATTCGCCAGCGTAAGCGTCATCTCCTTGGTTGAGATAGTACTGTATAAACACAAGTGATTAAATCTTTCAGAACGTTAGCAGCTAATCTCGGAAAGTCTTCACGTTTCATCCGACAAGAAGGATCCAGTTCCAGCACCTGTCCCACGGTTAGTTTTGCGATAAAACAGCCTTTGAGGAGAACAGTTATCGAACGGTTAGGTCTGGCAAACCTGCTCCGTTTCCTTGTTTAGTGGACTGGCTCCACAGTGGTGATAACTTCGATTCGGCTCGGCAACAACAAGGCGTGAGGAGCAGACGGTAGTTCTTTCACGTGATTCCCACCCACTTGCTCCAAAGTGGGTTTGCGAAGTTGACTTGTGACCTGAGTGGTTCTTTTCGCGCCTTTCTTCACACTCCTCCCGCCTCCTGGTCTCCCGCGCCCCCTTCTCAACATCTCGCTGCAGCTTCTCTCCCTTTAGTCACGAGTGCTCTCCATGTAACGCTGGTCTCCCTTGGTTTGTGGAGCTGCCGAGCTGGGGGAGGAGAAAGCAAGAGTAGGGCCTGATAAGTGGAGAGTGCTCCACCATGATCGAGTTTTCACCGTTTACAACCGGCTGTAGGTTTTCAGCCGGAGATAATGGTGTGATCTGTTGGGGGAAAATCGATCGGATGCCGGTTCGTGCGTGTGTATTCTCAGAGGGGGCCATACCCTGCTCTTCTATGCTCGCAACACGAAGTTTGGACGCTTTGTGACAAGACGGGCAACCCCGGGATTAAGATAGTGTAGAGAGATAGGAGGAAAACGCGCTTCCTAATGGCACTGTTTTTTATTTTCTCTTCACGCAAATGGGCGTAGTCATGCTCACACACACACACACACACACACACACACACACACACACACACACACACACACACACACACACACATGTATGGACGCATTCACACACACAAACACACACACACACACACACACACACACACACACACACACACACACACACACACAACTCACACACACACACACACACACACACACACACACACACACACACACACACACACACGCTCAAAACCACCGCACAGTAAAGTGGGTTCCTCAGATGTTGAAATGCGATTTTAACAAGGTTGTAAAACAAGGAAGAAGTTAAACTTGGTATGTGCAATTTAAAGACAATCTTTTATTGCAGCGAAATCAGAGTGCTCCACGAGGAGGTTTTTTTTTTCAATTAAGAAAATCCTTTTGGATTGTGTTAGAAATGTTTCTTTTTTAATAGAAAATTGTATTGTGAAACATAGGTTCTTTTTAAATATCATGAATCAGCTATTCATGAAGTCTAGATCATTTTTTACAAGTTCTTTCTACAGTAAATTGAAATGTGACGGATCTATAGAAAATAGCAGCAGCAGCAGCAGCAGCAACAACAAAAACAACAACAACAACAACAAAAAAACACACACACAGCAGGACAGACAGACAGACAGAAAAAAACATATTAATACACATCACGTTGGATTTAAGAACAATAGTCAGTATTAGCTTTAAGATCTTAACAACAAAACAAATGAAACGGGTCAATGGGTTTACGAAATAATACTTCCTTTTCAAATCTAGTGACAATTCGTAAACACACTTTGCCCGGTTTACAAGCGAACACACACACACACACACACACACACAGCGCGCACGCACACACACACGCACGCACGCATGCACGTACGCACACACACGCGCATGCACGCACGCACACACACACACACACACACACACACACACACACACACACACGCAGAGCTAGCAGGAAAGTTTGACAGACTGACGGGAATATAATGTTGAATAAGACACACTGCGATGGGTTTTAAAATAACCATCCATATTAGCGGGCGCGCATATGTGTGTGTGTGTGTGTGTGTGTGTGTGTGTGTGTGTGTGTGTGTGTGCGTGCGTGCGTGTTTGAGTGTGTGTGTGTGATGTGTGTGTGTGTGTGTGTGTGTGCGTGTGTGTGTGTGTGCGTGTGTGCGTGTGCGTGCGTGCGTGAGTGAGTGTGGTGTGCGTGTGCGTGCGTGTAAGAGAGTGACACGAAAGCCTGCAGATCACAGGCTCTGCAGGACAGGTGGTTTGCGAGCGATACACACACACACACACACACACACACACACACACACACACACACACACACAAGAGAGCGCTCGGGCGCGCGCGTGCGCATACACGCGTGTTCACTGTTTTTGAGTACTCTCTCTGTGTCTGTCTCTCTGTCTGTCTGTC
>CM065728.1:54213059-54223059 GCA_033310375.1 Conus canariensis
TGACTGTGTCTGTCTACCGATCCATCTATCTACACCAGTCTCTGTCTGTTTGTCGGTCTCTCTTTGTCTTCCCCCCACACAAATAGGACAATATATGCAAGCGCTAGTGTAGTCAGTAGCTGACAATATTGACTCTTTTACCGGCAGGTGTACTGGGATTCTGTTTTCCCCACGACCGGCTGATAACAATATGTATATATATATAGAGAGAGAGAGAGAAAACACACACACACACACACACACACACACACACACACACACACACCACACACACACATACAATATATATATATATATACTTGATTTTAACTTGCTTGATTTTAACTTGCTTTTAATACAGCAAATGCCGCTCCCACTCTGGTCGA
Source organism: Conus canariensis (assembly GCA_033310375.1). Classification (NCBI taxonomy): domain Eukaryota; kingdom Metazoa; phylum Mollusca; class Gastropoda; order Neogastropoda; family Conidae; genus Conus; species Conus canariensis. The sequence continues at coordinate 54,213,425 of CM065728.1, forward strand.
GCACTCTTTTTAATATAACGCTGATCCTCAGTACTACCCTCTCTCTTCTCTCTCATCTCTTCTCTCTATATATATATATATATATGTGTGTGTGTGTGTGTGTGTGTGTTGTGTGTGCGTATGCGTGTGCGTGCGTGTGTGTGTGTGTGTGTGTGTGTGTGTGTGTGTGTGTGTGTGTGTGTGTGTGTGTTATAGTTTCTCTCTGTAGATGCTGGAAACGTCGTCACTTCTGAAGGAAATCTATCGCCCATTAGAAAACATAACAAAAAAGGGGTGGGAGGTAGGGGTGGATGTGATGAGAGATTGTGAATGTGATGTGTGCGGAGGTCGGCGGGTGAGCTTTTTCTTGTTCCAACATTTTTCAAGGCCTGTCAGCCCTCGAATTGGTGTAGTACTCGCACACCCACTGCGGAGCCTAGCCGTGGCATTTTTTTGCTTCAATGCCGCCGAAAGGGTGAAGGGCTGTTCACTGGTCGCGGATCGATCTTCTTTCAGGGTGTCAGCTCTAGGAGGGAAGCTCTTGATACTCCGGGCTCTGCTTCCTACGGTCCCCTTTTCTGTCCTCGAACGCGCTGTCTCTGTCTGTCTTTGTCCGTCTGCCTGCCTGCCTCCGGCGCGCGCGCGCGCGCGCGCGCGCGGTGTGTGTGTGTGTGTGTGTGTGTGTGTGTGTGTGCCAGTCTCTCTGTCTGTCTCTGTCATCTGTCTTTGTCCGTCTGCCTGCCTGCCGCACTGTCTGTGTGCCATGTCTATGTCTGTGCCAGTCTCTCTGCCCGTCTCCTGTCTGTCCTGTGTCTGTGTCTGACTCTGTCCATCTGCCTGCATGCCTCTCTGTCTGTGTGTGTGTCATGTCTATGTCTGTGTTAGTCTGTCTGCCTGTCTCTGCCTGTCCTGTGTCTGTCTCTGACCCTACCTTTGTCCGTCTTGTCTGCCTCTCTCTCTCTGTCTCTCTGTGTCTATCTGTGCCATGTCTGTGTCTGTGCCAGTCCCTCTGTCTGTCTCTGTCCTCTGTCTGTCAGTGTCTGTCCTCTGTCCGTCTGGCCTGCCTGTCTCTCTCAGTGTGCCGTGTCTATGCCAGTCTCTGCGTCTCTTTCTGTCTCTCTGTATGTCTGTGTCTGTCTGTCTGTCTCTGTCTCCCTCCCCCCTCTCTTTTCCCCACCTTCCCTCCTCCCCCGTCCGTCTTTTTTCCCCTGTCGCTATCTCGATCTGTCTCCCTCTCTTTCTTTTCTTCTTTTCTCCCTCTGTCCCTCTGCTTTGCTCTCTCTCTCTCGCTCTCTGTGATAGCCTCAGCTGCGAGGAGAGAGAGAGAGAGAGAGAGAGAGAGAGAGGAGAGAGAGAGAGAGAGAGAGAGGCTTGCGAACAAAGGACATTAGAAGGAGGCGAGTGGTTCCGATAGGGGTACCCCCAAGGGACCATTCAGCTCGTTCTAATCCCACTCGGACAAATCCCACTTGTTCTGATCTCGTTCGGACTAATTGACTCATTCTTCCCTCCTGATCTAATATTTGCCTCGCCAGTTGTCGAGGGCTGAAGATCAGTCTTACGTTTTTGCATAATTTTGAACACATACACACGTACGCGCTTGCGCGCTCTCGCACAGACATACACATTCACCCTCCCTCACCACACACACACACACACACACACACACACACACACACACACACACACACACACACACGAACGCACGCACGCACACATGCAGGAAAACACGCACGCACTAACGCAGGCACAAATACGCATAGACAGACAGACAGACAGACAGACGACGACACACACACACACACACACACACACGAATTTACAAGCATGCGCGTGCACACACACACACACACACACACACACACACACACACACACACACACACACACACTACACACACACACACACACACCACCGAGTTTACAAGCATGCACAAACATCTTAGTTGATCCGCAATTACTTGCAACAACAAAAAAAAAAATCAAGTCGCATTTTCCTCGCTTTACGAGTTTACAGACAGGCACAAAATTTCATGCAGTTCACATCTGCTCTGGAACAACTGTTCGATCGCCACATCGTCACCGCAGGATCTTCCATAACTAGTTTTAGTAATCGACATGACTCACTATCTTCCAGCCACAGGCGATGGCAGATATTTGAAGACAGACTCTTTTTGTTGACTGTCAATCGAAGAACAAGTGCCAGAATGTTTTCAAGGTGTACAGAGCGGAGAAGCGGATGCTGAAATTGATTTTCACGGGTACATTACGTTTTCCATAATCACGTATCCCGTAATCGTGTAATCTCGTTGTGGACAAAGTTTCGTTCTTGGTGGAGAAGATCGACTTTGACCTGAAGTGTCGCTGCTCGCGTGAAATGTATAGTTTTATCAGGAAAGGATTCACGTTTGCCGTTTTGACATTCTCTCTCTCTCTCTCTCTCTCTCTCTCTCTCTCTCTCTCTCTCTGTGTCTGTCTGTCTCTGTCTTTCTCTGTCTCTTTCTGTCTGTCTGTCTCTCTCATATTCGCCTTCCACAACCCACATACTCAGGGGAAGAAACCAGAGACTGATGATGATAACACTTCGTGTGAGAGAGGTGAAAAGTCTGTTGTGGAACTCGTGGGTGCCTGCGTCTTCGCAGTCCTAAATTAATCTGATAAATAAACAGTGTAATATGGAAAACATTTTTCATAACATCATTTTGTTTGAATGTGGTAAACAGAATATATATATTATATATATATATATATATATGTATGTATGTATGTGTGTGTGTGTGTGTGTGTGTGTGTGTGTGTGTGTGTGTGTGTGTGCGCGCGCGCGCGCGCGCGCGCATGTGTGTGTGGTCATCAGAGGAAAGTTGACTGTGGATACTGGAACTAAATCCTCAACAGGAGACGTTGATGTGGGAAAAGTAACGAGGGCAATCGTAATTATGATAGCCGAAACTACGGAAAAGGTGACGCACCGGATTCCGCAGCGTCCTCAAAACAATTCCAAGGTCAGAAGGCCCAGCGGTCCGTCTTGGTCGAACGCCAGTTCATGACATGTGTTGGAAAAGTTCGTGATTTTGCCTGGCCAAGAATGTCAAGACGGCATAACGTGAAACCTTTCCTGACAAACGATACATTCCAAGCTAGCTGCGATATTTCAGGTCAGACTCCGTCTTTTCTACCAAGAACAACGAATTCTTTTTGAAACAACATTTTGCTCACAACGAGAACAAACTACAGGTTGTTTTGATTCGATTTCACTCTTTTTACATAATAAATTCCATGGGTAAAGTGTTAAAAACATTTTAGTGTTTGTAATAGTTTTATATACGCAGTGAAAATACAACCTCCCCACCTCTCCACATCCCCCCTTTCCATTCTTGACTCCTCCCCCCCCCCCCCCACCTGCCCGCGTTCCACTGTCTCTCGCACAAAAGGGGCGAAATTACTTTGAAGAGAAAAAGGTTTAATCTTGAGTTTCACCCGCTCAAGGGACATAAAACCGTGTTGACCTCGGGCCACTAGCGCCGTCGCAGCTATCATGCACAAGGGAGACTAATCTGTTTTCCTCGCTATCATTGGACGTGTTTGCATGTGTACGCTCCTGCCTGCTGAAGTTTGCTGCTAACAATACACCGGCGGTCACAGTGTGGAAAATGCAACTTCGATGCGCCTTTCTGCCCCCCCCCCCCTCCCTTCTTCTATCGTCTTCCCCGCCACGTTCTCCCCTCCCCTCCTATCACACTGTCTTCCATGTTCTGTTGTGTTCTCAGGTTTATCGAAAGAATCTTGCCCACGCACGCACTCATGCACGCGCAGGCTCGCACACACACAAACACACTCAAACACACACACACACACACACACACGCGCGCGCGCACGCGCACGCAGGCACACACACACACACACACACACACACACACACACACACACACACACACACACACACACACACTGTTAGGCTATCTATCCATCTGTCTATCTATCTATGTATCTAACTATCTGTCTGTCCGTCTATCTGTCTATGGTCTGTCTCTGTATGTCACTGTATGTATCTAATGATTGTAAAGAAGCGGTGGACATAAAGCTGTGATAGTGACGTGCTTATATTGTTTGTCGTAATCCATCATCAGTGGACATAAAGCTGTGATAGTGACGTGCTTATATTGTTTGTCGTAATCCATCATCAGTGGACATAAAGCTGTGATAGTGACGTGCTTATATTGTTTGTCGTAATCCATCATCAGTGGACATAAAGCTGTGATAGTGACGTGCTTATATTGTTTGTCGTAATCCATCATCAGTGGACATAAAGCTGTGATAGTGACGTGCTTATATTGTTTGTCGTAATCCATCATCAGTGGACATAAAGCTGTGATAGTGACGTGCTTATATTGTTTGTCGTAATCCATCATCAGTGGACATAAATGTCAGATGTCATCATTTTTTACGTCCTTCCCCCTGATATCATTCCGGCGAAATCTTGGAACTATGAATTCTAGATAATTATTAGTTCGACGTAAGTTCCGACGGTTTTTACTGTCGTGGGTTATTACAAGGCACTGGGGGGGGGGGGGGGGGGGGGGGGTCACGTGGTAACGAAGCCTCGCCATCAGCACCAAACACTCATCATGGAATGAAATGAAACAAGGCGGAGCGTGGAAATGTTTCCCAACTGGATCGTGAAAACAAAGCATTAAACAGAGGGTCTCTCGGGAGAACGAAAACCTCCGCCACACAAAAATTAATCCTCCGTCAGGGGAAGTAACAACAGGTACAGACTGAAGGAGTTGCTTTCCATTTTTTTTTTTTCTTCTTTTGAAACGATGTGGAAAGTAGGAAATGTCAACGTTGATATCACTCGAAAGTTTCAGTATTCGACGAGAATATATTACTTCATAGATATGCATCAGGTGCTATACGGTGAATTTTCCTTCTTCGTGTTCAGTGGCAATTTTGAATGATGGAGGATCCAGGGCCCGTTTTTTGACGCGTCAAAAAGCAAGGGTTTGTCCTGGTGTTACATTTATCTTAGACCAAGTCTGGTTAAATCGGTTCCTTTTTTTGTATTATCTCGCGGACAGACAGACAGATAGACAGACAAGTAGACAAATAAACAAACAGACGCGGATGAAAACATAACCTCCTTTATGTAGGATACAATGGATGGGAACGATGCAGACGGTTGAGAGTTGATGACTGGGGATAGATTACTTAGTTCCTTGTGTCTGTGTCTGTCTGTCTGTTTCTACCGTTTGTGTGTGTGTGTGTGTGTCTCTCTATCTCTGTCTCAGTCTCTGTCACTGCCTGTGTTGTGTCTCTCTCTGTTTGGCCCCTCCTGCCTTATGTCAGTGCCTGTCTAGTGTCTGTGTCTGTCTATCTTCTCCTGCGTTGTGTCTTCGTCTGTCTGTCTGTCTGTCTGTCAGTCTGTCTGTACCTGTCTTGTGTCTCTGTCGGGCTTTCATGGTGTGCGACTTTTCACACTGCTTTGTGTCTCTTTGTTGTGACTGATAAATTTCTTCTCACCGCCGTCTGTCGTATTCTCTGGCGTCCCCCTCCCCGTGGTGGGGTAGCCGATCAATAGTCTGAGTCATCCGAGCCGAACATTCTCTTGAAAGCGAAGTGCACAGCAGTGATGCGTTCGGGCTTTGTTTGATAGGAAATTGAACATTGGCTTGGTATAGAGGCCCCCACGCAGGTGTGTAGTGTGTGTGTGTGTGTGTGTGTGTGTTGTGTGTGTGTGTGTGTGTGTGTGTGTGCGAGCGCGCGCGCGCGCGCGTGTGTGTGCGTGAGAGAGAAGAGAGAGAGAGAGAGAGAGAGAGAGAGAGGAAGAAGCGAACAAAGGGGAGAGAGAGAGGGGGAGTGAGGGAGGGAGGGAGAAGCGAACAAAGGGGGGGGGGGGGGGGGGGGGGAGGAGGGAGGAGAGAGAGAGAGAGAGAGAGAGAGAGAGAGATTTTGTTTATTTCAGTTTGCTGTATCCAGGTATGCAGCCCGTTGTGTAAATGTGATAGGCGCTTTATGATAATAATAATGAAGATGATGATAATAATGACAATGATAGAAATTATATAACAGCAACACAACAGTTTATTGATTCCAGTCCTTTGCCTCCCACGAAGAGGGTGCAATATACACAATAAACTGCACAGTGTTATGCAAAAGATTACTGATAGCAAAGAAACAACTGCAAATATGATGTCATACAGAGCGTTGTGGAAGTGGGTTGATAGTGTATCAGAATTCTTTCTTTTCTGGACGCCAAAGCATGCTTAATCGAAACTTGATTGTTGTAATATTTAGGTGATAGGTATAAAACTACTCAGCAAGGAATCACATAAAACAAAATGCCTCTTATCTTCATTTTCAAATGAGCAGTGCAGTTCTGGGTACGTCACATATTTTAGCCGTCTACGTCATTGAATCAGCACAAAGTTGCACTGATCAATCGGTCCCTATAGCAGAAGCCGAAGCTTTGCGGAAAAAGGATAGTTAAAAAGAATCGGCATGAATTTAACAGAAATGGCAGATATATTTAGAAATGTAGACAGTGAGGAAGCCGCTCAAGTGTTTCCTCTTCATTTGGATGCAGAAATGAATGCTTCGACGAAGTCGAGCTGGAAAAAAACAAACAAACAAAAAAAAACCGCAACTTATCAGTTCCTAACTTTTCCAAGTTAGTGACGAAGTCATGTCGACCTGATTATGAAACTTGACACCGACGAAGAATTATTTGATTGAAAAAAAAAAACAACAACAAACGACAACAAGAGAAAAAAAAAGAAAGAAAGAAAAAGGGCAAGAGTATAACGCTTGACAGGAGATTTCGGTTTTAAAATGTATAACTCTTCCAGTTTGTTTTTAACGATCAACTACGGTTTCGTCGTTTTTCGAATCTTGGACCGACAAAAATGTCGAATGGAGATATCTTCCACCTGAAAGCTGAAGGCTAACAACTTTCTAGCTGCGACTTCCGGACTCCACAATGGTCTGACGTCAGCTGATCGATGTGCGTACGACAGGCAGGACAGGTCCGTGTTCATCGCGCCAGTTCATATTTCTTTGCGCTGATGGCGAGGGTGCACCAATAATCCGCGGCTCTGTTCTACTTGTAGCGAATGCTCAACGTCCAGTTTCTCTTGCCTTTTGTCTAGTACTGAAATCAAACAGCAGTGTGTACGCCTTCTTGCCAGTCTCATTCACGTGTCTAGAATTTCAGGTAGTAGCGAGGTGCGACGTACTGCTGAATTTATGTAAATCGGACAATTATCAGGTTGTTTTTTTTTCCAGATGAATACATGAATGTAAACCTTCTGAACGCAAATAATTTGTGGATAATTGAATCATGTGCCATGTAATCTAACTTGATGAAAATGTATTTACGATCCTGTCTTTATTCCTCGTTCAGTGAATTATTAGCTTAAGGCTATTGTGCATAGATTACAGTCTTAAAAAAAGTCCCCATACAGCAAGTATTTCTCGATAAGCTGAGCTGTATAGAACCGAGCCCCAAAGTAAGGCTTGTTTCCAAAATGGCGCTCATACAAGCCTAAGAAGTTGTTTGGGGACACAGATGTAAATAAATTATGAAATGCGGGCTGAGTTTAAATTTTTACAATTTTATCTGTCACAGAGTGGATGACGCTTTCATCTGCCCCTCAAAATTCGCTGAGGATTCTTTTTAGCAACTGTACAAAAAGAAGTGTGAATACGTCAAGATAATAGAACTTAATTAAAACTCGAGAAAGGGGTCATTGTGCTCAATTCTGACTCGGTAGCATATTGTTTTGATACGAAGCATGGCGTACAACATGTGCTTGTGCCAGCCCCCCGTCGTGAGAGTTTCTGAATTCACTGCACTTCTCCTTGAATCCTTAAGCTCTTTGTATAGCTCTGTGCAGGGTAACAAAACATAAAGGTATATGTAGGATCTACGAAGGGTAACAACATTTTAGGGTATGTGTGGCTCTACGCAGGCTAGCAGCATTTGAGGGTATATGTAGGCTTTACGCAGGCTAGCAAAATTCGAGGGTATGTGTAGTTCTACTCAGCTAGCAAAATTTGTGTGTGTATCTCTACGCAGGCTAGGAAAAATTGAGAGAATGTGTATCTCTACGTAGGCTTGTAAATTTGAGAATGATACGCAGAATTGGAGGGTATCTGTAGCTTTTCGTAGGCTAGCGAAATTTTAGGATATGCATAGATATACGCATGCCAAATTGAAACGATACAAAACCTTGCTAAACACGTATATATGCATACTGCAGGTCTCCCTATATGAATGTTTCAAATACATACAGCTTGTCTCATAAGTTCATGCTTGCTCACTCTCTTTGTCTGTGATGGGTGTGGACCTGAAACATGAAATGTAATTCTCTCTGTCTGTCTGTCTGTCTCTCTGTTTCAGTGATCTGTCAACATTCAAAACAAGTGAGTATTTGCCAGTATTTTGTTACCAGTGTTGAAGGAAAAACAACACCGCTCAGTGTCTCTGTGAACGGCATGGCTTGTGATGAAGATCAGCGAGAAGACTTCTCATTGTTTCGCTGCGCATTTATAACCAATTCCGACTCCGCATGTGCCGTGTTACCGCCCCCTTCAAGACGCACGCGCGTAAGTGCGTGTACGTGTGCATGAATACATAAATGAAGAAAACCAAATTCAAAAACTGGACTCTCGTTCTCCCAAAGCCCCCTTTTCTTCCCCCCACTGTTCTTGAGCCAATCCGCCACCACCCTCTCACTCACCCTCTCTCTCATTGTTTGTTTCTCTGTCTGTCTCTGTCAGTCCGTGTGTTGTGTGTTGTGTGTGTGTGTGTGTGTGTGTGTGTGAGTGTGAGAGAGAGACACATATCGGGCCATGCCCGCCCATCTGTGCACACACACACACACACACACACACACACACACACACACACACACACACACACACACACACACACTCAAACGCACACATACTATGATAGTGTCGCGCAGACAATGTTAGATAGATACTCCAGGTTTGACCAGCGCGTTGGGCTAATGCGCAGGTCAGATGTCTGCTAAATCATATCCACAGGACTCTCGTCTTAAATCCTTTCATCGTAGTCATTCATTCATTTATCGATCATCTATAAATCCTGCGCAGTTTGGCCTCGAAACCTAGAAAATATTTAGCCCACATGCACTAGTCCGCACGCAGTGACACCCTCTTGATGAAACTGAACCTGAACGTGTGTGTGTGTGTGTGTGTGTGTGTGTGTGTGTGTGTGTGTGTGTGTGTGTGCGTGCGTGTGTGTGTGTGTGTGTGTGTGTGTGTGTGTGTGTGTGTGTGTGTGTGTGTGTGTCGCTCTCTCTCTCTCTCTCTCTCTCTCTCTCTCTCTCTCTCTCTCTCTCTCTCTTTCTCACATCAAACATTTATAGACTTGTCTTTATCTCATTACTCTCCTGAAATGAAAATTTATTTTTCTTGTCACCTGGTAGCAGTGTTTTAGATTGCAAGTGCGAGTTCAAGATAAAAGATACTTTATTTTGTTTATCTGGAAACTGTTTCGCAGGGGGAAAACATCCTAGTACATTTACATGCGAAATAAACTTCGTTGCTGAATAATTTGTTTTTGAGAAGTCGAACTTTTTGAAATACTGTCTTTTGGAACGCGCGCGCGCGCACACACGCACGCACACACAC
>CM065728.1:54228059-54235559 GCA_033310375.1 Conus canariensis
TGATAACTGAGTACAATGTGAGGGAAAGCATTTTATGCGTAACTGTATGTAGAACTAGCTACACCTTGGCAGGTAAGGAATTCTTAGAACACCCACTGCCTTGCGAATTTTTCATGATAAAATGAGGTTCAGTTTGGCATATTTGTTCAGAAACGCAGAAGAAAAGTTAATACAGCAGAGAAACACTCCTTTTTTTCCCTCTCTCCCCCCCTCCCCCCTCCCCCCCTCTCTCTCTCTGTCTCTGTCGTCTTTCTCCTTCTCATTTGTCAGTAATGGCCTAAGGAAAATAGCTGAAATATGTGGTAGAACACGTACTCAACAGAAAGCAGAATATTTGATCATGATCACTAAGCAGTCAAGCACATGACATGATTTGTCATTGTAACAGTAAATACTTTGGTACGACTGACAGCCAGAATTTCAAATGGTTTCTTTGAATGTGCTGGAAACCGTTTTGCAGCTTATGAATCTGAGCAAGACGCTGTAAGAAGTTCGAGAAGAATGGGATGGCTAGAGTACATCAGAGTTATTAAACCTTTTCTAAGGGCAGTCGGCGCAGGACACTTGGAAAAAAGATACCAAGAAAGAAGGGAGGAGGGTGGGAGAGGAGGAGGATTGAATGGGAGAGACGGAGAGAGAGAGAGAGAGAGAGAGAGAGAGAGAGAGAGAGAGAGAGAGGGGGGGGGGGGAGGGGAGTATACGCCTTAAAAATAAATGTAGAAGAGGAACAAATGATGCTGTTGTTGAACACTCAAATAGGCTGGGACAGAAACGTAACAGGCTCATAACTGTATGCGCGCGCGCCTCATAAACACATCTGTTCAAACATATATCGCTTAAACGTAACATGCATATACACGTGCTTTAGCTGTATTGCATGCACATGCATTGATCCTTACAATCTCCTCGCAGCCATCCCCGTCGCCAACATCCATTTTATTATGAGAGAGCCTCCATCACCACCATTTTTATGAGAGAGAGAGAGAGAGAGAGGAGAGAGAGAGAGAGAGAGAGAGAGAGAGAGAGAGAACATCTGTGTTGGGAAGGAGAGAGAGCTAGAGGAAGGAAGAAAAGGATGGGAAGGAATGGAGGAATGAATGAATGAAGAGGAGAGAGAGAAGAGAGAGAGAGAGGAGAGAGAGAGAGAGAGAGAGAGGAGAGAGAGAGGGTGGGTATAGGGCGGTGATGTTGATGGTAGCAGTTTAAATTTTGGTACAATTTTTTTTTGTCTACATTCTCCAACACTGTGATGTCAATGTGCATAAGATGTCACATTAAAAACAACGCCCCCCCTCCCCCCCCAACAAAAAAAGAAAAAGAAAAGAAGAAAAAGACCACGAAAGTCTTGCGGTATATAAAAAGGGCGATTACCAGTGCTGTACCATGTTTTGAGGGTATGGGGAAATAACAAGAAGTCACCAAGCATGTTACTATGTTCCCTCCTTCCTGTGAGCTTGTGACACACGTCTTGGCGGACTCGGCTTGCTCTGGCAGCCCAGGGGTATGAAGCCGGGAGCATGCATACGAAAAAACCGGAGGTCGTAAAATATGTTTACAGCGGCGGAAGGTGTTCGGATAGCATCGTCACCCTCGGGCGCCATCACACACCGTGAATTGGATAGGTGTGACTTGGAATAAATTTCACCTTGCCGAATGCCACGCACGGATGACCCCTCCCTGTCTTCCTGCTCCCTTCCCGTAAAGGAGACGCTGTGTATTATGTCTGTTGGGTTCCTACTTTGCGGAGTGGTGTGGCCGAGTGGGTAAACGTACTTGCCGAAGAAGCACGTGAGTGCAGGTCAGTGGTTCGAACCTTGATGCCAGACGGGGTTAGTTTCGCTGCCTTGGGGGTGGGGGTGGTGTGTGTGTGTGTGTGGGGGGGGGGGGGGGCAATTTGAAACCTGGTCTTTTTTATGAGACTACAAATCGAGGGCCAGTAAGCGTATAAATCACACGCATGGCCCGCAACCTGAGTGTTGCAGACATTGTCCGGCGTGTGCTTGGCGATGGTAAAAGCTTGGGCAACAATTCTGTCAACATGCTTTTGGTGATAATATGTATGATGATAGATTAAGCAGAGACATCCTATCGTCTCGTTCAATATTTCACACACACACACACACACACCACACAAACCACACACACACACACGCGCGCGCGCGCGTGCACACACACACACACACACACACACACACACACACACACACACACACACACACACACACACACACACGCACGCACGTGCACACACACACACTAAAAAAGCTGAACGAAAAAGAACAAAATGTTTTCTGTCTTCAAACAACAGGAGTGCGTTCTGTCTTAACGATCAAGAATGTGTTGTATCTTCAAACATCAGGAGTAACTTCTGTCTTCAAAGAACGAGGGTATTGACAGTCCTCGAAAGACAGACTGTATGTAGTCTTCCGGGAAGAAAAATGTTTTCTGTCCTCGAAGATCAGGAGTGTTTTCTGTCTTCAGGGAACGGTGTTTGGCGTCTTCGAAGAACAGTGGTTTCGGTCTTCAAAGAGCAATGTTTTCTGTCTACCCCCCCCCCCCCCCCCCACCTTAGTGTTTTCTGTCTCCAAAGAACAATGTTTTCTGTCTGAAAAGAGCAATGTTTCTAGTCTTCAAAGAACAAGTTTCCGGTTTTTAAAGAACAATGTTTCTGTCTGCAAAGAATAATGTTTCCGGTCTTCAGAGAAGAATATTTCCGATTTTCAAAGAACAATGTGTTCGTTCTTCAAAGAACATAATTTCCGGTCTTCAAAGGAATAATGTGTTCTGTTTCCAAAGAAACGTCTTCGGTCTTCAAAGAAAAGGAAGCTTTTTTTTTTTCTATTTTTCAAAGATCAATGATGCTTTTTATCTTTAAGGAAAAGAAAATAAGTAAAGAAAGAAAAAATGAAAAAAAGGTTTTTCTGCCTTCGAAGATTAGTAATGTTTTCTGACTCGGGGAAAAAAAAGGAGAGCATTCTGTCTTAACGAAAAGGAGTGTTTTCTGTCTTTAAAGATCAAGAGAATTATGAGTCTCCAAAGGGCAACAGTATTTTCCGTCTCTGTTGAGAGCAGGAGCCTTCTCTGTCATCAAAGATCTTGAGGTGTAAAATCCGGGGGGGGGGGGGGGGGGGGGGGGGGGGGGGGGGGGGGGGGATTAGGGAAAAGGAGGGAAAGAGAGGAGTGGGGCAGGGGAGGTGGAGAGGGCTTGGATGGTGGTGGTGGTAGGAGCGAACTGTATATTCCAAGTTTAAAGGGCTCCTAGCTTTGAAACAGATTTTTTTTTATGTTGTATTCGATAGTTTAAGATACACTTGAGACCGTGACAAATAATCATATGGTAAATCCTGTAAAACGCATGTAAATACCTATATAGTACGTGATGTGGATCTATAAGTCATATATTATTGGGGCAGTGAATTTGTGATAATTTTCATGCGTGAATCTTCAAGTATTGTCTTCTGTGTAGATATGAAAATAAAGACATGTCCTTGACCTCAAGGCCGTTGGAGCGTAGTAATCGTATTCGATTACATTCTGATCGAGAGCACGATAAAGGACTAAATAATGAATGCTACGAGTGTGTTGTTGAAATATTCATCCCAAGTCAGGAATGGAGCGCCTGCATATATGAATTGTATTTTCCATTCCAATCTTTAACACAGAGTGAAGTATGCTCGAGGCAGGGTAGAGAATAACGATTTTAAATGAGACACGAACGGTGGATTGCTGGTCATATGCTTGTCGAAGGTTGACAATAGTTAGAGGCGCTCGGAATAGGGAATGACTTTTCTTGACCATGAATCTTGTTAGCTGTATATTAAAAAAAAAACACGTCCACTACGATTCCCACTCTCCTTCCCCTATCCACTCAGCCCCACTCCCCCCTCCTTTTCCGATTCGCTCATATTACTAGACATGTGTATAACAGCAATAAGTCAGGCGCATGAAGCGTGAAATGATGGTAAGAGGTGCGCTCAGGGGTGAGGAAGGGAAAAGGACCGTACTTGGCTAAAAAAACAAAACAATAGTAATCTCTCAAGCTGGACGCTTCACCATGACGATGGCCATTTTTCTCATGGCCATGTGCAAGTACGGAAGAAGTGGAGAGTGTAAAACTGTATGGTACATTCACACCCCCCCCCCCCCCCCACTCCTCTTTCACTCTTAATTTTCGGACGATCTCGAGGAGGGAAACAAACAAACAAACAAACAAACAAACGTGACTCGAACCCGACTCATATCCCCTCTGAGCTGTGTTGAATGTTTCGACAAACATATTGCGTGGACACTCTAGGGACACGGACGAGGAGATGGAGAATCGAAAGTCTATCTGCCCTGCCGAAATTGGTTACTTACATAAGCTTTCCGATCAGACTTTCCCGTCTCGATAGCGAAGCTCTGTGGCTGTAACCGCAACACCCAGGTTGATTACGGGCACCATGGAGCGGCTGTGTCTGACAGCTCCAGTTCCGTCGTCTGTCTGTGGGCTCGAATGTTGCCTGTTTTTGAATAATCGATGCTTTGTAGTAACGGTTCCCGAACGTTGAGGGTTGTTTGCTGTAGCGTTAAGATTCTTTTGTGTTTTCATGACGTAGGCGTCATGATGGCTTAAGTGTTTCAAAAACAGCAATGTTTGTTGATTGATTTGTATGCGTTGCGGGATATGTTTTTTTTTCTTTTCTGTGCTGTGAATTTTAAGGCCGTTGGATGTGAGTCCAATGACTACGAAATTGCTTGTCTGAGGAGAGACCGTGCGAGTTATTGCTCTATAGGGTTCGGCTTAATATGCGACTCAGAACAAGCTATCGCACTAACGTCACTTACATAGATTTGTATTAAGTGTTTTTGCTGTTCTCTCTCTCTGTTTATGTCCCTGTCTCTTTCTGTTTCTCTGGCTACGTCGCTTTGTCTTCGTATGTCCGTCTGCCTGTCTGCTCGTGTGTGTGTGTGTGTGTGTGTGTGTGTGTGTGTGTGTGTGTGTGTGTGTGTGTGTGTGCGCGCGCGCGCGCGCGCGCGTGTGTGTGTGTGTGTTGTTCGCTTGTCAGTTAGACAGTCCGTCAGTCAGTCTGTCTGTCTCTTTGTCTGTCTGTCTGTCTGTTTCATCTCTCTCTCTCTCTCTCTCTCTCTCTCTCTCTTCTCTCTCTCTCTCTCTCACGTTGTCTGTGTCTGTGTCTGTCTCTGTAGTTTCTGTCTCTCTGTCTTTGTCTCTGTCTCTCTCTCTCTCTCTCTCTCTCTCTCTCTCTGTCTCTCTCTCTGTGTGAACATTTTGTATTAGGCTGTCAGATAATTAGTTCCCCATATTTGCAAGCCATTTAACGACGACATTTTCTATCAGCTGCCGAAAGGATCGATATGTGGCAAACAAGCAATTTATAGGGCAAGCAGACCCGTGCACCCATACACTTTAGGGGCTTTTTTCTTCGCTCCGTTTGACAAAAACACACTTTATATTCCACACAATAAAAAAGCTTGGTAAACGTGGCGGGTAGGGTGTTCACAATTAATGTGAAAGCCTCTCTCTCTCTCTCTCTCTCTCTCTCTCTCTCTTCTCTCTCTCTTCCTCTCTCTCTCACGCACACACACCTCTGTCTCCTTTCCATCTCTTGAACCCCCCCCCCCCCCGTCTCTCTCTCAGTCTTCCTCTGTCTGTTTGTCTGTCTGCTTCTGTCATTATCTCTGTCTCTGTCTGTCTGTCTATAATGATGTCGCTCTCCGTCTGTCCCTGTCTCTGTCACTCTCTCTCTCTCTGTCTCTGTCTCTCTCTCTCTCTCCCCCCCTTCTCTCTGTCTCTGTCTGTCTCTGTGTCTCTCTCTCGTTTATGTATGACAGACGTGCAAGATGAGGTCGACAGGAATAGGGTGAAATCCTTGAAAGGTTTAGAATTGCGGTACTAATTTAACCATGCTGTCACAGATGTAATCTTCTTTACCTTTCACTGTAAAATCTGCCTAGAGCAAGTTTCCAAATTACGCCATTAGAAGATACGCCCATTTCGGATGAGAAATGCTCCAAGAGCAAGTTTTGTACACAGGAAATGTTGTGGTTGATTCTTGTAATAGAAGAAGAAGAAGAAGAAGCAAAAGGAGGAGGAGAAGAAGAAGAGAAGAAGAAGAAGAGAGAGATTATATTTGCGGAAGGAGAGGGAACGAGGGAACGAGGAACGGAAAGCCATGTGTTCTGTTCACTGAAAAAAAAAGAAGAAGAAAAAACACTGATTTTTTTCCTCTCTCTTTTTGTTGGTAAATTCATTGCTTTTGGGCTACGTTTGTGGTTGAAGATCTTCGTGTACAGTCACGCGTATACACAGACACACGCGCGCGTGAGCGCACCTGGACATATACTTACCTGCACACGCAAGCACATACAGACACACGCGCGGGCCAGTGCTGTTCAAGTCTCGAGACGTAACGCAGCACAGACCGGCAGACAGACCAGCCACTGCACGCAGGAAGACTTACTGGAGTCCCGATCGTTCGTATTCTGCTAGAGTCCAGTGTACCTACAGACCACTGACATATACAGACGCAGACATATTTAAAGTGGATGCCACAGACCTGTAACTCAGTCCACAGACAGTCGCAGGTCTGCAGGTTGTGTGTAGCTCGCCGGAGTCGCTCTCCGCGGGAAACGGTTCCTCTCACTCGCCTTCAGACGATTTGTCTCCCTTGTGTTCTCAGCCTGTCAAGGATCAAATTGAATACAAAATGCCTTAATGCTCTGCATAAACGTCACACACACACACACCACACACACACACACACACAAAAAAAACCCCAAGCTAGTGAGCACACTTTATTGTTTAATTTTAACGAACCCTATCTTGATATTTGACTGAGAGAGAGAAGGTGTTTTTTTTTTTTTTTTTTTTTTTCCCAAGGGAGAAAAAACATCTAAAAGAAAAATTACTATGCCGAAGAGCGAAAGAAACAAATGACACGACAAGGGAGGTTATCTCGTGGAGTCTCGAGTAAAGAATATCTGTTGAAAACTGTATCAAATAATTTCCCATGGACGTGTTTTTGGCGCGGTAGTGTTTACGGCGCGTCACACCGGCGCTGGCGTTGCTGCGCGTGATGTTTAATATATATTCTCCATACTGTGCTCATCAGAAAAGCCACTGTCACTGATCCGAAGTAATATCATCGATCATCAGTCCACCTGCTACAACTCTCCCCCTCACCCCCCCCCCCTTCCCACCTTGTCCTCCGCTCTTCTCCCCCACCCACCCCCTCCTTCCTCTCTTCCCCGTTTCCTCAGGCTCCGATTTCCTCCGGATCTTTATTTATGCTGCGGTAGTCACGTCACGGTGGTCCTCCGAACTGATAGCACGTGCCACCCCAACATGGCGGGGCGCCAAGTCCGGTCGGACTTTTCTCGTCACAGCTACATCGCTGAGCAGCCAGCTGTTGACGCTCTTCGATTTAATGGCCGACTGTTGTGTCGAACATGGGAAGCCGAAGGCACGGAGAGGGGGATGTGTGTGTGTGTGTGTGTGTGTGT
>CM065728.1:54240559-54243059 GCA_033310375.1 Conus canariensis
GCGCTCGCGCGTTAACGAACCTCCAAGTCGCCATTTCCTTCCACCAACCCCCCACCCACAAACATACAATCATGAAGGCTTACACTGCACTGCCGTGCGCGCATACACACAAACACACACACACGCTCCTCTCTCTCTCTCTCTCTCTCTCTCTCTCTCTCTCTCTCTCTCTCTCTCTGTCTCTCGCTCTCTCTGTCTCTGTCTGTCTGTCTGCCTGTCTGTTGTTATCTCTCTCCTTTCCTCTTCCTGTCACACACACACACACACACACACACACACACACACACACACACACACACACGCTCACACACTCACACACGCACGCACACGCACACACACACATACGCACATACGCACACACGCACACACGACGCACCACACACACACACATACACACACGAAGCACCCCCCTCGCTCCTGCCCCTATCCCCCCTTTACCAGCAAACATACAGACACACACCGAGACACACACAAACACACAGACACACAGATACAGACAGACACACGTACACACACGCGCCGCAGCGCGCGCGCGCGCATACACACACACACACACACACACGAGAACTTTTCTTCCACCTCCCCCACCCAACCGTCCTCAGTCGTCACTCTATCTCCCAGTCTTCCCTTCCCCTCACTTCTCCTTACACCCCCCTCCTCCCTCGAAAAGAAGCCTGGATCGCCGGGTCTGGCTAAGGGTGCAATTAGAGTAGTAAATACCTGGTCTAAAAGTGTAGACTTACTTGTCGCGTAATTGCAGTCTTTTTCAACTCTGGCACACTTTATCCAATTAGAGATAGCAGCTGTCTAGCAGGCGAACCGATAGACAGGTTGCCAGGAGAGAGAGAGAGAGAGAGAGAGAGAGAGAGAGAAGAGAGAGGAGAGAGAGAGAGAGAAGCGAGCGAGCGCGCAAGTACGTAGACACAGGCAGGCAGGAAAGCAGGCAAGCAAGACAGGCTGGCATGATTTGCACGTGCGTGCGCTCGCGCGAACACACACACACACACACACACACACACACACACACACACACGCACGCACGCATGCACGCACACGCGCGCGCGCACCACACACACACGTTGTGTGTGTGTGTGGTGTGTGTGTGTGTGACTGTGTGTGCGCGTGCGTGTGTGTGTGTGTGTGTGGTCGTGCGTGCGTGCGTGCGTGGTGTGTGTGTGTGTGTGTGTGTGTGTGTGTGTGTGTGTGTGTGTGCGCGCGCGCGTGTCTCTGTGTGTGTGTGTATGTGAGCGCAATATGTTAATATTCACAATCAGCATGTTATCATTTCATCGGGTTCTGCATCTGTTAAAACTACAGTCTGACCGACGCCAAGTTATGCGTTTTCGTTTTGGGAAACTGGAAAGAGAGAGAGAGAGAGAGAGAGAGAGAGAGAGAGAGAGAGAGAGAGAGAGAGAGAGAGAGAGAGAGAGATGCACTTTAAAAAATACTGCAGACAACACGATGGCAGTTTGAACATTAAAAACCTAAAACCAGGAAAGGCGACAAAATCGTCGAGTGACGTCCGAGCCCGTCTCTTCCCGCACTCCCCATCCTCCCCCCCCTTCCCCCCGCATGTCATTTTTTGTATGAACAACGAATTTTTTTTTTCAATAGATTAGGTCTTAAAATCTCTCTCTCCTCGTCCCACCTTTCCCTCCTGCCCACCACCACTAGCGCCAACCTGTCAGAAAAAAAAAAGAAAAAGAAAAAAGGGTTCCCCCCAGAGGGACACGAGGACTGACGGATGCTGTCCGGAAAAACCCGAGACATAGCCGAAGGCTGTCGGTGGCAGCTGTGTTCCCGAGTTCTCTTGGGGACGGACACGAGGGAACTTGCGGATGATGTGATTCACAACGATGATAAAAGGAAAAAAAAAAGATAGATGAAGGGGATGAGGCAAGGAAGGAAACGGAGGGATGGAGGAGTGTGTGTGTGGTGTGGTAGTAAAAGAGTGTTGGGGTGGGGGGGGGGGGGGGAGCGAGGGGAGAAAAGGGGGAAATGGGATGGAAAAAAAAGATGGCAGGGAGTAGGGTCGTCATCAGTATTGATGAATAGGAAGGAAGGAGGTGCGAAAAAAAAATTACTATCGGAACCACCCCAGCCTTCTCTCCCCCTCTCCTCCCCCCCCCCCCCCCTACCATCGATCTTTTCCATATGCATCCCGTCTACCTTCGCTTTTTCCTTTTAATTAATATCTGAGATGGTCGGATTTTTCATAGTGCAAAAAGAAAAGTTTAGTCCATGTTGCCGTCCATGCTGTGAGTTGTGTTGCTCAGTCGATTTGACTGTTCGTCATTCTGTATCATATTATATATGCATGTCTCGCCATGACATGACTGTGTATGTGGGTGAGGCTGCATGCACGCACGCGTGCGTGCGTGCGTGTGTGTGTGTGTGTGTGTGTGTGTGTGTGTGTGTGTGTGTGTGTGTGTGCGTGCGTGCGTGCGTGCGTGTGTATGTGCGTGCGTGCGCGTGTGTGTGTATGTGTGTGTATGTGTGT
>CM065728.1:54248059-54258059 GCA_033310375.1 Conus canariensis
GTTTAGAAGTGTGTTTAAAATAATTTTGCCTCTTTACGAAGATACAGCGACAGTTCTTACGTTGAATGACACGCTGCTTTTCTACAAACAAAACGAAACGCAATATCCATGAAGATAATACACTAAGCAAATACTTAAAACAAATCGAAATCCGGCCTAGTGACACGTATGTTTCGGTGGGAAAAGTGTCTCACACACCCTTCCCACGGTTGTTTTTGTTGTTGTTTTTCTCCCTTCCTCTCCCCTCCCCCCCTTTCACCTTCTACCCCCCCCCCCTTTTTTTTTTCCCGCCCTACCTTCATCTAGTTCGTTTGCATTAGCCTGTGTGTTCTTCCCAGCAAAAATTAGACTCGACATTAGTATAAGAGATTGGAGTTTTCTGGGGACACATTTCTTTTGCTCTCTCTCTCTCATATTATATTATATTATATATATATATATATATATATATATATGTGCACAAAAGGAAGTCTTCTTTTAATTCCGCGTTTGGTGATTTTTCTTTCTTTCTTTTTTCTTTCTTTTCTTTCTTTCTGTTCTTCTGTTTCGACACTAAGCAGGATTTCGCTAAATGATTAAAAAGAATCAAGGATACGGCCCATTGAATTTTAGTGCGGATCTGGATCACAGAGCGTATCCAGGATCCTTGCAACCATGGCGGGAGGCTGCACTCTGCTGAGTGCCCCTCTGGGTTTCCCTTTCTTTTCCTTCCTCCTTGTTCGGTTATTTATGACTGCTACAACCCAGGCGTATTAGTTGACCTGTGTAGATCGTGACGTTGTAATCACCTCCCTTGATTTACCGCCACGCAAAGCAAAACTGCAATTACTGGATATATGTCTTGATGGTGACAATTCGATCCTTGATTTATGACTGCGATTTAGGAATATAGATGCTTTTGATGTTCATTAGCCTTCCTTTTTTCTGTCACAGTTTAAATTGCGTTTCATTAGAAAACATTCCAAATGTTCGATAAATGGTGAATAAGCACGCAAAAGTGCCCCATACTTCCAACTAATTTAGCCTTGATATTTGACCGAAAGACGCTTTCTTGCATAGGGACGCTTTCAGGTGGGGTTTGAATTGGGGGCGCTTGATCTCTTGGACAACCCATCAGCAGAGTCTTTAACTGTTAAACTTGGAAGATAGTTTGGCGGTGATTATACGTGTAAATGTGTTGCAGTTGTGAATTGACGACTTCTTTTTCAAAACACCTACAGAAGTGAAGTTTGACATTCTGGCAGAAACAGACATCTTCTTTTTCTTCTCCTGCCATCACACCGACTTCAAATGGTGTAGGATTTTTTTTTTTTTACCCTGCACCGCACGCAGGCAGAACACTGCCAAACTGCACACTGCTTTCAGTTCAGTGTGTCTGCGTTTTTCTGCAAAATGACTCAAGAACACTAATTTCTACAAACTTATTTGTAGAGCCAATATATTTACAAATCTTTAAATGTTAACACTCCGTAGGAGCAACTTTTCGCCTGGGAGCCATACTGGCTGAGAGCCGCAGTGAGAACGGCACCGTTGGACGGTCGGCACAGTGTCGTTGTCATTCGTGCAAGGAAACGCATCAAAGCTCACACCGGTCACGCTCTCGTTGGCTGCTTTTATTAAATTCTGTTTTGAAGCCCTGATAATATCCGTGCTTGGCTGGTCAGTTAAAACGGTCTGCTTTGATGATTTCTCTCCACCGCCACCACCACCTCACTCCGCCCCTCTCTTCCTCAAGTTCTTTTTTCTTTTTTTTTTCTGGTTCTCTCTCTCTCTCTCTCTCTCTCTCTCTCTCTCTCTCTCTCTCTCTCTCTCTCTCTCTCTCTCTTTTACGGTCATGGTATATCACTGTGAGCATCAGAGACGTTGGCCGACCAAAGGAGGGGCATGCGAGATTTACTGTCTGCTGCGATCATCAAACTGTCCGAAATGGGCGTCAGCTGTTTCCCTTTCTGCATAAATCAATTCTTCTGCGCGGGGTCGGTAAATGCACAATCCAAAGGAACTGGGATATTGACGGAAAGGCAAGAAAGAAAAAAAAAAAAAAAAAAAAAGAAAAAAAAGTGAAAAAACAAAGAACGGGACGTGGGTGAAGGTGGGTTGGAGTAGGGGGTGAAGAGGGAGGGAGAGGGGGGAGAAAGATGGAGTAAAAAGGTGTAGAGAAAAAGGGGGGGGGAGAGAGAGATAGAGAGAGAGAGAGAGAGAGAGAGAGAGAGAGAGAGAGAGAGAGAGAGACGGACAGACAGAGACAGACAGACAGACAGACAGACAGACAGAGTATGGCTGCTGCATCGTTAAGAAACGACGTACTGTTTCTTTTTGTTTGTTTTAACCTGCCCCCACTCCCATTCCCCCCCCCCCCCCCCACCTCCACTCCCCAACCCCCCCCCCCCACCCCACCCGTTTCCTCTTTACACAAGAGAGCGAAGAAAGAAAACAAAACTTCATTCAGCTACTCTTTGAAAGGGAAAAAAGATGACGGTGTTGAATACTTAATGATTAGGCCTTCGCTTGATTAGGTAGGTAGGCGGCCTTGTCAGTGGGAAGCCCACAGATCGAAAGCATAGAGTCCAGCGGGGTATGGTCTAAACACTGAGCAGCACCCGATGCGCGCGGCTGAGTTGAGTTTCGCATATCCCCAGAATGCTAGATCCTTCGCGTCTGGCGAGCAGGCGCGTTTCTTTGCAACAGTTTCCGGCGAAATTTCGGTAGATAGAGACCATTACAGAGTCACGGGCAAAGGTGCTCGAGCTGGTTAAAGGGGGTGTATATTTGTTTGATTGATTAATTTGGCGCGATGAGCCTTGTTTCTGAGGGCGATTGGCACTTGCTTGTCTTCTGTACACATCGAAGTAACCAGAGGATTATTATGGCAGTAACCTGACTACCCGTTCGCTGCTTGAAGCTGCTTGAAAATGTTACAAACAAAGGCTTTCCCAGTGCCAGGGAAATCTAATGATTTGGGGGTAATAATTAACAAAAAATTCTAGCTCAGAAACTACAAAAGATATAACAATGAAATATATATGATTTTTGAAGGAAATTGAATGAAGATTTTGAATCTGGGCTTCTTTTGTTTTAATTTTGATAATAAAAAAGTATTTAGACAATTAGATTTGGATAGATTTTTTTGCACGATCAAAAGCATATGTATTTACCACTACATCTTCACATCCAAACAAGAACACAAAGCAAAAAAGTTGAAAATAAAGTTTGTATTGTCACACTACACCTGTAAATGAAAGTAAAACAGTTTAGAAGTCTATCAAGACGCTCACACTCTATGCAGACAGGTCAGTCCACGACCACGCCCCCCTCTCCCCACCACGCCCCCTTGCTGGACTTCAACCCTCTCTTTCACTGCTCCTCTTCCCATACCTTTCCCTCTGCCCCGTGCCACGCCGCGAGCAGGCCGCGCTCCCCTCTTGCGCTGACTATCACGTCACTGACCACTGGCACGCAGTGCAGAGTACACACTAGGCGAGCTCGTTCGACGCTGGCAAACCAGTCGGCTGAACACACACTGAGGTCACACAGTACGACACAATAACTGACGAATACGGTTGGCAATTCCATCACTATCATCATCTCACCTTCATGCTCGAGTGAGTCGTTGAATAAAAGATTATTGTCTTTGTCAAAAATCATTAGCAGAGCCTGCTCAGCTGTGTAAATACGTTGATTTGGTCGCTGCGCTTGTCGAAGGTTGCGCCGCCATCTTTGCAAGCGAGACGAAGTGCTGGCTGGTCATCCAGTCAGTGATGAGAATAAATGGGCTTTCCCCTCACGTGTGGTCATTTACATATCATTTTAATAATACAGACATATAAGGCTTACTACGCACACTCTATTTAAGTCCGTTGATAGAAATAGTAACGAATGAAAATTCAAGAAAATGCATGACGTCAGTGGACGGCCCATAGGCACTGGGAAAGCATTTTTAATGCGGCGTCAGCTGACGGCTTAAAGGCACTCTACGGGTTAAATAGAGGGGCTTGTAGTCAGATGGATAAAGCGTTTGCCTGTAGAGTTGAAGGTGTGAGTTCGGATTACACATGGGTCAGTTTTTATTTTTGCTTTAAAACCATCTGTGTCCACCTGGAAGTAAATGGTTACCTAATTCAGTTCAGGGAAGGTTGAAGGCGGCGGAAGAAGAGGGAGAGGCCTCGCCTTTCATCACGCCCTACCATAAACACGGTGAACGTCTGAAGGTTCACTGCTTCAGTGGCTGAAAGGCTATGAGAACTTTAAACCAGCATAACTATTACAAAAATAAGAGGGGGTGGGATGGTCGAGATTTCTGCCTGTTATGAAATATAGCTTAGAATTATCTATCATACTTGATTAAAAGAAGACGTAGTGCTTTCTTCCATGCTGAGAGTATGATCCTTTTTCGAAACTTAAATGAAAGGTCAAGGTCATCACATGTCAATACAGAAACCATTGTTATCATGAATTCTTCGATACTCACTGAAAAAAAGATCTCTTTGTATATCATATACACAAGCTGGGATGCATTTAGAAAACATTCTTTAAAACAATGAAATCGTCACATCTGATACCTTTGAGTCAGTGGAAGTCAAATTCAGATTATTATTATTATTATTATGAACATTTATGACGCCTAATCAATTGAATGCCCTAGGCGTTTACAATATCACAACAGACATCAAATCACACAATATATAACAATCATACATGAGAAAAAGGCATCAAAATCCAAAGCAAGGACACAAACTCACAAGCATGCATACACGCAAACACACACTCACACAGACACGAACGCACACAAAGCAGACACTCGCATCACACATTGCAAACGTCGGGTCACAGGGAAAACGAAGTTACCTAGGAAACAGATGAGTTTTGAGAAGGCGCTTGAATGTGGGCAGTGAGGGTGAGTATCTGAGAGAGCGAGGCAATTGATTCCAGGTAGTTGGAGCTTGATAGGCAAAGGAACGTTGACCAAAGGTTTTAGTGCGAACAGTGGGGATACTGTAGATACGAGTGTCACATGAGGAACGTAAAGCTCGAGATGGGGTGTAAAGATGTAACAGGTGGGTGAGATACTCAGGACAGGAAGACTCGATAGATTTGAAGCAGAGAGAGGCAATCTTGTAGGATATTCTTAGCTGAACAGGGAGCCAGTGGAGAGAGCGGAGCAATGGGGTAACATGGTTATATTTAGAAGTCCGGAAGATGAGACGGGCAGCATGATTCTGAACTCTTTGAAGTTTGTTGATGAGATGAGAGGGAGAGCCAGACAAAAGAGCATTACAGTAATCCAGGCGGGATAGAACAAATGCGCAGACAAGAGCTTTTGTTGTGTTTTCTGAGAGAAGATGGCGAATAGAAGCAATTCGGCGGAGTTCAAGAAAGCAAGTGCGACAGACATTGCTGACATGCTGTTGGAAGGACAGGGTTTGATCAAGAGTTACACCGAGGTTGCGGGCGGAATGAGAGAGAGTGATAGGTGAATCAACAAGTTTGATGGAAGTCGGAACAGAAGGTGGTTTTGAAGTTTTGGTGGGGTGATCAGGATCAGTTCAGACTTATCTTCATTTAGTTTTAGTTTGTTTCGGGTCATCCAGTCCTTAAGGTTGGCTACACAAGACTGGGTGTTTTGGATCATGAGAGGAAGGTCAGAGAGAGGCCCAGAGACATACAGCTGATTGTCATCAGAGAAGGAATGATGCTGAAGTAGGTGTTCTCGGACGATAGAAGAGACAGGATAAGAGTAGAGAATGAAGAGTAGAGGGCCCAAGACAGATCCTTGTGGCACGCCGTAGGTCAGATAAGAGGGATTAGAAGAAAGGCCGTTGATAGAAACTACTTGTTGACGATCAGTGATGTAGGAATGAAACCAACTCAAGACTGTGTCATCAAGCCCAAAAGAGTGATGTAGGCGGGAAATGAGGATAGAGTGGTCAATAGTGTCAAAGGCAGCAGATAGGTCCAAGAGAGTCAAAAGTGATACATTGTTACAGTCAAGGGCAGTCAGAATGTCGTTACAGATTTTGAGAAGAGCAGTCTCAGTGCTATGTCCAGAGCGGTAAGCAGACTGAAGGGGATAGACAAGGCTGTTGGAATGAAGGTGGTCTAACAGTTGGTCAAGAACAACTTTCTCTAAAATTTTTGAAAAGAAACGGAAGATTTGACACAGGTCTGTAGTTTTTCAAATTGTCAGGGTCAAGAGTAGTCTTTTTCAAAAGAGGTCTTACAATTGCAGATTTGAAAGAAGGAAAGAAGCCAGTTGAGAGGGAGTGGTTGATGATGATGGTAATATGAGGGAGTAGAGTGTCAAGGCAATGGGTGAGGAAAGAAGCTGGTAGTGGGTCAAGTTCACAGGTTTTAATGCCAGATTTCATGATGATTTTCTTTACAAAGACCTCAGAAACAGGATGGAAGGAAGTGAGGAAAGTTCCCGAGAAAGGGGGATCGGGAAATGGTGCATGAGTATTAGTCAGGGAGTCCAGTGAAAGCCTAAGATTAGTGATCTTGCTGACAAAGTAGTCAGAGAAAGCCTGTGGAAGGTCAGAAGGTGGGAGATTGGAAGGAAGAGGAGAGGAGTCAGTTTTTACCAAGAAGAGTGTTAGTAATGTTATACAGCTGTTTGGATGTGGAGCATGCAAGAATTTTGGCATTGTAATAGGCAGATTTTGTAGCGTGAACAAGGCTGTTAACAATTTTGTTGGCAGTTTGGAAAATTTGCTTGTGAACTGTCAGACTGGACTTGAGCCACTGTCTCTCGGCAGGAGCGTACTGGTCCAGGAGCCGAAGGAGAAGGGAGTTGAGGTCATCTGGAGTGGTCGGCGGTGAAGTAGACAAGTGAGAATGGAGGACAGCGTTGAAGAGAGTCATGTCGACTGCGGAGAGGTTTCTGGCTTGAACGTACGTTTTGCGAGGTGGAGGGCGGAAAAGGTGGAGATCAGCTACGAGGCAGACATGGTCAGACGGGAGGGTGTGGTCGATAGTGACAGAACTCACCACAGCCTGGTCAACCCTGTGGATCATATTATCCAATGTGTGTCCACGAATGTGAGTGGGAGCGTGGACACACTGAACCAGTCCATAGCAGTCCAGGAGGTCGATGACTTTAGAGGTGGTGGAGTCAGAGGGGCGATCAAAATGAATGTTGAAGTCACCAGCGATGATGTAGGAGCCATGAAGAGAGTTGCAGTAGGACAGCAGATCGGGGAGTTCATCGAAAAAGGTGGAGTCAGTCAAGCGGTTCTTAGGGTTTGGAGGGGGACGATACAGACACTGTCTCTCGGCTCTGCGTCTTTCACGCTTGGCTTCTTGCAGCTGAGGCGCAACGGAGGAGAACCAAGGTGATGGTGGCCTCTTGGAGACAAGATGTCAAGGGGCAAGGTACATAACATGACATGTATAACGCATCTGTATTGAGTGGAGAGGTGTTAGACAGAATGGCTTTCACACACACACGCACACGCACACCCACCCACCCACCACACACACACACACACACACACACACACACACACACACTTATATATGTATATACAATATGTTTGTGATGATATTAGGGTTATTTATGATGAACACCTTCCACATTTATCATACATTTTTTAGTTTGTTTAAATTGATGTTTTGGAAAAAGAGCCTTCTGTTTTCTGGTTTGAATTTTTTTTTTTTGATGAAAGGAGCCTTAGTTTTTACTTTCTCATCGGATGGAAACAACTTGAAAAAAAAGTACTAAAGCAGCAACCATATCAAACGGGTATTCTGCACAGTTGCGGATGGTTGGATGGGGGTTGTTTTAGAAGCGGGATGCAGACTGGAATGGCTTACACATCCTCATCTCCCCCCCCCCCACCCCCTTTTATTTTATTTTATTTTTTTACAATTAAACCTCTGGTTACTTCGATGCAAATAGTACAGAAGACAAGCGAGTGCTATTCAACCAGAAATAGCGGACTTTCTAGCAAATCTAACATGAGATCCCCCGTCCCTTTTAATAGCATAGAGGATCACAAGTAGGTACCAGTCTAATACCGCTTGTGCATTTCGCGTGTAGCTCGCATGCTAGACAAAAAATGGCAGCAGGATGGATCGCATTTGTGATTGTAGAGGTCAGGCTGTGTTAGGAATAATCTGTTGCGAATCTGTCGCTGTGCATCGTAGTTAGTCATCTGTTTGACATTGCCATTATCAGACCTGTCATGCAAAACATGCTGAATTCATCGACTTCGGATCCATAATTGATGGGACAAGCCGATCAAATCAGCTTCCGCTTGGCTCCGTGTGTGTGTGTGTGTGTGTGTGTGTGTGCGTGTGCGTGCGTGCGTGCGTGCCTGCGTGCCTGCCTGCGCGCCTCTCTCTCTCTCTCTCTCTCTCTCTCTCTCTCTCTCTCTCTCTCTCTCTCTCTCTCTCTCTCTCTGGAGCAACTCTCGTCTTCGTCAACTCGCGGCAAGACATCTAAGCGTTCATTTTATTGAAGAAACACAGCTCTGCCGCTGCCAGGCAGTGAGGTGGGACAGGATGATAGCAGAGTAAGGCCCCACAGTGAAGTGTATAGCGTTCTGCTTGACGTAGCAGCGTGAGAACAAGTTGAATATCTGTCGTCTGGATGGATACACACTTTATACTTTATTGTGCCTCCCCACCCCCTGCCCCCACCCCCAGCCTCTCACCCCCTGTTCCTTATCCCTTTCCCCCTCCTCTCCCCCCCCCCCCCTGCTCTCTTGTCCTCTTTTCTTATGCGCTTCTCTGTGTCTTCCCCTCTTCTGTTCCTGCGCTTCTGTCTGTCTGTCTGTCTGTCTGTCTGTCTCTCTCTTTCTCTCTCTCTCTGTTCTTCTCTCATTCTTTATCCTCTTTATGCCTGCGGTTCTCTCTTCTCTCGCTCTATCACTCTGTGTCTGTCTGTCTGCTTGCCCCCCCCCCCCCCCTACTTCTTGTTTACACCTTTTTTGTCTCTCTCTCTCTGTCTGTCTCTATCCACCTCCTTCCCCTCTCTCTCTCCCTATCCCGCCCTCTCCACCCTTCCCCCATCTCTCCTCCTATCTCTCTCTCTCTCCCCCCCCTCTCTCTCATTCTCACTCTCTCTTTCTCCCCCCTCTCTCTCTCCTTCTCTCGTCCTCCTTCTCTCAAGTCCCACCCCTTCCCTCCGTTTTTTCCCCACATCATGCGCTACAGGCAACATTTACTTGTGTGTTGTGATGTTATGATTACATGTCTATGTGCGTGCGTGCGTGCGTGTGCGTTTTGTTAGTGTGAATGTGTTCGTAACCGCGCGTGCGCGCAAACTCAGTGTGTGTGTGTGTGTGTGTGTGTGTGTGTGTGTGTGTGTGTGTGTGCGCGCGTGCGCGAGTGCGTGCGCTTGCGCTTGCACGCGTTTTTGTATCTTTGTGTGTATGACTACATGAGCGTGTCTGTGCAGGGGAATGGGGTAGTGGTCAGGGCAGGGTGGGGAAGGAAAAGGGAGTCATCGGGAGATAGGGGCTGGGGAGATAGGGGCTGGGGAGATAGGGGCTGGGCTGGGGAGATAGGGGCTGGGGAGATAGGGGCAAGGAAGGTTTGGTTGTTGTTTTGTTTGGCTTGCAAAGCGCCTAGACAGATCTCTGAAAAAATCCGCTATTTTAAGAGAATAATTGATGTAATTTTATTATCAATATCTCTCTGTTTTTGTCATAAGCAGTCTCTTATCTTTCTGTCTCTGTCTGTCAGTCTGTCTGTCTGTCTCTGCCATTATTTGTTGGTCAGGGATATGAGGCCATTTAACCAACGTAAACTATTTTTGTATTTTCATAAAGCCTGACTTGCAGACAAAATCCTGTTTGCTTTAGATCGATAATCATGAAAATGTGACCCTGACCAGTTGAAAGTCAATAACATAACGGCTCAGGGGTGCGGAATAGCAGTATGTTGTTGTTTGGTCGCTTTTTTTTTTCTCTCTTTCTTTTCCTCTTCTTCGTAGTCGTCGTCTTCCTCTTCCTCCTCCTCCTCCTTCACACAATCTCACCTGTTTCTTAGAAATTTATCA
>CM065728.1:54263059-54280559 GCA_033310375.1 Conus canariensis
GTAACTTCATTCTGTCTGTCTGTGTCTGCACACAGAGTTGGTTGTAATCGATGCTGTTGACAGATATAACTACTGTTGTACTGACGGAAAACAATCATAGTCGTAACATGTCTGCTAATGCGCGCATGTGCTCATACACACACAGACACACTAAGCCCGCGAGCGCGCACACTTACACACAAACACACGCACAACCCCCACCCACACCCCACGGAATATTACATAATTTTTTGAAAAGATATAAAACGAAAATGCTACAAACATATACATACACACAGACAGGCAGACAGACAGGACACAGACAGACAGACAGACAGACAGACAGACAGACAGAATGTGCACGCGCGCTCACACACATGAGCGCACCCCACACACACACACACACACATACACACAACACACAACACACACACACACACACACACACAACAACACACACGACACAACACACACACACAACAGAGGCATACACACGCACAGGGGCGCGCGCGCGCACAGCACACACACACACACACCACACACACACTACACACAACGCACACACACACACACGCACACAACACATGCAACATACAACATACATACATACATACATACATACAAACAGACAGACACATACACCGCACCCACACCGACGCCACCATATACACAAACAAAACGCGGGCGCGCGGGCAGCTGTGGCGCGCGCGCACGTACACACACACACACACACCACCACACACACACACAACACAAACAAAACCACCACACACATACACACACACACACACACACACACACACACACACACAACACACATACAATATCATATAATTTTCTGAAAATGCGAAAAACGAAACTACTTACACACAGCTGTGCACGCACACGCATACACACACACACACACACACACACACACACAACACACACACACACACACACTAATGTTCTGAAAACACGCGAAACGAAAGTACTTGCTCAAAACACACACACACACACACACACACACACACACACACACACACACACACACACACACATAGACACGGATACAGACACAGACGCACGCTGCGCGCGTGCGCTCGCGCGCTCTCGCACACACTCACACACATATATGCGCGCGCGCCCGCGTGCTCACACACAGATGCATCTCTCTGTCTTTCTCTGTCTGTCTGTCTGTCTGTCTGTCTCTCTCTCTCCCCCCCCCTCCCCTCTGTCTCTATCTTGCTCCCTGTCTCGTACGCGCGTCCACGTCCACACACACGCACACATACACAGACAGACACACATACAAGCGCACATACATACATGCGCGCGCACGCATGCACGGATTCACGCATGCACGCACGCACGCAATATATTCCGAAAGGGGCGGGCGTGGGGGTTGGGGAAGAAATGCGGCGGCGGATAAAAGAACCATTATTTTGTGTAAGAAGGAGGAGCTTGAGATTCCATCACAAATCCGACTCTGCTATAGGTTCAGCTGTGAAAATGGGACTTCGATTCGCCCAAAAAGGAAGAAAGGAAAGAAAACACAGATAAATGAAATTCAAACAAAGGGAAAAGAAAAGCAAATAATCTAGAAGAGAGGGAAAGATAAGAGAAATACAGGAACGACGATCATGTTAGAAAAAGAGAGGGCGGAGGGATGGGGCGGGGGCTGGTGGCGGCGGGATTTTCTTTGAAACATTTTCTTTTTTTGCCCACAGACGGCTTATTTACCATGCTCGGAGTTTATACAATATTTTCTTGAAGGTTGTCAGCTATGTACATTCCATACCTAAGGTTTGCTTGCTCGATTTCATCATCACAGCGATGCAAAGAGACACGATAATTTATGGTGTTCGTCCTCATTCCATAAAATTTGCTGATGACGATTAGAAAACAAAAACAAAAACAGACAAACAAAAGAAACAACAACATGTACATCCGATCCTAAATGTGCAGAAAACATGACAGAAGAAGAAGAAGAAATGTGTGTGTGTGTGTGTGTGTGTGTGTGTGTGTGTGTGTGTGTGTGTGTGTGTGTGTGCGTGCGTGCGTGCGTGCGTGCATGTGCGTGTGTGTGTGTGTGTGTGTGTTTTCTGTCTTTCTTTCCTGTTTTGCAGCATGTCTTCATGGTATACTTTCAAAGTCACGGCATGACGACTGAGGAATAATCTTCTGCTCGTGCAGCACACAAAGCCGGTCATGGCGATGTACCGCAGGCAGTCATTGCCGTAAAAGGGCACAAGTCGGTACAGGATTCTCTGCCCCTGCCACATCAGCTCTCACTAGACCTACAAGCATGTTGTTTACAGACACAGGCGAAAAGGACCCTGACAAAGAAAAAAAGAAAAAAAAAAGGGAAATCAGAAGTGAGCCAATGGGAAACGTTAACAGCGAATGATTAACAGGGGAAGTAACTCTTGTTCTATGGCGACTAATGCTACTTCGGTACCCATTTACCCGGCACAAGGTGGACACGTCGCACGCATCCCTAAACACAAATACTTAAAAAAAAACTTGAAGTTTCAAGATTAAGCATGTACTGCAAGCTAACTGACACATGTGCACACAGTGACATCAACAGGCAGAGTGTGTGTATCAAGGGAAAGAGAAGAAAACGGCGCAGTGCAAGAACAGAAGTGTGAAATATTGAAATAGACATGTCCTTCTCCGTTATGCCGTTATTTGCCGACACCGGTATTCATACCATCACTAACGATCGTCAGCTATGTAGTATGGGCGCGTTTGACCATATCACTGGAACGCTGTGCAAAAGGCAAAAGGCACCAATTCTCAGTGATCTCATAATAACAGTTCGGAGTAGGTTTAGAGATTTTTTTTTCTCTCTCCTTTTTCTTTTTTATGTTCAGCGTCAGATCGAGTCTTCATGAAAAACTAGATAGGAGACGATATCAAAGTACCAGAATAGTTCCCTCTGGCTCGACACGGCCTTTCTGGCCTCCCTGCAACTTGCAACACGCCAGACAATAAGTCGGCGGCGGCAGCTTCTTTCCTTTCACCCCGACCCCCTGCACTATTGCCAAGGCCCCGGGATGACGACGACGGTTGACAACGGTTGAGGACGGTGAGGACGACTTCTGCTCGTTCAGCGCACGCGCACACACACACACACACACAGACACACGCCACACACACACACACACACACACACACACACACAACACACACACACACACACCACACACACACACAACAAGCCAGGCATGGCGACATGCTACAGGCAGTGACTGCCGTAAAAGGGCACAGGTCGGCTGCTACAGGAGTCTCTTCCCTTGCCAGAGGATCAGCTCATAAAGCAAGAAGAGAGTGGAGAAGAGAGATCGATCCGTACAGTGAACAGTGGGTGGAGGAGGAGTGAGGGGCGGAAAGGGGTGGGGGTGGGTGGGGTGGGGAGAGGGGTGGATGTGGAGAAGGAGGCCGAAGAGACGAAGCAGACAAGAACAAACAAAAACAAAAGAAAACAAAAGCGTTTAGGAGGAGGGAGAATTGGAGGAGGATGGGAGGAGGAGGAAGACGAAGAGAAAGGAGAAGAAACAAGAGGAGTAGAAGGGGAAATGACAGGCAGAGAGGAAGGAAAAGAGAAAACAAACAAAAGGACAAAGAAAAAGAAGTAGTAGTAGTAGCAATAATGATAATAATGATAGTAATAATGGTAATAATAATGATCATAATAATGAAGACGAAGAAGAAGAAGAAGAAGAGGAAGGAACAATAAGTAGTAGTTGTTATAAATGAAGACATATACTAAGAAGAGGGAAGGGGGGAAAAAACGAACAAAACTATCAGAAAAATACAGAAGGTACAGGAGGCATTTCTTTGAGTAAGTCGGATAATGATCATTGGTAAGATAATAAGAGGGGAGGTGTGTGTGTGTGTGTGTGTGTGTGTGTGTGTGTGTGTGTGTGTGTGTGTGTGTGTGTGAGAGAGAGGGAGAGAGAGAGAGAGAGAGAGAGAGAGAGAGAGAGAGAGAAGAGAGAGATTATATCTCTCTTTCGCCTTGTGTATGACGTTGTGTGTGCGCGTGTGTGTGCGACAGTGTGCCTGTGCGAGAGATTCATATGTTTTATTCATGTTTAGGCCATTGCCCCTAATGAAGGGGAATAATTGAACAATCATTTCACACAGTTTCCAACACCAGGTATAAAGGCAGACTAGTATTTTATGAGGAGAGAGAGAGAGAGAGAGGGGAGAGAGAGAGAGAGAGGGGCACGTGGGCGTGGGGGTGGGGAGGAATATGGTTGGAGGTGGGAGCAAGTAGGTTATGTGTGCAAGGGATAGCAGACAAGCATGTAGAATTAAAAGCGCGACCTAAATCATTGGAAAAAAAAACCCTTGCCGACAAATGCCATCATGTTAAACCAGATCAAGGACTGTTGGGTGCTCCACGTGATTACCAAGATGCGTTACAGGTAAGAACGGAATTGCGTTACCATGATGATTTTGCTGATAATAGCATAATTATGATCAGCATCAGCAGACGTCGGTCTCTTTGGCTGTCTCTGTCTTCATGTCTCGTCTGTCCTTGTGTCTGTCTGTCTGTCTGTCTGTCTGTCTCCACCCCCATACCTCCCTCCCTCTCATCCTCTCATTCACTCTCTCTCATACCCATTCATTCATGCACTCCTCTCTCTCTCTCTCTCTCTCTCTCTCTCTCTCTCTCTCTCTCTCTCTCTCCTTCAGGGAGAAGGTCTACCCGCCTTCTCACTCCTGTACCTGCTTGTCTACCCACGTGCCTACCCATCTTCTTCTACCTACCTGTCCATTCGCCGACCTGCGTACCTGCTTCTTGCGTACCCACCAACACGCGCACATACGAACTTACCCCTCCCCCTCCCCCTTTTTTCCTTTTTTTCCCGTTATGTTTAGTTTTAACGGCTGTTCTATTTTCTGCGTCGTTTCAGACAGACCTGCGGAAAGGTCTGTCCTTTTCACCTGGCTCCTAGTTGTCATGCAACTATCCATTCCTCTTTGCCTGTTCCACCTGCAACCCCTCCCCCCCTTCCCCTCCCCTCCTTCCGTTCGCACTCCTACTCCCCCCCCCCTCACACACACACACACACACACACACACACACACACACACACACACACACACACACACGCACACACACACGCACACACACACATCCTTATCCCCTCCTCTCCCCTCCCCTTCCCGCTCTGACACTCCTCTGCCCGCAGCTCATCACGCGCAAATTTGTCTCTTTCAAGCCGTGTTTAGGAGGAAAGGCGATTAAGAGCATGACTGACGAGAGGTCTGGGGGAAGAGGAGAGTAAAAGAAGGATAAAGAGAGGGAGACGGTTAGACAGGATGAGAAAGAGAGAGGAGAAGAGAGGGTGGGGGTGGGGGGTGAGGGTAGAGAGCGAGAAAAACAGAACGGTGGGGAGGGGAGGGGGGGGTGATAGGGATATGCATTTAGTCGGGAAAGGTTAATATAAAATTTTTCATAGAAATGAATGAATGAGAGAGAGAGAAGAGAGAGAGAGAGAGGAGGAGGGAGAGAGAGAGAGAGAGAGAGGAGAGAGAGAGAGAGAGAGAGAGAGAGAGAGAGATTTATCACGGAAGGGGAGGGAATAGCAGGCGGGGGGGGGGCGGGGGGTGAAGTGGGAGCCGTAGTGCCGGGCAGGACCGATCATTAGTCTTTCTTTGAGTCAGGCACCAACAGGTGAGCCCACCTGGCCATTGGCTGGCCGAGAGGATTTTCCGCAGACTTTTGTAGTCGGTTTGTGGGGTTTTGCCATTCACAGCGCCGGAGGGAGGGAAAAGGAAAGATAAAAGAACGGTCGTGGAGGGGAGGGGAAGTACTGAGGTCAGGCAGAAAAAGGAAGGTGGGGCTGCTGCCAAGAGAGAGAGAGAGAGAAAAGAGGAGAGAGAGAGAGAGAGAGAGAGAGAGAGAGAGAGAGTTTTACCGAGGGAGAAGCGTAAGCACTCTGAGCTTGTGTACATCTTGCCCTCGGTTACGGACAGAGAAAAAAAAGAAGAAAAAAAGAAGAAAAATAAAAGAAATTTAGGGAAGAGATACGCAAATTAAACCGCCATTCCTTCTTACCTTCATCTCCCCCTGAAACATGCATGGAAAACACAGTCTTAATTGAACATATACATACAGCATTGATATACACAAATACATTCATACACATACATAAGCATTGCGAAAGAGAACGAACGAACGAATTTTATAATCAGAGGGTAATGGATTGAGCATGAATACTTTTTTTTGCATCCAGCCCACTGGGCAAGAAGAAGAAGAAGAAGTTGGAGAGAGAGAGAGAGAGAGAGAGAGAGAGAGAGAGAGAGAGAGGGGTGAAGAGATGTCAGTTCGTTGGTCCGTCTGTCAGTCGATGTATCTGTGTTTGTCTACTCCATTTATGTGGTATCTCCCCCCCCCCCACCTTCTCCCCTAGCCTCTCTGTCTCTATATCTATCTGTCACCCCCTCTCTGTTTCCTTTTCTGCCTCTGTGTCTGTCTCAGGTCCCCACATCTCTTTATATGACCTTTTCCTTTTTTGTGGTCTTCAACCACCTGTTTTTCTTCCCACATACCTCCTTTTTTTTCTTACTGAATACTCTTCTCTCTCTCTCTCTCTCTCTCTCTCTGCGTGCGTGCGTGCGTGCTGTGTGTGTGTGTGTGTGTGTGTGTGTGTGTGTGTGTGTGTGTGTGTGTGTACTGGCGGTGATATTTTATAAACAATATTCCTGACAATAACCTTTTTTTCTGGCTCGAATTTTTTTAATCGTTTGAATACCCGGCAGATAAACAAACCAAATGTTAGACCGGACGGAACAGACCGGATTTAAAGCAAAATAAGGGGGGGGGGGGGGGGGGGGGGGGGGGGGGGGGGGGGGACAAAACATGACCAAACGCTCGCTAAACGCCACCCAAATGACGGAACTGTAAAGCAGTCTGTTCTTTGCTTGGTGACCTTATGAGGACCTGATATTAATAATCGAATTGCTAGCGCTGGCAGTGCGATATACAGTGTATGTATATGCTGTGGGGAAATCTAATCTAATCGGGTGGAGAGTTGTGAGAATGAGAGGATACGAAACCTGTAGGTTAAAAAAGGTAGAAAGTAGCATAGTAAATGATCAGTGGTCGACTTCGCTTGGCACTTCAGTTTAAGGCTAAGCTTTAAACGGGTGATTTTCTTTTTTTTTTTTTTTTTTACTCACGAAGCAAAAGAAGGGTTCATTTTTTTTTCTAAATGAACAATTTACAAGAAAAGCCGCAGCGTAGATCATCATACAACATTAAAAGAATACAGCGTAACTGAAGGTATATGATGACACTTTTGACCTGCAAAATGGCACCGACTTTTACGTCTTGACATCGAAGAAAGAGCATAGTATGTTTTGTTTGAAGTCAGATATCAAGATTAAGAAACATTTTAAAATAGACTTACTTAATGCGGAAGAACACACATACTATATACTCTTTTACACTAACGTGCATATGCACGCACATATACTAGCAGACTCATATATATATTTATGCACACGAAAAGGGTTTTTTTTTTGTTTGTTTTTTTGTTTTTTTTTTTTAAACAAATGAATAAAGGTAATATGGTAAAACTGAAAGTGCATTTTTTTTCCACGGTTGATAAAAGAAATTATTCTTTCATTCTGATAGACATACATTTGATTTCAGTAATAAAACAATTATTCCGGTTTTTTTTTTTGTCCGGGGGGGGGGGAACATTTTACTGATGGCTCTTTTTACATGTGGGACCCGGCAGTGCCATGGCTGACGCGGTGGCCGGCTTTGCATTGGCCGGAAGCGTCCCTGAGAGATTGGTAGTGGCAGATTTGCGGGGAGCTGGTAATTATGGAACTGTCCCGAGTTCAGTGGTCTAGCTAGTTCCAAACTCTAGACGGGATGACCGATTGATTGATTATCTTGGCAGGAGCGGGCTGCAGCTTGAGCCCCACCTCACTGCTTCCCCGCTCCTTCCCATCTCAGTTTTGACCCACGGGGATACATCTTGCAGGCAAGCATCACCAACGATTATCAGCGCTCTTAGTGCCCCAACTTGATTGAACCACCATGGTGGTTATTTTGGGGGAAGGGGTGGAATCTTGATTTACCGTCTTGCTTGGTGTGTACTTTTCTGTCTGTGTGTCTGTCTGTCTCTGTCTCTCTCCGTCTCTGTCTGTCTGTCTGTCTCTTTCCCGCCTCTCCTTTCTCTTTCCCGCCTCCCCCTCCTCTCTCTCTCTAGCTCGCTCGCTCGTTCGTTCTCTCCCCTTTGTGTCACTGTCTCTCTCTCTCCCTCCCTACATCACTGTCTCCATCCCCCCTCTCTGTCTCTCATGTCTCTAGAGAGAGTAAGCGTAAGTCCGAAGTAAGTCTGAAGTCTTAACCTGACTCAATGAATGGAAATTGCAGGTTGGTAACTTTGGAAACAGCCCAAGTCCCTCTCTCCCTCTCTCTCTCTACTCCTCTCTCTCTCTCTCCTCCTCTCTCTCTCTCTCTCTCTCCTCTCTCTCTCTCTCTCTCTCTCTCAAGTACTGCTTCTTAAGTTCTTTCAGGCAATCTTTCATAGATTGTAGGTGACAGGATTGCCATGATCACATGCATACTAATGACAGATTTGCTGAATGTAAACAAGTTAAGGGCTAAGGTAGAGGAAACTCTTTTCTTATCCTGTTCTTCGTGATCTTAAAAGGAAATTTGTTAAACCTGAATACTGCAACAATCTGTGTAACTTTAACTTACATCCACTGTTGTCATCGAGAAATGAAACTACACTCTAAAGACTGGCAACATTTATCTATGACTCTCTGGAAAGATTGCATAGAGCAATATCCTTATAAGTGTACTGTTGTAAATTGTTTCATTGCGTTTACGTCTTGTGCAAGTAAACGTAAATTCGATGTAGTAGTTGGATTATTGTGCAAGTAATTCTTGTGATACTTTTCATTATTTGGTTGTTTATGTTATCCTCTTCAGTTACGGGTTTTGGTCTGTACTGAGTAACCATATTCGTATTCTCTCTGTCTCTCTGTTTCGTTCTGACTCTGTCTGTCTGTCTGTCTGTCTGTCTGTCTCTCTCTCTCTCTCTCTCTCTCTCTCTCTCTCTCTCTCTGTCTCTGTCTGTCTGTCTGCCTCTTGATACGATTATTCGTTTTTCACGCGTTAAGTCATTCTTCGTGATGTTGTGGTCTATTATGCTGCGTGTTGTTTTGCACTGCATTCCTATTACTTGGTGCAACATGGTATTGTGATGCTTTTCATTGTGATATATCACGTTTCCGTTGTAGCAAACTGTTTGGTGTAAAATCCTCGAAGAGAGTCTCGGGGTGTGCAAAGCCTGTTTGTGTTTTGATTCGTGTAACTGTCAGCGTAGAATTTCTTTTCTTTTAGAAAGTGTCCCTTTGTTACCGTAGTGAGCTAGGCACGTCCTGGACACGGAAATCTCAATTTATTGTCACGGTGGTAACCAGACTGTATGTGTCTGGTGGAGAGATGTGGGAAATGTGTTTTACATTACAGCGCAAAAGAGGCAAGCAAAAAATCCATTTTATTCTTCCTGTCGGCGTGCGCTGTTAGGAAGTTGCGATCTTTGCATGCTGAAGAGCCTATATTACGTAGAGCACGATCGATTCGTTTTCAGTAGAGCTGAAACGTTTAGTGGGGGGGCGGGGGGGGGGGGGATTTCAATACGAAAAAGAAAGTTTGAAGATTTGTTCTTCTGGGCAGCCGCAAACATGTGTTGATATACGTAGACTATTTCATACGGCAAGGTCCCCTTTGAAGTAACACCGTCGAACAGTCATTTCCTGCTCGTGTTGTTCTTGCCCCCCCCCCCCCCCCCCCCCCCCCCCCCCCCCCCCCCCTTAAGTTCAGACTCCACACCTGCTGTACACACACTCACTCAACTACTGCCGTGATAATTCAGCATGATAAAATTCGGTCTCTACCTAGACACGGAGGGAACACCTCTGGGGTGTTGCCTGAAGGTAAGACAGCATGCGTGAACAGCGGTAATGGGCCATCCATGCTGACGCTATCCGATGATGATTATAGATGTAGCCATATTTGCAGCGGATAACTGTAATTTTTACAGGACTGCAAAATGTGATCATATTACATTGTCATAAATGAAAAGCTTTAGATGTAATATGAGTTTGTATGCAGAGAGCAAGATGCTTTCTTTCAGACCCAAAAACCAGTGAAATATAAACTTCAGTTTGAAGAAAAAAAAACTCTAAATGAAGGACTTGATTACGGCGTAATACTTTTAGTATGATCCGTTGCAGTTGTTTAGTATACTCAATATATGAAAGCATTGTCTCCGTCCAGAGCTAATTCGAAACCAGTTTTAAAAGAAAATATACTATTCCGCGAAACGAAAGAGACACACAAATTACAAGACAACATGCCACGCGTTTCGACCTCTTTGGTCTTCTTCAGGCAAGAAAAACAACATTCAAGACAATGAAAACGAGGAACGAACAATCACTTATCTCCTCAAATTAGGCGCAAGATGGATGTGGAAATCGGTCGCTGGTTACTGAACTTGTCATCATTACAGCAACCGTATGGATCTGTGTTGTAAATCTGCTGTCTAGTGGTTAGAGCACTCATCAGGAAGCTAGGGCTCATGGGTTTGAATTCTTCAGTGGACTGGATCCACATCCTTTTCAGTTTTGGAAGGGATACTTAAAAAACAACAATAACAGCAACAAAAAAAATTTTCTCTTCGTATACGGAGGGTACAATCATAGAAGTAGGCGCGTTTTGGCGAGAGCGGAGCGAAAATACATGATACACAAAATTAATGTAGTCTTGTGAAAGAGTGACGGCGAGGCTTTACGCTTTTTGAAACAAACAAGGAAAGCCAATCTGGGAAATGGTATTGATCGTGTTGTCAGTTAAACGGGCCAGATCCATCCGAAAGTTGAGACGAATCTGGAAGACAATGGCTGGTCTCGGCTATGAATGAACAAGCGAAACTGTGATTTACAAACGAAGTTGGTTTTATTCATAGAACACCAGATAAACACAGTGATCTCTATTCCGAGG
Organism: Conus canariensis; assembly: GCA_033310375.1. Classification (NCBI taxonomy): domain Eukaryota; kingdom Metazoa; phylum Mollusca; class Gastropoda; order Neogastropoda; family Conidae; genus Conus; species Conus canariensis. The sequence goes on from CM065728.1 coordinate 54,274,071, forward strand.
ATCACGATAAGAGAGGGGTGTGGGGCGATGCGGTGGAAGAGGAACGATTTAAGGCGCCGTTCAAGGGGTCGGTTTCACCCCTTGTGCATGTCTCCTGGCTGTCAACTTTTGAACTGTGTGTCAAGTAGGGGGTGGTGTTGGGGTGACCCCTGTGTTGTCGCGCCCATTGGGGGTCCGGACACGAATCATTGATACCCGTCGGAGTCAGGCTGAGCGTGATTACACCCCTGATTCACCCTGCTCAGTTCCACCCCTCCCTTGTGTCTCCAATTATCATGGGTTTCTTCTCTTTTACCATCATTTTCGGGTATTTTCCTTCCCGGGGACAATTGCCAGCCGTCCAGCCCCTACCTTCATGTGGGCTGAGTGGGTTTGTGTGTTCAACATGCTGGTCTTTTTGTGTCTGTATCAAGCACTGAAAAGTGCCGGGTCGTCGTTTTCTGCTGAAACGGGATTCTTGTATTCTAGACAGAAAGGGAACGTGTGGTGGTTTCATGTTAACAATTTACGGTAATTCCAGATAACATACCGGGATGTTTAGGCTCTGTCAGAGATATTTCAATTTAGAAAAGGCTCTGTCACTGTCTCTGTCTCTGTCCCCCCCCCCCTCTCTCTCTCTCCTATTTGGTACCAAGCTGTCAATTGTAATCGTATAATTGGATGATAAGAAAATGCCAGCCTGTGTCGGTGGGGAGATACATATAACGCATTTGAGAGAATGCTCTGCAGTTTTGCAGTAAAGGAGTTATTCTCGGAGCATTTATTGTAAGTACACGCACACCGATAAACGAACGCGTACAAACGCACGCGTGCACACACACAGACGCACGCACGCACGCTCGCACGCACCCACGCAGACAGACAGAAAACACACACACATAATTATATGTACATTCAAATAAGCAGATAATTCGGTATGACAAAAATAAAGGCAGTTCATGAGACACAGGCACACGCATGGGTTTTGTTTGTAGATTACCAGAATACTTATCTTTCTCTTCCACTCCTGGCAGATTTTTTTTCCACAGCTTTCTTCTTCGCTTTTGTTTGCCGTTTGTTTATTTGATAATAGTTTCAATGTTCTTTGTTTTGTCATTGGTATCTTACCATAGCCTAGGATTAGATCTCCAAGAAGTGTTAAAAAGTGAACCAATTTCCAGCAGGGATATTCATTTTGCTGCTAGTAAAATGTCTACTCGTTTTGAGATGTCATGTCGGTCAAAACCGCAGTTGTGTAGGGCTGGGAAAGCTGATTGAAGCTAACGTCTTTTGGCCACTACCTTAGCCACCGCTCGTCTTTCATGATTCAGAAAAAAAAGGGATGGGGTGGGGTGGGGTGGGGTGTGTGTGTGTGGTGTGTGTGGGGGGGGGGGGGGGGTTAACGCGACCTTTTCGGCCTGACCCTCCCATACAGACCACTGTCCAGGGAGGGCCCCAAGGCGGGGCAGCCGGCCCCATTCTCTTCTCCCTCGTCTGATGGCCGCGGCAGTGGATGGAGTGAGTGATGGATGGCTTCAGAAGATTAGCCCATAAACCAGCGACCGGAGAGATCGCCACCCGCCATCAACAGACTAACGGGGGAGCGGTTTGGTGAGAGCGGGGAGAAATGGTGCGCGACTGCCACTTACTGAAACTGGATCGAGGGGCTGGAAGATAACCTACCCACAACGCGACCAATTATTGACAGGGTGGAAAGAGAAAGAGGGGTAGAGAGCGAGAGAGGGTGGAAGGAAGGCGAATCTCAAGTACTGGGTTTGGGAGGGGGGGGGGGGGTATCTGGTGGTCTGGGGGAGAAAAAGCGGCTTGGTTAGTTAAAGAGCCATCATCTATAATTACTGCTTTGCGGTTAAAGAAATGTTGTGCGTGAGGGGAGATGGAGAGAGAGGAAGGTTTGGCTGACACTGTCTTGACTTCCCAAGCGAGAGAATGGATTTGAGCGGCATGTGTGCGATACATGGTTTCCGGGATGTGACGGGTATTGGCGTGGGTGGTGGATGAATGGCTCGGGGCTCAGGCAGGGGGAGGTGGGAGCCGTTGCATGGCCGCGGATCATTACTTCTTGCCCGCGATCTTAATCGGATTAGAAGTGATTTTTCCTTTAAATGAGTGTTATTTTGTGTGCAGAGAACACTTAGTTCGCTTTTTCCTTTATGCTGTAATTTTCCGAATGGTTAGGCCAGTGAAATGATCGAATCTCAGGGTCGCGGGATCGATCCTCGGCGGCGCTAGGTGCGTGAGGTGTGGAGCGGGATGTTTCCGATCTTTCGGGTCAACGCTTGTGCAGACCTTTTAGTGCTTGAATGAAGTCGGGGTGGTGTACTTACATAGACCAGGTACGCACGTGTATTGTGGCACATCGAACCACCAGCACCAACTGGACAAAAAGCCCCACAGGCACTAATGGACACAAAGCACTAACTGGACAGAAAGCCCCACAGGCACTGAGCACAGAGCACTGATTTGACACAGAGCACTAGCTAGACGCAATTCCCCACAGGCACTAAGTGAGCACAGACCACTGACTGGACACGGAGCACTAACAAGACGCGGTGAATAATAGCTAGAAACAAGAATGCATAGATATACAACTTCGCCATGATTCATGCGTTCTGCCACCCTGATGAGAGAAAATAGGGATCTTTCATTGAAGCTTTGAATTGTACTTTCTGCACAAGAAAAAGTGCTGTATACAGAGTATTAACTCGTCTTCGTCTTCTGGCGTTTGGTGTCGATTTAGATCAAATCTTGTTGTTTGTAGCCCAGCCAAACGCAAGGGGCCATGTCAGGTCTTCCCCCTCCCCTCCCGGTCTTCCTCCCTGCCCCCAATTCAATACCTCACATGGCTGTGTTTAAAAACGAAACAAAACAAAAACAAAGACAAAAACAAACAACGAAGCAGATTTTTCAAAACACGCAAAACTTGCTTGAAAATCTTTTTTTTTTCTTAGAATCTTAGATCATATGAAAAATATTTACTTCTCGTTTTAGGAACTCAAAAGTAACATCTGGTGGAACATGTCTGAAGAAGGTTTTTAGGGAGGCTACGGTACAGTGTTTATCTCTGACATCATGTAAATCCCAACACTCAGTATAGTATATGTTTTATAATGAATGGTACATCACATGACCGACATTTTGATTAACATACTGTTTGTTTCAATTTCTTCAGTCAAACAGAAGGTACGTAATCATAATCTGTATTTTCACCTTCAACGTTCAAGCGCAGCTGGTCTTGCTAAAATGTTTTAGCCTTGTGATGCTGATAAAACCCACGGTCTTGTCCACGTCCACATGGTTGCCCCACAGCTTTACCCCAGCTCCGTTCCCTCTGGTCAGGCTTGGCATCGCGGCAGATCATGGGCTGGACAGTGCTGAACTGTGGTGTTCAGGATTCTTGAATTCCCGTCCCACAAGGACATTCGTCTGTGTGTGAGATGCGGAGTCGTTCAAGGTGGCTAAACAGTCTGCATAGCAGTGGCCAGCGCTCAGTCGGAATAGAGTTGTGTGCTTATGTACATATATTGAATTGAAGGATGTGCTAAAGTAGTTAAACATGTGTTTAGCGCCGAATTCGAGTTAGTGCTGGCTGGAATGCTTAGTGCCACGGCGCACCTGACTGATTCTGTTATTGTCACTGTTTGGTGGGTGATGGAAACATACAGTTGGCCTGCATGCGTCAGAATATCCGGGAGACATGTCAAGCGTTTTCCGTCGCTCCGTGGAATGCTGTGATGAACAGTCAGACAGCAGCAACAGCACTGTTGCACATATGTCTTGTCACAGCTCCCCTCGCTACCTTGTAAGCTTGGGATGCTTTTCAGTCTTCGTCTTCACTACTTGTTCACCATAGAGCGAACAGCTGAGCTACCCGTGTTCTCTCTCTCTGTCTGTCTGTCTGTCTGTCTGCATGTCTGTCTCTCTGTCTCTCACTCACTCTCTCTCTCTCACTCTCTCTCTCTCTTTTTCTTTCTTTTCTTTTTTTTTTTTTTTGGCCCGGAGGCTGGATGTAAAAAAGCAGTTATGCTTACTCCACTACCCTCTGAAAATAAAATGCGTTCGTTCGTTCGTTCGTTCTCTGCACGAGCATGAGTGTGTTGTGTGTCAGTTTGCGCGTACGAGTGCACCCGTCCGTCTTCCTTTTCTGCTTTTGTCTTCCTGCTTGTCTGCCTGTCTGTCGCTCTCTGTATTCTTCTCCTGTCCTGTCATTTCCTTCTCTGCTTTTGTCTTCCTGCTTGTCTACCTGTCTGTCGCTCTCTGTATTCTTCTCCTGTCCTGTCATTTCCTTCTCTGCTTTTGTCTTCCTGCTTGTCTGCCTGTCTGTCGCTCTCTGTATTCTTCTCCTGTCCTGTCATTTCCTTCTCTGCTTTTGTCTTCCTGCTTGTCTACCTGTCTGTCGCTCTCTGTATTCTTCTCCTGTCCTGTCATTTCCTTCTCTGCTTTTGTCTTCCTGCTTGTCTGCCTGTCTGTCGCTCTCTGTATTCTTCTCCTGTCCTGTCATTTCCTTCTCTGCTTTTGTCTTCCTGCTTGTCTGCCTGTCTGTCGCTCTCTGTATTCTTCTCCTGTCCTGTCATTTCCTTCTCTGCTTTTGTCTTCCTGCTTGTCTACCTGTCTGTCGCTCTCTGTATTCTTCTCCTGTCCTGTCATTTCCTTCTCTGCTTTTGTCTTCCTGCTTGTCTACCTGTCTGTCGCTCTCTGTATTCTTCTCCTGTCCTGTCATTTCCTTCTCTGCTTTTGTCTTCCTGCTTGTCTACCTGTCTGTCGCTCTCTGTATTCTTCTCCTGTCCTGTCATTTCCTTCTCTGCTTTTGTCTTCCTGCTTGTCTGCCTGTCTGTCGCTCTCTGTATTCTTCTCCTGTCCTGTCATTTCCTTCTCTGCTTTTGTCTTCCTGCTTGTCTGCCTGTCTGTCGCTCTCTGTATTCTTCTCCTGTCCTGTCATTTCCTTCTCTGCTTTTGTCTTCCTGCTTGTCTACCTGTCTGTCGCTCTCTGTATTCTTCTCCTGTCCTGTCATTTCCTTTTCTGCTTTTGTCTTCCTGCTTGTCTGCCTGTCTGTCGCTCTCTGTATTCTTCTCCTGTCCTGTCATTTCCTTCTCTGCTTTTGTCTTCCTGCTTGTCTACCTGTCTGTCGCTCTCTGTATTCTTCTCCTGTCCTGTCATCTTTCGTACCCTCTCAAAGTAGAGGAGACAAGAAGATTCCAGTTCCTTAGTCCTCGAAATCTCACGGTATGATCTCTCTCGCGTTTCCCTTCTTCCAGTGCTCCATTCTCTTTTCCCCCGAATCCCATGCACTGTCAGTCTACTCGCTGTTTGCTGCTCCCCGCCGTCCCCTGACCTTCGCTTCGTACCGTGCCATCATTCCAACCTACCCTCACCCTTTCTGTCCCGCTCCCTTCCCGTCTCCCCAAGTTGGTTCCGGTTGGTCAGTCTTGAGGGTTCCCGCAATAAGCCTGACCGTTTTGACGACATAATGAGCAGCAGGTGCTGACTTCTTGGAGCCGGGTCGCCGGGTCCACGGCAGTTTAGTGGTGTGGACCAATTCGCTTCGCTTTTGGAGGAGGCTTTAATTTCTTTTTATGCCTGGGAGAGTGTGAAAGATAACAGCCCTCGATAAAGCCGGGTAGTATTTATTCTTTGAACAGGTAGTGGGAGAATGAACGGGTAAGGAGGGATGGTGGAGAGCTTAGAGGGATAAGGGGGGGGGGGGGGGAGAGAGAGAGAGAGAGAGAGAGAGAGAGAGAGAGAGAGAGAGAGAGAGAGAGTTGATGTTTTCTTTTGTTGGTGACTGATAAAAACAGATTATTGGTAATCGTGTTTCATAACCCTATTGCCAAAACACGCTGGAAACTCAAACAGGATCTTTCATGCAAAGGAAGACAGTCCTAAAGGAGAAACACCCAGACACTTGTGCAAGCTTTTCTACAAAACGCAAACATGTACCGATTTCTGGGTGCTTCACAAAGTGCCTGGTCTGGAAAGGTCCAGGTAATGTTCGTCTTTGACAAAACAGAGGAAACACACGTGACCATCCAGTTTGTCACTCACTAACAAGATGAAACACACGTGACCATCCAGTTTGTCACTCACTAACAGATGAAACACACGTGACCATCCAGTTTGTCACTCACAAAGACCTATCAGCGACACAAGTTAGTCATACGCATTTTTTTTTTTTTGAATTTTGCATTTCAGTTTTCTCGCTGAACAATTTAAGACCAGAGGGCAGTCTTCGGTTTTCTGACATTTTTTGCCTCGCCAGCTTATTCATCAAAAGATCTCACAGTGTTTTCACTTTCAAATCATAGGATAGTCGCAGGGAGAGATGAAAATGTTGTGCAGTTATTTCGATTTGAAGCATGATTTGTTGAAAAAAGAAAGAACTGGGCGCCACGCTCAGCAAAGTTTAAAACATGTTTCCTTATTGTTTTTTCTTGCCGTGACGGTTTGCGATTGCTAATGAGAACATTTGTCATGTTTATTTGATCAGTGGATAT
>CM065728.1:54285559-54310559 GCA_033310375.1 Conus canariensis
GTCGTGAAGGGGTATGCGACTGAAACAAGAACAACAGCAGAAGCTTAACTTCTCAACGATTTTTACTTCCTGATACGTCCACGAGTGTACTGTTTGAAACAAAGTAACATGTCGGAGTGAGATTTTAAACATGAAATTTAAGCAACAGTGAAAAGAAGTGGTTGTTCAGCAGTTATTATTCTGATATCATTTTTAGAAGGGCGTACGCAGGTGTGTGTGTGTGTGTGTGTGTGTGTGTGTGTGTGTGTGTGTGTGTGGTGCGTGCGTGCGTGCGTGCGTGCGTGCGTGCGTGCCTGTGTGTGTGTGTGTGTGTGTGTGCGGGCTTGTGTGTGTGTCTGTGTGTGTGTGTGTGCGCGCGCGCGCGCGAGTGAGCGCACCTGGATGCGCGTGCTTGTGTGTGCGTGCGTGTGTTTGTGCATGGGCGCTGTGAAACTGCACGCGAACGCATCTTCACGTAACTCTCCTCTCCTTGTTCCTCATAAAAGTCTCTCTGGCCTCCCACTCTTTGTCACTGTCTCACGCTCACACGCACGCGTGAGATGCGTGTTGAAAGCCAATTCCCAAGTCGCCCTGGCCAGAGAGGGTTCTTTGCCATGTGTCGGGCAAAATGCTGACATGAACCAATTGCTCTCGAGAGAAAACGGACGATAAACTGATGAGCGTGGAATTCTTTTACACGCACGCGCTTCAGCGCGCGCATAGACCAGTTCCGGTGCTCTTCGAGCGCGCATGCGCACACGTATGCGCGAGCACACACAGACACACACAGACACACAGACACACACCACACTCACACACACACACACACACACACACACACACACACACACACACACACACACACACACAGAGGACGGAAACTAAATAGTATTGTGCGTTTTGTTCCATATCTCGGCTTCAATCGGTCCAAGAAATGCAAATACATATATTGTTTGCCAGTCATTCAGAGTGTCATTGTTAAGGCAGAGCGTATGCAGTTACATCTTGCATTTCAAGTCTTCCCGCGGCCCGCGTTGTATTTTGCCGAGGACTTTTTTGAGCTGATGAAGAATTGGCCTGTCTTGTGGGCCGTCTCGAGAGGACGGGGAGTTCAGGAGTGTGGCATGAGATCTGTACAAAGAGTTAAAAAAAAAATCGGGACCAACAACTTTAAGGGAGTTGAGAAAGAAATATAAGTGGAGGCCGAGAAATTTGCAGCTGTCAAGGTCTTCAAGGGACATGGGTCTGTCGTCACGGATGAAGGACCAAAACCTGCCAGGACGGCGCAGAGTGTACCAACATTGACAAAACTTGAGACCGTCTGCGCGACAAAAACAAACATCTCCCTCACACTGAGGAAATACGAAAAGGATCTACCAGGTTCACAAGTTTACTAGCCATCTTCAGATTTCTGTGTGCATACAAAATTCTCTCGTGACATTTGTTAGAGACCTCCAAGGTCGAATTTAAACAGCGGGGATGAGTTTTTCCCGCAAATGAAGAATTCCAAAACAGAGTCAGGCAAACCATTTAACCAGGAGAGAGAGAGAGAGAGAGAGAGAGAGAGAGAGAGAGAGAGAGAGAGAGAGAGAGGTATATGTCTGTGTGAGTATTCTCAGAGAGAACTAAAAAAAAAACTCGAGAGAGAGAGAGAAGAGAGAGAGAGAGAGAGGACAGACAGACAGACACAGACAGACAGACAGACAGACAGACAACACACACACACACACACACACACACACACACACACACACACACACACACACACACACAGGACAGAAAAGACGATGTCTGGAAATACTCGAGACCGGGAACAAACAAACTGCACAAACATCGCGAGTAATCCAAATCGACTTAGCTCATGTTTTGCAGGGCGTCTGTTGTAGTCATGTCGGATTTACAAACTCTTGATGTGACGATGAGAAGGTCAGAGCGCAGAACTTGTTGCTATGTTTGGTTCGGTGACGTCATGTCACCGTCTTTTGTTTCCAATCGAAACAAATTCTCACACTGGACCCAATATGGCCGTAAACAACCAGCTACCCACCCACACTCTTATCAGCTGACAAAAAGGTACTTACAAAGTTCTTTTGTGGAAAAAAGCAATTTGTCCCGCCCCCTCGCACCGTCCCCCCCCCCCCAACACACACACACACACTCAGAGTTTTACGGAACAGTTCTATTCCTGCCACTGCCTGTCATTGACGAGACAGAGACTGGAAGACGCAAATGGGTGGACGATGGAGTCAACGTAAGTGTGCATATACTCCATTCAGTGCACAGGTCTGCCCTATGCTAGCTTTCCAACAAATACAGATGTTACTGATGTCTTCACTTGTGCCTCAAGAACCTCATCCTACGAGACAGGCAAGGCAAGGCAAGGCAAAGCAAGGCAAGGCGAAACAAGGCAAGTCTTCCAGTTGGAGTCAAGAACACAGTATCATTTTCCGAACATTCAAATCTACGACATGTCAGCCGACAGTGTATGATTTTAGTTGCTTTCGGTAGATTGCGTATTCGATTAATCTTCACAGTGGGGGTACCGTGGGGGATGGGCCTGGGGGAAGGTTGCTGGAGCGGGGAAGGAGAGTTGAGGGCTCAGGTTTGACAACTGACCCACAGTAAACAGATGCTGGCTGTGCCGGTCAGCCGTTTGGGCTGGGTGTATGAATTGCACGTGCATGGTGGACAAGGATTGATGAACAAGGTTGAAATTGACGCCAGGACAACACGCACGCCCTGCATACTGAACGGTCCAGGGTTTAGATGTCTCATTACCTTCCCCCGTCTCTCTTTATTCCCCTCTGTCCCTCCCTCATCCCCTCCGCCACCCCACTTCCCCCCCCCCCCTGTCTTTGTGTGTGCCTTTTTGTATCTGTTTCTGTCTGTCTCTGTCTGTCTGTCTCTCTGTCTTCCCCCCCTCTCTCCCTCTCTCTCTCTCTCTCTCTCTCTCTCTCTCTCTCTCTCTCCCCCTCCCTCTCTCTTCCGCCCCTCTCTCTGTGTCTCTGGCTCGTTTGCCTGTTAATTTTCATCTCTTCTCTGTTGATTTTGCTGTGTTTTCGCTGCGCCTCATCTTCCTAATCATTCGCATTTGATTTCAATTGGAAGCTATCCGGGAGGAGGGGGGGGGGGGGGGGGAGAGAGAGAGAGAGAGAGAGAGAGAGAGAGAGAGAGAGAGAGGTTATTTCCTGTATGAATATGTTCCTAATTTCTAGGATAAGCTTTTCTTAAATTCTATTAAACCAACTGCCCCTGTTTTCTCCCTCTATGTGTGCAAAGTGTCTCAGACTGATAAATCTCAGCTGGCGGTTAACCACGTAGCTGAAGTGTAAACATACCCATGGTACTGAAGCATAATTCTAAACATTCCCAAATCCTTGATCATACAAAACTCTGATACGATGGAAGGATATCGCAGGAAAGCTAGACATCTGATGAATTTTTTTCCCGTATTAAAGTACCAAAAAGTTACGTAAATCCATTAAAAAGTTAAATGAAGGGGAAAGCAATTATGGAATAGGTATATCTACATTGAAATACGGTAAGTTATAAACTGGCAGCACACACACACACACACACACACACACACACACACACACACACACACACACACACACACACACCACACACACTCCGAAGTCTTCAGATTGAAAAAAAAGAAGAAAAAAGCCAACTCTGTCAAACAGTAACATTTTCATCCTACGGACAAGGCACAACCATCTGCACTGTCACAGGTACCGGTGCTTCCACCTAAAGCTTTTTCCTCTCTGGTCCTGTGGAGAAGCAGACCAGAACACCGAGCACAGTCTTCGAGAATGAGGGACCCTCCAGGGGGTGGAAGAGGAGACATGTCCGATGCATATCAGTCTACAAGAGAAGCTGAAGGGTCCGCAGAGGCTCTGAGGAGATCCACCACAGACATACACGTTTAAAGATCGATGAGATCCACCCATTTCATCCCGAAGCCTTGTCTCCAGGTGCAAAGGACTGGAGAAGATAAAGGAACCGTTATCCATCCAAAGTTCTGCGAATATACCGAGTCATGGTTGTATGCTTTCACATCACTGGTGCAACGCGTACAAAATGTAAGCCATATTCGTTTGAGAATTCTTGTCATCTAAACAAAATGTAAGTTATTGGTTCATATTGCACACTTTGTAGACTGATTGATTCGCATCTCTGATTAGTAAGAAAAGTAAGTAGTGCATTAGACAGTGGTGTAAATTGTTGATTGGTTTGTATTTGTTATTGATCACAAAAATAGATATCACATTTGGCACTGTTGAAATGTGTTCAACGATTACTGTGATACTCTGCTTTTTCAATTTTCACAAAGACACGCACGCACGCACGCACGCACCCACCCACCCACCCACACCCACACCCACACACCCACACTCACCCACCCACACACACAGACACACACAGACACAGACACAGACACAGACACACACACACACACACACACACACACACACACACACACACACACACACACACACGTACTGAAAAGTAACGCTGCTTAATTGACACACTGTTCTTTATTTAAAAAAACAAACAAACAAAAAAACCTCAAAATCGGGACGGACGGTGCTGTCTGAATGTGCAGCATTAATCGCTTGAATAAAAAACGATTTTGTTGATACGACTATGGGCTGAGTAGAAAATGATAGAGCCCCAGGGGATTTAAAGCGCGCGCACACACACACACACACACACACACACACCACACACACACACACACACACACACACGCACACACACACGCACACACACACACACACGACACACACACACACACACGCACACACACACGCACACACTCACACACACACACACACACACACACACACAGAGAGAGAGAGAGAGAGAGAGAGAGAGAGAGAGAGAGAGAGAGAGAGAGAGAGAGAGTACATACACTAGTTTGCGACACGTTTTCCACATGTATCATTTATTACTCAGTAACAATGACATGCATAGTAACTCTGGCGGCCGCCCGACGCTTGAGGCAGTCATCACTCTCCACCAGGACCAGTTAGCTGCTAGCGTTGGGACGTTACTGCAGTTCGTGTGCGTGATGTGGAGGTCACGCTGTGTGGCCGTATTCCAGATCGGCCTTGAACGTCCTTTTTGTCTGCTTCCTAGCAGTGTACATCAAAGGACTCAACTTCCCACACGAAGAGAAACGACGTGCTATATGGCCCAGCCGGTTCAGGCGCCCTCTGCATGTGATGGGGAATACTGAGTTTATTTTCAGCGCTTTTTTGAATTCCTCGTGGGTGGCGAGGTCGCTTGACTTTACGCCCAGTATCTGGCTGAGGCCACTCGACTGGAATGAATCAAGGTTCCTCTCTTGGGCACCTTTCAGGAGCCATGTTTAGCGCATGCAATAAGGTTGATACAGATTTGAATAAAAAAAAATGTTAGCTTGGTCTTCAGTGAAAATGTCGTACTGTTCGACCAGATTTTGTCGAGTTGATTGATTTGCTGCTTATATCAGTCCTGATAAGCCTCGCCCCTCTCCCCCTTCCCTTCTGTCTCCTCATGGTCGCTCGGGCTATAAACAGCACGAAATAGCTGAGGCTTTGCTGTTCATTTTGAGTTTATGGGTCATTTCATCATGGTTGTGGACTGAGCTTCCCAGATGAATGAAAACTTAGACGATATGGATCTTAATAGTGTCCTATGAATACGTCTCATTGTGGGGGAATGGCCGGCAGACACCATAGTCTTCGTCTCCTTTCCGATGATGACCAGACCTGAGGCTTTGCTGATAGCATCCACTATGGCTCTTGCAGTCACCATGATCCTGGACTGTTTGCTGTCACAGCGGTGTAAACGACAAAGTCGAGGTCCGACAGGTTGTGTCCTTCATAACAGTCGATGTCTTCGTCGCGTCAGTTGCTCAGTTCAGATCCCAATCAATTGCACAGCGAAAAGGATCGGCAAATGAGTGAAGAATATAGCTAGCCCTGGCCCACACCCATGAGCACTTTGAATCAGCCACGAAAACCTCTCAGTACTTTCACAACTCCAGAAACCAAAATGTGTTTAGTGGCTTTGACGATTTTATTGGGAAACCAGAAGCCAGAAGTATTTTCCACAATGACGGTCTGTGGATGCTGTCAATAGGCTAGTTAGAATAAGTAAAGTTGACTGCACAAGAACCTGAGACTCCCGTCACTTCTCGATGAAGCATCTGATAACCAAGCTTTGCCCTGGGCTGAAGCCTGCTTGCTACTCGCGCAGATCGCAGATCTCCATCGACGACATCTGTCATTCGGCTTAGAATCACCTGGCAAAATGGCTTCACATGGACAGATAATAGGATCATACCCCTTCAGTTCTCACAGTCAGCGACATTTCCTTTCTTTGGGTTATAGGTGATAGCACGGTCCTTCTTGCCTTGTGGTTATCTCTGGTTATATCAATAAAAAAAAATTCGAACAGCAGCGAGGTACATTTGGGAGGGAAGGGTGGGGGATCGGTGTGCATTCCACTGTCCTTATTTCTTTATGTTTCATACATTAATAACAAATACACTTAGTGTGTCAAAAAAGTGCAAGAACTATATGATAGGGGTGTTCCTGAACGTTACATGTATTTTTGACGTATTTGGATAGTGCTGAAAACGTTTAGCTGAGAACATCGCTCGGTATGAGCAGTCAAACTGGTTGAGAAATTCGTTACCAGTTTATGTTGAATATTGCACATTCAACACAATTTTTTTTCTCGGAATCCGTGATTGTCGTTGGTGCTGAATCACATGACTTGATCTGATATAACAAATATGCCTTCAAGCAGAAATTAGTTTTGTCGACTAGAGCTCCGAGCAGAAGGTATCTTAATCCTTTTAACAGACAAGAACACATGGCGCTTTTGTCGCACACACAAAAGAAGCCTTCGAGCCGCCGGCGAGGAAGAGACAAAAGACAGCCTCCGGAGACAGAATCAATAGTGCAGGCTCTCTTTCCATTCAAGCATTTCAAAGAAAATCGTTCAAGCAGCTACATTTCCTCTGGTCAAAAAAGAAAACAGGTGAAAAGACAAATGATACAAAAGCAAACAAATGGATGAAGGGGAGGGATGGGGGACCGGAAGAGGGAGGGTGGGTGGGTGGTGGGATTTGGTAGTTTTGGGTTTCAAATCAGGAATGCTGATTGCATACGAAAAATGATATTTGATCGCAAGGGGAGAAGGTGTGTGTGTGTGTGTGTGTGTGTGTGTGTGTGTGTGTGTGTGTGTGTGTGTGTGTTGTGTGTGTGTGCGCGCGTGCGTGCGTGCGTGCGTATGTGTGCGTGCGTGTGTGTGTGTGTGTGTGTGTGTGTGTGTGTGTGTGTGTGTGTGTGTGTGAGCGCTTGCGCGCACGTGCGGGTGTGTATGGAGGGGAGAATAAAGGGGAGGTGGGGGAAGAGAAGGCTTTGGAAGAAAGGCTTCTCTTATTTTTGTCTTCTTCTCTCCTTTTGTCAGAGGAGAGAGAGGAGAGAGAGGGAGAGAGAGAGAGAGGGGGGGGGGATGTCGATGATACGTGATCTTATTCTGCCAAAGAATGTTCGATACTTGCTCAAACATAATAGGCTTTGGAGAGCTCGTGCTGTTTTGCTCTGTCTGTCTGTCTTTCTCTTTCTGTCTATTCTCTCCAATCCTCTCCTCTCCCCCATCTTTACTGTGTCACTCTTTATATTGCTTATTCACGTTTGCAATTGCCTACTTTACTGGCTTTCCTCGTTCATTAAGAGCAAGGTATATAAAGGCCTGTTTTTTAACTTACACTTTTCCCGTCTTAAAAACAACCGTTCGTTATCTTTCCATGCATTTACATTCGTTAGGAAAGGAAATTTTGTTTTTAAAATGCTTAGAAATCAAAGGCAGCCACAGGCCTTTTCTCTTAATTGTCGCATGCTTGAGATAGATAGATAGATAGATAGAAGAGAGAGAGAGAGAGAGAGAGAGAGAGAGAGAGAGAGAGAGAGAGAGATATCAGTTATTCAAAGTAACATGTCAACATAGAGCACTGTGCGTGCGTGCGTGTGTGTGTGTGTGTGTATGTGTGTGTGTGTGTGTGTGTGTGTGTGTGTGTGTGTGTGTGTGTGTGTGTGTGTGGGCGCGTGCGTGCGTATGCGCCCATGTATGTTTATCTGTCTGTTCGCTTGCTTCATGCACGTTCGTTTTTGTATGTGGGTGGGTGTTCGCGAGTACAAACTAATGTGTTCATATGGCTTTTCGCTTTCTTCTGACATGTTTTGATCCTGGAAAGCAATTCAAATGCGCACGCACGCACACGCACGCTAGCGCATACGCACACACATACACATGCGCGAGTATGCGCGCTCACGCACCGACACAGACACACACACACACACACCACACACACACACACACACACACACACACACACACACACATAAAGATTCTCGCTCTTTCTCTCTTTCTTTCTTTGACTCTCAATCGCATGCGAGCGCGCGCGCGCACATGTCAAACTCGCGCCCAATCACCTGCAGCTCTCTTAGTGGTCCATTGTCACGTTTTCGCTCCATTACACACCCATATTTTACAGGCGGGGACAAGCTGCCGTGGAGAGTCGTCCTCAATCGAAGAGTAAAAATCGGACTAGGGGGTCCCTAGCAGCCCTAACAGGTCAGCCCCATAAAAAGCGATCAGCAACGACGAGTTCGGTGGTTTACCGCGTCTCTCGGTGTCTTTTTTGTAATACTGGCTGCTTTCTGTCTGCGTGTCTGTCGATGTCTGTCTTAGCGTGACGCTGAAATCTGTCTCTGTGTGCCTGTCTGCTGTCTCTCTGTCTGTCTCTCTCTCTCATATCGGTACCTCGCACTAAAAATCTCTCCATCCCTTTTCTCTCCCCCCCCCCCCTCTCCTCCTCCTCCAGCTTCACCGCTTATCTCTCTTTGTATGGTTCACATTGAAAATGTCTCGAGCACTCGTCGCTCTTTTTCTCCTCTCTGTCTATCGCCTGTCTGTGAGTACTCCTCCGTCCTCCGCCCCCAGGCCACCCCCCACCCTCCCTCCCCCCTCTGTCTCTGTTTGAGTGTGTATTAGCACTAGCGTACGTACGTGTTCAAAAATCAAGTATATCGGCTGGAATGGTTGCATGCGGTTACATAGTTTTGTTATTGTTTGTTTCATAACCGCAAAGTAGACCCTTAATATTTGTGGTGTGCGTGAGTTCAAGCATGCGCGCGCGCGCGCGCGCGCGCGCGCGCGCGTGTGTGTGTGTGTGTGTACTTGCATTTGCGTGCGGACATTCGCTTGAGTGTATTAATGTCCATGCTTCAGTGCGTTTAGTACTATTTTATCAGAGCGCGATGTTTGTCGTCAGTTGAAGCAGCAACGACATGCACCGTTTGCTGCAAACCTTTCGTCTCACCCCCCCCCCCTTATTCCTCCATCTTCCCCCCCCTCCCTCGATACCCACCCTCTTTCCCGCACCCCCTCAAATCCCTTCATTTCCCAGAAAATTGGCGTCAGCGCTACTTTGTTCGCTAACATGCCTCCAACAAATTTCTTGTTTTGCGTTGCTGTCCTAAATAAAATCTAACGAAGGTATTTTCTCTGTGATGGGGGAGTGTGTGTGTGGGAAAAAGTATGTGTGCGCGTGTGTGTGTGTGTGTGTGTGTTGGGGGGGGGGGGGGGGCAGGGGGCGGATCTCTTGAATTTCCGCTGACAAGTCATCTGTTTGGTAAGTCCTCGGAAACGGGAAAACATGCTGAATGACACAACCACCCTAATTTTCCCGCGCCTGTGTGACTTGTGTGCTTTTCTTTGCAGCCTACACTCGGAAATGGGAAATATTCAATATGGCACGACCATCTTGTTTTGCGGTGTTTTTGTGTGGTGTGCGAACATTTCTTTACAGCTTGCCCTTTTGAGCCGTGCGCCTTGTAAATATTTTATGCTGTCCTGGTTCTTTTGTCCCCATAATGTCTAATTCCGTGCAAATAGCTGTCCCCCGTCTCTTCAAATGAAGACAAACATTCAGCAGTGGAATATACACTCACGCAGCCCTGGGCCGGGAAAGAACAAGGAAAAGAAAATAACTCGCTGGGAGAATTAATGAGGTTTTAGGTTCACAGAAGTGAGTTAACTCATCGTCATTGTCGTCATCGTGATGAGGAAGATCATCATCATGATTTTTGTTTGTTCTTGTTTTTTTTTTTTTTTTTTTTCTCTTTTTCTTTTCATCCTCCTTCCGTTTTGTCGTCTTTCTTGTGAAAGTTGTGGAGAGGGGGCAACAACGCATTCGCACATCCGTCTGTTCGCCAGTGCGATCTTGGTCGCGCGAATTCCGCCGTTCAGGATTTGACTCGAGAGTTCTTATCTGGCATCCAGACTTGGTCAGACTTTGACTCGGCATATGAGAGTCGGGTCTGGTCAGCATTTGCCAGACATCCTTTCGGTTCCTTTTGTAGCCGAAAATACGTTTCATGTTGCTGCTATGCGTATATCTGGGTATAGAGAGAGACCGAGAAATGGGGATTCAAAGATGTGTAAGGAAGTGGGAATGACAGTTTATATTGATTGTGATTCTCTTAACCGATTGACAGAGGGACCCATGGTGAAATGGTCCGAGCGCTTGCCAACGGAGCGAAGGGCGGCGAGTTGGAATCATTCATGGGGTTGAATTTTCACGGCCTGCAAACCCTCTCTGGCCATCCATCAGTAAACGGATACCTACCTGATTCAGACCAGGCAGGGTTAAGGCAGGGGAAGGAGAGGGACAGGTTCTGTCTCCCATAACGCCATGTCCTTGACGCGGTGAAACTGTAACAGTTTGCTGCCCTCTAAGGCCACTGGGCTGTGATGGGTTAACCTTTGATCTTAACTTAATGTCCATGTTCTGATACATGTGTGAACGAAATGGCTAGCGATGGAAGGAAGCTAAAGTATTTTGATCGACAACTCTTTCTTTATTTTCCTTCGTACATAATCTCCATTTTATGATTGCTCTTTTTCATTGTATCTTAAGTGTTTAATGTTGATTGAAGGAATATTCCGTTGTGGATACGAAAGTGAGTTAGATTTAATCGGACAAAGTACATTAGGCGTGGGTAGGGGAGGGGGCGGGGTAGAGGTGGAGGTGGGGTTGAGTGGATGGGAAAATTTTACCGCTTCATCCAATATTGATGTGGCATCTTGCGCCATGTCCTCTTCAAACATCGCACAGTAATTGACCGTACTGGGTGCATGAACTCTGTAGAAATTCAGAATCCGGAGCGAAAAGTCAAAGTCACAACATATGGTAAAGGAGAATCTTGTGGCATCTGTATTCAGAGCTGGCGGTTTCTTTTTTTTCATCCAGCCTTTCTCATCAAACGCTGCGCTGTGATTAGCGGCTGTGATGATGGCATTTCCTCTGAAACCCATTAACTTTTAGCGCGTGCATGGAAAGACCTGTGCGTGTTTGATGTGTTTACTGAGTGATACTGTGTGTCTGTATTTTCAATTGACCAAACTCTATACAATGATTGGAGAGAGAGAGAGAGAAGAGAGAGAGGAGAGAGAGAGAGAGAGAGAGAGAGAGAGAGAGAGAGAGAGAGATTAAAAAAAAAGTTTCATGTGTTAAATAAAAGTTTTTATTGGAAATTAGAGATCTAAGGTCAACTCAACACATGATGTAAGAAAAAGAGAAACGCTTGCTTGGTAGAGAAACCCGCGTGTTCTGTGCCGTGTTCAGCAAAAAGTGCTATTGATACTGGCCGTTATGATAACACGAATTGTGTTGAATGCGGGGCTGAGGTCCATGATGACGATCACTTCATGACATAGGAAAAGAAATCGTAAGGGAGTTGCAACCACGATAAAGCTCTTATCTTAATCTCACTCTTAAAAACTTCAGGGGAGCGAATGGCCAAAGTTGCTAAAGTGAAAGCATAAACGTCATTGAAAGTCAAGAGATCAAATGTCAAGGTCCCTGTTGCGAGGGGTATACCGCATTTGCGTTACTTTACTGTTACTGTACCAATAATGCTATTGATTAGTACGGAACGAGTTCGGGCAGGGCATGAATAGGCCATAGCTTGACGTTCTTCACGTAGTTTATTGTTGTTCTTATTTCATTTATTTTTCGAAGAATTTTGTGTAAATGGGATGGCGATGGGGTGGAGGGGGGCGGGACGGGTCGTGTTGAGTGGGGGGGGGGGGGGGATTTTGTGGCAGTGTCTATTGTAAATTTCTTACCAGCTTTCGGCTCTTATCTGCGAATCTTCACAGCCAACTGATTCTGTCAGTGACAAACGCTATAGTGTTGAACAATCTCCTTTTTTTCTGATGTGTTCTACATTTCAGTATCAGAATGCTGCAATGCTTGATGTACAATTGGACCAGACTATCTGGATTTGATGCCAGCACGGCATGCCATGCAACATTTGAAGTTTGGCTTACGTGAGGAGCCAGAAGGCAGTATTAACACACTGAGACAGGCCATGGTCGTGTTTGCCAAGACGTTGATAACATGCTCACAGCATGGACAGCCCTAGACTCTCTTGGTACTTCGCCTTCGTCTTCCCCAGTCACAACAACCACATAACTAACCCCTGTCTCCCATTTCCAACCCTTCCCACTATTGTTACCCGTGCTGTCGCACGCTGTATTGGCTTCGTTTTGCTTTGACATTGGAATCTCATCAGACTATGTATGGCTAATCTACTCTCGTCTTCCCCGCCGCAGATCTTCTCTTCTCCCCCCCCCTCCCCCAAAGTTCCTACATTCTCCCCTTCCTTTCGTCTGTCCGACTTCCTCTCCCTCCTTCTCCACCCAACCCACCCTCCTGCCCACTCTTGTCTGTAACACAGCAAGATGTGGAGGACAACGAAGGTCTCGTGCCTTTTTTTGTTTGTTTGTCTGTTTTTGAAGAACCGAGTGGGCATCAACCGTTGAGAGAAGTAATCCCATCCACTGGAGCCTGAGTTTGAAAATTATCAGTTTGGTTGGTTCTGGTGGTGTCAGTGTAATGTTAGGTAGGCCCCTTTCCCGTTATGCTCGCAGTATTGTCTTTGACTTGTGAAAGCAGCTCACTGCAGAGGAGACTTGGAGATCCCTAGGTGGCAGAAACAAAGCAGGTTACATACGAACCCACGAAAACAAGAGTACAGTAAGGCTTATTTCATACACGGTGCGAAACAGTCAAGTGAATTTTCGACGAATCTCTGTTCAGCAGACCCCAGTACCAAGAGACATAGAAATGTCCTCAAAGCAGTGCTCCCAAGATCGCCACCAGCTTAAAAATGTGGAAATGGGAGGAACATTTTTTGGATACCAACAGAGGCAGCATCAGACACAAACGTAGCCCGAAACAGTATAGTGTGTAACGCTCAGTTTCACGGCTCTTGCAGCATGACCAAAGTGTTCCAGTGACGGAAATAAATTGATGCGTCAGGGGACGGAAGCGTAGAAGGAAGGGCAAAAACAACAATGTCTGCCACCATAAATCGTGCATGCACCCACACACTAACATAAAGCAAGAAGAGATAAGTCTATGGGTCAGTTTAAAAAAAAAATCTTGAGAGATGACTTGAAGGAAGAAACGGGAATATTGCAAGGCGAAGTTTTATCCACGCAGACGGCGCTTGAAAAGAGAGAGGATATGCTCCAAAGGTCTTGGTATGAAAACGAGAGGTCTGCTGAAGGAGGAGATGCGTGTCAGCTAAGGAATGTGGGGGCGGGGCTGGAGTGTACAGCTGGGGAAGATCAGAAAGATATGAAGGGTTTGACCATTCAGAGACAAGCAGCTGAGCAAAGACGGTTTGTAATTAATTCGTTGTTGAACAGAAAGCCAGTGAAGGCAACAGAAGAGAGGAGGAATATGACCCAGACGTATGAGCCAGGAAAGTCTCTCTCTCCCTCTCTCTCTCTCTCTCTCTGTCTCTGTCTGTCTGTCTGTCTGTCTGTCTGTCTGTCTCTCTCACACACACACGCAGATACACACGCTGTCGTTCACACACACACACACACACACACACACACACACACACACACACACACACACACACACACACGCGCGTGCGCGCGCGCGCAGGCGCTCGCTCTCTTTGTCTCTCACACATACATGCACGCGCGCGCGCGCGCGCGCGCCACACACACACACACACACACACACACACACACACACACGCACGAACGCACGCACACACGCGCGCGCGCGCACGCACACACATACATACATGAGTTCATTCAAAAAGCTGAAAATATTGCAGCGTTAACAAAAAACCTTTTAATCCCGTTTAGAACGAAAACATTCAGTCTCGAACAAGTAACCGTACATATGAGCGTCTGAGCGGCCCGCACAAACACGGCGTGCTGTTTGTATTTGATTGTTATTGATTGTTCGTTTCCGGTGAACGTGCATACCCTTATTGCCAATTTGAAGGCGACTCGGGACTGGGTCCCATAATTGTCGTTTCCATGGAGGCAACACACTAATAAGAACATTTACAGACAAAGCGATAAACGAGAATAGGGGGGCTGGGGACAAACCGATTGATTACCAGTTTGAGCCTATCAAGGCAAATTAAGCTACCGTGACAAGAAATCCAGTGAGTGCACTTCGTTACGTTTAAGTCGTAGGATAGTCGCTATAGCGGTCGGATACGGCCAGCCCAGTGCCGGAACTGGAGGTGGCAGGGTGCGTGAAGATGACCGTTGTGCTCAATCGATGTAATAAGGTGACACAGCCTTTACAGCGGCTTTACGATAATTAATCATAACTGGTATGGGAGCTTGTTAGTTCCGAAAGCCAGTGACAAGCTTTTCTTTCTTTTTTCTGCGAAAGTGGTAATTTTCTTCACAGAAATTATGATAACTGCTCTTTTCACAGGAAAACAAAATAAAGCAACGATAACACAAAACAGCAAACAGGACAAACACGATATCGGTAATTGTAAATAGAAATACGTGATAAGTCTTACGTTGACGGGAAAACTATCTACCGCTCTTGTCGCTGCTTCATAATTACTCTTTGTCTTGCGTTTCGGCCTGATGTGGCGGTGACTTTAACTGTCTTCACGGCTCACGGTTTACCAGGCTCATAAGGTGGTGTTCACGAGGTGGAATCAATGTCTGTGCGCATGAACAATGCCCTAAACCAGTGAACGTTTGTTTCATAGGGATTTGACTGTTATCACCACGTCACTATTATCGCTTTCTTGCAAGGGTAATTACTCATTTCACGCGAAAACGGTGATTACGGTTTCCTTGATGATAATACATGAACACAGTAAAAATGACCTGTTGTAACTGTCAGCTTCTAAAGACGTTGTTAAAAGTGATGGCAGCAGTGATGATAATGATGATGATTTAAAAAAAAATTATTTTTCAAAAAGTTAAACCGCTAAGCGCCTTGCTTGTATTACTTATTTGATAAGTGTTTATTGCAGTTATGGCGATGATGAATGACAATATCGGATAAAGTTCGTTGTTGGTAAAAAATTAAAAAATCCGTGTTGAGGGTTCCTTCTTCATAGTCTGGCAGTTTTTGCCTTTTTTCACTTTGTTTGTTCTGTTTGTTTGATTTTTATACCTGTTAGATTTGTTTTCTTTTCTTTCGTGTGCTTATGTGTGTACCCCCCCCCTCCCCCCCAGCATTTGTAGGTGCTATCTGTCGGTCGGTCTGTCTCTCCTTCCCCTCTCTGTCTGTCTGGTCGTCTGTCTTGTCTGTCTGTCTATCTCTCTCTACCTGTCTGTCCATCTCCCTATTTCTGACACCTTGCAGAGGTACACATGTTACAAAAGAAACGTCAACAAAGTTGAGAAACATAATGAATCAAGCGAAACATGCGACAAAATAAAGTGTAAAGTGACAGCAGCGTGCAAACGACACAGGAAAAAGAACAGGATAACTGCAAAAAAAAAAAACCAATGAAAATGTTTAAACCGAAATACACATCACAGTACAAACAGAAGAATCGACCGTTTCATGTACCCGTCATAACACTCCTGGTCACGATCAGCGCTCTTTGTTTGATCAAACTCAAAGCTGCGGGGTGTATGAAAACATGTGTATTTCTTTCAGAAAGCTTCATAAAAGTGTTGCGTGTTCTCGTTCACGGAACAATAGCCAGTAAAATGCTATGCACCGGCCGTGAGGAAGTGGACAAACCAGAAGAGGACTGGTTGGTAATAGCTAAACGGCCTTTGAGCCAGACCCTTTATCTCCTCCCTCCCCTTACCCTAGCCCCTTCCTTCGTTTTCCTCCCCGTCCTCTTAACCCCCCCCCCCCCAACCTCCTAGCCCATCATTATACCACCTCCATTCTCCCTCTACCTTCCCCAAGCTGTACACATCACATGCAGAGCAGCGCAAGAGCAAGGGAATTGCATTTTGCTGTTAGACGGAAGTGATTGCGTTTATGATGTTGGGAATAAAGTTCGGTATGCAAGAGACTGACTCCTCTCTGTCTGCTTGTTTGGTTCCTGCTGTCCTCCCTTTCCTCTGCCTCTCCTTCTCCCACGCCCATCCTCTCTTTCTATGGAACTGTGTTTTTATTTGTTCGTTGTTGTTGTTTTTTCCGTCCCCCCCCCCCCTTTCTTTTCTTTTCTTGTACATGTCATTTCTTTTCTTTTTTTTTCTGCGTTGTGGGTTTCTATCTTTGAGCTACATCTTTAATGGAATGAAAAAAAAAAGTCCATTGAAATTCAAGTTACCTGTCCAAAACTTTACGGGGTTATATTCTTGGATGAAGTAGTTTGGACTACATTGTTTGTGGTGTTGGTATTACCTTCCCCACACCCTTTCTGTTGCAAATGCCCTTCCTCCCCCGTCTCATTCCCACACCATTCCGTCCACCCACCTTTCACTCTTTACCTCTCCAAGAATAAAACATACAAACATTCCAAACCGTTTTCAAAGACGAACTCTCCCAATCCCCCCCCCCTCTCATCCTTAAGTAAAAACAAACCTGAAACGTGCAAAACACCCAAAATCAACGCAAACATATTTCTCAAAATTGTTCAAAACAATTTCAAGGTCAGTTGGCCTAACGATCTTTTTCATTGGGATATCAGCGGACAAGCAGTATCTCAGCGGGGTACGGGTTCTCTCTCTTGATAAAATTTCGTTCAGTTCATGCACCGACTTGTAGGTCGTCGCGACATGGTGATCTGTGTGAACAAAATAGCGGATCATTCAGTTCAGTCTATATCTAGAAAGAGTTAATCGAAGTAGGATCGTCTGAGTCCGCAAATAGTTCGTTCGATTTTAAGACTAACAGTAAGGCGAGCATAAGAACGAGGCCTCAATCTTTTACTTGTTTTCGACCACCGTAAAGTCTGAACAGGAAGTGAATGTGTATGTGCGCGCGTGAGTGAGTGAGTGAGTGTGTGTGTGTGTGTGTGTGTGTGTGTGTGCGTGTGCGTGCGTGCGTGCGTGCGTGTGATAACTTTCTATGCCTTGGAGCAAACTATTTTCCCCTTTTTTCAGTCCCCCCCCCCTTTTTTTGTTCTCTCTCCCCCTCCCCTTTCCCGATGTTTCCGCCCATTTTTCCGGATCGAAATGCATCCCGACTCGTTACACAGGTTTTTGTGAACAGAGACATTTTACAGGTACTTCTAAACTAATGTGTTTTACATTTATGTATTTATGTTTGTACATGCTGTTGTGTCTGTTTTTTTTTTTAACCCCTGGTGCCTTCAGGAATATCTGTCTGTCCGTCTGTCTGTCGTAATTCTAAGCACGTTCGTATGTCCAGGACGAACCTTACGCCCACAACGACTAAGGGGGCCACTTCAGAGGAGGCAAATTTTAGGCTATCCCCCAAACGTACCTTCACACATTTAGCTTTGCGGAAGCTTAACGATAGTTTTGTCAGTTCTCTACTTTGTGCGAAATCTTGTTATTCTTTTTATCAGACACACATTTAGAGAAGGAGACGCTAGAACCTCCCCTCCTCCTCCTCCCTTCCCCTCCTTCCCCTCCCTCCCCCACGTCTCTCTCTCTCTCTCTCTGTCTCTGTCTCTGTCGCTCTCTCTCTCTCTCTCTCTCTCTCTCTCTCTCTCTCTCTCTCTCTCTCTCTCTCTTTCGCATTTCTCAGCTTACAGACCTGATGCCAGCCCGTTTAACACCAGCCAAGCTTGTTACTATCACAACAGACGCGATAGTCTTTACCCTGTCACGTTTGAAGCCTTATTGGAGATTTTACTCACTCAAAAGCCATGTTTTTTCCCACCAAGATGGCTATCGTGGCAAGCACGTCCACGCCTGACGTAGTGGAAATATCATGCCCAGCGGACCTCGCAAGAGCAATTCGGGAGTTGTCAGAGTAGGATAATTACAGGGTGTCGCCGTGGTCCCACTGATTAGCGGACAGGACTGGCTTCTCAGACATGGTAGGTTCGAGCCCCGTAAGAGACACGTCAGTTCACAGACTGTCATTTTTCTTTTCTTATTTTTTTTTCTCCTTCTTGAGGAGAGGGGAGGGGGTAGTCGTGGCGGTGAGGGAAGATGGAGTGGGTGGGAGGAGGTCCCGGTCGGTACCTATTCAGACGCGAAGACAGAAACGAGCCATGAGTTCAGATTAAAAAAAAAAGAAAGGCACCACGTGGTCGAGCCTGATCCCCCCCCCCTCACACACACACACACACACACACATATACACACACACACACACTCTCTCTTTCTCTCAAACTAACCGAATAATTAGTTAAGTACCGAACTATTAAATCAGTCCTAACAGGATATAGCAAAGGCACTTCTGTGTCAATTAACACCAGGGAACCAAACAGCTGAGAGTCGTTCATTTTTTTTTTTTTTGCGTGTGTCAGTTGTATGTGTTCCAGTGTCGGTGTTCCATTTTATCAAAGAGATTTCGAGGTTCACCGGTCTGTGTTGCGCCCTAGCAAAGGAGGCTGTCAGGTTCTGGCTTTTTAGTCTTTCACCTGTTGAAAGGGGTCTCTTACTTCAGTTCTGTCTGTATTCCACCTCATCAGAGAATGCGTATGTTCCACGGCGTGTCTGGCCCACCTTAGCAAAAGAGAGACTCTACGTTCCTTAATGTCTGCGTTCTGCCTCGTGAAAGGAGGCCGTAAGTTCCACCCTGTCTATGTTCTCCCTTATCAGGGAAGGCTTTAACTTTCACCTTTAACCCCCCATTTTCACAATAGGCTCCGGATTCCTTCGCGTCTACGGTTCCACCTTTTATGATAAGGCTCTGAATTCTATTCTGTGCTGTCCTATGGGAGTTGACTAAAAGTTAGCTTTGCTCCACTTTTTTTTTTTTTTTACAGGAGGCTATAGATTCCACTGTGTCTTTTCTCCGCCGTATCAAAGGAAAACGATTTTTATTGTCTGTGTTACACCTTGTAACAGGAGGCTCTTAGATTCCGCTAAATCGTGACTGCAAAATAAAGGTGGGACTAAGTTCTGGCGCGTCGGTGTTACAGTTTATTACAGGAAGCTCCAGATTCCACTGTCTCTGCGCTGCAGCTTATGAAAGGAAGCTGTGCCTTTTATCCTGCCTGCCTTCCACCTTGTTAAAGAGGCGCTGAGTTTTGCCAGGGCACGTTCCACCCATTGACATAATATTTTCGGAGTCCAGGCAGAAGAAGGCTCCAGAGGCTTATAAACATGGTGTCACTCCGGATGAAGTCTGAAGTAGTGGGTCTGATGCTAAATCACTTGGTGCAGAGCTCAGTGAACTGTCCAAAGTATGCATTAGTTTTCATTCAATGCTCATCTTGCGCCGAATTCGACGAAGATAAGTCATAGCTCGTTCTTCATTTTCGTTGTTCAGAGTGTTGTTTCTCTTGCCCGACGAAGATGTCGAAATGGGTCGTGTTTTGTGTTGTGATTCGTTTGTCCACGTCGTTCGGCGGAGTTATTATAAATACTTTTTAAAAGTTTTGTTTAGATTTCCGCCTGCAGTCGCCTCACGTGCAACTAACTGTCCAAAGTATATAAATCGGTCATCCCATCTTATCACATGAGGCTCAAAGTTCCAGATTATCAGTGTGCCGTCTTTTACAATGGGTGATCTATGCTCCACTATTTGCGTGCTGTATCGTATCACGAGAGACTCTGAATTTCACCCTCTTTATGTTCCTGTTACCTTATGAAAGAATGCTCTGAGTTCTACCTAGTATACCGACGACTTTATCAAAGAAGACGCTGAATTCCATCCTAGTTCCTAACTCTCAATCAAGGGAGGCTTAGAACTCAACCTTGTGTTCCTTACATCTTATGAAAGAAGGCTGTGAAAACCACCCTTGTCTGTATTCCTAGCACCTCTTCGAAAGAGGCTCTGAATTCCACCTTGTCCGTGCTTCTCTCCATTTTGTCCAGGGATGCTCCGAGTTCCACCCTTCCTTCCGCTTTACGAATTCCGCCCTGCGCGTGTGTTCCTTCCATTTGCCCAGTGAGGCTCTGAATCACTCTTGTGGTCCTTCCATCCCGTCAAAGGAGAAGCACTCAACTCTTATGTTCCATCGACTTTCCGTTCCACTTTTGTCAAAGCAGGGCCAGAGTTCCCAAGCGTGTGCGCTCCACCCACCCAAAGGACCCGCACGTGCAGGGCTGGTAAGGCAGCAAGTCATCAGCAGCAGCAAACAGCGCTGCTTTCCCGGCAACCACCCGCAGCAACGTAGGGGGACCACGTCCAGATTGTGCCGCCTGGCAGAGCCACATGAACAGGTTTCCACGATGGCTCCCAACACTGAGTGTGGGAATCGACCAGGTGTGGGCAGAGGCGGCGGTGTGATAGCGGCGGTGAACGGTCTGGGTGGGATGTGTGTGAACAGGGGAAGATGAGGACGGGCGGTAGGGAGTAATAAATCACTGTTCTTTTCCCCGCTCAAGTCGCGAGGCGGGAGTTTGTGCCCGATAGGGGATGATGGTGATGATGATGGTGATGATAGTGGTGGTGGTGGTGATGGTGGTGGTATTAGCGGTGGTTGTGGAAGGGATTAGTTTGGGGATGGGATGAGAAAGGGGGCGTAGGGGTGCGGCCGAGGAGGGTGGAAATGTTTCAGTCTGTATGGGAGATTTTGTATTTGCAAGGGATGAGGCTGATATTCTCATGGTTCGTAATTATGTTTACCGCTTTTTACGCCACCAGAGAGTCGCAAGAGTTAAAGTTTTAGAGTTTTATTAAATAAACTCTCTCTCTTTCTGTTCCCTTCTCTCTCTCTCTCTCTCTCTCTCTCTCTCTCTCTCTCTCTCTCTCTCTCCTCTCTCCCCCTCCCTCTCTCTCTCTCGCTCCCTCCCCTTCATCCCTTGCCCATTTCTTTCGTGTAAGAAAAATGACCTCATTATCGTCGCCACTGGTTCGCTTGACATTGCGAGCACCATTGAGAAACCTCACGTTCAGAGCTGACTCTGGGCGGACGTCTCCTTCTGTCCCTTGAGTGGGGGGAACCCCAGCCGTCGAGAAATTGACTGAGCGTCGGAAATGGGTTAAAACGACTTCAGTTTGCACAGGGAAATTAAGGGCTTGAGACAACTCGCCATTTGTTTCTTGTCCTCTCCTTCCATTTTCGTTCTCGGTCTTCCATGTGTTCCTTTTTTCTTTCAACCTCCCCTACCCCCACCCCCCTCTTCGCCAGTCCCTCTCTTTCCGCCGTTCCTTTTGATCATTTTCTGTAGCAGGATGCGCGGACAAAGTTCAGGAAATACGGGCGGCTTTCGTTCCGTTGGCGCCGGCAATGAAACTGGCGACGTTTACGTGATAGGTTGGTCAAGAGTTGTTTGGTTCTGAGAGCGTTAATGGCGATCGTTTGTTTGTTTATTTATTTTAAAATCTTTCTTTTTTCCTGTTGTCGCCAACTACCAACGCCACTGCTGCTGCTTCTACTGCGCCAACTGCTGCTGTTGCTGCTGTTACTGCTGCTGCTACTGTTGCTGCTGCTGCCACTGCTGGTGGTGCTCCTTTCCCACCTCCTCCTCCTCCTTCTCTTCTTTTTTAACAACATCTAAAAGATTAAAAACACCATGTTAGCACCATAAATGATCACTAAAAACAATCCAGTAAGTGGCGTGTTACCTCTCCACATCTTGTAGAACAGACAACGCTGCAACACATCTCAAGCCTGCTGAGCAGAGCAAACGATATCAGCTAAAGTGTAGCACGACACGGCAGAACAGTTCAAACCAGGCCAGGTCAGAGCAAAGCTAGCTCAATAAAACGTTGCAAAGCAAAGAAAGACACAGCAAAACAACGGAAAAGCCAGTACAAAACACAAGGAAGACATGCGAAGCAAGACCAAATAAAAGTAGTACAATACACAGGGAAGACATGCGAAGTAGGATCAGAGTAAAACAAAGGCAGAGCAAAGCCTACCCCCTCCCCCCAAAAAAAACAACAAAAAAAACAAACAAAAAAAAAAGCAGCAAGGTAAAGAGAGAAAGAAGGGGAGGGAGGGGGGGGGGGGGCGAGACGAGCAGAACAAGACAAATCAAAACAAAGTCAAAATCACACAAAAACTAACCTGAAAAGGCAAATGAGAACAAAAAAAAAAGGGGGCAAAAAAACCATACCCCTCCATCCATGCTCCTAACACACAGAAAAGATCGAAGCAAGACAAAGCGAAGAAAGGCAAAGCGAGACGACAAAGGCAAAGCAAGACAAAAAAAACAAACAAACAAAAAACAAAGGCAAAATTAGAGAAAACAAAACAAAAGCGAAGCAAGACAGAGAGAAAAGCAAAGGAAAGCAAGAGACGATAAAACAATGGCAAAATCGGTCAACAGCAACAACAACAGCAGCAGCAGCAGCTGCTGCTGCAGCAGCAGCAGCAGCAGCAGCAACAACAACAACAACCATCATCATCATCATCACATCAGCAGCAGCAGCAGCAGCAACAACAACAACAAAGATGTTAAAAATCACTAGAGACAAAGCATTATTTTCTCGTCTCCTTCTCTGGTTCATGTGTGGCAGTGAAGCATATGTGTTTCGCCAGACAGGATATACTTTGCCCCGGTAGCTGCTGGTTACTGCGTTCTGTTTCCCTAATATTTCGGTGGTGTGTGTTTCAGGCACGAGACGTGGGTGTTGTGACAGACCAGCTGGGCATGGGAAGGAACACAGGGATATCTGAATAAGAGAGAACAGAAGGTAAGTGAACTAAACTCTTTCCTCTCCAGCGTACCCCTGCACTTTCCGAAAAAGAAGTGTGTGTGTGTGTTTGTGTTTGTGTGTGTGTGTGTGTGTGTGTGTGTGTGTGTGTGTGTGTGTGTGTGTGTGTGTGTGTGTGTGTGTGATGAGAGAGAGAGAGAGAGAGAGAGAGAGAGTAACGTATGTGGGCGCACACTTCTCGTTCTCTCTCTCTCTCTCTCTCTCTCTCTCTCTCTCTCGCTCTGTTGTGTGTGTGTGTGTGTGTGTGTGTGTGTGTGTGTGTGTGTGTGTGTGTGTGTGTGTGTAGATGAGAAAGAGAGAGGGAGAGAGAGGAGAATATGTTGGCACTTCTATGGACGCACGCGTCCTCTCTCTCTCTCTCTCTCTCTCTCTCTCTCTCTCTCTCTATGTATGTATGTGCGTGCGTGCGCACATGCACGTATGTGTCTGTGTGCGTGTGCGTGCATGCGCGTTCACATGTTCTTTTTAACATCGGCTGGCTCATTTATTGTGGTCCTTTCATCTACCGTAATGACTTAGACTCTGAATGCTTTCAAGTCTTGTATGATTACAAGATCAGCAGAGGAATGATTATGACTCGAACAAAGGGAGAGGAAGAAAGAACTTGCCAATGTGTTTATTATTCACGGATGCACGCGAACACGTCCATAGATTTGAGGTTTTGTAGTTCTAGTGGACATTGTTATAATCGCAGTGATTGCACTTCATCTCTCTCTCTCTCTCCCCTCTCTCTCTCTCTCTCTCTCTCTCTCTCTCTCTCTTCTCTCTCTCTCACTTTCTCTCCCTCTCTATATATGTATATCTGTCTTTGTCTTCTTCTCTACTCTCTTCTCTCTCTCCTCTCTCTCTCTCTCTCTCTCTCTCTCTCTCTCTCTCTCTCTCTCTCTCTCTCTCTCTCGTATATATTGATTCCTCCGATCATGTTTTAAGAAGATTTGAAGTATTTATGTTTGCCTGGTTGTTTTTCTGAGTCGATGAATTTCCTTTACGCAGTTTGTCATTCTTTTGATGTTCATACAAAAAAAAATGTCTTCGTGCTTTTGTGATGTATTGATATTTTCCTTTGATGTGGACCGGATGCAAAGAAGCCGCCCAATGCTGATGCTGTTTCTCACTGCTCCCCAGTACATAGAAAAACAAACAAGCAAGTAGACAAACGAACTAAGCGTTCAGTTGTTTGTTCGTTCTCTCGTCATCAACATCCTCTTTTTGTTTGGGAAATCTACAAGTCGCGCGTGTAAGTGCTGAGGAAGTGTGTGTGTGTGTGTGTGTGTGTGTGTGTGTGTGTGTGTGCGTGTGTGTGTGTGTGTGTGTGTGTGCGTGCGTGCGTGCGTGCGTGCGTGAGTGTGTGTGTGTGTGTGTGTGTGTGGAGAGAGAGAGAGAGAGAGAGAGAGAGAGGGGGGGGAGGGGGAGGGGGTGTTGTCTGGACATTCATTCAGTCGACAGATGACAGTCAAGAAAATGCACCGAGCATGTTTCTTTTCTTTTTTTTTCTGTAAATGTCAGGATCGTTCAAAGATGTCATAGATTGTTGTAAGACGGCAGAAAAAGGTAAATGTTTACCATCACCATTCGGGAACCGCTTATCTGATTTGGGCATTGAATTGGAGAACCCGAAGGACAGCGGTAATTCGTCTGCCTCTCTTCATTCTCCTACCCTTTCCATGCTACTGTTGCTTTTCCCCCATCACCCCACCTCCCCCTTCCCCCACACACACACACACACACACACACACACACACACACACACACAC
Source organism: Conus canariensis (assembly GCA_033310375.1). NCBI lineage: Eukaryota > Metazoa > Mollusca > Gastropoda > Neogastropoda > Conidae > Conus > Conus canariensis. The sequence continues at coordinate 54,310,370 of CM065728.1, forward strand.
ACACACACACTCATTCACCACACACACACACACACACACACACACACACACACACACACACACACACACACACACACACACACACACACACACACACACACACACGCACAACAGATACCCACACACACACTCACTTGTTCACACACACACACACACCACACACACACAAAACACACACACACCACACACA
>CM065728.1:54315559-54318059 GCA_033310375.1 Conus canariensis
TGCAAAGATTTTGTTGAAAATTAAGAACTATCTGTATTCACTAATCACAAAGCATTCTGCTACGGAATGTTTGAATCATGACAGTGGCTGCGAAATACAACCTTTGATTGATATTGGCAGATGTATTAACAATAACACAACGAAGCTCAGATTTGGCATGTCTGATACCGCGCTGAGTCATCAACCATAAATGGAGTTACTGGTAGCAGTTTAATGTCTCCATTATGTAAAAAGGCAAACGATGACGAAATATACTTTTTGCTGTTCTGCATTGCTGTCGGTGACCTATGGCAGAAGTATATTTTAAGTCGATCCAATTGATTATTTCTTACAACCATCTACTCCGCCGCCTTCCCATTGCCACCAGATCATCCCCCTTCTCCGCCTCTCTCTCTCTCTCTCTCTCTCTCTCTCTCTCTCTCTCTCTCTCTCTCTCTCTCTCTCTCTCTCCTCACATTTTTTTTTTCTTTTCATGGTCATGCTGATGACACTCGGATGCTTGAAATAATGAGAACCGAGTTCATTTAAAGTCTTAAATCATTAATATCGATGAACAGACAAATAAACGAAAGAACCAACCCGACAAAATGCATCACAGATATTCAAAATGGCCGGCATCCAAAACCTATAGTCAACGTCATCTGGTTGATTTTCTGCCCCAGGTGATGTGACTTCATTCAGACTCATCTTGTAGTGGAGGCCTCTAAAGTCATCTTATACGTGAGGTCAGAGAGAGAGAGAGAGAGAGAGAGAGAGAGAGAGAGAGAGGGAGGGGGGGTCATCTTATACGCAAGGTCAGAGAGAGAAAGAGAGAGAGCGAGAGAGAGAGAGAGAGAGAGAGAGAGAGAGGTCATCTTATACTTAAGGTCAGAGAGAGAGAGAGAGAGAGAGAGAGGGGTCATCTTATACGTAAGGTCAGAGAGAGACAGAGAGAGAGAGAGAGAGAGAGAGAGAGGGGTCATCTTATACGTAAGGTCAGAGAGAGAGAGAGAGAGAGGCAGTGTGTGTGTGTGTGTGTGTGTGTGTGTGTGTGGAGAGAGAGAGAGAGAGGCAGTGTGTGTGTGTGTGTGTGTGTGTGTGTGTGTGTGCGTGTGTGTGTGTGTGTGTGTGTGTGATAGAGGCGGGGAATGAGGACGAGGCGGTGGTGATGGTGGAGGGAGGTAAATGGAAGTGGGCGGAGAAGATGGTTGCAAAAAAAAATAATGACCAACTGGATTGAGCAAAAGGTGAAATGCTTTAAGAAGGCATTAGTTCTCCGTATTGTATTGAGAACATCTTTTCAGAAACAATTTCGAAGGTGGGCATATGAAAACTTGACATACATGTTCTCAAACTAGTTTGTGGGGAAGGTAGTATCTTTGACAGGATGGTGGCCCTGCTACTATTTGTCTGATTTAAAAGCAGTTTGAATGACAGAAAGAAGATTGAAATAGAAATATTTCAAAATGATTATGTCATTGAAAATGCCATTGGATTAATTTTGTTGTACGCTTTTTTAAAGCCTTACTTGCATGCAGTTCTGAAAGGATTGTTTTGTTGTTGTTGTTTTGTTCTGCGTCTCATCTTCTTTATCGTCGAACATGGCACTATTTTGATAATCTTTTATAGCTTTCCCTCTTCTGTCATCCCCCCCCCCATTCATTCCATTCCCCACCGACCCCATTTTTCTACCAAGTTCATATAACAAGTGACATTGCAGTTTGGTGAATTTTCCTAATCGGACAGAATGACAACGTTTTTACTGGTGTCTGTGTTTCTGGTTTCTCATGTGTTTACATTCAAATCCGAATGCATACGTTTTGTTGTTGTTGTTCTGTTAGATGTGCATCTGAATATTTGTCTGGATTTTTTCGTTTTTGGACATCTTACTGTCTGTAGGTTTTGTAATATGTATGTGCGTACGAACAAACATCTGGGTGTTTCCGCCTTTTGTTTATGAGTGGGTTGCGGCAGCTTGCATGTCTGCAATTTCATCCATCTCTCCGACTTGGCGCTGCTCCATAGATCATCTTTCCATGGCTCTTAATTTGCCATGCCAGTGTCATGGGACATGAGTCAGACAGCATGACGGGGCCAGTGGATCTCGTTTCAGAGAGAGTGTACGGCATTTCGTCTTCCCTGTCAGTCAAAAGGCAAAGGGACGTAATTTATAGGGTGTCTGTAGAGTAGCGCTTAGTTAATATCGTTTGCTGCATTCTTGGGAAAATGACATGCAATACATATTTTGCTGGTAGCGGTGATTGCGATCCTGAAAGAAAAGGAGAAAAGAAAGTACGTCCTCTCTCTCTCTCTCTCTCTCTCTCTCTCTCTCTCTCTCTCTCTCTCTCTCTCTCTCCTCTCTCTCTCTCTCTGTCTGACGGCGACTCGGCAAAAAGTAGAAAACAGTTCTTTGTCTGTCTGCCCCCTTCTACCCCTGTTTTTTCCTCCTTCCCATTTATCTCTCTCCCCACCCACCCCCAACCCCCATCTCCTGTCACCTGCTATCTGTTAAACACCGGTT
>CM065728.1:54323059-54330559 GCA_033310375.1 Conus canariensis
TTCTGCTTCTTTTTTCTTTCCTTTTTTTAATTTCTTGCGATTTTGTTTCGCAGAATTCTGCCCACGCAGCACTTCGTGTTTTCTGTTGTGATTTTTATGGCTGTGATTAGTGTTTTTATTTTCTCGCGGCCGCATTATGAGAGTTGTAGAGTGAGAGGCCGTTGAATATCAGTTGCGTGGATTGAATGTCTGTCATGGCACTCCTTCCTTTCTTTCTGCTTTTGCTTTCCACGTTACTTTCATTCTCTCCATTGATTCTCTCCTCTCTCTCTCTCTCTCTCTCTGTCTGTCTGTCTGTCCTGTCTGTCTGTCTGTCTGTCTTCTTCTGTCTGTCTGTCTCTGTCTGTTCTCTCTCCTCTCTCTCTCTGTCTGTCTGTCTGTCTGTCTGTCTTTTCTCTCTCTCTCTCTCTCTCTCTCCTCTCTCTCTCTCCCTCTCTCTCTCCTCTCTCCTATTCCAGTCTGTGTGTCCGTCTTATCTTTTCGTATGACCTGGGTTAACGGCTAGGCGATTTAGGTTAACGGCTAAGCAATGAGTAACAATACATGATCTGTCTTTATTCATTTGTTGATTTTTTTCGTTCTCCTTCTTTGTTTTATTCGTTATTTCTTTGTTTCTTTCTGTTTTCTTTCATATCCATGTTTCCTTCTTTCCTTCCATTCCATTTCTCGGTTGCTTATCTTTACGGCCCTCCCCCCCCCCCCCCCCCCCCCCCACTTTTCCCCCACCACCCATTTCCCTTTGCAAAGTTCTAAACATCTTTCAGTTTTTCTTCTCCACCCCATCCGCATCCCCTTCCATTCCACTCCCCCTGCCATCGTTCAACCATTAATGTTTCTTTTCCTTTGTTATTCTTGTTGTGTTTGTATGTTTGTGTGCGTGTTTTCTTATCCCTCCACCAATGTTTGCCCACTGCATGACGTAGCTTCACCCACCTAAATCCCCCGTGAATGTGTATACGTAGGTCTGGTTCCAGTGTGGTGTCCGGATATCATTCTGTCCATTGTTTGTTTGAGAAACAGAAAAGAATCTCCTTCCACCGGCTCCCCACGCCTTCCTCAACCCCGTACCGCCCCCGACACCACCCCCACCTCCACCTCACCCCCCTCTACCCCCCCCCCCCCCCACACACACACACACACCTCCCCTAGCCACGCTCCCGCCTCTTTCCTGCCCTTTACAATACCGACCAAAGCTTTTTTCTTTTTTTTTTTCGAGTTCTTTCTCTTCCGCCTTTTACTTTCACATCTTGATAATATAATGCATCGTTTTCTGTTCATTTCGCATTGGTTTTCTCTTTCAAATTTTTTTTAAAATTTCGTATTGTGCAGATCTGTACGTTCTCTTTATTTCCATTCTCTTCAGCCTCTTGCTTTAGTTCCTTGATCATGTTGTGTCGTTTAGATTTGCCTTGCTTTGCTTTTGTTTGTTTTACTTTGCATTGTATAGCTTTCTGTTTACAATGGATTTTCCCAAGAAATCTAAAAACTGGAGAGAGAGAGAGGAGTGAGAGAGAGAGAGAGAGAGAGAGAGAGAGAGAGAGAGAGGCATGCGATGCACACAGAGAAAAGGAAAAATAAAAGTTTTCTTTGGATGACTGCCTGTGACAGAGGGGCTTTAAAAAAAGAAAGAAAGAAAGAAAGAAAAGACCGGAAAAGACAAGAGCTTCGCGCGAAATGCTATACCAAGGGAGAGCCACTCGCAATAACACGGCGTCACCTACTTCTGTCCAGTTAGTGCATGTTCTTGTCTACCGTTGAGAAGATTAAAAAAGAAAATGACGGAGGCGACTCCCTCGTTTTGCCGTGGATACGGAGTGCTCTTAGTGCGCGCTGCACTCCGGGACTCGGTTTATTGTCGCATACGAAAGACTAGCCTCGAATCATCATGTCTCGCAAAAACATGGGTAGAGGGGAGGGGAACACTCCCATCCCACCCCATCCACACCCTACCCCATCACATGGAAGACTGGAACTCACGACTTAAGATGATCTTTCTTCCAGGGCTAGCGTATTTTCAGCGGGCAACTAATCCGTTATTGCTCGTGGCTAAGAAAACAAAAAAAATATATATAGCAAACAGAAAAACACAGTAAGATGAACACTGTTGGCTGGACATACTTGTTCCCATCGCTTACTGAAAACTGAACTCACATGAAAGAAAAAACACGAAAGGATTTGAATGCGTAATGCAGTCAAGCAGTGGAAAGGCCCTAAAAGAAACAAAACAAAACAAAAGAAGCACATACACACACACACACACACACACACACACACACACACACACACACACACACACACACACCACGCACACACAGAGTATGCTTTGAATTTCCAATAAGCCCCCCCCCCCCCCCCCCCCCCCACCCCACACTCCCCCTCCACTTCGTAAACTCGTTTTAAGGGAAAACATGTGCGCTACACGGATTGATATCAACAGAGAAACCGAAGATAAAGCTCTGGTTAGATCAGAGACAGCCACACCTTAAAAAACAGTGCTTTCCCTTTTACTTTCCCGGTGTAACGAAAAGTTTTAACTCCCCGAATGGTTTAACTCCCAGGGAGTTAAACTGTTCATATGTAAATTTTAACTCCCTGGGAGTTAAACTAGAATGACTCCCACCCTGTGCCAAAATAACTCCACTCAGTAAAACTTCAAAATGTTCTAAAGTCTTTTTTGTACAAGTCTCAACAAATTCTTGAAACATTAAGGGGGGAGTCATTTTGTACATATATCAGACTTGACTCCCACCCTGTAACAGAATGACCCCCCTGGGAGTTAGTACAGATTAACTCCCGGGAGTTAATCCAGGCGTGTAAAAGTTTAACTCCCTGCCCACTAAGGGGAGTCAGTTTTTCACAGTTTAGAATAACTCCCCTGGGAGTTAATGTGTACACGTGTTTTCTGACTCCCAGGGAGTTACTTTGTAACAGAGGGGGAGTTAATCTGATCATGACTAAGATGACTCCCCACCCACCTATTCCCAGGTGTCTTTCGGTAAGAGAATGGAGAAGGGGATTTAATGCTCATGATCATCATCATCATAGGGAAAGGAAATGTCCGTGTACATATTCATGTGCTCATCTATGCATGTCCTTGATATTTAACTATGCCTTTTTGTATATAATCTGTATGTAAAGTCTGTATATACATGAATTAATGGTTTGATGCCTTTGGTAGAAATACTGTACCTTCAGTCTTTGGCGTTCTCTCTCTCTCTCTCTCTCTCTCTCTCTCTCTCTCTCTCTCTCTCTCTCTCTCTCTCATGGAATCTATGCGACTATCAAACAGTCACCCATAAGTGTAGGCCATTACACTCAAATGGTGTAGAAATGGAAAGTTTTCAATTTTTCATTGCGTCATGCCGCCAAATTAGGGAGTGAGGGGGGGGGGGGTGAGAGGGTAAGGAAGGTGGGGAGAGAATGACGAGTAGTCGCGACGTGACGTAAAATTGTTTGTGTTGACTCGCTACATCTGTGAGAGAAGGAAGGAGAAAAAGGGTTGGCATAGATTAGAAATTTGTGTGTGAGACACATGGGATAGAGAAAGGGGGGAGGGGGGGGGGGGGGGCTGTTTTTGTACAATTTGTACAAGAGGGTGGCTGCTTGGGACCGATCTGATGAAGTTGTCAAGTGACTCGTCACAGGTGTGGTGGTGTGCGTGTGCCAAGCTAAAAATGAAAGTCGGCCAGCCAATCAGAAAAACACACATTTTTCAATAAAATTCAGGACACATGACTAATTAACAGAAACCAATAATATCGAAGGAAACAATTCTACCTGACAAGTCTTGATCTGGCAATTAGTGTAAGAACACACAACCACACCACAACGAACACACGAACACCACACACACACACACACACACACATTTCGATATTATATAATATATGTATGGATGACACGTTACACACAGCTGCACCTGCGAAGGAAAAGTGAGAGTAAGAACTGATGACATATTGACTGTACACGAACACTAAAACCCACTGCACCTCAGTCGCACTACCAAGCACCCTGAAACGAGTTATTTCTTGTAACTGATTGTACAAAAATCGCAGATTACATATATTATATATATATTATAAGATGCATGGGTGGTAGCGAGGTGCGGGGAGTGGGTGGTGGGTGGGAGTCATTCTGGTGGTATTCAGAATAACTCCCCTGGAGTCAAACTGAAACACAGAGGGAGTTATTTTTTTTATATTCTAGTTTAACTCCCAGGGAGTTAAAATTTACAAATGAACAGTTTAACTCCCTGGGAGTTAAACCATTCGGGGAGTTAAAACTTTTCGTTACACCGGCTGTTTTATGCCAGGAAGAGCTGGTTCTTTCCTAAGCCGATCGGCGATGGTCTTTCTTACCTCAGACTTGGTAGAAGTGTAATGCTAATAGGTGCAGATGTATTTTGAGCATTAAGACCCCCCCCTCTCTCTCTCTCTCTCCTCTCTCTCTCTCTCCTCTCTCTCTCTCTTCCTCTCTCTCTCTCTCTCTTTCTGTGTCTCTGCCTCTGTCTCTCTCACGTGGACGTTCGGAATAGCTCCGTTTTATAGAACACGGAGCTCGTATTCACAAAGCTTTCACGAATCCCGTGTGCTTGACATAAAACGGAAAGGTATTTTCGCAACCCATCTGAGACTGTTGTCATTCTTGTAGTGCTATGTAGTGTTAGGCTTCTTCCATTTTCTTTCTCTGCCACTCTTGTATCTGTCATGTCAACTGAGGTGGATGTGGACCCCCCCCCCCCCCCCCCTCTTTTGCAGATCCAGAACACTTCTTCCTCGTCCCTACCCCTTTCCCACTCCTTTTCGACAGAAAAAACACCCTGACACACTTTTAAATACCATCCATTTTTTGTTTGTTTGTTTGTTTTTTTCCGACATGAAACCATCGCTGGGGAATTTATTTACAGCAGAGTCCCAGCAAGGGATTAGTTCCTTACAAAAGAGAATCAGTCTTCAGTGGGAACATAATTTTAACTCAGCACGTTACAACCCGCACGGGAACAAAGAAGGAATGGAACAATCGGCTGCTCGCCTCGTAAATACCGGTAAGGATTCTTGAGACGCAGTTTCATCCGATGAGTGAACTATTTACTTGTCTGCTGAAATTTCTCTTCTTTTGCCTTTTGTCCTTTTTTTCCCCTCTCTCTCTCAGCTTTCTTTTCTAGTTTAAAAACAAAGTTCTTTTCGTTTAATTTTTTCGTTTTTGAAATTTCATTCCCCCCCCCCCCCCCCCCCCCCCCTTGTCATTTGTAATGTCTTCGTTTAAAGCGCTATTATCAGCCGAGCCATCTCGTGGCAGACATTGATGGTTGGATGCAGTGGCATGTTCTGGAATATTACAGGCCGGAGATCAGGTTTCAGACGCTGGAAGACATCCGTCAACCCGTTCTCTTCACTAACAAAGCCCTCCCTCACCCCCTCCTCCCCCTCCCCCTTATTTCCCGGTAGAAACCTTGATAAATTAGCGCGTCTTGTCTTGTTGTACACATGCGAGTGAGTGCGCTCTGAGTAAGTCTGGAAGATTGTAGGGCGTAGCAGCAGGTTTTATGTGTTGATTCTCTCAGTGATGTGCTTGTTTTCTGCCCCTTTGTTCCTCCACGTTCTTTTTGTTGTTGTTGTTGTGTTGTTGTTGTTTTGCTTTATTCCTTCCATCCTCCATTTTGTTCTCCTGTCATTTCTTTCTTTCTTTGTTTCTGTCTTCTATCATATTGTCTTCCTTTGTTTTTTTTCCCTATTCATTTCTTCAATTTCTTTCTTCTTTTAAGCAAATGTCTCGTCATTTCCGACTTTATTTGTTACTTCGTTCATTTCCCCCTTCTGTTCTTGTTGTCTTCTTCCATTTCTTTCTTCCATTTTTCTGCCTTCCTTCGATTCTTTATTCCTTTATTTTGGTCTTTGTCCTCTCCGCCCCCCGCCGCCTCCCCCACCCACTTCATTTCCGTGTCCTTCGTTTGGTCTTCATTTCTGTCTTCCTTCACGACTGGTTTCTGTCAATACTGTATACCTTCTGTTTTGTCGTTCTTCATTTCCATCTCCCTTCATTTATCCTCATTAACTCTTCCTTCATATATGTTTTCTTTCATTTCCGTCCACCCTCTATTTAGTCTTTCACTACTTTCTTCCTTCGTGTATTTGCATGTATTTCCTTCGTTTCCGTCTTCCTGAACGTGCCTTCATTTTCGTTTTCTTTCACATCTGCCTGCCTTCTATTTTATCTTTCGTCATGCGGGGCCGTTTCGGTACAGGGGGATTTTCCCCTCGGAGTTAACATTGGTTCTGACTCCATTTCCCGTACAGTCCTTCGAATGAGGCTATAAACCAAGGTTCCGTGTGTGAACGCACGCGTAACATCTTGCACACACGTAAAATCCCATCACCAACTTTTGGAAGAGAAGGCCAGTTTGGCCGTTGGTATGGATGACACGTTACACATAGCATGCACCTTCCCCGAAGCTGGAGTATGGCTGCCTAAATGGTGGGATAAAAAAACCGGTCATACACGCAAAACTCCACTCCCGTTGCTTGGCTAGATGGGATTAATCCCTGCCTGTCTATACAGGAAGTGTCCGCAGGAGTTATTAGCCTGCTACGCGGGAAAAAAAAAAAATTCTATTTTCTTTAAATTCTCTTTGCATTTCTGTCTTTAATTCTGTCTTTCGTCTGTTCCGTTTTTTTTCATATCTGTCTTCCTTCTCTTGTATCTTTCTTCACGTCTGTCTTCCTTCAGTTTCTTTATCTCCTTTATCCTTCAGTTCTGTCTTCCTTCAGTTTCTTTATCTCCTTTATCCTTCAGTTCTGTCTTCCTTCAGTTTCTTTATCTCCTTTATCCTTCAGTTCTGTCTTCCTTCAGTTTCTTTATCTCCTTTATCCTTCAGTTCTGTCTTCCTTCAATTTCTTTATCTCCTTTATCCTTCAGTTCTGTCTTCCTTCCTTCGTACCTTTTTTCGACTTTCATCATTTTTCGTGTTGTTTATGTATGTCTTTTTTGTTTTTGTTTTCATGTCTGTTTTCCTTCATCTCTGTTTTTCTTTTTTTGTCTTCAACATCTGTGTTCCTCTATATCGAGTTGTCTTCAGATCTGTCTTCCTTCTTTTCTTTCATCCCGATCCTTCACATTTTTTTTTTCATTCTTCATTTGTCTTCGTTTAGTTATGCGTTCCTAGATTTGTTTATTCCTTCATTTCTACTTTAATCTGCTTCGTTCTTTCTTCAATGATTCCCTTTTGTGTTCATTTGTTTATGCCTTTATATCTCTCTTCCTTCATTTATTTCTTTCACATTGTCTGATTCCTTCATTTTCCCCTTCATTTTTTTGTTTTCATTTTTTTTCTTTTATTTTATTTCATTCTCTTTTCTTTTTTTCTCTCAATATTAATTTCAGATTTGCCTTCTCTCTCTCTCTCTCTCTCTCTCTCTCTCTCTCTCTCTCTCTCTCTCTCTCTCTCTCCAGTTTGTTACTGGTCAGTTTTATCTGCTTGCTCCCTGCTCTTCCTATTCATAG